>CANJKZ010000192.1:0-667500 GCA_947471745.1 Closterium sp. Naga37s-1 | reverse complement strand
CATCAGCGGCTTGGGAAGCCTAACAAGGCTGTAAGAAAAATCTGCTTGCCTAGGATACCTGTAAGAGATTGTCAATTGCTTACAGGGAACATTCTTGGCAACATGATTAGAACGAGCCACCTCAATACAGCAAGAGTTGATGGAAATGAGGCCTTCGCAGCCCACCTGTCTTCTTTTGACAGCGCTTACAGGGAACAATATTGGCAACATGACTAGAACGAGCCACCTAAACCCAAGCACCAGAATTGAGCTTCTCCAATGCAACACCTACATGCTGCTGTAGCAAGCAGAAGCAAACACAGCAGAACAACTCGTGCTCTGTAGAGTACACACAACTCGTGCTCTGTAGAGTACACACAACTCGTGCTCTGTAGAGTACACACAACTCGTGCTCTGTAGAGTACACACAACTCGTGCTCTGTAGAGTACACACAACTCGTGCTCTGTAGAGTACACACAACTCGTGCTCTGTAGAGTACACACAACTCGTGCTCTGTAGAGTACACACAACTCGTGCTCTGTAGAGTACACACAACTCGTGCTCTGTAGAGTACACACAACTCGTGCTCTGTAGAGTACACACAACTCGTGCTCTGTAGAGTACACACAACTCGTGCTCTGTAGAGTACACACAACTCGTGCTCTGTAGAGTACACACAACTCGTGCTCTGTAGAGTACACACAACTCGTGCTCTGTAGAGTACACACAACTCGTGCTCTGTAGAGTACACACAACTCGTGCTCTGTAGAGTACACACAACTCGTGCTCTGTAGAGTACACACAACTCGTGCTCTGTAGAGTACACACAACTCGTGCTCTGTAGAGTACACACAACTCGTGCTCTGTAGAGTACACACAACTCGTGCTCTGTAGAGTACACACAACTCGTGCTCTGTAGAGTACACACAACTCGTGCTCTGTAGAGTACACACAACTCGTGCTCTGTAGAGTACACACAACTCGTGCTCTGTAGAGTACACACAACTCGTGCTCTGTAGAGTACACACAACTCGTGCTCTGTAGAGTACACACAACTCGTGCTCTGTAGAGTACACACAGGCCCCCTACGCCCCTGATGGCTTGGCCCTTCTCTCACTCTCCACTCTTTCGGATTTTGTTCCCTTTCTTTCTTTGAACTTGGCCTCGTTCTCTTTGTGCTTCGTTGTGCCGTCCTCTTCTCGTGACCCAACAGCGATTTAGAGAGCAACGCCTTGACAGGATCCATTCCACCTTCTATTGGCAGCATGGGTAGCCTGATCGACCTGTGAGTAGCTGTCACTCTTGTATGCATATCCATGCACTGTTGGTTGTTGCAATTACACAGAGATGAGTGGAAACATTTATGCACTGATCGGGAAAAAGGTACATGCGAACGCGCCGATTTTGCACAATTCACTCTGTACCACTGTTGTATGCACATCCCATAGACTCCATCTGCTGGTGGAGCAAAAGTGTAGGGAATAAATATGTGTCAATTTGACACTTCACTGGGTCTTCACCATTTGAAGTCAGTCACCTAAGAAATCCACGTGAACTGCCACCTTCTTTGTCCCTAAACCCTAAACCCTAAACCCTAAACCCTAAACCTCTGCATGTCTCTATATCTGCATGTCTCTATATCTGCATGTCTCTGTGTCTGCTTTACATCAGGGATCTACACGGTAACGACTTGACAGGATCCATTCCTTCCAGCATCGGCAGCTTGAGCAGCCTAACACACCTGTCAGTACTCATTCCAATCCACTCTCATGACACAGAACACGTTTTGAGTCAACACAAAAAGCAAACCACCAAACACAAGTGAGCGCACTGCACTCTCTGTTGGGATGCACACATGTCAGATGTGAGCTATACACAGATACCACCCGTTTTCCTTGCTCTCACGAACGTTCTTGGCTGGAATCACTGTCATTTCTTTGTGTTGATTCAGCCTTCTATCTCCATTATCCTCTTTCCCAACGATCGGCCTCCAGGGATCTCTATGGAAATCATCTCACCAACTCTATTCCCTCAAGCCTTGGCAATCTCCTCGACCTGCGCTACTTGTGAGTTTAAGAGAGATATATATATATATACATATATATACATTGTTTTTTCGTGGAGGAGGGGAGGAGGGGGGGAGGGGGGGGGCGTAAAAACTCACTTTTTGACCTGCAATATTTGTGCTATTAAAGATAGATTTTGAATCCATGTTCAGCCACACTGACTGTTGTGAGCGCCAGAGTCTGAAGCACAATATCTGTGATCGCCTCTATTTCTATCATACTGCCTGTGACCACCTGTGCTTCAATACTGCTGCTTGTAACATGCTCCCCCACCTGTGTCACCACCTTTCTTTTGTTCCTCCATTCCGCATATTTTGTCGCGCCATTCTACTTCCCATACCCTAACTCCTCCTCCGCTCCTTTTGCATGCTCCTACTCATGGAACCTTCCGTGCTTTATTTCTTGAACTAACACCCATGGAATCAACTAACCTTGCCAACAGAGATTTGGGTATAAACTCACTGACTGGGTCCATTCCATCTACCATCGGCAATTTGAAGAATCTCACATTCTTGTCAGTATCATGCCCATACGTTGAAGTCCTCGTACTGCTCGATCGAATGGTGCAAGTGTGGAGTTTTTTCCTATATAAAGTTGTGTTGTTTTCAGATTCGAGTACTATTTGCAGTACGCGTTTTTGTCTGCTTCCTGGGAAATTCCTCGTTGCATTGCATAGCTGGTAGCTTCTGGGCTACATATTGATTCTCCTCGTTATGGTTTGCTGCTAACAACGGCTGCAGGAGTGTAAAGGCCAACTTAATCTCACAGACTATCCCAGAATCCATTGGCGACCTCATTAACCTGAGAGACTTGTGAGTGCTCTTACATTAATCAACATTCACGAAGAACTACTCATAAGAAGGGTTATGACATTTTTGGCGTTATCATATAGCTGGTCCTGTCAAGCCTGGGTAGGTTATACTCTCTACTGTTTAGTATGTTTTTTTTTTTTTTTTTTTTTTTTTTTTTTTTTGTCTTCGGAAACGTAGAAATTATTCTGCTTGGCCCAACAGATTGCTATACAACAACAGCCTGAGCGGCAGCATCCTTGACTCAATCAGCAAGCTCGTGAATCTTACAAGACTGTAAGCTCCCATTCCGCCTTGTTCCCATACGAGTCATAGCCATGTGCAAGGTGACCTTCATATCTGTTTGTGTTTACTCATTCCATGAGGAAGAGTCTCAGGTGTTTCCGCAATACAATATGGAAATGGAAGGTTTATTTTCCATGTATTTCTATTTATAAGCGCAGATTCTTTCTTAGAATAATAACACCCCCAACCATATCCATCGCCAGACAAAGCAGTGTTCGTGAAATGAGGTGAATCTAACTAATTTGTGCATCCATATGTTCTTCTGTATATGTTATGTGTGTGCGTGTGTTTGTCTCTGTGTTTGTATTTGTCTGTGTGTTTTGTGTGTGTGTGAGTGAGTGTCTATGCACATGCACGTATGCACACACCTATTCATGGGCACATGCACACATACATGCATGTGAGAAACCTTCTCCTGCAGTTATGTCAGTGACACCAACCTCACGGGTTACCTACCCCCAACACTGGGCTCCCTTTCCTTCCTTGTAGACCTGTAATTTGATTCTTAAACCTCACCACTTCATTTCACCCAGCTCTGCCTCTCTATACTCACCATGCAGCCACGATTGTGGGATATCCACGTGATAACTATGTTGCTTCAAAACGTCTCAAAACAACTTTTATATCAATTCTGCCTGTCTATACTCACCATGTAGCCACCGTTATGGAAACGTTTGTTAAATGCACAGATGACAGTGTGAAAACGCTTGCTCAACGGAGATTTTTTTGGTACCTTATTCTCTGCTCTGCACCTGCAGGAACATAATGCGAACAGCAATCACATGCCCACCTGACAACAGCAGCTGTGTGGTCACACAGAGAGCTTCAAGCACTTTCTGTCTAGAGTGCCCCTCCTTCTGCTCCACCTGCACGACACCATCATCCTCTGAAACAACCTGGTCGTCCCAAGGTGAGTAGAGATAGCAATTGTGGCGCATCTCACAGTTCAAGTGTCGTCATTCATCCTCCGAAAGGGATTCGAGTTTTGAGTCGACTCGAAACTCGCCCCTTCTTCTGCTCCACCTGTACCACACCAGCATCCTCTGACCTAAAACTACCTGGTCATCCCAAGGTAAGTTGAGGTGACATTTTGAGGTGCATCACAAAAAGCAGCAATACCTTGTTGATAAAAACATTCTGGCCATATCGGGCCCCTGTCTCTTGCTCGACCCCCTTCCTTACTCCTCCTCCTCCTCCCTCCTGCCTCATCTCTTGTTCTGTACTTACTCTCTCTGGCGCCAGTGCAACTCCTGATGGACTTCCAGCAGGCGTGGGGGCAGACATTTGCCGGATGGGTGTCTGGGGGGAGCTGTATTGCTGCGAAGAATGTGGAGTGCAATGCCCAAGGCATGGTTACTAGCATGTGAGTGCACAAGGCAAGGTTACCAGCACGCAAATGCCCAAGGCATGGTTACCAGCACGCGAATGCCCAAGGCATGGTTACCAGCAAGCGAATGCCCAAGGCATGGTTACCAGCACGCGAATGCCCAAGGCATGGTTACCAGCACGCGAATGCCCAAGGCATGGTTACCAGCACGCGAATGCCCAAGGCATGGTTACCAGCACGCGAATGCCCAAGGCATGGTTACCAGCACGCGAATGCCCAAGGCATGGTTACCAGCACGCGAATGCCCAAGGCATGGTTACCAGCACGCGAATGCCCAAGGCATGGTTACCAGCACGCGAATGCCCAAGGCATGGTTACCAGCACGCGATTCATCAAAGCTTGTTGCTCCTTCGGATCTTCCTCATCACTCCACCTACCCTTACCTCAACTTCTTTCACCATTTGTTTTCCCTGAACTATTCCCTCTCCACGCCTCCCGCCAGGGATCTAGGCAACGAAGGCTTATCCGGATCCATACCATCTACCATTAACAGCATGAGCAGCTTGGCACATCTGTGAGTAACTAACAACCATTCTTATATATGCATCGGTATTGGTAACATACGTATGAATCATAAGTGGTAGTTACAGGTGGGATGAGCCATTTTTGAAAAGTAGTTATGTTTTTAACTGGTTCTCACCATGATTACACAACCAGCAACGAAATTTGAGATCATTACTTTAGATAATGCGCGATACCGCCACCATGTTTCAGAAGAAGGTAACACATCTGGACCCTTTCACAGGAAGATTCTATCCGCAGTCGTGGCTAATAAATTATTTTGATTATCTGTTTAAGCCAGGTATATATATATACATACATATAGGGTGCTTGTGTAGGCCTACATATTCCTTCATCTTGCTTGCTTCTTAGAGTTCACGACTAGATATATAGGCACACACATATTTGCGCAGCACATACAAATAAGCATGTACTGTGCTCTGACTCAAGGAAAGTATCCCTTGTTGTTTGGGGCTGTGCTCATCTACATGCGACCATCAGGGATTTACATAGCAACCATCTGATGGGATCCATGCCCCCTTCTATTGGCAACCTGGAGAGCCTAACTCATCTGTGAGTACGAGTTAACCTAGTATGAGGAAACTTGTGAATGAACTCAGAGCACACCACATTATCTTAGAACGTCAATTCCTTCACCTGGCATTGTATTAGTTTCCAAATTTAAAAGTGTAGGTCTGAGCTCACTTCCCTTGCTTCAACACATAGTCAGGACTGCAACCAAGTCACTCAGCATAATGTCTTCTGCGTTCTCTGGAACGGTCCATTGTTATTAATATCTCCAAGGTACACACAAGGTAAGGCAACAACTACACACGGCAGAGCTACTGCAACAGTCTACTACCCAAGCACAACTACAGCCGCCACTTCCCCTTCCGGCCCTAGTGGCCGGAGGGGTCTTCTATCAGTTGGTATAACTGCCCCTCGCTCAGGGGGGTAAACGGGCCCTGCAGGCCCAGCACATCCGCCCAGCACATCTGCGTTCTCTCGCTCTCTCACTCCCTTGTCACTTGCTTCTCTACAATCGGCCTCCAGGGATCTCTTTGGGAACCAGCTCACCGGCTCTATTCCATCAAGCCTTGGCAATCTCCTCGACCTGCGCTACCTGTGAGTCTTCAGGCCATTTTGTTTAAACTCTATGCTCTTGCGCTGCAATGCACGTGAATCAATCAGCTTCATTGATCTCAACGTCTTGTGATTCTGGTGACCCTTTTTGCAATATCATCTCCTGCACCACTCTGTCACTGTGTGTAGTGGACCCGCCGAAAATGAGAACACACACGAAATAATGAGGAAGAGAGGGCACAGGGGGGCCTTAAATAGGCTCAGGGGAAGAGGGCAGAGGGCAGAGGAAGAGGGCTGAGTGCTAAGGCCTTCTCTCTCTCCCTCTCTCTCTCTCCGTGTCCCTTTTCATTCTATCAACCCGGGAACCTCTGCGCATAACATCAGAGATCTTGGAGAAAATGCTTTGAGTGGTTCTATTCCATCCACCATCGGCAACATGACCAACCTCACTCACTTGTCAGTGGCAGCACAGCCCTCTTAACCTCCTGCCTTTTCCGCTTTGGATGGTGGCCTCATTTGGTTATTTTCATAGATTCTATTTGCTGTATTTTTTATGGTTCTTCTCCCTTCCGGTTGTGAGGTTCTGTTATGTTACCTTTCTTTGCATATAAAGCTTAGCTGTTGATGCCTAACACAAATACTCTCCAGAAGACACTGACTCGCTATTTATCAACAACACCTTTTTCCGCCTTGTTCTCTTTCTTCCTTGTTGCGGGCCATTAATAATAATTGATGTAGGAGTGTAAAGTCGAACTTCATCCCACAGAGCATCCCAGCATCCATTGGAAACCTCATCAACTTAAGATCCCTGTAAGTGCTCTTTCCTTGCAGAATGTTACACTATGTACATGAGACGAAGATTTAACTCTTTACGCCATGCCCTGAGACTTCTAATTTGGGCTCTGAATTGGCTGTCCTTTGACAAACATATTCCACAAGCTATACACACTTCGGTTTTGTGCGAGTCCACGGTCTTTCTCTTTGGCCCAAACAGATTGCTATACAACAACAGCTTTACCGGAAGCATTCCAGACTCAATCAGCAAGCTCGTGAATCTCTCAAGACTGTACGTTCTCAAATACATGATCAGTGTCGGGTGATTTCATATCTTCATTTCTTTCTTTCTGAGAATCTGTGATTCACTCGGCAAACTCTTATCTCGCATATGTGTGACATTCATGTTGTAGTGTGACTCTAACCTGCAGATTAAGAGCAACACATCAACAATTATATTTGTGCATGCATGGATGTGTGTGTGTGTGTGTGTGTGTGTGTGTGTGTGTGTGTGTGTGTGTGTGTGTGTGTGTGTGTGTGTGTGTGTGTGTGTGTATGTGTGTGTGTGTGTGTGTGTGTGTGTGTGTGTGTGTGTGTGTGTGTGTGTGTGTGTGTGTGTGTGTGTGTGTGTGTGTGTGTGTGTGTGTGTGTGTGTGTGTGTGTGTGTGTGTGTGTGTGTGTGTGTGTGTGTGTGTGTGTGTGTGTGTGTGTGTGTGTGTGTGTGTGTGTGTGTGTGTGTGTGTGTGTGTGTGTGTGTGTGTGTGTGTGTGTGTGTGTGTGTGTGTGTGTGTGTGTGTGTGTGTGTGGTTGTGTGTGTGTGTGTGTGTGTGTGTGTGTGTGTGTGTGTGTGTGTGTGTGTGTGTGTGTGTGTGTGTGTGTGTGTGTGTGTGTGTGTGTGTGTGTGTGTGTGTGTGTGTGTGTGTGTGTGTGTGTGTGTGTGTGTGTGTGTGTGTGTGTGTGTGTGTGTGTGTGTGTGTGTGTGTGTGTGTGTGTGTGTGTGTGTGTGTGTGTGTGTGTGTGTGTGTGTGTGTGTGTGTGTGTGTGTGTGTGTGTGTGTGTGTGTGTGTGTGTGTGTGTGTGTGTGTGTGTGTGTGTGTGTGTGTGTGTGTGTGTGTGTGTGTGTGTGTGTGTGTGTGTGTGTGTGTGTGTGTGTGTGTGTGTGTGTGTGTGTGTGTGTGTGTGTGTGTGTGTGTGTGTGTGTGTGTGTGTGTGTGTGTGTGTGTGTGTGTGTGTGTGTTGTGTGTGTGTGTGTGTGTGTGTGTGTGTGTGTGTGTGTGTGTGTGTGTGTGTGTGTGTGTGTGTGTGTGTGTGTGTGTGTGTGTGTGTGTGTGTGTGTGTGTGTGTGTGTGTGTGTGTGTGTGTGTGTGTGTGTGTGTGTGTGTGTGTGTGTGTGTGTGTGTGTGTGTGTGTGTGTGTGTGTGTGTGTGTGTGTGTGTGTGTGTGTGTGTGTGTGTGTGTGTGTGTGTGTGTGTGTGTGTGTGTGTGTGTGTGTGTGTGTGTGTGTGTGTGTGTGTGTGTGTGTGTGTGTGTGTGTGTGTGTGTGTGTGTGTGTGTGTGTGTGTGTGTGTGTGTGTGTGTGTGTGTGTGTGGTGTGTGTGTGTGTGTGTGTGTGTGTGTGTGTGTGTGTGTGTGTGTGTGTGTGTGTGTGTGTGTGTGTGTGTGTGTGTGTGTGTGTGTGTGTGTGTGTGTGTGTGTGTGTGTGTGTGTGTGTGTGTGTGTGTGTGTGTGTGTGTGTGTGTGTGTGTGTGTGTGTGTGTGTGTGTGTGTGTGTGTGTGTGTGTGTGTGTGTGTGTGTGTGTGTGTGTGTGTGTGTGTGTGTGTGTGTGTGTGTGTGTGTGTGTGTGTGTGTGTGTGTGTGTGTGTGTGTGTGTGTGTGTGTGTGTGTGTGTGTGTGTGTGTGTGTGTGTGTGTGTGTGTGTGTGTGTGTGTGTGTGTGTGTGTGTGTGTGTGTGTGTGTGTGTGTGTGTGTGTGTGTGTGCGCGTGCGTGCGCGTGCGTGCGTGCGTGCGTGTGTGTGTGTGTGTGTGTGTGTGCGCGCGCGCGCGCACGCGCCTGTCTTCACTGCAGTGACATCAGCCTTACCAACCTCACTGGTTACCTCCCTCCAACAATCGGCAGCCTTACGCAACTTGCCACCTTGTAAGCCATTCCAAACATCAGCTTCCCCCCAACCCTCTCTTCCAACCCCCACCACCTCCCCCTTCACCCTCTTCCCGCCTTTCCTCCTCTCCATCCCCTCTGTTAGAAATAGGCTGTCAACACTTTGTGTACTCTATTGTATGTTCTGTAGGTTATTTGTAGGCTGGGTGTAGATTTGTAATCCCAACCCTATCTGGTAGGGATTCCCCCATAATCCAACAAATCTGCCAACTCATCATAGGAGATTTGCTTGGATTCCCTTCCCATCCTTTCCCTAGCTTTGCTCAACCCAACCTTGGTTGTACTTAGGGCCTAGTGCCTTCTTTCTTAATCAATCAGTTCAAGCTCCATTTCTGACACCCTCCACCCCCTCTCTTCCCCCATCCCGCACCCTCCCCCTCTGCTTCATCTTGCACGGGCCGTCATACACGATTTCTCAATCAATAACAGTCTTAATTCTCCTTTGAGGAAAGACAGCCTTTGTCGCAAATCATCTCCATTGTTGGCGCACTTCTAACAGCTCCCTGAACCGATCCTTAAAATGCCAACACTTGCAATCTAATACCGGGTACAACATTACACCCGATTCTCTATACCATCCCTTTTTACACGCACGTCCAGGAACATGAATGGAACAGCAGTCACCTGCCCGCCTGACGACAGCAGCTGTGTAACCACACAGACAACTTCAACCGCTTTCTGCCTGGCCTGCCCCTCCTTCTGCTCCACCTTTGACATGGGCCCAAACTCTACTGCACCACCATCAGGTGTGTTCTGGACCGAGTCATAAAGAATTTTCTGGTGTCTCAAAAGCATGAAACGTTCCCTTCCTTCTGGTTCACCTGTGACAAGGGCCCACGATCTGCTGCACCACCATCAGATGCGTTTTCAGTCGACTCAAAAACGTGCCCCTCGTTCTGCTACACACGTGACTTGGCCCCACAATCTGAACCACGTGGTGCACCACGTGAGATTCAAGACTTTCCATTCCATTCTACTCTGTGTGGTCCGGTTTCCTAAACAACTTCGTTCGTTAATTCACCGTGATGATAATTCATTGGAGTATCATGCCAGGTCTACCTTTCTTATCCAATGTCTCGCCTATGCCTCCCCTTTACATCCCATCCATTCCAGAGCTTCAAGTGCATTCAAACCTCCCTCCCACTTCCCCACCCCTTCCAACTTGAACCACATAAAGCTTTTCCTTCTCCCCCGCAACCCCCCACTCCCTCTCCGTTCCCCTCTTTCCTCCCTCCCTCCCACTTACAGTGCCCCCAACGACCCCCATTCCCCCTGAAAAATACCCTGTCGAGTCTGGAGTGAGCCTGTCTCTAGGCGCTACAGCTGGCATTGCTGCTGCTGGCGGTATGCTGGCCCTCCTCCTTCTGCTGGGGAGGGTAGCGTTGCTGTATCTTCTGTGCCGGAGGCACACGAAAAAGGCGGGAGGAACAGGGGAAGCAGCAGGAGGAGTAGCAGCAGGAGCAGCAGCAGTCACACCAGCAGGAGCAGGAGCAGGAGGAGTAGCAGGAGGTTATAAAACGGATTTGGGGGAGAAAGATGTGTCACTGGGACGTGCCTTTGAGTCATTTCAAAAGGATACGGCACTGGGAAGTGCCTATGAGTCTGCTCCTACGAATACAGCACTAAATTTCTCACACGAAGGTAAGAAGACATGAGGTGAGAAAGAAAGATACTCAGGTAAATAATATACTTATGTAAGAGATGATATGGTAAGAAAGGCTTTTGATATGCGTCAACAGGTTTCCAAATTGTTTCCCACTGCTCCTTACTTCCTCCTTCCTAGTATTTCCCACTCTTCCTTCTCTTTCTCTCTTCTCCCTCTTTCTCCCTCCCATCCCCTACCCCGCTTCTCCAATGCCAATTTCTCCCTTCTCCGTTCACCTCCCACACCTCAACTTTTCCGCTCCACCCTCCCAACATACACACCTTCATTGTACCGACAGTTCTACCTGAGACAGCATTCTAGGTAGACCCAGAAGCAGCGGCAGCAGCAGCAGCAGCGGCGGCTGTAGCGGCAGGTGCAGCAGCTACATATGGCAACAATAACAACCCAATGGCCGCGGAGGAACCAGAGGAAGCTAAGCCGTTTCTATGCCAGAAGTTCACTCTAGGAGAAGTGACCAATGCGACAGCAAATTGGGCAGAGGAGAACAAGATCGGCAGTGGGAGCTTTGGAGATGTGTACAAGGGCGTGTCACCGTATGATCTTAATGAGTTTTGGGCTGTCAAGCGTGCCCGGATTCTCTCGAATGATTTTCAGACGGAAGTAAGTTACTGAAACAGTTGCAATCCTTAGTGTTGCTCTTTGTATGTCCTTACGCAGCAAAGCTACTGTTGTTGCATTCACAGCTACTGTTGTTACTTTCACAGCAACCTGGCGCACCTTTGGGCTACTGTGTGAAATACGGCCGACCGCTTGTGTCTCTTTCTTCCTTCTTTCCCCTCTCCCATTCCGCAGGTAAAGGCCATGGCCAGCAAGTTCCACCCCAACCTGGTGCGCCTGTTGGGCTACTGTGTGCAATACGAGCGCAGCACAAGCCACGTGGAGCAAATACTCGTGTATGAGTACATGGAGAACCGGGACCTGGAGAGCTGGATCGGACCAGGTAACTTGACTTGCCTCTGAACTTGTTAGGTTTGTTATTTCACCCTTTAATAGCCCTTCATTGAAGCGTTTGCTCGTATTTGAGTACATGGAGAACCGGGACCCAGAGAGTTGGATTGGACCAGGTAACTTCACTTCACCCTTGAACACTGCTTGAATTTTCCATCCCTTATAGCAGAAGCTGTCATAGCTTGGATAATTTGTTCAAACACTTCGCCTGTGGCAGCGTGCGTGTCTTTCCAATCTAACCCAAATTTGCTTAAATAGGAAACTCATGCCAATCGTTGCTTGTTAACCTGCCAAAATTGCTCACTCCTATAAGCATGACTTGCATTGAAAGCCGTCTGTCAACTTTCACGTATTCCAGGTTCTGAGCGTCCTCTGTCGTTGTTCCAACGGCTTGACATTCTGATTGGAGTGGCCAAGGGGTTGCAATACCTCCACAGCTTCGGCATTGTGCATCGTGACATCAAGCCCGCCAACATTCTCCTGGATGGGAAAATGCAGGTGTGTGTGTGGTTCTGTGGTTGTGGGTGTGGGTGTGGGTGTGTGGGTGTGTGGCTTGGAGTATCTGCACAGCTTTGGCATTGTGCATCGTGACATCAAGCCCGCCAACATCCTCTTGGATGGGTAAATGCAGGCAAGTCTCCGCCCATGCAACACCTTGATGAAACTAGGGAAGTCTACTGCATTTATATCATACTACATTTTTGCCTTTTCGTACTAGCTTTATGATGGTGTCAGCAACACTCATTCGTGCCCCTGCCATTGTTGACCAGGCTAAGATTGCTGACTTTGGCCTTCTGAAGCTTACTGGGGGAACTACTATGGCTGCCACTCGAGTGATGGGGACACCGGGCTATGTGGACCCTGCTTACTTCGAGTCGCAAAAGCCCACTACAGCAGCAGACATGCATAGGTGAGTTAAAAAATGCAGCCATTTCTCTTTGTTGTCTGTAAATCTGAACACAACCACGTCCGCCTTTGCACTTTCCAACTTTTGAGGCGCCTCAAAGAGAAGATTCTGCGTTTGAAAATGTCTCTTGGCACTCTTCCTTCCACAACCCTTGTTTCTTTTGATAAATTGGTGTTGGCAGCTTCGGTGTGGTGATGCTGGTGGTGATATCGGCACGCAAGGCGGTGCATGTGAGCGAGACTGGCGAAACCAGCCTCAAGCAGTGGGTGAGTTTCTTTTAGTATAAGTGTGCACAACCACGAAATTCCAATGCCATGGCTGCTCAAATCGCGTGGTAACACATTATTCAATGCTGTATAAATTGGATGCCTTGCATCCCCGTTCAACCCAACAGGTCGCCCATATCCTGGAGTCAAACGCTGGGCCTGTGTTCAAGGACCCCTACTTGGAAGCACCAGATGACTTGGTGCTGCGCTGGGCTCGCCTTGCCCTCTCCTGCACCGCCATGCCTGCAGCCTCCCGCCCCTCCATGAATCAAGTGCTGGGGGAGCTGGTGAAGCTGAAGCAGGAGGCGTTTGTGTCAGAATATTATTGTATACATCACTTTATAACTGCCTGCAATGTAGACTTAGTGCAGTTATCTTGCTTGTTAGGTGGTGCACCTTGCTTCTCTTCTTTCATATTTGTACCCTTGAACCTATAGTGAAACCCTCATTCTCCTTTACAATTTTCTCGACACTCTCCTCACCCTCGAACTTAACTACCAAGGCTCCTAAGCTATGGCTCCCAAGCCCACCTAACTCTACCTACTACTTTCACATGGCATTAGAGCGAGTTACGTCCTGGCCTGTGGGCCCGCCTCACGCTTCCGCTGCTGTTTTTCCGGTCGCGCGCCTCGGGCGCGTGGCGATTTTCGTCCTGTCCCGCCCCCGGGTGGCGAGTGACATCTTTTCTGCCCGTCGCGCGCCCCGTGGCACGCGACGGTGCCCTGCCCGTCGTGCGCCCCGTGGCACGCGACGGTGCCCTGCCCGTCGTGCGCCCCGTGGCACACGACGGTGCCCTAAACCTGCCCGTCGTGCGCCCCGTGGCACGCGACGGTGCCCTGCCCGTCATGCGCCCCGTGGCACGCGACGGTGCCCTGCCCGTCGTGCGCCCCGTGGCATGCGACGGTGCCCTAAACTGCCCGTCACGTGCCCCGTGGTGCGCGACGGTGCCCTGAGCCGCCGCGGAACCGCCCCTGGCGCCTGCGACGGTGTCCTGAGCCGCCGCGTACCCGCCCCTGGCGCACTCGGCGGTGCCCCTGCCTCACCCGCGCCTGCACTCGCTGCAGCCGCCCCTGCACCACCCGGCGCCTGCCCTTGGAGCAGCCGCCCCCGCTCCTGCACTCGGTGCAGCCGCCTCTGCCTCACCCCGCGCCTGCACTCACTGCAGCCGCCCCTGACCTACCCGCGCCGACCCTCTGTAGCCGCTCTGCGGCTTTCTCCCCGCCCACCCCCTCCTCCTTCGTCTCCCTGCAGCCGTGGGGGGGAGGGTATGGGGGTGGCGGGTGTTGGGGTGATGGGTGGTGTGCTTCCCTTCCCCTCCTCCTCCTTTCGTTCCCACTGCTGCAGCTGCCGCTGGGGGGGAGGGTGTGAGGGTGTGGGGGAGCCGGGGGAGTGGCACTGGGGTGGCGGGTGTGAGACCAACCAGCAGCCGTCCCTCCACCTCTCCTCTCTTCCCCCCTCTGCTGCTCCTGCAGCAGTGTGGGGGGGAGGGGGAGGGGGAGGGTGAGGAAATGGAGGGGGTGACCAGCCAGAGCCAGCCCGCCTCCTCACTCTCCCTGCTGCCCCTCCTGTGGTTGGGGGGGGAAGAGAGTAAGGGGGTGGCAGGAATTTCTTGCTGTCGCCTGTCCCTTTGCTGCTGTACCTGCTCTGTTACCGTACCTGCTGTTGCTGTTGCTGGTATACCCCTGCAGGTTGTGTTCTGCACAAACTCCTGCTGCAGGCAGTTATGGGGGAGTGTTAGAATTTATATGTAACTGCCTGTAGCTGTAGTTTAGTGTAGTTATTATAAACTGTTGGTGGTGCACCTTCTTTGCATGCTCTGTTTACTATATGTACCCTAGTGCTATAGTGAACATCACTTTTCCCATTCTCGACTCTCACCTTGGCACAACCTCCTCGACTTCCCCTAGGCCTAGGCTACTAAGCCTAGGCCCTACCTAAAACCTAAGCTTACTCTTACTTAGTAACTCAACATGGTATCAGAGCGTAGTCGCTCTGATTCCATGTGCTTCCGCTGCTTTCTTTTCTATCGCGCGCCCCGTGGCGCGCGACACTTTTTTCTTCCCGCCACGCGCTCGGGGCGCGTGGCGGTTTTCCGCCCGCCGTGCGCCCCGGACGCGCGGCGTCTTCCTGCCCCGACGCCGCCCTTCTCGGCCCCTCACGGCCTCTTCGCGGCCCCGTCGCTGCTCCTCTCACGGCCCCTCGCGCTACCCTCAGTGGCCCCGTCGCCACACTTCGCGGCCCTGTCGCCGCCCCATCTCGGCACCGTCGCCGCCTTTAGCGGCCCCGTTGCCGCCCCTAGCGGCCCCGTCGCCGCTCTTCGCGGCCCCGTTGCCGCCCCTAGCGGCTCCGTTGCCGCCCCTTGTGGCCCTGTCACCTGCTCGTCGCGGCGCACCCCCCCCTGGCCGCCGCCTCTGCCTCCCTTGCGCCCGTGCCTGCTTTGCAGCAGTGCGCGGGCCTGCCTTGCAACAGCAGCCGCCCCTGGAGCAGCCACCCCAGCAGCAGCCGCCCCAGCAGCAGCCGCCCCTGGAGCAGCCGCCGCTGCAGCAGCCGCCCCTGGAGCCGCCGCCCCTGGAGCAGCCGTCACTGCAGCAGCCGCCCCTGGAGCCGCCACTGCAGCAGCAGCCCCTGGAGCAGCCGCCCCAGCAGCAGCCGCCCCTGGAGCAGCCGCCGCTGCAGCAGCCGCCCCTGGAGCCGCCGCCCCTGGAGCAGCCGTCACTGCAGCAGCCGCCCCTGGAGCCGCCACTGCAGCAGCAGCCCCAGCAGCAGCCGCCCCTGGAGCAGCCGCCGCTGCAGCAGCCGCCCCTGGAGCAGCCGTCACTGCAGCAGCCGCCCCTGGAGCCGCCACTGCAGCAGCAGCCCCTGGAGCAGCCGCCCCAGCAGCAGCCGCCCCTGGAGCAGCCGCCGCTGCAGCAGCCGCCCCTGGAGCCGCCGCCCCTGGAGCAGCCGCCACTGCAGCAGCCGCCCCAGCAGCCGCTACCCCTGCAGCAGCCGCCCCTGAAGCGGCCGCCCCTGAAGCGGCCGCCCCTGCAGCAGCCGCCCCTGGAGCAGCCCGCAACTGCAGCAGCCGCCCCTGGAGCAGCCCGCACCTGCAGCAGCCGCCCCTGGAGCAGCCCTCACCTGCAGCAGCCGCCCCTGGAGCAGCCTGCACCTGCAGCAGCCGCCCCTGGAGCAGCCCGCACCTGCAGCAGCCGCCCCTGGAGCAGCCCGCACCTGCAGCCCGTCCCGTTCCCCCCCCCCCCCCCGTGCATTCCGTGGTGCTGGGGGTGTGGGGTGCCGAGCATGGGGGTGGCGGGTGTGGGGGTGGCGGTTATGTGTTCCTCCCCTTGCTCCTCCTCCTCCCTCGTCTCCCACTGCTGCAGCTGTCGCTGAGGGGGGTGGGTGTGTGGGAGCCTAGGGTTTAGGGTTTAAGGGGGGTGCTGTGGGAGTGGAGCTAGGGTTTGAACAGGGAGTGTGTGAGAGGGGAGTGGGGCAGCTGGGGGAGGTTGTGTGAAGGTAGCTGTCGTGTCGCCTGCAGCGCCTGTAGTCCGTCGCCCTTGCTTCGGTAGCCAGTGAGCCTGTTGCACCAGTCGCCAGTGGGTCCGTTGCTCCTGCCGCTCGTCTATAGCCGCGGAGCCAGTCACTCCAGTAGTCCGTCGCCCTTGCTTCGGTAGCCACTGAGTCAGCCGCTCCTGTGCCCGTGCCTCTGCAGCTTCAGTCGTTGCCTCGCATCTTCTCTTCCTCCACAGTCTCTCCTCCTCATTTGCCCTCTTTGTCTGCTGCGCTCTACTTGGTGTACCCCTTCCGGGGGTGTTTCTGCACATGGTTCTTCACTGCAGGCAGTTAGGGGGTGTGTCAGAATGTTATTGTATACATCACTTTATAACTGCCTGCAATGTAGACTTAGTGTAGTTACCTTGCTTGTTAGGTGGTGCACCTTGCTTCACTTCTTTCATATTTGTACCCTTGAACCTATAGTGAAACCCTCATTCCCCTTCACAACTTTCTCGACACTCTCCTCACCCTCGAACTTAACTACCAAGGCTCCTAAGCTATGGCTCCCAAGCCCACCTAACTCTACCTACTACTTTCACAGTTTGGAGTGCATGTGAGCAAGGCGATTTCTCGCATGGACATGGAGAGTGGGGGTTCTGTTGGCAGCTCCTCCGGCTTCACTGCTGAAATGGCCCGTGCAGAGCACATGGGAATGCAGAGCGGCTCGTTGACCAGCGGTTCCTTGTCGTAGGAGTTTGTTGCTGAGCCGAATATTGGTTAATCTATAGTTTATTTTGTGTGTTCTTGAGTGAATAAAAAAGGCAGCCCGCATTGTGCTTTTTTCAAGGTTTGGATGTATCCACCCTTTACCTAGGGGTAATCATGTATCATTGTCTGTATTCCTTTTTAAAATACGCGTCATTCTCTCGCTTGTGTGTTACAACGACGCTGGAGGGTGGCGTTGCAAATAGCAACGAATTTGACATCTGGTGTAAAGTTAACCCATTGCCTTGGAATTATTGCATCGGTAGGTGCCCTAGGTGTTAGCTAGTGGTTAGTGAAATTCAGAATCCGCTAAGTGATTTGCATATACTACTAGGAGTATATATAGTTTGTTTTTAATACATCCGTCAGATGTTTCAGGCCCGCATATACCTAGGTGGGTGCGACGATGGATCAAAGTGAATCCGCGAGCATTATGCGATGCAGACGTCCTGGTCATGTAAACAATATACCCTCTGAAATAGCCTCAAGTGAATGTTTATTCAGCCAGCATTCATACATTGGGGATATACCACTAGCGTATTTCCCTGCATATAGAGCCCGGGAGAATTTCTTGAAATCCCAAGAAAAAACTGGCCAGGGTATCCATTATAACGGCATGGGTTTTTTAAGACCCCATCGGAGCAGTTTTATTGAGTGTGTACATGAATTTGTGGAGGGGCCTTTTTTTCGCACATTACAGAAAGCGGATTTCCACTATAGGAGAGTATAATTTGCGAGCTGACGCGCTGGATGTGTCAGATTTCGAGTCTGACGCGCTGGATCTGTCAGAAACTGAAAAGTTTCTTCTATAGTTAAATGCGCTAACTCGAAAAGAATGTGGAAGAACAGCACAATATACCGAAAAGGGTGTCCTTAAGTGATTCCCCCAGAGGGGGGCTCCTCTTTTAACGTGTTACAAAAGATCCCCTTCGTCGGCAGAGTCCCGTCCCGTGGGTCTTCCTTTCCAAGGGATCCTTTATGGGGCGGAATACGATTTATTGACCGCTCAGTGTAAACAACTTGACCCAACACTCTAGTACCGTAATTCCTTTTTGTGATACAGTACGTTTTACCGAAATGGTATTGCACGCACGGTGAGGCCAAACTTTCAGTCCTGGAATGGGCACACCTGGTACCGTCTACTGATTTCACTGAAATAACACAGGACTCATGAGAACCCTAGTTGTAGTATAGCATTCTAAGATGTATGAAGCTACAGTTCTTGGTTACTGCAACTCCATTCATGGGCTTTAGCAGCAAGCACCCAACACAGCTACACGATTTTCTGAGTCCACTAAACAAGGCAGCTGGGTGTGGATCACAGGGAACAGAGAGCTGCGAGCAGCAGCAGCAGCAAATGCTCTGTACTATATAGAGTTATACTTAGTGCACTGACACTAGCAGCAGAAGAATGTGGCCTGTTGCTTTGGCTGTTGATTTGGTGGTGGCCGTTGGATCGACTTATTATTGGCCTGAACACGCAACGAGGCAGAGGGGGGTGGGAAAGGAGGGGAAATAGCAGGAAGGAGAGGGAGAAGACAAAAACGGGTGGAGTGAGAGAGCGGAGGGTGGGGGGGAAGCGGGGGAGAGGGAGGGGGGACACGGGAGAGCTTGAAGGAGAAAGACTCATACATATGAATGCATGGCGAATGCATGGCATAAAGGATCGCAGTGATTCCGCCGGTCTGCAAACAAACTCTTCTATTAGCTATCCCTCCCAGCTTCCCTCCTTTTCTCCTGCCTAAACCCCCTCCACACCAGGAGCAACTCTCACCTGCTTAATTATTTCATCCACATCAACTGTACCAGCGCCGCCCGCTGCCGCCCCTCCAGTCGCACTCATGGGCGGCATGGGCTTGGCAGGTAGCATGTGATGGTGTGCACCAGTATTACGGGGGGATGCATGGGCCACTTGAGTGGGGCTGAATGCAGGAGGTGGTGGAGAGGACGAGGAGGAGAGAGGGGCAGGGACTCCTGTGGTGGGGGATGGGGTTGGGGCAGGTTGTTTGGAGAAAAGGAGAGTGGGTGAGAGAGTGATAGAGAGAAAGGCCGAGAAAGGGAAGACGTGGCAACGCAGCGTTGGGTGGGCATGTGTGGGCTGTTTGCTTGAGGTTGATGGGGAAAGGCGGGGGAGAAGAGGAGACAAATGAAGTAAAGACTGTCGTAGGAATTCGAGGCAAAGGTTGGCTGGATGGATAAATGGATGGATGGAGGGAGGGAGGGAGGGAGGGAGGGAGGGAGGGAGGGAGGGAGGGAGGGAGGGAGGGAGGGAGGGAGGGAGGGAGGGAGGGAGGGAGGGAGGGAGGGAGGGAGGGAGGGAGGGAGGGAGGGAGGGAGGGAGGGAGGGAGGGAGGGAGAGAGGGAGGGAGGGAGGGAGGGAGGGAGGGAGAGAGGGAGGGAGGGAGGGAGGGAGAGAGGGAGTGAGTGAGGGAGAGAGGGAGTGAGTGAGGGAGGGAGGGAGGGAGAGAAGGAGGGACAGAGAAGGGCGGAGGAGGGGGAAAGCTGGCATGGCAAGGCTGTTAGAAGAGGCGGTGTGGAGATTTCCTGTAGTCCGGAAAAGAGGCGGGGGAGGTTGGTTGGCAGGATAAAGAAAAAGGGAAACCTGAAATGCTATTCCCACACAAGTCATGCACGCACATGCTTAACCCTTCATACTTTAAAGGCAAACCGCAAAGCAAAACACCTCACCTTGATGCCTAGAGGGAGAGGCAGCAGCAGCAGCAGAATCAGTAACCCCCCTTTGAGCTGCTTCAGCAGCACGAGCCAGCATTTCCCCCACAGGACCTTGAACGGCTCGGGAAACAGGTAGCAATGCCACCACACCTCCCCCGGATCCACCTACCCCTGCATGCCCCTGCCCCTGCAGCTGCTGCTGCTGCCGCTGCCGTTCCTGCTCCTGCTCCTGCTCCAACTGCATCTGCTTCCACTGCTGCTGCTTCTGCAGCTCCTGCTTCTGCTTCTGCTGCTTTTGAAAATCGGAAAAGTCGTGAGAAAAACCTTCCCCAGACGAAGCCTTCATGACTTCATTAAAAGGCGGAGGGCGGGGAGCGGACCGTTTGGGGGAAACCGGCAGGGCGGAGGAGGCGGAGGCAGGAGCAAACGGAGGGATAGGGTTGGCGTGGAACGGCCCATCTTCAGGAACAGTAGAGGCACGATCTTCGGATAATCTCCCGCCCCCCCCGCTGCTAACTTTAAGGCTTCCTGCCTCGGCTGCCCCTGCGGTATTCTCGCCTCCCCAGCGGGAGAATGAATAGGCAGCGGAGGAAGATGGGGAGCCGACGGGGTGGGAGGAGGCGCGGGGGGAGTGAACGGGGGAGCGGGGCAAGGCAGAGGCGTCGGCAGCAGGGGGGAGGGGACGCGGGGGAGACACGTTGATGTGGATGATGGGGGGTGTGGGAAAGTGGGAGGGGGAGGAGGATGGTTCTTCTGTCCGAGCGATAGCAGCAGAGGGGCCTTGGGCGGCAAATGCCTGGGAAAAACTGAAGGAGTGGCCTTCCTGGAAGCAGGATTGGGACACGGGGAGAAAGGTTGGAAGCTGAGAGAGTGAGTGAGTTTACTGAAAGATCCTTTACGCCTAGGAGAAATCAAGGAGTGGGTGCTGCTATGGAGAAGGCAGGAAGAGGCAAATGGTGTTGGTGGATGGATGGAGATTGGGGAGGAGAGAGGGAGAATTGAGGGAGGTAAAGATGGTTGAAAAAAAGGGGATGAGAACGAGACGGCATTGGGAGTGAAGAGGAGAATCGCGGGAAAGACAGTAGGAGAAGCGAGAGCAATGCTGATCCTAGGTCAAATAATGCGCTTCAAGTGTCGCACCTTTATTCATCTCCTTCTATCCTCCCTCCAGATGCTTTTCATTTAGTGCACTCGGTGACCCAGCTGACCCAGCTCCTTCCTGCCCCTCTCCCCTCCCTACCACTTCCGTTCGTCCCTTCCCGTCTCGCCTCTACCCCTTTCGTTCACTCCTCCCACCCCTCTCCCATCCTACCCCTTTCCCTCGCTCGTCCCCATCCCTCTCTCATCCTACCCCTTTCCCTCGCTCCTTCCCATCCCTCTCCCATCCTACCCCTTTCCCTCGCTCCTTCCCAGCCCTCTCTCATCCTACCCCTTTCGCTCGCTCCTTCCCACCCCTCTCCCCTCCCCACCCTTCGCGTTCTCCACTTCCCACCCACCTTTCCGCCAGTCGACTCGTCTACGTCTGGCAAGAAAACAAACGCGGGGGCGTTTCTCTTTCCTCCTGCTGCCGGCCCCGCCATCCCCGCCGCCCCGCCCGCCCCGCCCGCCCGCGCTGCCCCCGCCGCCGCCGCGCCGGGCGCAACCTCCCCTGCATCAGTTGCCCTATCACCACGCAAGTCCGCAGCTGCTGCTGCATATGCCGGCGCTACTTCATACCCCCTTGGCCGGGGAGAAGACCCGCTGGGGGACGTTGCCTGCATTCCCCCTATCCCCCCTGCGCCTCCTACTCCCCCCGCGCCCCCTATCCCCCCTGCGGCCCCTAACCCCCCTGCGCCCCATACCCCCCCTACCCCACCTGCGGAAGGGGAAATCGCTCGCGGGCTGGGGGACCTCTGATGACTAGACACCTCTTCCTCTGATGATACTACCCGTCCCAACCCGCGCTCCCCTGCTCGCCCTAAACTCGCGTCGCCACTACCAGCACGGCTGGAAGCTCGGCTACTGCCTCTGCTGCCGGCGGAAATTGTAGGTAGCGGCGATTGGCGAGCCTCGTCGCGCCGCTTCTCTCTCCGGAGAGTGAATTGCTCCGTGTAACCCACGTCGGATGAATCTTCGACGGTCCACGGGAGCGACGACATGCCTGGTGGAGGCTGCGATGATGACACAGGTCAAGAAACGGCTCCTGATGATGATGATGCTGCTGCTGCTGCTGCTGCTGCTGCTGCTGCTGCTGCTGCTGCTGCTGCTGCTGCTGCTGCTGCGGCAGGTGGCGACGATGGTACTGCTGCTTACGAAAATCGCTGGATCGGGCGCGATCAGGAAAGGGCGGGCGGGAGGAAAATCCCAAGAGGTCGGGAGCGGCTGGTCCTTTTCACGGGGATATGATCTGTGCCTTTGAAATCCACTGAGCACGTGCGAAAACAGCATACAAAAAACAAAAAAAAACAAAAAAAAAAAAAAAACACACGAGATTAGGGTTACACGTCCATGCGCACTTCGCCGATTTTTACTAGAACACCTGAGCAGGTCCGACTCGCGATTCTAGCTTAGACCTCTTAATGGATGTGACATACGTCACTCGGTTCAATAGCAACAGGCCCCTCTTTCAACAGAGCGGGAAAGATCAATGCGCGCGGTGCACCAAAAAGAACGAAAAAGGAATGAAATTAGGAGGAAAAAAAAAAGGAGGAAAAAAAAGCAACAACAATTACATGAAAGTTGAAGAGATAACGAGTGTGAGAACGGCATGACGAAACGGATCTGAGCGTGCTTTCAAGTCAAGTTTGTTACAACAGATCATGGAAAAGCACGAAGATGATTTTCAGGCGACACCCGAGCTTCGTTCGCTGCCAGCGGACTGACCTTACCGAAGATTGGCGATTAAACGCATGATGCTACAACCAATACGGCGACGACAGGAAAGTGAGGGAGAGAAGCAGTGGAGGGGGAGAGAGAAGGAATGAGGAGGGGATGCGAGGACGCACGTAGTAAAGCGTGTAGGTTGGATGCTTTCGAAGCTGCGACACGACGAGACGTAATGCGAAGCAGTGCGATGCGATGCGATTCAATGCGACGCTAGGCCGCGGCTTGATGAATGGTCGCAGATCCGGCTCAGCTGGCAATGCGAAACGTCTCGGTTCAGGCCAACGGACCAGAAGGGTACCGTAAATCGGGCTAGCTGCATAAAGTGGCGCCGCGCACTTAACAAGAAGTCCTTTCTCTTGCCATGATAACTATGGCTTCACCAGGCGCCTTCAAACTGCTGACCTGACGGCACACGCAACGCGGAGGATCCTAGGCTTCACGTGTCAGCGAGAGGAGGATCAACTATGTCGAGTAGAGAGCTTTGGAATGCACACGCAGTCGTAGCTGAGTGGAAGATGAGGTGACACGACGTAAAAACATCTCGTTCGCCCTGCCAAACCAAGTTTCGGACCTGCGAGAATGGAGTGGAGTGGATGGAAGAGTGGTGGTGGGGGGAGAAGAGTAGAGCCCAAGGTACTGTGCAGATCGAGAATCCCTGGGAACCTGGGTCAAGAATTCTTGTCGACGTGAAGCTGAATGACGTGAAGGACTTCTTGACAGGCTGACGGGAATTCTTGAAACTCCTGGCACAGCACTGTATTTGGTACTTCCCTACTTGTTTCTTGTTGTTTGTAAGGAAAGTGACTCATCGTTTTAGGTAGACGAGACACTCAAGCGCGGACAAACGAACTTTGTGGTCCGAACATTCTGGATTCTTCAACAGTTACCAGCTTTCGCAAGCCCGCTGTTGAGGTTTCACGTCTGCAGGAACATGCTACTTCACTGGTTCCAAAAACCTGATAAGCCACTCTATACTACGGTATATTTCTAAATTCCTTTCTAGACTAAAAATCCTAAATTTCTTGATCCGATGCAAAGTAATGCTAGAATATTTCATTTAATAAATTCTGTGGTCTAGGAGGCTGCTCATGATGTATACTTCAAGATAAGGGAAGGGGGGGTGATGTTATGTATAATTTCCTGACTCTTGTTGCTCGCTGAGCTGGCTGGCTGGTGCCTATGATGTTATGGTAAATGATCCAACCTACACTATATACGCCCAATCTGTTCACAGGAGGAACTCCAAACGAAACCTTCATGATTTGTCAGGGTGCCGCTTCCAACCAAATCGCACATCTCCAAGTTCCCGCGTGACCAGCGGTTCTGTCTGACAGCCCCATTTCCAGAACCCGCGAAATCCGTCGCAACCCAACATCCTTTCGCCTCTCGCCCCATGTTTCGACCTGATCGAAGGGTTTTCACTGCGGTACATTGTGCTTTTCCAGCGGCTTGAGGCTTGTTACCACTGTGCAACGTAGTGTACCGAATTTAACCCTTTTGATCTGGTCAGTTTCCCTTGTCAACCTTGCTCCGCCAAATTCTCCCATCACACCCATACTCTTATCACCAGTGTAAGGATGACTTTCATAACGCACAGAAACATCTTGGCGCCACACAGCACCACACAAACATGAGGCCGGATTGAATCCAACAATCAGAAACAGTAGATGAGGCAGCCATAACAGCACGTCATTCCACCACAGCAGCGAGCCGTGTAGAAGTTCTCACGTTGTCGTAGCTTCGTGCATGCAATCGCGATGGCGAGGTCATCAGATGGAGGGAGGTAGTATACCCGCGATTCGTCCGTTCGTCGTCGAACCTAGTGGAGGGACGTGGGAGCGCGCCGTTCCTCCGTCAGAATGTCGTCCTCTTCGCGAGGCGACTCCGTCCCGTCCTGGCTGACGGACGTCTACAAAGATGACACATCGGTCAGTAATTCCGCGCCGCCCACGCTTGGCCCCCCGAGGTTTACACGAGGCCGCATTTTCCGCAGTAGAACCTGCGAGAGAGATTGGCACAAGCTTGCAACAGTAAGGCGCTTAGGTCTCCAATACGATAATTTCGCCGTTATTCTCAAGAAACGTCTGAGACGCTTCCTTGCACGCATTGGCTCCAAGATACGTCTCTAATCTAGAAGCGAGTCCGTTCGCCTTGCAAATCTGCAAACACCCTGCCCTAGAACGTCTGCGTGGCTGCCACGTGGCATTGGTCTGCAAATCCTTAGGCCTTTCCTGTCTGAAACACCCACGTCAGGCCCCGTTATATGACTCATCGTTTTTCTCTCTCCCTCTTACATCATCATTGCTGTTGTTGATAATGAGTATAATCAGTGTTCCCTGGTCTGGAGCTCGTAAGGGTTAAGGCATTAGTAATTTACATTAACAGTTATACGCATCGCATCGCTCAGATCGAGGAATCGAATTGATTCCATTATGTGTGCCAAGGTAATAGACTGCTACGGTCACGAGCTACTGCAATGGTGGATTGCAATTTCAGCAGCGCTGACTCCACCTCCACCTCCTTCCCCCTTTCCTCTTCTCCCCCCCACCTCTTCCCCCCCCTCCCCTCCCGTTCCCTCCCCCTTCCCTTCCCTTTCCGTTCCTTTCCGCCCCGCTCCCCCTCCGCGGGACGAGCAAATCCACCGGCGCTCCCCGGAAAAAGGGGATCTGTTCTCGCGACTTAACTCACACTGCTGCCCTCGCCTCCCCCTCCCCACTCCCCGCTCCCTTCCCCCCTATCTCTCCCCACCACTCTCCCGATCCCCCTCCCTTTCCCTTTTCTTCGCCACCCCCTTCCCCCTCCAACACCCTTCCCCCCTCCTTTCCCCCGCCCGCATTTCCGCGCGCCATTACCCTCCCCCGCCCTCCCCCTCCCCTTTCCGCGCGCCGCTCTCCCGCCGGCCTTTCCGCGCGCCACTCCCGTCCCCCGTCTGCGCGCGCGCAGGACGAGCAGTTCCAGGCGCTCCAGGAGAAGCTGGCGGAGGCGGATGCGCAACTGCTGGCCGTCACTGCGCGATGCGGTAAAGGGGGGAGGATGTGGGAAGGGGGAAGAGGAAGGAAGTGGTAGTGGAATGGGGGGAAGCGGGGAGGAGAGGAAAGGGGGAAAGGAGGAGGGGAGAAAAGGGGGGGAGAAAAAGGGGGGAGAGGAGGATGGGAGAGGAGGGTTGGAGAGAGGAAGGGGGGAAGAGGAGAAGGGGAGAGGAAGGCGGGTGGTAATGGGGAAAGAGAAAACGGGGAGACGAGGGGGGGAGTGACGGGGAAGACGAGAAGGAGGAGAGAAAGGGGAGCGATGGGGGAGGCACCTGCTGTGTGTTCACCTGATCTGACCTTCCCTCCTTCCCTGCCCTCCCCGCGTGCCCCACCCTCCCCGCGTGCCCCACCCTCCCCGCGTGCCCCACCCTCCCCGCGTGCCCCACCCTCCCCACGTGTCCTGCGCTCCCCGCGTGCCCCACCCTCTCCGCGCCAGACGAGTGGAAGCGCAAGGCGCAGGAGAAGGCGCGCGAGGCGGTGCAGCTGAGCAACAAGGTGGAGGCGCTGGAGGAGCGGCTGGCGGAGCTGGACGAGGAGGACGTGCCCGCGCTGCAGGTGGGGGGGGAGGGGGAAGGGGGCCAGGGGAAGGGGGCGGGGGAGGGGGTGAGGGGTGCGGGGGAAGGTTGGGAGGACAGGGGGGGCAAGGGAGAGGGGGGGGAGCAGGGAGAGTGGATGAGTGCAGCTGAGCAACAAGGTGGAGGCGCTGGAGGAGCGACTGGCGGAGCTGGATGAGGAGGACGTGCCCGCGCTGCAGGTGGGGAATTGCGGGGGAGGGGAAGAGAGCCGTGAGTGCAGGTGGGGGGTTTGAGGCAAGGGGATTGCTGTGCGCTGGAAGAGCGACTGGCGGAGCGACTGGCGGAGCGACTGGCGGAGCTGGACGAGGAGGAAGATGCTTGATTGAAGCAGGCGTTTGTCTAAAAACTTCAAAATATGCTCCGTCCGTCCCTTTCCCCACTTCCCCCCCCCCCCGCTCTTTCCCCGCCCCCTTTACCCACCGCTGCCCCTGCTGATCTTATATGGAGGTGACTCGACTGCGAGAGGAGCTGGCACGATCAGAGGCCCTTCGCTTCCACACACTCAAGCGTCTCTCCTTCCTTCCCACCCCTGACCTCCCACCCACCCATGTTCCCAGATGAAGGTGACGTGGTTGCGAGAGCAGTTGGCACGGTCAGAGGCCCTTCGCTTCCACACACTCAAGCGTCTCTCCTTCCTTCCCACCCCTGACCTCCCACCCACCCATGTTCCCAGATGAAGGTGACGTGGTTGCGAGAGCAGTTGGCACGGTCAGAGGCCCTTCGCTTTCACACACTCAAGCGTCTCTCCTTCCTTCCCACCCCTGACCTCCCACCCACCCCTGTTCTCAGATGAAGGTGACGTGGTTGCGAGAGCAGTTGGCACGATCAGAGGCCCTTCGCTTTCACACACTCAAGCGTCTCTCCTTCCTTCCCACCCCTGACCTCCCACCCACCCATGTTCCCAGATGAAGGTGACGTGGTTGCGAGAGCAGTTGGCACGGTCAGAGGCCCTTCGCTTTCACACACTCAAGCGTCTCTCCTTCCTTCCCACCCCTGACCTCCCACCCACCCCTGTTCTCAGATGGAGGTGACTCGACTGCGGGAGGAGCTGGCACGGTCAGAGGCCCTTCGCTTTGACCTGCACAGGCAGTTCCAGGCGCCCGACATGTCGCCCACGTCCTCCCGCGATCCCAGTGCTGGTGAGTGCGGAGGGAGGGGGCAATGGGAGGGGTTCGGTGTGGTTTGGTGTGGTTCAGTGCATTGTGTGCTTCGTTTTGACCTGCACAGGCAGTTCCAGGCGCCCGACATGTCCCCCACGTCCTCCCGCCACCCCAGTGCTGGTGGGTGGGAAGGGGGGGGAGCCGTGGGGAGGGGAGGGAGGGGACCATGGCGTTTTGTTTTTTGCTTTCGTCCCCTCGGCTCTGTTCCTCTTGGGTTAAATGCTCTTGTCTTCCCGCATTCACCTCAGTCAAGATGGGGCGAAACGATACCTCCCTCTCACCCATCCTATGTATCCGACCGACCTGTGCCTCTTCTCCCGCCTCTCTCCCTCCTTTCTCTCCCACTTCCTCCCTGCAGCCATCAGGGGCTCGGACGGATTCTCTCTGGAGCGCATGGACGAATCAGAGGCTGACAGCTGGATGCGGGATCCACCGGGGTGAGTGCCAACGGGGGTTGCAAGGAGGGAGGAGGGAAGCCTGGGTGGATGGTTGAGGAGGAGGAGGAAAGGAAGAGGGGAAGGAATTGGAGGAGGCGCCTTATAACACCGCCCCCCTCCATCAGTTCCCTGTCCTCTCTCTCCCCTCCCCGTTCCCGGCCCTTTTGCTTCGCAGGGGCTCCGTTAGCAGTTGTGGGTCTGAGGGCGATTGCCGTGCCATTAGTGAGTCGAGTTTTGAGTCGACTCAAAACTCGGCTCCGTTAGCACTTGTGGATCTGAGGGCGATTGCCGTGCCATTCCATTCCACCACTCGCTCCGTGACGCTCCGCCACTTGCTAGACTGACCTGACCTTACGTCCGAGCTCCTTTTCTTGCCTCGCAGGGGCTCGGGCCGGTCAGCAGCTGTGGATGTAATGACGATTGCTGCAGATGAAGAGGAGGAGGAGGAGGACGAGGAGGAGGGGACGCCTTATAACAGCGTTCTCCTCCCTCGTTTCCCCGTCCCCTCTCTCCTCTCCCCACGCCCCATCCTCTTGCCGCGCAGGGGTCTCGGGCCGGTCAGCAGCTGTGGATGTAATGGCGATTGCCGCTCGCTCGCACTCACTGTACTGTGAGAGCTCTCAAGACCCATTGTGTGCTCCTCTCCTCTCTCCTGAATTTCTTTCTTCGCAGGGGCTCGGGGCGGTCAGGTCAGCAGCTGTGGATGTAATGGCGATTGCCACTCGACCACTCATTCCTTCCTCGACCCTTGCCCCACTCCCCACCCCCCCTGCCCCCCACGCTCTCCTCCTCACAGGGGTTCGGGCCGGTCAGCAGCTGTGGATCTAATGGCAATAGCTACAGATGAAGAGGAGGAGGAGGACGACGAGGAGGAGGGGGGCCGGGGGAGGGGAGGCGGGGCAGGAGCACCGGGCATGGGAGGAGAAGGGAACAAGGTGAGTGGGAGGGAGAGGAGAGGTGCGTGGAGTAGTGCAATGCAATGCGGTGCGGTGCGGTGGGTTGCGGTGCAGTGCCATGCACTGCCATGCCCGATTCTTCCCCCTTCGACCAGTTCCTTGCCCACACTGTTCTCCTGCTCCCTCGTGCATGTGCATGAGCATGAGCATGAGCATGAGCATGAGCAGTTCCTGTTCCCGTCGGCTGTTGTTCTAAGCTGTAACGAGCAGATTCTGTGGTATTTTCTTAGTCGACTCAACAGACAGACACCACCATTTAGTTTCCCGCACCGCACCACCTAAACTGGGCTGGCCTGAGCGCAGCTCATGTTCACCCCTGTCCCCACACCACTTTTGAGGCGCCTCAAAAGCTGGCCTGAGACGATTTTTGAGGCGCCTAAAAAATCGTCTCATGTTCATCCTGTTCCCATACCACTTTTGAGGCGCCTCAAAAGCTGGCCGGAGCGCAGCTCATGTTCATCCCTGTCCCCACACCACCCCTGGCAGGCACCCCTTCCGTTCATCCCATTAACCAGCTCCCGCTCTTCCATTTTCACCCCATTCAACCTCTCTCTCCCCCCCTTTCTTTCCACTTTCCTCTGCACCACCTCTCCCACACCCCCTCCTCTCCACCCTTTCCTCCTCACAATTCCCCTCCCCCATTTCCCCCCCTCACTCCCATTTTTTTACCATTCCTCCCCCTTCCCCTCCCCCTTCCCTCCCCCAGCACCCCTTCAGCGCGGGTCCTGCCAGCAGCGACGCCGGGGACAGTGACCTTGCTAGACATGGGTGAGGCACCGTCTTACATGTTTCGCTCCCTTGTCCCCTTTCCCTTTCTCCCTTCCCCAGCACCCCTTCAGCACCGGTCCCGCCAGCAGCGACGGCGGGGACAGCGGGTTCGTGCAGACTCTTCTAGACATGGGTGAGGCGTCGTCATACGTGCAGCGCTCGCCTGGCCCCCTTCCACACCTCCCTGCTCTTCCACCTTCCCTCCATCCCAATCCCTTCCTCCCCACTCCCGTACCCCCTATCCCTCCCCCCTTCCCCTCCCCCTTCCCTTCCCCAGCACCCCTTCAGCACCGGTCCAGCCAGCAGCGACGGCGGGGACAGCGGGTTCGTGCAGACTCTTCTAGACATGGGCGAGGCTTCGTCATACGTGCAGCGCTCGCCTGCACCAGAAGCAGCCTTTCAGCAGACGAACCAAGCTGCCCTTGGGGGAATGGAGAATCTGGTGGAGCAATTGCGAGAGTCGGAGAGAAGGAGGAAGGTGCTGGAAGGAGAGGTGGAGAGGGTGAGGGAGGAGGTGGGGAGACTGGGGAGGGAGTTGGGGGAGGTGAGGGGGAGGGAGGAGGAGGAGAGGAGGGAGGTGGAGGGGAGGGAGGAGGGGTGGAGGGAGGAGAGGAGGGAGATGGTGGAGAAGATACAGGCAGCTGAAGGAGCTTTGAGGGAGGCTAATGTGAGAAGGGAGGGGATGGGGGGATGGGAGGGGGTGGGTTGAGGGGGGAATGGAGGATGGAGGATGAGGGATTGCGAGAGGGGTATTGGGGGCAGTTAGGTACATGTACTGTAGGAGCAGGAGGAGCGGGTGAGGGTGCTGGAGGTGAAGCTGAGGGCAGCAGAGGAGACTCCATTTGAACCCGTCTGAACCCATTTGAACCTGTTGTTTTTGCTGTTTTTGCGTGCAGGCTGCAAGGGCGGAGCAGGAGGAGCGGGTGAGGGTGCTGGAGGTGAAGCTGAGGGCAGCAGAGGAGACTCCATTTGAACCCGTCTGAACCCATTTGAACCTGTTGTTTTTGCTGTTTTTGCGTGCAGGCTGCAAGGGCGGAGCAGGAGGAGCGGGTGAGGGTGCTGGAGGTGAAGCTGAGGGCAGCAGAGGAGACTCCATTTGAACCCGTCTGAACCCATTTGAACCTGTTGTTTTTGCTGTTTTTGCGTGCAGGCTGCAAGGGCGGAGCAGGAGGAGCGGGTGAGGGTGCTGGAGGTGAAGCTGAGGGCAGCAGAGGAGACTCCATTTGAACCCGTCTGAACCCATTTGAACCTGTTGTTTTTGCTGTTTTTGCGTGCAGGCTGCAAGGGCGGAGCAGGAGGAGCGGGTGAGGGTGCTGGAGGTGAAGCTGAGGGCAGCAGAGGAGACTCCATTTGAACCCGTCTGAACCCATTTGAACCTGTTGTTTTTGCTGTTTTTGCGTGCAGGCTGCAAGGGCGGAGCAGGAGGAGCGGGTGAGGGTGCTGGAGGTGAAGCTGAGGGCAGCAGAGGAGACTCCATTTGAACCCGTCTGAACCCATTTGAACCTGTTGTTTTTGCTGTTTTTGCGTGCAGGCTGCAAGGGCGGAGCAGGAGGAGCGGGTGAGGGTGCTGGAGGTGAAGCTGAGGGCAGCGGGGGAGGACGGGCATGTGCTGAAGAGTGCGATGCAGGAGATGAGTGCAGGCACGCACGGGGAGCAGCACACACTCAGTGTCGTACAGGGGCAGGTCAACGCCCTACAGGTAATCCCCTCCCCTTCTGATGGCTGGTGTTTGCTGTATAACCTGTCAGGTGGTCCTGTCTGCCTGATACTCAGTGTCTTTTGAGTCGACTCAAAGTCACCTCATAACCTGTCAGGTGGTCCTGTCTGCCTGATACTCAGTGTCTTGAAGGAGCAACTCGGGCGGGGCTTGGCAGGTACTTTCCTCATCTACCGCTACCCCTCTCATGGATCCGCTTTTCCCCCCGAACCCCCCCGGTCCCCCCCAATCCCGGCTTCCTCCCCCCCTTGAATCTAGCCAAATCCCCCCATAATCCTCGTTTTTGCCACCTTGCCCTCCTGAAACCCCCAGACCCAGTTAGTGCGGGAGAGGGAGCGCGCAGCGGAGGAGGCGGAGGAGCTAACTCAGGAGATGGCGGAGCTGCGATTTCAGCTCATGGAGCAGGTGGACGCCGAGAGAGAGGGGGCTCTCCTCCTCCTCTCCTCCTCTTCCCACCAACCGCCACCCCTCTCCCCCGTTCCGTTCTTCCCCCAAACCCCCCCGAATGCCTCCAACCCCTCTAGAACGCCCCGAATCCCCCCACATCTTCCCAAATCCCCTCTTCCTCCTCCCGATTCCCCCCATATGCCCTACCCCTGAATGCCCCAGACCCAGTTAGTGCGCGAGAGGGAGCGAGCAGCGGAGGAGGCGGAGGAGCTAACTCAGGAGATGGCGGAGCTGCGATTTCAGCTCATGGAGCAGGTGGACGCCGAGAGAGAGGGGGCTCTCCTCCTCCTCTCCTCCCCTTCCCACCAACCGCCACCCCTCTCCCCCGTTCCGTTCTTCCCCCAAACCCCCCCGAATGCCTCCAACCCCTCTAGAACGCCCCGAATCCCCCCACATCTTCCCAAATCCCCTCTTCCTCCTCCCGATTCCCCCCATATGCCCTACCCCTGAATGCCCCAGACCCAGTTAGTGCGCGAGAGGGAGCGAGCAGCGGAGGAGGCGGAGGAGCTAACTCAGGAGATGGCGGAGCTGCGATTTCAGCTCATGGAGCAGGTGGACGCCGAGAGGGGGCTGCGCGCCGAGACAGAGGCAGCGTCTTTGCGGCGAGTGCAGGAGCTGGAAGCGATGGTGAGTGATTGTGAGCGGTGGGAGGAGCATTGTGAGTGGTGGATGGTGGTGGTGTTGGTACAGACGCAATTGAAAAGCGGGGGAGAGAGAAGGAGTGTGAGGATGTGGGAATCTGTGTGTATAAAGGGGAGGGAGGGGAAGAGGGGAAGAAGGAAGCTCCTTGTATGGTGGAGCTGTGCTTTCTGCACATTGGGGAAGTGGAGACATGAGGGGGCTCTGTAACGGGACTCCTTCCCACCCCTTTTTATCATTCAACTTTCCACACCTTTCCACACCTTCCCACACCTGTTCACCCCTTTCTACCAGGCTCTAGCGGCCAACGATGCGAAGCTCCAGGCAATGGCTGCTAAGGCGGATGCAGAGAGAAAGATAGAAGCCAAGGAATTGGCTCTTATGCAGAGAATCGAAGCAGCTGATAAGAGGGATAAGAAGGTGGGGGAGATGGAGAGGGAGATGGAGGAGAGGAGGAAGGAGGTGGAGGAAAAGGAAAGGGAGGCGGAGGAGGAGAGGAGGAAGGTGGAGAAGGAAAGGACTGAGAGTGAGGAGAGAGTGAGGGAAGCAGAGGGGAGAGTGAAGGAGTCGGAGGAGAGAGTGAGGGAGGCGGAAGGGAGAGTGAGGGAGGCCGAAGGGAGTGTGCGAGAAGCGGAAGGGCGTAGGGAGGAAGCAGAAAAGCAAGTCGCGAGGATGGAAGAGCAAGTGAGGGAGTGGGAGGAGAGGGTGAAAGGACTGGAAAAGGAGAAGAAGGAAGCAGAAAGTGCTTTGGATGATGCTGAAGATAGGGCAGCGGATATAGAAGGGCAGTTCTTGGTTATGCAGAGTAGAGTGAGGGATTTGGAAGGGAAGCTGCGGCAGCAGAGTGTTGAGTCAGAAGCTGTTTGTAAGGAGCTTAGGGAGGAGGTGAAGAGACGGGAAGAGGAGGTGAAGAGACGGGACGAGGAAGGGGAGGGGGTGAGGAAGGGGCGGGATGAGGCGAAGAGGAGGGTGGGGGAGTTGGAGAGGGGTGTGGAGGAGGGGAGGAGGAAGGCGGAGGAGTGGGAGAGGAGAGTGAGGGAGAAGGAGGGGAGGATTCAGGAGTTGGAGTCGGAGGTTATGAGGGGTAGGAGGCGGTTGGAAGAGATGGAGATGGAAACGAAGGGAGCGAGGGAGGTGGGAGAGAGTGTGAAGAGGAGGTGGGAGGAGAGCGAGGTGGAGATTCAGAGGAAGGAGAGAGAGAGGGAGGAGGAGGCGAGGAGAGTGAGGGAGTTGGAAGAGAGAGTGAGCGAGAGAGGGGAGAGAGTGAGGGAGTTGGAGGAGAGAGTAAGGGAATTGGAGGAGAGAGTGAGGGAGGGAGAAGAGAGAGTACGGGAGGTGGAAGGGAAGTTGAGAGTGGAGGAAGAGAGAGTGAGGGAGATTCAGAAAGAAGGGGGTGCGTGGAAGGAGAGAGAGAGGGAGATGGAGGTCAAGATACGAGAAGCAGAGGAGAAGGCAGGAGCCGCAGAAGCAAAGGCGGTCAAAGCAGAGGAGAAGGAAGGGGAAAGTAAAAAGGCATTGGAAGAAATAGAAAAGGAGGTGAAGAGGGTGCGAGATCTAGAGGACGAAGCAAGGAAGTGGGTAGAGGAGGTAGAGGGAGAGTGCAAGAGACGCACAGAGGAGGTGGAAGAAGAGATGAAGAGGAGAGTGGTAGAGCTTGAGAGGAAGCTGAAGGAGAGTGGGAGTGTGGCTGGGAGTGCGGAGGAGAAGAGCAAGAGGGTTGCTGAGCTAGAAAAGGAGATCGAAGAGGCGGAGAAACTGGTAAAGGATTTAGAGGAGGCTGTAGATGAAGGGAAACTGAAGGTTAAGGCGTTGGAGGGGCAAGTGGAGGAGAGAGAGAGGGTGATAAAGGAGTTAGAGCGAGGGGTGGAGGATGGGATGAGGAAGATTGTTCGGCAGGTGGAGGAGAGGGAGAGGATGATGGAGGAGATTAAGAAGAAGCTGGAGGAGAGAGACAGGGTGATTGGGGATTTGGAGCGGGCAGTTGGGGAGAAGGAGAGAGAGCTTGATTTGCAGAGGAACCAGAAGCTTCCTGAGTTGGTTGCTGAGTGGAAGGAGAGAGTGAGGGAGGCGGAGGAGAGGGTTGAAGGGGAGAAGGGCCGAGCCAAAGCTGCCGAAGCTGAGGCGAAGGCTCGGTGGGAGGAGGAGCGGCGGTCGTGGAAGAGGAGGGTGGAGGAGGCGGAGACGCACTTGCTGGAGGCTCGGGAGGAGGTTCGGATGGCGCAGCAGGAGGTTCGGGAGAAGGTTGGGGAGCTGGAGGAAGTTGCCAGGAAGCTGGCAGAGGAGGTTCGGCAAAAAGTGGAGAGGGAAAAGAAGGTTATTGTATTGGAAGGGAGGGTTGATGAAAAAGAAAAGAAGATGGGGGAGTTGGAAAGAGAGATGGAGGAGAGGAGGAAGGAACTGGAGGGGAAGTATTTAAGCAAGGTTGATGAGTTGCGAGCACTGGAGGAGAAACGGAAGGAGGTAGAGGGGGGGCTTAGATCGAGGATAGGAAGTTTGGAGGAGGAAGTTGGGAAGATGAGGAGGAGAGTGGAGGAGGAGGAGGGGAGGGTGGCGGAATTGGAGGAGAGGAGGAGGGGGCTTGAGAAGGGAGAGGAGGAGTTGGGGGAGAGAGTGAGGGAGCTGGAAGGGGAGGTTGAGGAGGTGAGGAGAGGGAGGGATGCTACGCAGAAGCAGCTTCAGGAGATGGAGGAGAGGGAGAAGGCGAGTGAGAAGAGGGTGTGTGGGCTGATTGAGAAACTAGAGGCGAAGGAAGGGGTGCTGGTGGGTTTGAGGGAGTCTGTAGAGGAGAAGAGGAGGGAGATTGAGGAGAGGAGGAGGGAAGTGGAGGGAGTGAGGGAGGAGGTGAGGAGAGTGAGGATGGAGCGGGAGGAGGAGGAGAAGGGGAGGGTGAAGGCGGAGGGGGAGCGTGAGGAAGTGAGGAGGAAGCTTCAGGGTGTGGAGAGGGATCTTGAAGCAAGCAGGGCCAAGGTACGTTCATTGAGTACTACCGTCATCACCATCACCATCACCATCACCATCACCATCACCATCACCATCACCATCACCATCACCATCACCATCACCATCATTATTGAGTGGGACACTTTCGAATGATTCACTTCTGAGATACCCCACAGAGAGAAAAGGCAAGGACGTGCGGCGCAGCCTACATGATGCTGTGGCTGAAAGTTTCGAGACCATACTTACACTGTCCTGTCCCTGACTTTCCCTCTTCCATTCCCCCACCCTCATTTAAATCCCATAGGTGCGTGACTTAGCAGCGGAAAAGGACCGGCTAGAGAGGGAGGGGGAGGACGTGAGGCGCAGCCTGCATGATGCTGTGGCTGCCAGTGCGAAGCTGGCTGCGGCACTGGATAAGACGGAGGGGAAACTGGTGGCACTGGAAGAGAAGAGTGCAGAGGTGAGAATGGGAATGGAGGGAGAGGGGCGTGGGGGAACGAGAGTGCGTGGTTGAGTGGGAAAATGGCGTTAACCACTTGCAGCTGTGGCTGTGGCTGTTAAGCTGGCTGCAGCGCTGGATAAGACAGAAGGGAAGCTGGTGGCACTGGAAAGCTGAACAGAAAGAGTGCGAATGGGAATGGATGACGGGCGTGTGAGGGAGGAGATGGGAGGAGAGGAGAGGAGATGAGGCGCCGCAGACATGGTAATTTGTGCTCAAGTGCGTTTGCTCTTTTGCGCATTCTTTTCTTCTATCGTGTGTGTGTGTTTGTGTCCAGGAGAAGAAGCAGATGGAAGCCTCACACAAGGAGCAGGTCGAGAAGCTTCAACAGCAGCTGCAGGTACCGCTGCTTGCTTGCTTGCCTCCTCTGCAGAGCCCTCCTCCCATTGAACCTCACCCACCTCGCTCATCCTCCTTTCACACAAGGCACAGGTCGCACTAGGATGCTTGCCTGCCTAGCCCCCATCCTACTCAATCACACACTCACTAGGGCTTTCGACTCATTCACTCTGCCACAATCCAGGCCCCACGTTATCCCTTCTTCTTTCTCTTTAATCCGATCTTCCTCGTTTCACCCCTCCCTCTTCTCCCTCCCAACCCAGTCCACCCAGCAGTCACTAGAGAGTGCTACTAGGCGCCACCAGGAGGCAGCAGGCGAGCTGAGAGGAGCGTTGAAGGAGCTGGACCGGTTAGAAGGGCTGCTGGGGAGCACACAGGAGCAGCTGGAGGAGAGTCAAGGGCACTTGCGGAAGACCGAGGGGCAGCTGGAAGAGGTTAACGGGCAGCTTGGGCAGACGAAGGGGCAGTTGGAAGAGACGCGGGAACGGCTGGCGGAGACTGAGGGGAGGCTGGGGGAGAGGGAGGAGGAGTTGAAGAGGAGTGGAGAGCGGTTGGAAGAGGTTGAAGGGCAGCTGGCAAGCGCTGAGAAAGAGCTGAAGGTGTGTGCTTGTGTGCATGTGTGCTTGTGTGCCTGTGTCCCACCCACATCGTCTCACCCAACCCATCCCCCACACACGACGTGCGTTTTCTTACCGCCCGTTCCTTCCGCCATTGCGTTAGCGTCCCCATCTTGCTCCTCCATCTCTCCCACCAGTACTCCATCCATCCATCCATCCATCCATCCATCCATCCATCCATCCATCCATCCATCCATCCATCCATCCATCCATCCATCCATCCATCCATCCATCCATCCATCCATCCATCCATCCATCCATCCATCCATCCATCCATCCCACCCTCCCTCCAAGTTGCAGGGTGTTTTTGACGATACAATTACAAAGACACCTCACAAACTCCCCTCCCTACACCATCTTCCCTTCCCAATCATCCCCCCCTTTCCACCCGCACCCAGAGCACCAATGAGAGCTTGACAGCTGTCAAGGGGGAGAAGCAGCAGCTGGAGGAGAGGCTGGCAGAGACAGAGCGACAGAGGGAGGAACTTGCTGGGAATCTTCGTGCTCTGGAGGCTGACCTGGCGGAGCGTCGTGCTGAGCTGGCGCTGGCGAATCAGGAGCTGTCGGTGCGCGCGGGGCAGATTGCTGAGCTGACGTCACAGCTTAACCTGGCTACTGTTGCTCTGAAGGTAAGAAAAGCCAGTAGATTTGTAAGGGGTAGAGTTCTATAGGGTAGGTCCAGATGGGGTATGGGCCATGGGCTGAATTCCCGTTTGAAAATGCAGTACTAACTCTGCTCTCTTCACAGCTATTCCTTGCTACTCTCCGCATTCGCATCTTGGATGTGGTGCTGACGGTGAAGGAGGATAAGAAGAGCAGCCTCCCTTGGAGCTGCCTCGAGTCCCTCCTCTCTCCCATTCTCCCCTTGCTGCCTCCGCCCCTTGTGTCCTCCCCGCTCATAACCACAGGAGGCGAGGGAACGCATTCGCATGCTAGAGGTGGTGCTGACGGTGAAGGAGGAGGAGCTGAAGAGCAGCCTCCTTTGAGTGGTCTGTCATATCCGTTATCTCTCTCCCATTCACTGCGCGTTCCTGCTTCCTTCCCTTGTGTTCTCCCCACCCACCACCACAGGAGGCGCGGGATCGCATTCGCATGCTGGAGGTGGTGCTGACAGTGAAGGAGGAGGAGGAGCTGAAGAGCAGCCTCCCTCTTTGCTCCCTCTGTTCCCTCTCTCCCTCTCACATTCTCTGCACCTTCCTGCTTCCTTCCCTTGTGTTCCCCCACCCACCACACATCACAGGAAGCGAGGGATCGCATTCGCATGCTGGAGGTGGTGCTGACGGTGAAGGAGGAGGAGCAGCCTCGCTCACTTCATGTCTCTCTCTCCTTCCCTTGTGTCCCCTCACCCACCACCACCACAGGAGGCGAGGGATCGCATTCGCATGCTGGAGGTGGTGCTGACAGTGAAGGAGGAGGAGCTGAAGAAGCTGGAGGAGCAGAGCAGCGAGGCGAGCGAGCAGGCCAAGAGGATGATTGCTGGCAGGGACAACCAGGTGGGGCGTTTGGGGGGGAGTTGGTGTGGGGATGGGTGTAAGGGGGTGGTCTAAGTGTGTAGGGAGTGGTGTCGTTTGGAGAAGCTGGAGGAGCAGAGCAGCGAGGCGAGCGAGCAGGCCAAGAGGATGATTGCTGGCAGGGACAACCAGGTGGGGCGTTTGGGGGGGAGTTGGTGTGGGGATGGGTGTAAGGGGGTGGTCTAAGTGTGTAGGGAGTGGTGTCGTTTGGAGAAGCTGGAGGAGCAGAGCAGCGAGGCGAGCGAGCAGGCCAAGATGATGATTGCTGGCAGGGACAACCAGGTGGGGCGTTTGGGGGGGAGTTGGTGTGGGGATGGGTGTAAGGGGGTGGTCTAAGTGTGTAGGGAGTGTTGTCGTTTGAAGAAGCTGGAGGAGCAGAGCAGCGAGGCGAGCGAGCAGGCCAAGAGGATGATTGCTGGCAGGGACAACCAGGTGGGGCGTTTGGGGGGGAGTTGGTGTGGGGATGGGTGTAAGGGGGTGGTCTAAGTGTGTAGGGAGTGGTGTCGTTTGGAGAAGCTGGAGGAGCAGAGCAGCGAGGCGAGCGAGCAGGCCAAGAGGATGATTGCTGGCAGGGACAACCAGGTGGGGCGTTTGGGGGGGAGTTGGTGTGGGGATGGGTGTAAGGGGGTAGTCTAAGTGTGTAGGGAGTGTTGTCGTTTGGAGAAGCTGGAGGAGCAGAGCAGCGAGGCGAGCGAGCAGGCCAAGAGGATGATTGCTGGCAGGGATAACCAGGTGGGGCGGCTGTGGCCGTGTGGGGGAATGGGAGGGGGAGTGGTTGTGATTGTGGGTGGGTGGGTGTGAGGGAATGGGTGTGAAAGGGTGGGCGTAATGGGGTGGGTGTGAGAAGCTGGGAGTGCGAACGGGCGTGACAGGCATGTTCCTCTCTCTCACTTACCTTGTTCCCCACTCCCCTCCATCTGTCGCCGATCCTCCCATCCCCTCCTACTTTTGTTCCCCAATTTCTTTATTCCCTCTTACTTTCAGCTTGCAGGGTATGTTTTAGAATTCTCAAAAAATGCCCTTTCTGAGAATTCTCAGAAATAACCTTTTTGAGAATTCTCAGAAATACCCTTTTTGAGAATTCTCAATTTCTACTTCCGCCCCCCAATCTCTTTATGCCCTCGTACTTTCAGCTTACTCAGCTCACTGAATCACCACAAGCACAGGATGCCACCTCCCTGCTCCCCTCCACTCTCTCACTCCCCATCTCCTCTCCTCTCTCACTCCCCATCTCATCCTCTCTCTCTCACTTCCGTCTCTTCCTGCTTTTGTCCCTCAACCCCCCCCCATCCCCTCACCTTCTCAGATTTCTCAGCTCGTATCGTCCCTACAAGCAGGGAATGCCAATTTGGAGGAGGCTATGAGGAGGTGAGCACACCGCTTCATCACTTGGCACTGTTTGCCACCGCTCTGCACAGCTATTCTCTCACCCACGCCCCTTTGCACCGCACTTCACACCCTGCTTTACCACACTGCGCTTTCATTGCAAGGCACTTTGAACACACCCTGGCACTGGCGGCGCACACACCGCTCACCGCATCACACCGCATCACACCGCATCACCCTTGCTTGAAGTCTCGGTGAGAGAGAAACGGCTGGAAGGGACAAGGGACACAACAGCTGTTTCCCTTCAACTGTGCCTTCTGTGCATTCAGCGGTACAACCAACGTCTGTGCATGTCGATTTCTTAGGCGCCTCAAAAGTCGCCTCAAAAGTTATGAGGCGCCTCAAAAGTCGCCTCAAAAGTTATGAGGCTCCTCAAAAGTCGCCTCAAAAGTTATGAGGCGCCTCAAAAGACGGTACAACCAACGTGTGTGCGTGTTGATTTCATAGGCTCCCCCACGCCCTCACCCCTCTGCCCCCCTCTCCCCTCTTCCCATCCCATTAGCCCTTGCTATTGAGGCGCCTCAAAAGTCATCACCCTTCCCCCCTCCTCCCTCCCCCCTACCCTCCACCACCCATACCCCAGGCTTGAAGGGTTGGAGGGGGAGAAGCAGCTGCTAGAAGTGGCACTGCTGGAAGCACAGGGGCAGGCTGAGGCAATGGAGAGAGAGAGAGAGAGACGAAAAATTATGCCCACCTTCTGTCCCCATGCTCCCCCTTCTCCCCCTTTGCGTATCATACCCCAGGCTTGAAGGGCTGGAGGGAGAGAAGCAGCTGCTAGAAGTGGCACTGCTGGAAGCACAGGGGCAGGCGGAGACGATGGAGAGGGAGAGGGATGATGCACGTGCCGATGCGGCCAAGAGACGGGCTGGATGGGCCATGCCCACCCCGGGCTCTAATAACCTCAAGCCATCGGCCATCAAGGCGAGGCAGAAGCAGTGAAGGGGATGGGGTGTGGGGATGCTGGCAACAGACGGGGAAAGAGACGGGCTGGATGGGCTATGCCTACCCTGGGAGCTAATAACCTCAATCAGTCGGCCATCAAGGCGAGGCAGAAGCAGTGAAGAGAGGGGTGGGGTTTGCATTGCAGTGCGGTGCGGTGTGGTGTGGTGTGGTGCAGTTCGATGAAGGGATGGTGTGGATGGGTGCTGCAGACTTTGTTCCTTCCCACCCCCAGTGCTAATAACATCAAGCCGTCCGCTATCAAGGCAAGGCAGAAACAGTGACAGACTGGGTGAGGTTTGCGTTGCGGTGCAGTGCGGTCAAGTGGGATGTGGGGGAGCGGAATGGGGTGTGGGGATGCTGCTGACTTTGTTCCCACACCCGGCGCTAATAACATCAAGTTGACTGCTATCAAGGAGAGGCAGAAGCAGTGACCTTGGTGGGGTTCGCATTGCATGCAGTGCCATGCTTTGTGCAAATAACACCAAGGCTATCAGCCATCGGTCATCGTGGATTGTCAGTCATCAGCCATAAAGGCTGGCAAAGCTGTGAAGTAGAAGCAGTGGGTGTTTCAATGTGGTGCAATGCAATGAAGCAAAGGGATGGGAAGGGGCAGGCTCAAGCTGCTGGGCCATTAGCCCACTACCACCAGCCTGCCCTTGTGGAGCGACTTTTGATGAGTCGAGTCGACTCAAAAGTCACCTCGTACCGTGTATGAAGGTACATAACACCCATGTGCTGTAGGATACAGTACGTACGGTAATACCTATCAGATAATTGAGACTGAGAGTGTGCTGGAGGTCAGGGTATGGTGTTTTGCCATTGGAGACTTGTCTAGTTGCTTGCTAGTGCTATTTCTAGTGGCAGACGAATTGTACTCTCTATTAGTCAAACCAGTATTACCAAGTATACATAACTTGTCAGGCTGAAGGTTTTGGACTAAATGATAAGCACCCCACTTGTTTAATCCACAAGTAGTCCCATTACTGAGCTACCATCACGTTAACACAATATCACACACAATAAGAGCATACATGAACATGATACATGTTACGCACAGTAATACCACACGATATAAATGACACTAGCCCTTATTCCCCGACCTAAAATCTACTGAGAAATAAAAGGGGCCTAGGGTACACCTAGACAAACCTAGCCAAACCTCACAAAAATCCCTCACTAAAGACTCCACCCAGCCCAACCCAGCTCTCTCAATGCTCTTGAGTTGAGCCAAGCCCGACAGAGAGTCAAGCTCCCCTGGCTTCCTGTAGAGCCAACAACAACACTCCCTGGGTGCTTCTAACCCCCCTTCTACACCCCCTTCCCTCCCCTCCCCTCCCCTGCCTCTCCCTACTTTCCCTGCTAGAGGTTATCACACACCACTCCTCCCAACCAATGCTCCACACCCAGCTTGCTCAGGTCAAGTTCTCTTGGCTTCCTTTACAATCTGACTCGTTAGGTGAATATTCGAAAACCCCCAGACTCCCCCTCTTTTCCGCATTGGAGATGAAAGCTACAGCTCCAATTCCTACTGCTGCACCTCCAGCTTGATCAAGTCAAGTTTCCTTGGCCTCCTGTAGAGTCGCAGCAGCAGAGAGGAGCACACCACACTGACTGAGGACAGGGCCATTGCAGCCCCAGCAACCCACGGGGGGAGGCGAAACCGGAGGGCGGTTGGGAAGAGTACCCCCGCCGCGATGGGGATACCCGTGACGTTATACCCGAACGCCCAGACGTAGTTCAATCTGATCCGTCGGAGCGCGGTCCTCGCGAGATCAATGGCTGTCGCGACGTCTTCCAGAGACGAGCGCATGAGGACGATATCCGCCGCCTCTATCGCGATATCCGTGCCGGCCCCAATCGCAATCCCTACATCAGCAGCTACCAGCGCAGGAGAATCGTTCACCCCGTCTCCTACCATTGCCACCTGCTTCCCCTCCCCCTGCACCTTCCTCACAAACGCGGCTTTATCCGCGGGTAACGCCTCTGCCACCACGTCGTCTCCCTCTATCCCCACCGCTCGCCCCACAGCCCTGCCGGATCCCCAGTTGTCTCCTGTAACCATGACTGTGCGCATGCCCATGGACTGGAGAATTCCCACCACTGCTGCTGCTTCGGGCTTGACTGGGTCTGAGACAGAGACACCGCCTATCACGTGGCCATCGAGGGCTATGAGCACGTCGGTTTCAGCGCCTGCTTCAGTTTCAGCGAGCCATTCGAGGACGCCGCGAGGGAGAGGAGGGAGGGAGGGGTCTGTGGTGGCGCTGTTGATGTTGCTGTTGCTGTCGGCGGTGGCAGTAGCAGCAGCAGCAGGGGCGGCATTAGTGCCCGTACCTGTAATCTCCTCCTGTGATCCGCTCTCCCCTTCTGCGATCGGCGCCGGTGCATTGCACATGACTACGGTCCTGGTCCGCATGAGCTTCAGATTCCCCACTGCCACGTGGCGCCCGTTGATTCGGCACACCACGCCGTGCCCGGCTATTGCCTCGAAGCTCTCGGCAGGAGGGAGAGTGTGCAGAAGCTTCTTGGAAGGAGAGGGGTCTTGGGAAGAAATGTCGCCGGTGGTGGCGGTGGCAGTGGTAGGGTGATTGGGTGTGGAGGTAAGAGTTGAGTTAGAGGATGGGGGGGATGTGGAATGATGGGGTGAGGGATGGAGGGAGGACAGGGGGGAGGGAGAGTAGTGGAGGAGGGGTGAGGAGGAAGGGAGAGGGGATGGGGAATGGGGGAGAGGAGAGGTGGAGGAGGGAAGCGGGAAGGAGAAGGGGAGAGCACGAGGAGAGTCGGGAGAGGAGGAAGGTGGCGAGGAGGAGGGTGGGGAGGAGGAGGGAAAGGGGATATGCGAGAGGTTGGGGAAGGTCGTGGGCATGTGCGGGGAGGAGAGGCAATAGTCCACTATGGCCTTGGCTAGAGGATGCTCGCTGCTGACCTGCAATGGGGAAAGGGGGAAGGGGGAGAGGAAGAGGGAGAGTGAGTGAAACTCCTGGGCATGGGGGGGAGTGCTTGAGCATGTGTGGTGCGGGGAGGAGAGGCAGTAGTCCACTATGGCCTTGGCTAAAGGATGCTCGCTGCTGACCTGCAATGGGGGGGAAAGGGGAGAGGAAGAGGGAGAGTGAGAGTGAGTGAAACTCTTGAGCATGGAAAGAAGGTCTTGGGCAGGAGGAGAGGCAATAGTCCACTATGGACTTGGCCAAAGGATGCTCGCTGCTTACCTGTGATGGGGGGAAATGGGGAGGGGAAGAGGGTGGGGGAAGGAGGAGGAATTGGTTGCCGTATCATTACACAAAGATGGGGTGGAGAGAGGATTTTTTTAGAATTCTCAAAAAACAATAGGGGATATGGGGAAGGAGGAAGAGGAAGAGGGTGGGGGAAGGAGGAGGAGGAATTGGCTGCCGTGTCATTACACAAGATGGGGTGGAGAGAGGAAGGGAAAGGGTGCGAGGGGGGGTGTTGGAGTCACTTTTGAGAATTCCCAACAGCGGGTGTCTGCGGTGAGAGGGAATTGCTGGATGCCCCATCAAGGGGTAGAAAGCATATCAATGCTATTTCAAAGACACGCACAGGCTTCAAGATGTGTGTGCGTGCGTGCGCGCGTGCCTGCCTGCGTGTGTGTGCTCGCGCCCATACCTCAGCAGCAGCGAGTACAGCGAGCAGTTCCGATTGTGAGACCCGGGAGGAGAAGAGGGTGCAGGAGGTGACGCTGGGCCTGCCCTGAGTGAGCGTGCCCGTTTTGTCAAACACCACTGTCTCGATCTGAGGGTGTTGACAAACACACACACACACACACACACACACACACACACACACACATCAAGAGAAGGGGAGGTTACAGCATTACACGGTGAGACGAGGAGAAGAGAGCGCAAGAAGAAGTGACGCAGAGCCCTTCCCATGTGCCTATGGGAAGGTGTGCCTATGGGAAGGTGTGCCTATTTCATCAAGCTTATTTTCCGCTCACCTTGTGCGCTCTCTCTAACGCGTCAGCTCCCTTGATCAGAATCCCCTGCTGCGCGCCGATACCCATCACCACCAATACCCGTGAGAAGAACAGCGGACCCTTCCTGTTTCTCACCTTGTGCGCTCTCTCCAGAGCATCTGCCCCCTTGATCAGAATCCCCTGCTGCGCGCCGATTCCCATCACCACCAAAGCAATACCCGTGACAAGAACAGCGACCCCTTCCCATTGCTCACCTTGTGCGCTCTCTCCAAAGCATCGGCCCCCTTGATCATAATTCCCTTCAGTTATGCCCTTCAGTTATGCCCTTCAGTTATGCCCTTCAGTTATGCCCTTCAGTTATGCCCTTCAGTTATCCCCTTCCCTCCTCACTACGCACCCAGACCCATTTCTTTCTCACCTTGTGCGCTCTCTCCAGAGCATCAGCCCCCTTGATCAGAATCCCCTGCTGCGCGCCGATTCCCGTCGCCACCATCACAGCAGTGGGTGTGGCGAGCCCCAGAGCACAGGGGCACGCTATAACGAGTACAGAGATGCCGAACTGGAGGGCCAGCTCGAAATAGGTCATCCCCTGGGGTAACCACGACGAGGGGAATGCGCCGGTGTACCCGGTAATTAGCCAGATGGTGAAGGTGACTAGTGCGATGATGACGACCTGGTTGGGGGAAGGGGAGGGGGTAGGGGAGAGGGTAGGGGAGGGGGTAGGGGAGGGGGTAGGGGAGGGGGTAGGGGAGGGGGTAGGGGAGGGGGTAGGGGAGGGGGTAGGGGAGGGGGTAGGGGAGGGGGTAGGGGAGGGGGTAGGGGAGGGGGTAGGGGAGGGGGTAGGGGAGGGGGTAGGGGAGGGGGTAGGGGAGGGGGTAGGGGAGGGGGTAGGGGAGGGGGTAGGGGAGGGGGTAGGGGAGGGGGTAGGGGAGGGGGTAGGGGAGGGGGTAGGGGAGGGGGTAGGGGAGGGAGGGAGGGTGATATTTGAGCGTCACTCTTCCAACTCACTACAGCAGCAACACATACACCCACTCACAGCCACTATCCTGATTCCCCACAACATCTCACAGCATCACTCCCGCTTCACCACAACAGCCACACCACCTTTACACTGCACCACCCACCCACCCCAGTACTTGGAAACAAATACTGCCCACATTCCCTTCCAACACTCACCGTAGGCACAGATATTGCGGTTTTTTAGGCGCCTAAAATTTTTTGAGGCGCCTCAAAAACAGATATTGCGGATATCCGTGTCGGGCACGCGTTGAATGGGCGCCTTGGCCATCTGAGCCGCCTCCACCAGCTGCACTATCTGCTGCCCTGTGGCAGCACCTTTCCCAGCTTCCTCTTTCCCCCACAGTTACTCACCGTAGGGACGAATATTGCCGATATCCTGTCGGCCACCCTCTGTATCGGAGCCTTGGCCATCTGAGCCGCCTCCACCAGCTGCACTATCTGCGCCAGTGCCGTGTCCCCTCCCACCCTCGTGGCCTGCACGTGAATGCTGCCTGCGAGGTTGAGCGTGCCGCCTATCACGGGGGAGTCGAGCTGCTTCAGCACCGGGCGGGACTCCCCTGTTATCATGCTCTCGTTCACGTAGCTGGGGGGGAGGAACGGGGTAAGGGGGAGGGGAGGGGGGGGAGGGGGTGGGGGGGGGGGAGTGGGAGGGGGAGGGGGGGAGGGAGAGAGGGAGGGAGAGAATGAGGCAGGTAGGCAGGCAGGCAGGGATTAGGGAGAGAGGGTAGGTGACGTGTGTCCCCGCCCACCCTCGTGGCCTGCACGTGAATGCTGCCTGCGAGGTTGAGCGTGCCGCCTATCACGGGGGAGTCGAGCTGCTTCAGCACGGGGCGGGACTCCCCTGTTATCATGCTCTCGTTCACGTAGCTGTGAGGATGGAGGGAGGGCGGGCAGGTAGAAGGGAAAGTGGAAGGAGGGGTTTGCAGGAGAGGGGAAGGGGGATAAGGGAAGGGAGGGTTTTCCATGTCTGAATCACCAAGGGAAGCGAACACACTCACGCGTGGCCCCACACAGATTCTGACACGTCTCAAGACTTGTACTGTCCTCATACTGTCCTCATGACATCCTTGTATGGACTTGAAAGGGCTTGAAAGGACTTGAAAGCATAACATCCTCATACTCACGTTTGCCCCCACACCACGACACCGTCCGTGGGGATCTTGGCTCCCGGCACCACTCGAATGATGTCTCCCCTCTGAATCAACGCCGCCTCGATCTCCCTCTCTCCCACCACCCTCATTTCCCTCCCCTTCCCCTCAACACCCTCCTTCCCCTCTTTCTCCTCTTTTCCTTCGTTCTCTTCCTTCTTACCCAGCTCATACCCCCTCTTCTCCTCCCCAGCTATCAACCCTCTCGCCTCCTCCAAAGCTGCAGCAGAGGCAGCAGACTCGAGAGTCACATCTCTCACCATTCCAACATCCCCACCATCCCCTCCCATCAGCGTCATCATCACCTCTTTCTCCCTTCCACCACCCACATCACACCCATCTGCAACACACAAATCAACAGACGCCACGTCAGACTTGAAGCTGAAGCCGACCTGGCGCGTCGAATCAAAGAGCGCCACGTCATCCGACTGGAAGCTGTAGTCGGGTTCTTCCTGCATGCCATTGCCACGTGTGAAGCTACCGCCGTCCCTGCTCGGGCTCATGCAACCATACCCGTTGCTGCCGCTGCTAGCACTGGTAACCACAGCACGGGTAGGGTTACCAGCAGCAGCACCAGCAGCAGTAGCAGTAGCAGCAGCTGTAGCACCATCACACTTTTCAACCCCAATCTCCATAGCCTTCCCTCCCTTTTCTCCTCCTTCTCCCTCCTCTCCCCCCTCCTCCCCATACACCACCTCTAGTAGCGTGGCGGTGTCAGGGGCCAGTTTCAGCAGCTTCCCTATGGCATCGCTCGTCTTGCCTCTCGCCACAGCCTCCAGGTATTTTCCCAGCATGATGAACGAAATGAGCAGCGCACTCGTTTCGAAAAAGTCGATCCCAGCGTATGCGTAAGTGACTGTGACTGGCATTTCCTCCTCTCCTCCGCCCCCTTCTACCTGCCCTTGACTTTCCGTTGTATTCGCTGCTGCTGCTGCTGCTGCTGGTGCAGCTGCTGTTTTAGCCGGTGCTGCTGTTTCTGCTGCTGCCGCCGCCCCTCGTGCTGCCACCTCTTGAACCATCCTCCCCTGTGCCGGTACCAATGACGACTCAGGAAAAACAGCACTGGAAGAACCGGCGCCAGAGAGGCCCTCACTCCTGCTGTTCACGGTTTCGGGAAGGCCCTGGCTCCTGCTGTTCATGCGCCCTATCCACTCCCACGTGCCCACCGTCCCTGCGAAATCCCCTCCCCCTCTGGTCCCATACGCAGTGCTGCTACCGCCTGCATTAGCAGCAGCATTAGCAGCAGCACCAGGCATGCCCTGAAAACCAGCCAGAGCAGATAAATCAATCTTACTAGCAGGATCCCACCACGTGTTGGCTCCAGTGCCGGGAGTAGCAGCAGCAGCAGCAGGCGGAGGAACAGGAAGCGGAGGAAGAGGAGCAGCAGGAGGAGGAGGCGATGCCGACGGGGGAGCTAGCTCGGTAGGCGGGGTGACAGCGGAGGCAATGAGGATGAAGAGGGAGTAGAAGAAGGCGGCGTTGGTGCCGAGGGACACGAGCACGTCCATGTTGGCTGAGCGGCGCTTGAGCGCGTGGAAGGCGCCCGTGTGGAAGCGCCACCCGATGATGAACTGGACGGGGATGGTGAGGATACAGCGCGCCAGCACCCCCACTGTCAGGCTGTGGGGAAGAGGGGGTTAGAAGGAGTTGGAAGGCGTAAAGAGGGAGTAAAGAAGGGTTAAAACGAAGAGCGCGTGGAAGGCGCCCGTGTGGAAGCGCCACCCGATGATGAACTGCACCAGGATGGTGAGGATACAGCGCACCAGCACCCCCACTGTCAGACTGCGGGGGTGGAAGGGGAGGGGAGGAGAGGGGGGGGAGAGAGAGGGAGGAGAGGGGGAAGAGAGGAGAGAGGGGAAGAGGCAGGGGAAAGAGGAAAGGGAGCAGAAAATGGCTACGGTAGCACAGTCCATGTTGGCCGAGTTGACAATTCGGTATATGTCGAACGGGGAATCCAATCCAGCACCATGGCCTTCAACTGAGCTATAGGAACGGGGGGGCTGCGAGAGATCCAGCTCACAATCCACATGCACCAGCACCATCGCACAGCAGAAACACCGGCACGCACGCACGCACGCATGCACACACACGAATCAACTCACCAGTTGACAATCCGATACATGAGCCACTCGTCGAAAGGCGGGATTCGATCCAGCACCATGGCTAGCAGAAACACGGGCACGGAAAACACCAAGCTCCAAATAAACTGCTGCCGAAGCTTCCTTATCTCCTTCCTTCGCTGCCTCGACCCCGCGCTCCCCCCCACGCCTCCCCCTTCCCTATCCGCCAGATCGACTTGCTCCAGCCGTCCCGTTTCGACCAGCCCCGATTGTAGAGCCTCTAAGAGAGTCCTGGGTCCGCTTATATCGGGGTTGAACGAGACGGTGACGTGCTGGCTGGAGGTGTTGACTGCTGCAGCGGAAACGCCAGGGAGGAGGCAGAGGGAAGCTTCGATGAAGGTGGGGAGGGGGAGGGCGGCGAGCGCGGGGGAGAACGGGGCGGCGGAGAGGAAGGGGGAGGGGGAGGCGGAGAGGGCGGCGGGGGAGGAGGGCGGAGCGGAGGGTGCCTTTCTCCTCCTACCAGAAGCAGAAAGAGAGCTGCCTGTCCTTTTGACAGAAGCGGAAGGAGCGCTGCTGCTAGTGCCCTTGACAGACCCGGAGAGTTTAGTGGCTTCGGTTCCGGACTGGGACGTGCCGGCTGCTATGGCCGACGCGAGCCCCTTAAGTTGGAAGCGCACCTGCTGGTGCTGCGAACCCGCGGAACCCGCGGAACCGGCGGAATAGGCGGAACTCGAAGGGGAATCGAAGAGAAGGTTCGCGGAAGGGAAGCCCGCCTTGTGGATGACCGCGAGGAGCGCCGCTGGGGAGAGAGGCGCGGGGGGAGCGGAAGCGGCGGCGGCGGAAGCGGCGGAAGCGGGGGAAGCGCCGGGTGAGACGGGGGAAGCGGGCGCTGGGGAAGGGGAGACGGAGTACACAACGTGCGCTTCCAAGTCACCGTCGCCACCGCCGCCGCCGCCACCGCCGCCGGGCATGCGACTCCAAGTCACTGACGCGGCCAGAACACCAGGGGTCGCTTGTAGCGCTCGCTCCAGCAGCGTCGCTCGATCCACCACCAACGGCGTTTCTTCCATCGAATCTCCTCCGCTGATGGCGGCGACCCCCGCCGTTGCTGCTACTGCTGCTGCTGCTGCTCGTTCTTCTGGATCCGCGGACGACGCCGGCACGCGGAAGCGAATCGCGCGCGCTCCGCCCATCGACTTGGGTAGCCCTCCCGCCGCCGCCGCCGCTGCCGCGTGCCCATCGCCCGCGGTGGCGTTGCTGGCGTCTCCCGCATCTCCTTCGCCGCCGCCGCCGCCGCCGGACACGGCGAGCATGGTGCAGGAGATGATGCTGACGTCAAATCCCGCGTCCTCGACGGCGCTCGCTACTTCGTCCTCCTGTTACAGTCACAAGGCGCGCGACACGACACAGAATTATTAGAATGAGACGAACAACGGAGACGGTCCATAACCATAACAGACTCTGATGAGTTGGTATGGATTCAAGCGGATATGCTGCGTCTGAAAGCGGTAATGATGTGTGTTCTGGCGGTAGTGCTGAAAGGGACGCATTGAAAGCGGTGCGCTCGCGAGGTCGCGCAGCGGCGGCGGCGGCTGTGGCGGCAGCGGCGGCACGGGTGGCACTCACATTCGTCAACGCGCTGTCGAAGGTGACTTTAGCGCGCTCGCTAATAACGGAGACCGTCGCGTTCGACACGCCTTCGAGGCGCAGAAGCGCCTTCTCGATGGAAGCGGCGCACGCGGCGCAAGCCATTCCGCCCACCGCGAGAAGGACCTCCGCCGCCACAGGCGCAACGTCGCCACTGCGGCGGCTTCCGCCTTCTCCGCCGCTCCCATCAGTCGCGGCGGCTTCCGCGTCGGGGGAGGTGGAAGATGCGCCCGCCGCCGCGGAGGTCGGCTCCGCGCCGGCGCCGGCTGGGCCGAGCTCTGCCTCGCGGGAAACTAGCGGAGCGGACGTTGATCCGCTCGGCGCGCCGCGCGGCGGCGGACGGCCTTTCGGCGCGAATAGCGCGCACTGGAGAAGCTCCAAAACGCCCTGCTGGCGGCGACGGCGCGCGGGCGGCGGCGGCGGAGGAGGACCCGCACCGCTTTCCGCCGTCATCATCCTTGCGGCGGCGAGTCTCCGCGCGCGTGTAGTATGAGATTCCGATTCCGCTCTTTTCACTCGATTTTTTTCACTCCGCTCTCCTTGCTCCACTCCAGTGTCGTTTCGTGAAATAAGCGTCGCTCAGTGATGTCAGCTCAATATCAAGTAACTGATGTAGTAGCAGCAGCAGTAGTAGCACTTCTCCACTTTGGCAAGCTAAAGCCGGCCCCGTCGCCGCCACCGCCGCCGCCGCACACGTGCTAAGCACGTGGCGTCTCGTCCCCGCTCGGATCTGAGTACGAGCTTTCGACAAGTCTCAATTCGATGAAATCTACGGCAGCGCTTGCGAGAGAGGATGCTAACGCTGGTTGTGTTTCTTAGGGATATTCAAAAAGCACTACCAACCAGCAAATAGACACCCGTGCTAGCCTAAGGTATCATTGAGAAATACCAACAAAATGAGGGTTTTGTGGGTGTTGGAAGAGCTGGTTATTGAGGAGGATGTACGCGTACGTACGAGGGAAATGCCAGGAAGTGAAAGCACTCAGTGAAGTGAAAGCACTCAGTCTTCTGAGCTGCATTCATAGCAGTGCTCCTGGAGTGACGCCATTTTCCAGTCCAGCCAGCAACCCTGAATTGTAACCTGCCATCGTTGCTTCGCATCACTCGCAATCCTTCTCAGCTCCCCTCGCCTAGCTCCCACCTGCTTTTGACCCGTGGTCTAGTTACCTGATTCCTTGGATTCTGCGAAGAAATTCAGGACTTGCGAACCTGAGAAGGCGGTCTAATGAAGCACTTCAGCCCCAGTCAGCCGCTCAAAGTGACTGTATGGCGGCTTGCTGGCGTGGCTTTGCGTGTGTGCGACATCGCAAACTCGCGACATGGAAAATGCGGCTGCTTTTGTGTTCGCAAGCAATCGCTTGATGGCTTGCTTTGTCTGTCGTCGAGCGCGGGATCCGCGTTACGGGCATGGACCGAGCCAGCCAGCCAATCACGGAGCCCAGTGCAACGACAAGCCCAATGAGCGAACGTGACAGCCTAGCGGATGTAAACGGCGCAGCGAGTCACAGACAACGCGCGTCGATAAAACCAAGGGCTGGGGTTAGGTGTTATCTCGAGGAGGCCGGTAAGGGAGAACGATCTGCTGGTGCGACGCGGAGTGGATCTGGATGACCAAAAAAGGTCAAGATAGGGGTCCACTTTGGGCAAGAAAAAAACAACTGTGCGAGCGAGGGGGGGATGCAAGGGTCGCACTCGCGTAGGCGAGGGCGCGCCGCTCCGTGTGTGCGACGTTGCGCAACCGAATTTACAGGTGCTTGCTACCTAGGGGAAGGGGGGAACCCAAATGCTTGTATGACAAAACATATGTGCCCGTTCATTTTCTTCCAACCAGCAAGCGTCCTTGTAGTCTCGACACTTTAGTTGTTTTGTGTGATTATGGCGATCTGTATCACTACACCACGCAAGAAACGGCAGTCTGACGACTAAGTACAGCGTCCATCAAAGGAGGTGTTTGCTGCAAAATGAATTATAGGGAAGAAAATAGGGGCTGGGGGGACGCGTTGGTCAGGGGAGGGGCTGAAACCAGGGCCAGGTGACTGCATTTCTCCAGTTTGCGGGTTTCGGGTTCGCCCTTAGGGGGACGTGTGAGGGAAGTTGGTGCGGCGTGTGTCTCCGCGTGTGGTGGTCTGGCTGATGCGGTCGTGTGGCCGGTGTTGCTTCACTTGGTGGTGCGCTGGCAGTCGTGTTGCATGCTAGTGAGTGAACTTTGACTGCAGGCAACGCCAGTGTCAGTTGTTGTACGTACGAGCTTGGTTTGGCAGGGGTTGGTGGATCTGTCACGCTGGGATCAAAACGACAGCTGATTGGGTCGGTGAGACTGGGCCACCCAGACGAAGGACAGTACACTTGATCGTACAACGGATGTGCAGTGCAGAGCTGTATGTACGAAGCCCAACGCAACAAGCCCACCAGATCGTACAACTCGCCCATGGCTTCAACTTTCAAGGTGGAAAGCGCGTAGCGGTACAGAACCAGTTGAGCTGCGTACGGTACGCATTCCGCACGCACCCGTTCACGTTGCGGGGCAACCAAGCCATTTTGGCAGCTGCCCGACCTGTCACTTTTGAGACAGAAAAAACTCGTAATTCGCGAGCAAGTGTATACCATTCTATGCGTAAATGTTAGCTTTTTATGTTTGTCGTACCTAAATCTATTCTTGTGATTGCATATATGCTACATTCTATGGGCTTTGTCTGAGTTTATGTTTTTTAAACCAAAATTCCATACTTCCTATATAGGCCCTGGTGGGCTTATATAGGAAAATTCTTCTTCTTCTTTTTAGCAAAATTCATAGCTGTAAAAAATAGAATGAAAAAAACTGCATGGCAGCTCTATATTTTCTTTATAAAAAAAAAAAAAAAAACAAAAAAAAACTCGATCTCATGAGTGTGTTAGTGTTCCCATCCATTGTGAGAAAAAAATCACAGTTACTGATGTCTAATTGCTGCTGAAGACGCTATTGTTGCTGAGGTCCCCACTGCTGAGACTGCTGCTACTCAATTCTAGCGGACAACATGGCGAAAGGGAGCGGAGCCTAAGAACGGCTGGATAACAACGCCAGTCTAAAAATGGTTAACGGGTGACAGTAAGGAAGAAACCCGAATTTACGCCAGCACGGGGGGAATACGGCCTCCAGCGGCTGCGGGAAGTGTCTTGAGGGATAGGAATAGTGAGAGGCGACGAGCACGGGTGGGTGGTGGCGGTGTGCTGGTGCTCGTTGGCGAGTACGGGACTAGGCTAAGGAGGTAGACGGTAGGGGTAGGTAGGAGGGCGGCTCACAAGCAGGGCGCACGCTGCTGGCGGAGGCCTGTGCTACCGCTAGTCCTACTGGCGGCGGTCAATGCTGCTGCTAGCGCGCAATGGCGGCAGTGTGATGGTGCTGGCGCGCGCTGGCGGCGGTGTGCTAATGCTAGCGCGCTCTGGTAGCGGGACGCGCGACAGCGGGATGGTGGAGAGGGCTAACGGGGTCGTCCCAGAGTCACCAAACGTAGCTCGCGAGAGGGTGGGACGAGGTGGTGGGTGTCAAAGGTCCACTGGTGATCCCCGATTGATCCTAGGGAAGGGTTACACGCATGTTGGCCTGGGGGGTTATGGGCGCACTTACCCGCTACACAAACAAGTTCTTTTATCCCAGTGGTTAGTGGCTGGGATTCTGACATGGTATCAGAGCGAAGGTCTCGGGTTCGAATCCCAGCGTGTGCACTTCGGGCATCCCAGTGCGGGGGGGTGTCAGAGGTCCACTGGTGATCTCCGATTGATCCTAGGGAAGGGTTACATGCACGTTGGCCTGGGGGGTTATGGGCGCACTCACCCGCTACTTAACAAGCCATTTTATCCCAATGGTCTAGTGGTTGGGATTCTGACATTTCATCAGAGCGAAGGTCTCGGGTTCGAATCCCAGTGTGTGCACTTCGGGCATCCCAGTGCGGAGGGGTGTCAGAGGTCCACTGGTGATCCCCGATTGATCCTAGGGAAGGGTTACAGGCTCGTTGTCCTGGGGGGTTATGGGCGCACTGACCCGCTACTTAACAAGCCCTTTTATCCCAATGGTCTAGTGGTTGGGATTCTGACATGGTATCAGAGCAAAGGTCTCGGGTTCGAATCCCGGTGTGTACACTTCGGGCATCCCAGTGCGGGGGGGTGTCAGAGGTCCACTGGTGATCCCCGATTGATCCTAGGGAAGGGTTACAGGCATGTTGGCCTGGGGGGTTATAGGCGCACTTACCCGCTACACAAACAAGCCCTTCTATCCCAATGGTCTAGTGGTTGGGATTCTGACAGTGGGGAGGCCACCTAACGAGATGGAAACGGGGCCGACGAGTGCGCAGGTGGGGCATGCAGACGAGCCGCGACGACCTTACGAGGGGCCGAGGGGGTGGGGGAGGGGAGGGAGCTGCCTAGTGCGACGAAAAACGGGGCTCGCGGGTTCTGCCTAACGTGATGAAAACGGTGCCCGCAGACGGGCCTTGCGAAGCATGACGAAAGGGCCCGCGGGGTGGCGAAATGAATGGGGGGAGGGGGGGGGAGACGCTAGGTGACGGAAACGGGGCCTGCGAGGGGGGGGGCTCTACGGGACGCGAACCTCGCGAGGACCTCGACCTAGCACGACGGAAGGGGGCCCTAGGGGGCCTTGTCGAGGCACACTTCGAAGAGGGGGAGGGGAGTGGGAGGGGGGGGGAGGGGGGCGTTCGAGGTCGTTACTGCATGCTAGCGCGCACGTTCTACTGGCGGCTAAAAGGCTGGCTGGAGGGATTGCTGGCCGGCTGGCATAATGCCTGGTCTACGGCGGGACTGCTAGGGCCTAGGTAGGAAGGTGGTGGGGGGTCTAGAACCTAGGTTGATAGGCGGTACAGTGCGAAGGGAGTAAGGGAGACGAGTGACGAGGAAGTACAGGGTGAGAGCGGCGAGAAAGGTCGGCTTGAGAGCGGCGCGGTAGCGAGCCTCACTAGAGCGGAGGTGGATAAAGAGGTCAGAGACAGTGTGGAAATCGGCCAGCTCGGGATGCAAGTATGGCAGCATGAGACGGCCTAGGGCAGCAGTAGCTGGGGAGGAGTAGCGAGCGACTACAGCGTCATAGAGGGCCTTGGCTGTTTTCTGCTGGCTAAAATGCGCTTGTTCGGCGACAGGAAAGTGGTTCAGGACAGCAAGGCGGGCAATAGCATCACAAATGAGCCACTTCGAACAGGTGGGGCTGGGAGTGATCTGTCGGTATGTGCGAACAGTGGAATGCCATCCCTAGACTTGCTCTGGAGGTACAGCTGGAGGTCATCGAGCCAAATGTCAAAGGCAATCGCGCGACCCTCAGCGTCGAAACGAAGAACTGAGACTGTAGCCATAGTAGCAGTAGCAGCAGTAGGAGCAGTAGCAGCAGCAGCAGCAGCAGCAGCAGAAGCAGCAGCAGCAGCAGCAGCAGCAGCAGCAGCAGCAGCAGCAGCAGCAGCAGCAGGAGCAGCAGCAGCAGCAGCAGCAGCAGCAGCAGGAGCAGCAGCAGCAGAAGCAGTGCTCAGTAGGAGGCAGGGTAGCGCGGCTCGGTAGGGTGGCGCGGCTCGGGCTGGGCGGCGCGGTTCGGGCTGGGCAGGGGGCAGGCGCAGTATCGCTTGCAGCAGCAGGAGCAAATGCAGAGGCAACAGCAAGTAGCAGCAGCAGCAGCAGCAGCAAGTAGCAGCAGCTGCGGCAAATAGGAGCAGCGTACGCCGCAGCAGCAGCAGCGCACGGTAGCGTGGTTGGCAGGGCACAGCGCAGCAGCGCGTGCTACAGCAGAAGCTCAGGGGCAACAACGCACTAGCAGTTCGCGGGCATGGCGAGCAGCGCGCGGGCAGCAAATGCAACGCGCGAGCACCAGGGGCAGCGCGCAAGCAGCGGGCGCAGCGTGCGGGCTGCAGGACAGGGCGTCGCGCGGGCTAGGCAGCGGGGCACGTGCGCTGGGCAGCGGGGCGCGCGGGCTATGCGGTGGGACGCGCGTGGTTAGGCAGGAAAAATCGACTCGCCTAAGGCGCGTTTTGGGCAGGATAAAAAACGGGACGCGCCTAGGGGCGCGACTCGGGTAGGAGATCAAAACTTGAACGGTGGGTCCTTGTAAAAAATCCGGTCCCAAGGACCTAATGGCACTTAATACCATGTTAAACTAAGATAAAAGGAATGATCGATTAGGTAAGGGTGAGGGTACAAGAATGTCGAGAGAAGGGTTGTACCCTCTAGGGATAACCCCTACATAGCATACAAAGCTGTAAAACATATGAGATGTTTTGACACGTATCCAACGCACTAATAAGCAGTATTGGTTCCAAACCTCCCCTTGACCAAGTTCAGCGGATAAGCTAAATAATAGTGGTGGTGGCCAGAATCCAATGGACTCCATTCCTACCATGTGCCTGACAATACTCGTTGCATTCTCAGCAAACGGCTTGCTCGACGAAATTGATATGTTTGCCTAATGTAGATTGTCTTGCTGCATACATTGAATCGAATGGGGCATTATATCTTGGCTAGGAAGAAGTCACTTGCTAGTGGTAATAGAAGAGGGTGTTCGTTAAGGAGTGCAATCGGGTTGGGAGGCAATGGTGTGAGTGGAATGGTGCGACTGTTTTGAAAGAGAGTGGTGGGATTTAAAATAGGGAAGGACTAAAGGGGAGAATGAAGTATACCTGCCAAGACTAGAGTGGCGAAAGGAACATGTGGCTCCGAAAGAATGATATTCGGCACGAAAGAGCAAATTTGAGGTTACTTTGAAGGGCATGATAAACGTTTGGCATTCACTTTTTGGTCCTGTCAGAGGTCCACTGGTGATCCCCGATCGATCCTAGGGAAGGGTTACAGGCAAGGCGGTTTGGGGGGTTATGGGCGCACTCACCCGCTACGTAAACAAGCCCTTTTATCCCAGTGGTTAGTGGTTGGGATTATGACAGGTCATAAGCCTAATATTAGATCGCTTATCCTCCAATATTGTGTGTGTATATGTGTGTATGTGTGTGCGTGCATGTGTGCGCGCGCATACGCGTGCGTGCGCGTGCGTATGTATGTGTGTGTGTGTATGTGTGTGTGTGTGTGTATGTGTGTGTGTGGTCGTATGCGTGTGTGGTGCGTGCGTGTGTGTGTGCGTGCGTGTATGCGTGCGTATGTATGCGTATGTGTGTGTGTGTGTGTGTGTGTGTGTGTGTGTGTGAGTGTTTTTTCTTTTCCTTTTTTTTTGTTTGTTCTAATCTTGTCAGTCTGAGATTCCCACTATCAGAGACCATGATGATTGCTAGGCTCTTGTACTGATGCAGCCTGACTATAAAGAGGATTCTGCAATAAGTAGGAAAGAGAGGCAATTAGGACAAGGCAGACAGTGGAAACTCCCGAAGGAGGAGCAAGACCCACTCAAAATCACATCACATTGCTTCGCATCGCCACCCGCATCGCCACCCGCATCGCTTCGCATCGCCAGCAGCAAGTTGGCTCTGGCATCCCGAATCCCGATCCAGCTCTTTCTCACATAACGAGTAGTCTGCCTCTGCATATGCTCATCTGTCATGCGAGGGTCATCATAGCGCGAAGCGAAAAGCAGGGATTTCTAGTTGAAGCTGACGTGCGCGCGCAGGCGGAAAAGGTCCCTGCGGCAGCGGAGCGGGGGAAGTTCCCACCAAACCGCTTTTCGCGGAAGGGGAGTGCGCGGAACGAGTTTGCGCGGACGGGGTTTGTGCGAATAGGGTGTACGCCCACCAAGCGTGCGCGGACTGGGCGTTCGCTGGCATTTAAGGCGCCTCAAAGGGCCGAGTTTGCGCCGACGGGGTGTGCTTGGGCATGGCGCAAGCGGCGGATCCGCGGGCGTGCGGCGGAAGCGAGTCGAGTGACGAGGAGGGGGAAGGCGCGGGGGGATTAATGGGGCCTCTGGGGAGGATAGGCCTGGGGGACGAGGGGGAGGACGAGAGCTCCGCGGAAGATGGAGAGGATTCGCGGGGCGCGGAGGCCGCGGAACGCGCGGAGGGCTCGAAGGAGGGACGCGGGCGGCGGAACGCGAGGGGCGGCGGAGCGGGCGTGGGCCCTGTCGCGCCTCCGCCGAGCGCCTTGCGCGAGGGCGGGGGGGATGGGCGGCGGAGGTGGGGGGAGATGGCGGTAGGCAGGGAGAGGGTTCACGGGGAGGCGCTGTCAGGGCGCGGGGAGGAAGGAAGGGAGAACGGAGACGGGAGCGGGGAGGAGGAACGGGGAGGAGGGGATGGGGAGGGGGAAGGGGGAATGCGCGGAGGTGTGGTGCATGTGGGTTACCAGCCCTTGAACAGGTACGACGAACTAGACCATGCCATGAACATGTGGGTAGGCTGGGCTACTAACCCAGGGGTTTAGGGTCCATGAACAGGTGGATACAAACGCTAACATCACTCAAACCCGTTAAACCCTTCAACTCTACTTGAACCCTTAATCTTGGAACCCCGCTTGAACCCTTGAAACCCATCAAAACCTTTGAACCCCGCTCAAACCCTTGAACCACGCTAAATCCTCTTAATATAGAATAAACCAGATTCTGTCTTATCTGAAGGATCTCTGTCCAACATGAATTCCGTCCGTCAACCCCGCTTTGAAACCCTAGACCTGATGACCACCAGGTACCCCCTCTCCTCGTGCGCCAGGTACCCCCTCTCCTCGTGCGCCAGGTCCCCCCTCTCCTCGTGCGCCAGGTCCCCCTTCCCAGGGTTTCTCCTTCCACCTGACTCGCACTGCATGCCCCTCTTCCCTTCTCTACCTTTTCTTTCCGTCTCTTCCCCTGCCTTCCCTCCCTCTCCCCTGCAGCACTTTCCCCCCTCTCCTCGTGCGCCAGGTGCCCTCCCAAGGCCTCTCCTTCCAGCTCTGTTTTGCTGCTGCGTACCCCTCGTCCTTTCTCAACTGCCCATCCTTCCTCTTCTGTTCCTTTTGCCCTTTCCCCTGCAGCTCTATCCCCCCTCTCCTCGTGCGCCAAGTGCCCTCCCAAGGCCTCTCCTTCCAGCTCTGGCCTGCTGCTGAAGCGCTCTGCCACTTCCTGGAAGCTTCCTTCGGACCCTGCGCCAGTCAACCCCCTTTTGCACAGCATCAACAAGAGCAGCAGAAGCAGCAACAGCCGGAGCAGCAGCAGCGGGAGCAGAAGCAGGAACAGCAGCAGCAACAGCAGGACAAGGAGGCGGGGGAGGAGGCTGATACAGAGACAGGGACAGAGGAGCCTTTCTTACAGGAGGGGGAGGAGGAGAAGCAGCAGAGTGAACAAAACGCAGGTAGCAAGAAAGGCCGCTATCAGCAGCACAAGCACGATCAGCGGACCAACACAGAACCCAAGTTCCTTTCACCGCTGCTGCAGCAGATTCAGAAGCAGAGGCAGGAAAATCAGGGAGAGTGCAGTCTGCAGGGGTTGAGAGTGGTGGAGCTGGGTGCAGGGACAGGTCTGGCTGGTATGATGGCAGCAGCACTAGGAGTGAAGCAAGTGGTTCTTACAGACCTGCCCCATGTGCTGCCAAACCTGCAGAAAAACGTGCAGCTGAATGCAGGTTTGTTTGAGTTGAAGCAAAAGGCACGGCAGCTGAATGTTCCGGACCTACCTCATGTGCTGCCAAACCTGCAGGGGAATGTGCAGGGGAACAAGGAGGTGAACGTAGGTGGAGGGAGTGCTAATGATCCTGGTGACGTGGATAGTGGGGCTCTGGAATATGGTGATGTGCAGGGAGAAAGGGTGGATGTGCGGGTGTTGCGATGGGGCGAGCCAGAGGACATAGCAGCACTTGAGAAGGAGTACAGGAGGACGGGCCAACGGTGCACTGAACCGTTGCCAGGTTCGGATGGGCTGGATACTTATGTGCCGAACCTGGAGGTGCGGGATTCGGGGGTGCGGATTTCAGAGGCGTGGAGTTTGGATTCATCTGCGCCGCTGTTTGACGTTGTTTTGGGCGCGGATATTGTTTACTATGACACACTTTTCGAGCCGCTTGCGAAGACACTGCTGCTGCTAGCAGGCAAGGGGCAGGGGCAGGGGCAAGGGCAGTGGCAGGGGCAAGGGCAGTGGCAGGGGCAAAGGCAGTGGCAGGGGCAAGGGCAGGGGCAAGGACAGGGGCAGGGGCAAGGGCAGGGGCAGGGGCAAGGGCAAGAGCAGGGAGGTAATGGGAGTGGTCGGCACTGTGTGGTTTTGCTTGCTCACATGAGGCGGTGGAAAAAAGATAGCAAGTTTTTTCGAATGGTGGGAAAGCATTTTCATGTGAATCTGGTGTATGAGCATCCCGCCCCTGAGGGGTGTCGCAGCGGCGCGAAGGTTTACGAGCTTGTGCCATTGTAGTTTTTTTTGGCCTTGTGATAATATATGGCATGACACACTTTCTTGAACCAGCCAAGGACCAAACATGTTGCAAAAAGCTGTCCCAATTCTTCTGAAGCAGAAAACTCAATGGGTGTCCCTTAGCTGATGCAAACTCCAGTCTCCAAACAATTCCCCCCCAGCAATCTCCATCTGGTGTACCGGTAATACAATGCGCGATTACATCCATTTTGTATTCTCTGTACATATTCAGCGCTGTAAATGAAGTGGTAATACAATGTGATGAGGTGTAGACAACATGACAGTTCCCCAGCAATCTCCAGCTTTCTCGCTGTCAGCTCGACCACCTTCAGCTGACTGACGAATGCCATGAACTGTCTCGTGTCCTCCTTGACGTGAACTGTAATCAGTTCGGTAATGTACAAACATACTTCGGTGTGAAGAGGGATTTTCTTATAGTTGACACGCGATACCATACAGACACATTCCTACAGCGTCTTGGAGACAGTCGGTTCTTTTGACTTGAAGCCTTGCCCTCAAGCTTGCTTTTTCCACCCACACAGCATCAGCTCCCACGATCTTTACCTCAATTAGCTGACTACTCTTTTGTTTTTGATTCGTCGGTTTAGCACAGCCACTTTTACTTTCGCGTTTCCGCTTCGTGCCGGAGAGATTATAGTGGGTGGGAGTGCTGTTTCATTACGCATGTTGGAATCTGCCTAGTCGTAATGGCGAGTGCTTTCGTAGCCATGTTTACGCAGGAGGGAGCTTTCGCACGGCTGCTCCAGTTCGCCATATTACCCGTCGCCAAAGTTCTCATCATGTGCTCGTTAGGCCTACTTATGGCCACAGACTACGTTGGAATCCTCTCAGCAGAGAACCGGAAGATCCTAAGCAAGGTCTGGTCGTGCCTCATCTCCTCTTCATCTCAGATCATGACCAGGCCTCGGGTTGTTCTATTCCTTCCGTAGCTTCCATTTTCTTTACCTACGGCCAGGTTATCACGTAACGTGACCGTATGTTTGGATGCGTGTGAGCAGCTTGTCTTCACGCTCTTTCTTCCATGCCTGATCTTCACCCAGCTGGGTGCAGCCGTGACGTGGCAAAAGCTCACGGAATGGTAATAACGATGACGATCCGTTGCAAATACAGAACCGTCCTCGCTGGTATGATGTCCCGTAATGACGTTTTTTTCTTCATCTGCAGGTGGTTTATTCCAGTGAATGTGTTTCTTGGTGCTGTTGTGGGATGCACCATAGGCCTGATCGTGGCTCTAATCGTCAGGCCGCCCCCTCAATTCTTCAAGTTTACCATCGTCATGATTGGCATAGGTGAGTTTTTGAATGCGCTTCTTATCATCGCTTGTTTGTGTGTGTGTATGTGTGTTTGTGTTATGTTTCTTCACCCTCATGACGATCGTGTGAGGATTGTGTGTTTATGAGCGACCCTTTCTGTGCTTGTTTTTTCTGTCCCAGGGAACATTGGGAATATTCCGCTGGTTCTGATCGGTGCAATCTGTAGGGAGAAGACAAATCCCTTTGGCACGCCGACTGTGTGTAACGAGTCAGGAGTCGCATACATCTCGTTTGGCCAGTGGGTAAGTTGGAAAGGATCGTCCGCCAGATTTGCAGGCTTGCAGGTTTCCTCACCACGTTTAAGTTGGAATGGTGATATCTGCGAATCTTTTGTGCAGGTTGGAGCTTTAATCGTTTACACCTTTGTGTATGCTATGCTTGCTCCGCCAAAAGATTCAGAGAAGCTTGAAACCACCGCCAGCGGCGATCGAAGTGTTTACAGCCAGCTTCCTGCAAACGTGACTCAAGAAGCAGAGAGTAAATCTGACGTTGATAAAGGTGACATTCAGGAGGTGAAACCCGATAAGGCAAAACTTTTGGAAAAGGATGCTGAATGTTCAGAAGGATCTTCTCAGACCAGCTTCTTGAGAGCCTCCAATTCTCAGGTGAGGGGCCTATATAATGGATTGTTATTCTTTGGGCGATGAACCTAGTTCCTTAATGTTAATCGAGCATATTTTCTTTGTGCAGCGCCTGAAAATAATATGGACGGTCATGGAAAAACTCCACATAATTGATATTTTTCAACCACCAGTGGTGGCATCTGTAAGTCCAGTTGTCTCTACCTCTCAACTTTTCCGTATTTTAACAACTACATTTCAATTCCTTATTCTTGTTGCAAATCTCCCAAAAAGTGTATGCCTCATTATTACGATGTGTTCTTTCTCTGTTGCTCTTTGTGGATGGTTGGAATAGCTGCTGGCTTTGATCGTAGGAGCTACCCCACAGCTCAAAGCCATCTTCTTCCACCCTCATTCGCCCCTACTGTTTCTCCAAGACAGCCTTAACATCTGCGGGTAAGGGCGTGGATAGCACATTTGTTTATGTTTGGAGGTCTTGGAATGTGGAGGATCAGATATGAATTTTTTCCAAGACGCTGATGCAGCTTCTGGTGATGGTTGCAGGGGTGCCATGGTTCCGTGCGTTATGCTTGTTCTTGGTGGAAATCTAGTGAAGGGTGAGTTTTTTTACTTGCAGAGGATGGCTCTTTGTGTTGCATTCATCACTTTTCTTATTATTCTTTTCCCCATCTGTTGCCCAACTGCTCATGCTGCAGGCCCTGGAAGTTCAGAGCTCGGAATTCGCACTACTGTTGCAATTACACTTGTGCGCCTTCTCATTATACCAGCATCCGGGCTGATGCTGGTTCAGACTGCCAAGTCTTTGGGGTATGAGCCAAAATAAGATGATTGTCCTTTTTGTTAATCTGGAACCGCTGGGCTCGTTCAATGCTTACTTCGCTATCCTGCTGTCGTTCAATGCTTACTTCGCTATCCTGCTGTCGTTCAATGCTTACTTCGCTATCCTGCTGTCGTTCAATGCTTACTTCGCTATCCTGCTGCTCCTTGCAGGTTCTTCCCAAAGGACGACTTGATGTTCAATTTCGTGCTGCTGCTACAGCATACCATGCCGACTTCCATTCTGGCAGGTACATCAGCATTTGTTTTCTTGCCTGCTGAAATATGTAACTCAGTCGTCACTCTAATCTGCTGTACTGTATCCATGTTGGCAACTTGGCAGGTGCGGTTGCAACACTTCGTGGCCATGGAGAAAAGGAAGCATCAGCGATTTTATTTTGGGAACACATTCTCTCAATATGTACAATGGCATTCTGGTTGACGGTCTATCTGAGCTTTTTGAAGTAGATAAAGCTCTGTTGTATGTAAATATGAATGCTGCAACTTATAAGGATGTCCTTTATCATTTTGCACAAGTTACTATCGTGGTTGCTCTTCTCCATCAGCGTGAGGCCATAACGGAGATGAGTGCACTTGGTGGTGGTGAAGTGGTGGGTGGGGGTGGGGGGGCCACTTGGATCAATTTCCTTCATGCACCTCTTCGTGACCCCGTTGTGGTGGAATGTAGGAGAGCCTATATAGGGGGTATTTAATGCCCGTATTTTTTGCACACCCCCTGCGGTTCAGTTTTTTTGTTCGCCCGTTGACATTGCTTTCAGGCTCGACCACGCTGGCACGCACCGCGCTGGAAACGTGACACATGCATTTAAAACGATCAAGAGAACGCGGCCTCAGGAATGCCTCGGATTGTGAGAAGTTGTACTGCTTGTGTGCCCTTTCCAGCGGCATTGTTGAGAATGACAACGGGTTGACGCTTCGATTCAGAGAGAAACAGCTGGGAGTGACAACAGGACACGACAGCAGAAGCGTCTGTGCCTGCATGCCTGCATGGCTGTCTAGTAATTGTAAATGATATCGAGGACCTCCACTGATCGCTGTACTTCTCCAACTGGCTGACGTGAATCGACGGTGGGCTTGCTCCTACGCTTTAGTTCAACGGCTACAGGCCGCTTTCCCATAGTACCGACGAGTTATTGAGCCAGCGGTCGGCGTTTTTTTTTTTTTTTTTTTTTTCGCATCGAGTATGTGCATATAGTTACCGTACCTCGTAATATCGTCAGTAGCAGTCTCGTTTCAGTTACAGGTCCCTGACTGACTGGCGCTAGATCCTTAACGGCGGCGGATTGCGCTTCGCTCTATTAGGTGCCTGTCATTAGTGAAAACAAATTCTGTATGAGGTATTTTAGGAGGCCCACTCTTTCCAGCATCCTCAGTCCATCCCGCCTTCGCAAGTGTCTAGCTCGGTTCAGGTCCGTCTCTTCACCAAGCGTCGCCTGTAATCGCCAGTCGCCAGTGGGAATTCGCCAATTGCCAACCCCAGTCGCCAGCCGTGCTCTTCAGTCAAATATACGCTCGCAGTCACCAGTCGCCGTTCGCCAGTCGCCGCTGTCGCACACCATGACCCCAGGCCTAATCAACCCAAACCCGAAGCTTCATGAGCGGAAAGCACGGACAGTCACGGAGGCGCGGCCTCCGGTCGCGGAAGGGGAGAGGGAGTTGATAGACGCTGCCGAGATTTTTGATATCCTCCCCATCGAACCATCTACTCCCTTTCGCTTGTCACCAATTAATGCTTGGAAGCGTGAATTTCTATCCACTTATGCAATCCTGTATCATTCGTTTTTCTTTTTCTTTTGTTTCGTCTCGTTTGAATTCTCTCTCAAGCATCCTCTTTCGAGATTCTCCCGCCATTGCTTCTTACCTGACCTGGCGAACAGTTTGTCCTTAACCCGCTCCTCTCTTTCCTCTGCTCCCTTGTTCCAAATTCCGGAATCTCCTTGTCTCCGGCCTCCTCTTGCCTCTTTGGGCTCCTCTTTCCTCTCCGGGTTCCTCGCCTCTCCCTTATAAACTCCGTTGTGCACTCGCCGTCGTCTCCCGCCGCTCTCCGGATTCGTGTTTGTGCCTCCTCTTCCCTCTCGCCTCGCCTTTCTTCGCCTCCCCTCTCCTCGCCTCCCCTCTCCTCGCCTCGCCTCTCCTCGCCTCGCCTCTCCTCGCCTCCCCTCCCCTCGCCTCCCCTCCCCTCGCCTCCCTCCCCTTCCCCCCTCCTCTCCCCTCCCCTCCCCTCCTCTTCCCTCCCGTCCCCTCCTTTACCTTGGCCTTGCCACTCCTCGCCGCTCACCGTTGGTGCTTGTCTCGCCTGACCGCCAGCACAGCACATCCGCGATATAAGCGACCCCGAGCACCCGTACTCGTTAGAACAACTGGACGTGGTGAACGAGGAGAACATCGAGTGTGACGATGCAGGCAGCCACATCACGTGCGTGTGTGTGTGTGTGTGTGTGTGTGTGTGTGTGTGTGTGTGTGTGTGTGTGTGTGTGTGCGCGCGTGCGTGCGTGCGTGCGTGTGTATCTAGTGGATGAGCTAGAGCAGCGTAGTAATGCATAGGTTGGCAGCGCTGTGCGTGCGTGCGTTTGTGGCAGTCAAGTCAGCCGTGCCGTGTACGTGCATTTAGATTTAGCGTGCCACAAGGTGGTAAGGTGTGTGGTAAGGTGTGTGGTAAGGTGTGTGGTAAGGTGTGTGGCAAGGTGTGCGGATACATGAAGCAGTACTGGTGCCCTTGAATAGACTGTATTTGAGATGCTCACCATCCTCGAAACTCTATCATGTATGCATCATGTAACTTTTGAGTCGACTCAAAAGAAACTCTATCATGTATGCATCATGTAACTTCAGTCCGTTCCCCCTTCCCACTTTCCCCTTCCTCTCCCCCTTTCCCTCTCCGTTCCCCTTTTTCTTGAATCTGCTGCTTCCCTCCTGCGTCCCCCCATCCTGGCGTCCCCCATTCCCTCATGCCCCCATCCTGCCATCCCCCCATTCCCTCATGCCCCCATCCCGTCATCCCCCCATTCCCACGTGCCCCCTTTCGTGTATATCCCTGATCAGCGTTCGCTTTACCCCCACGGTCCAGCACTGTAGCATGGCAACCCTAATTGGCCTCTCCATTCGAGTCAAGCTCATGAGATGCCTGCCCCGAAGATTCAAGGCAAGTCGGGGGAGTTAAGAGCGGTGGAGAGGGTTTAGGCGAGGTTTGGGGGGGGTTAGCGCACCTTGTTTAGGGTCCTTTTGCCGAGTTTTTTGGATCGCCGTGGGCCATGGTTTGTTGAAACAGCATGGTCCATGATTTTCCAAGTCACAATGGCTCGCATCAGCCTGCTTTTGTCAGCATGTTTCTGCCTGTAATTCTGGCTGCTTTATGAGCCAGTTTTTCTCGTTTTATATATTCAATTAATTTGATCCGGTCCAAGTTTAGCAAATTGACCCATATGGTTTATCTTGCCCGCTCCCAGATCTGGTCACTGCCTGACTGTCACCACGTTAATGCATGTGGTTACCCTACCACCCGCCTTCCTTTCTCACGGTAACAGGTGGACATTCGGCTATCTCCTGGCTCTCATGCTTCAGAAGCAGAAGGTAAGTCAATTACCCTTTCGGAAGAACAGAGGCTGAGATACAAGGCTAGAATCGAATGCTGAGATGTCAATGGGCGAAACCAAGGGCCTCTAAGGAAGGCTTAAGCCGAGTCAATCGAGCTGCCGAGCCAGTTGCCGAGCCAGTTGCCGTGCCAGCTGCCGCGCAACGTACGGGGGCTGCTCATTGGCGTATTCTGAACACACGAGGGCAGCGTGTGGCTTGACGAGCCAGGTTGAGCGAATCGAGGTGACTTTGAGTCGATTAAATGGCTTCTGAGCACATAGGTGCCGTGTGTGGCTTGCCGAGCCAGGTTGAGTGAAAGGTGAGCCAGAGGATATGAGCTGAGGCTCCTAGTGTTGTTCATGTCACGCTGAGGCTGACGTATAAGGCTCCATGTGTATACACTGGTCTTCACTAGCTTGTTTGTGGTGGCACGCCTTTGGTAATAGTGCTGTTGCTTGTGAGCTGATGTACATGAGCCAAGGCTCATGGTGTTGTTCTCGTCAAGCTGAGGCTGACGAATAAGGCTCCATGCGTATTCACTGGTCTTCACTAGCTCGTTTGTGGTAACACAATTTTTTTTTTATAGTGCTGTCGGTTATGGTAAGCTCCTTGGTGTTTTCTTGCTAGATGACTTTTGAGTCGACTTGATAGACCGTATGGACCTGGATAAAAGTTTTGAGTCGACTAAAAAGTCATCTTGCTGTTGCTGTCGGTTGCGGTAAGCTCCTTTGTGTGTTCGTGCTGTCTGTGCCGGCCTGTCTGCTTCTCCTGTCTGCTTTTCCTGTCTGCTGTACCCTGCGGCATGCTGTGAGCCACCAGTTGAATGGCAAGGGTAACAGCTAGCAGCAGCTCTTGAGAACGTGTGCTCGAGTCTTCTCAAACCTCATTTGCCTCTCTGCCTCCTCCCCTGCACTCACCCTGCGCCGTGCATCGAACAAACAGCTGAACGACAAAGAGAGGGTAGCAGCAGCTCTCGAGGCAAGGAGAGTGTGTGTGTCAGCCCATCTCCCCTGCCTCTTTCCTGCCCGTTTCCCTCCCCAATTCCTGCCCTCTCTACCCTGCGCCATGCAGTGAACAAGCAGCTGAATGACAAGGAGAGGGTGGCAGCAGCTCTAGAGAACCCAACCTTTGTTTGAAGTGTCCCCCACTGTCTCCCCTCCTGCCTACCCCCCTCTTTCCTGTCTGCCCTGCGCCATGCAGTGAACAAGCAGCTGAATGACAAGGAGAGGGTAGCAGCAGCTCTTGAGAACCTCGTATGTGTTCGGAGTCTTTTCAAACCTCATTGCCTTCTCCTGTACTCATCCCCCCTCCCCCCCCCCCCCCCCCCCCCCCCCTCCCCTCCCCACTCTTGCCTGTCTGCCCTGCGCCATGCAGTGAACAAGCAGCTGAATGACAAGGAGAGGGTAGCAGCAGCTCTTGAGAACCCTAACTTGTCAGACATGGTCGATCGGTGCCTCGCCCCTTCCATGTGATGCGATGGGGTGCGGTTTGTTGTGATGGGATGCGGTGTCATATGTGTGTGTGCCCTATTGGGCATCTGCTGTCGACGCGATTAAAAGAGAACCCTACCTTGTCAGACATGGTAGACCGATGCCTCGCCCCTTCCATGTGATGTGATGTCATGTGTACTCTATGGCACATCTCTTGTCGAGGCAACTACCGTATAAGGATCCCGAAACTAGCAATCAGACATGGTAGACCGGTGCCTCGCCCCTTCCATGTGATGTGATGTCATGTGTACTCTATGGCACATCTCTTGTCGAGGCAACTACCGTATAAGGATCCCGAAACTAGCAATCAGACATGGTAGACCGGTGCCTCGCCCCTTCCATGTGATGTGATGTCATGTGTACTCTATGGCACATCTCTTGTCGAGGCAACTACCGTATAAGGATCCCGAAACGAGCAATCAGACATGGTAGACCGGTGCCTCGCCCCTTCCATGTGATGTGATGTCATGTGTACTCTATGGCACATCTCTTGTCGAGGCATCTACCGTATAAGGATCCCGAAACTAACAATCAGACATGGTAGACCGGTGCCTCGCCCCTTCCATGTGATGTGATGTCATGTGTACTCTATGGCACATCTCTTGTCGAGGCAACTACCGTATAAGGATCCCGAAACTAGCAATCAGACATGGTAGACCGGTGCCTCGCCCCTTCCATGTGATGTGATGTCATGTGTACTCTATGGCACATCTCTTGTCGAGGCAACTACCGTATAAGGATCCCGAAACTATCAATCAGACATGGTAGACCGGTGCCTCGCCCCTTCCATGTGATGTGATGTCATGTGTACTCTATGGCACATCTCTTGTCGAGGCAACTACCGTATAAGGATCCCGAAACTAGCAATCAGACATGGTAGACCGGTGCCTCGCCCCTTCCATGCGATGTCATGCGCAGTGCACTCTATTGCACATTTCTTGTTGGGGCACCTAGAGGAAAATATATGGTGGCTCGCCCATTCCATGTGATGTCATGCGTGGTGTACTCTCTACTACTCTCCCCTTCCATGTGATGTCATATGGTACCACGGGTAGCCTGCCAGTGGTAGACCCGTGCCTCGCTCCCTCCATGTGATGTCATGTGTGGTGTACCCTGTAGCCCATCTTCTGAGGCTTTTGGAAGGGTGCACTGCACATGTTTGATGCCAATACGGTACTGTACAAGTGATTTGAGCTCTATAAACATGCTTGATTTGACTGATACTGTATTGCTACGACATCAACAACAAAACTGGAACAACAGCTTGCAGAGCAGACCAAAATTAACGAATAAAACTACAGTAACTTCCTACATTCCACCGCAAACAAAAATGGCAATGCATTGGTTATGTTGGGTTGGTTGGCTGGCTGACTCCGAACAGGGCCACTCCCTAAAATCCGTCCCCCTTGTAACACTTCTGTTACCCGTTTTCAGCATGCAGTTCTGAGGCGTGTCAACTCCCCAACTTGACAACTAGTCGTCACACACCCACCCACATTAGATCATCCATGGAGAATTTTATCGCTCATCAATCAGCCATAGCTTCATACTCCTGAAGCATTTCGCCTTGTGCTTGCTCTCCATGCCACAGTTGTTATGCACCGCAACCAACCGCTCTCGCTGCGCCTCAAACCACTCCCGGTTCCCCACTGCCAACCACCCAGGGGGGAACAGAGGCACTGGTAGCACCCCTACCGAACCTCCATCCTTCTGACCATCCTCTTTCACCATACGTGCTATGGCTCGGTTCATACAAGCCTGGAGGCCCGTGGTTCGCAGCTTCCCGAACCTGAACCGGAGGCTTGGGCCCGAACCAGAACCGTCGCTGCTGCTGCTACCGCTGCTGGTAGAGGTTTCGGGGGGGCCTGCTCCTATCTCCGCTGCTTTTCTCCTGTGATTGGAGAAAGCTTGCTTGGCCCATTCCAAAGTGAAATTCTTAGTGGGTGCCGAGGGACGAAGGGCTATTAGCCATACAGATAGGAAACCCAGCTGCTGCTGAGAAAGAGGTGCAGTGGTGGTAGCAGCAGCGGCAGCAGCATCAGTAGCAGCAGCAGCAGCAGCAGCAGTAGCAGCCGCATGGGCGGAAGGGTTGGTGGGATTTGAAGTTTGAGTGGGAGAAGAGGAGGAGGGGGAGGCCGAGGTGGGGAGGAGAGCGAGAGACAAGGAGGGGGAGGAGGAGGAGTAGGGGGAGTGAGAGGAGGTCGTAGTGGTTGTGAGGGATGAGGAATGGTCCCGGAAGGAAGGGAGAACGAGGTTGAAGTCTGGGGAGAAAAAGGGGAAGGGGTCTTTTAACCAGACGCTGCTGACATCACTGCATAGGATGGGAGGGGTGGGGCAGTATGAGAGAATTCAGGAGAGAAAGAGGACTTTAGAGGCGCCTCAAAGGAGAGGAAAGACGGAGACGAGAGAGAATAGAGAGACAGGAAACATATACACGGAGAGAGAGAAAAATAGAAAGACAGGAGTAGAACACAGAAAAGGGAAGAAAGGATGAGGCAGACAGGAATAGAGTGAAATACAGAGAGAAATACAAATCAACGACAGAATATATGAGACAGCAACAAATGTGGATTGAGAGGAAATGGTGTGGGAAGGCTAGGAATTATTTTGAATGCTTTATGAGTGGATTCAAATAGGTTTGAAAAAACGGCAGATCAAAGGTCACGAAATGAAACATGATAACTGGGGGAAATATGCGTAACTGTGCAGTTCGCTGCATCAAACCGCATCAAACCGCATCGTACCTGATGATAGTGCTCTGCTCTGCCTGCATGAGCTGAGCCGCCAGGAGGGCCGGAAGAGCCGAGCACACCCGAGAGGCATTGGCAGAGGGGACTTGGGCAGGGAAGGGGAGGAGGTGGTTACTGAACCCAGGGATAGACGATGCCACGGCCTGTGGCGAGATACGGAAGCAGGGAGGCAGGGAGGCAAACAGAGGGAAAGGAAAGGGGCAGGGCGGAAGAGCAGGAGGTAAGGAAGGGCAGGGAAGGGGAGGAGGTGGTTGCTGAACCCAGAGATAGACGATGCTACGGCCTGGAGTTGAGTGAGTACGGGGGAGAAAGGGGCGCTAGGGGAAATAGGGGGACGAAACAGGGAAAGAGTCAGGAAGGGAGTGGGGTGATCGGGGAGGCTGCAAGGGGAGGTGACTGCTGGATCCAGGGATAGACGATGCTACGGCCTGTGGTAGAGTGAGTATGGGGGAGAAATTAGAGGCTACAAGGAAAGAGGCAGGGAGAAGTGGGGCGATTTTTAGCGGGCCAGAAGGGGAGGAGGCGGTTTCAGACCCGAGGAAAGGATGAGTCTAGTTTTGAGGCGCCTCAAAGCCAGAAGGGGAGGAGGTGGTTTCTGACCCAAGGAAAGGACGATGCCATGGCAAGGTGTGAAACAGGAAAGCGGAGTGCAGCAGTAGCAAGGTAACACAGTGGGTGTTGTTGCACGTTGTTACAGACACTCAGAAGCTTTGAGGCGCCTCAGAAACGAAACTTGGAGGAAAGGGAGCAGAGGGAGCAGAGGGAGCAGAGGGAGCAGAGGGAGCAGCAGCTGGTATTTTGAGGAGAGGCAGGTGGTGTGAACAACTTGAACTAAAAAAAAGTTTAAACTCAAACCTGAGCTGGGCAAAAAGTCAAATACGAGACAAATTGGCAGAAGGAGCAGCACAGCTGAGAGAGCTCACCTCCTCTGCCACTGCAGCCACAAACCGCCCGCCAGAACGAGACGAGCGTCATACAGTACAGGCAAGCCAGCTCACCTCCTCTGCCACTGCAGCCACAAACCGCCCGCCAGAACGAGACGAGCGTCATACAGTACAGGCAAGCCAGCTCACCTCCTCTGCCACTGCAGCCACAAACCGCCCGCCAGAACGAGACGAGCGTCATACAGTACAGGCAAGCCAGCTCACCTCCTCTGCCACTGCAGCCACAAACCGCCCGCCGGATCCAAGCAGCGATATGCCATTAAGCCAGTCGAGAACAGCTTGAGCTCACTTCTGCTACAGTTAGCACGGCGCAGACCAGCAGAACGAGACGAGCATCATACAGTACAGGCAAGCCAGCTCACCTCCTCTGCCACTGCAGCCACGAACCGCCCGCCAAACCCAAGCAGCGATATGCCCTTGAGCCAGTTCTGAAACAGGTCGCCATCCCCTTCACACACCACCACCACTATCACCCACCCGTCCCCCTCCACCCGCCGCGCCTTCCGAGCAACTTCCACAAGGTACTCCTTTAGCCATCCCTCCCCTTCAAAGTCTAAAGCCAACCCTTCAATCTCCCTCCTGACCTCCTCCTTCCTCCCCTCCCCCACCCTCCAAAACCCTGCTTGCTTCAACCTTTCTCTTTTCGCATCCTTCCCAGAGATGTAATTCGCATGAATGGTAACCGCCCGGGGCTTTAACGTCTCAAACCTCGTCCAGTTATACGTCATAACGTGCCCGGAAAGGAATTTATTCGGCGGAAGGACTGCGATTTTAGGCGCAATGACTCTCCCATCCACTATGTTTTTTTCCATCTGCCCAATCACCATTTGCATCTGATCCTGGTCTATTCCCCCAGATCGCCCTGTTTTCGCCATCCTAAACGCCCAATCTGCGATGAAAGCCTTAGCGCCGGGTGTGGGGCGAACGTAGAGGAAACAGCTGCAATAGATCTTATTTTCCGGGTAGTAGCTTAAAGGCTCGCATGCACTTGATGCATTAACGAGTACACTTTCATCCAGAGTCAAGTAGACATCAAAATCATCCTCCTCTCCCCCTTCCGTCTGCTCCTCCTCCTGCTCCTTCTGCTCCTCCTGCTGCTGCTCCGATTGCTGCTTCTGTGCCCCCTCCTCGTTCCCCTGACTTCCTCCCCCAACCCCCTTCTGCCCCTGCTCCTCTTGCAACTGCCGCTTTTGCTGCCTTTCCTCCTCTCTCTCTGTCCCTGCACCATCAGACACTCCCTCTGCTCTTCCACTAGCCTTTCCTGCTCCCTCGCCTCCTCCTTCTGCCGTTGCTCCTCCCCACCCCCACATTCCCCTCTCTCTCAGACTCTGTTCCCACATCCCCCACCACGTTACTTAGATCTCCCACGTCACCCAAATCACTTGCTGCTTCTGCTGCTTCTCCTTCTGCTGCTCCTGCTGCTCTTTTTGCTCGTGCTGCCTCTGCTTTCTTTCGTGCTTTCGCCTTGGCCTTTGCTTCAGCTTCTGCCTTGGCTTTCTCCTCTAACTTCGCCTTTGCTTCCGCTTCTGCCTTGGCTTGTTCCTCTAATCTAGCCTTTTCTTTCGCCGCCAATTCAGCTTTCCGTTTTTCGACCTTCGCTCTCGCAATCCCTACACTCCCCTCCGCCGTGAAAAACGGCAGAGGGTTCTGTGCCCAAGCTATATCTATATCGCTATAAAAAACGTTAAAGCCAAAGCACAGTAGGTGTAGAATGTACACCGCACGATGCGATGCGACTTTGTGAAAACCAGCATCCCCATAGAAATGCGCCGACTCGAAATTACTAATTTTCTCTTCTTGCCCGAACTGCCCTGAAAACGGCAGCAAGACGGCCTATAACGGGGATGAAGAGGGGGGACGGGGGGAACGCAGGAGGAACGAGGGAGGAAGTGAGGTGAACAATGAGACATGTATGGAGGGAGTACAGGGAGAAAGAGGAAGGTGGCACAGCACACAGGGAGAAACTCGAAACTCGACTTATCACACAGGGAGAAAGAGGAAGGTGGCATGGGCAAGGTTACACCTGTTCCGACACCCAACCCACCCACCCACCCACCCACCCACTTGTTGGTGAGGAAGGAAAGGAGGAGGAGAATGGTACGCTTGAAAAATGATGACGAGAAAAAGGCCAAATTTGAGAAGTTCAGGAGGAAGAAAATAACTGCCCGCTTTCATAAGGACGTTTCAGATGATGATAAAGTAGACACACCCTATTGATGTACGCGTTTTGAGGCACATCCAAGAAAAAAACACCCTGCTATGCTACCCTAGCCAGGCATGCAAAAACCAGAACCCCTGAATTCCAGTACAGACAGAAGGCACACCACCACACCCCAGTGCAAATAAGAAACCACAGTCCCTACCCTACCCAGTGCTATACGCACCTGGCCCGGCCATTTGCTGGTGGCGAAGGCTAGAGCTGTCTGGTCCGCAGCAAAGATGATGAAATGGCCGCCAAGTCCAACCGCCTGCACGTGCCATGCCCAGTTCTCCAGCATATCGTTGTAGCCTGTGAGAGGGTGACGCGTGGCAGTGGCGTGCGGGAGGGGAAGGGGAAGGGGGAGGGAAATTGGGCAAGGGGGAGAGGGAGAGGGAAGGAGGGAGGAGGGAGGAGGGAGGAGGGAGGAGGGAGGAGGGAGGAGGGAGGAGGGAGGAGGGAGGAGGGAGGAGGGAGGAGGGAGGAGGGAGGAGGGAGGAGGGAGGAGGGAGGAGGGAGGAGGGAGGAGGGAGGAGGGAGGAGGGAGGAGGGAGGAGGGAGGAGGGAGGAGGGAGGAGGGAGGAGGGAGGAGGGAGGAGGGAGGAGGGAGGAGGGAGGAGGGAGGAGGGAGGAGGGAGGAGGGAGGAGGGAGGAGGGAGGAGGGAGGAGGGAGGAGGGAGGAGGGAGGAGGGAGGAGGGAGGAGGGAGGAGGGAGGAGGGAGGAGGGAGGAGGGAGGAGGGAGGAGGGAGGAGGGAGGAGGGAGGAGGGAGGAGGGAGGAGGGAGGAGGGAGGAGGGAGGAGGGAGGAGGGAGGAGGGAGGAGGGAGGAGGGAGGAGGGAGGAGGGAGGAGGGAGGAGGGAGGAGGGAGGAGGGAGGAGGGAGGAGGGAGGAGGGAGGAGGGAGGAGGGAGGAGGAGGAGGGAGGAGGGAGGAGGGAGGAGGGAGGAGGGAGGAGGGAGGAGGGAGGAGGGAGGAGGGAGGAGGGAGGAGGGAGGAGGGAGGAGGGAGGAGGGAGGAGGGAGGAGGGAGGAGGGAGGAGGGAGGAGGGAGGAGGGAGGAGGGAGGAGGGAGGAGGAGGAGGGAGGAGGGAGGAGGGAGGAGGGAGGAGGGAGGAGGGAGGAGGGAGGAGGGAGGAGGGAGAGGGTCTGTATATACATACGGGAAGGAACGGAGAGGGCAGATAAGACGAGGATCGCCACTCCACTGGCTATCACCCACAGGAAGAAGAAGGTGGGGGGAAAGGGAGGGGTGTGAGCGGGTGAGAGAGAAGACACTTCACTCACCAGCGTTGAAGTAAACGAATATGACGGTGCCGTTAATCGCCACTCGATTCGCCATCTCCCACAGAACCGCCAACTGACTGTGGAGCTCCGACGCCTGCGACGCATACGACGCTCGTGATGCATGCGACGCGCGCGACGACGCTCGCGACGCCTCTCGCAACATGCGCGAAGCTCGCGACCCGCCATCCCGAGACGCTGGTTCGAGAACAGCGCTTCTGGGAACTGGATCACTTAGAGTAGAAAGGGTTGCAGAATCGTGACGGCTAGAGGACCGTTCTGTGGGAACGGAGAGAAAGGAGTTGACGGGACGTTGCGAGAGGAAAGGCGGAGAGAATGCGATTCTGCTGTTTCTGTCTCTGATGCTTCCTGCCGTCAATTGCGCGTCGGTGGTTCTTGCGAGAGTGGCGGCGGCAGCGGCATTGCAAACGGGGGATCGTGCAGCGGAGATGAAGAGGAGGAGGACGAGGAGGAGGGGGGGGTGCAGAAGGATGCGTAGGGGGAGGAGGTGAGAGAGGCGTGCCGTCACGGTCATCTTAAAACGGACCTTAGAGTACCGCATTCGAGAATCCAATTGCGCGTACGGATGGGGTGATGAGCATCGTACGGCGGTGGCGTCGCGTCGTGCGTTCCTGGTCGACTGAAAAGTCGCACGATGGTCCTTCTACGGGGCGAGAGTCTTAGTCAGATAACTACAACTATTCAGAAAAGGGACGTCTTCCCAGTGATGGGAACTCGGGGAGATTGATCGATTGATCGAACGGTCCAGCATCTCTGGCTGTACGTGCCACGTGGCCCAATTGCATTGCCAGTACTTGACTATAAAGCGGATGGTGGAAGAAAGGACGGGAGGGCCGCCATTGCTAGTAAAGACAGAAGGGATGATGGCGATTACCAAATCAGCTCATAGAGAATTCAGACAACAGGCGGAGGAGTAACAAAAGGTGAAATTTCCCTGCCGAACTCAAAGGGCAATTGACACGAAAGCAAGTTCGGTAAAGACAAAATTACGGCGACCGATACTACTAGTGCGATACTATGCGACCCCAGCGATTGTTCGCGACCGAAGATTAAGGTCGCAATGCGACAAAGCCTCGCTGATACCGACCTAGACGAACGTGCGTTCATGCGAAAGAGAGCCGCTAAATATGTAACTAATGTGAAGGCTCTAATCTATGTAGCGGCAGCGAGACATGCGTGAGGTGTTAGTGGGCTTATCAGGTCTCATCACAGTTTGATACGCTTTCAGTTCAGGCTGATGAGTAGCGAGCGGCTAATCAAACAAACCGCTCTCGAATCTACACCGTCGTTCTCAACCGCCTATGTAGGGAAAAAGTTGGTGAAAAGGCTTGGGTGGAGTGCAAGTGGTTAGGACCCGGTAAAAGTAGAGGATCGATCATCTGATGCGATCGATGTGCGGATCGATTACCCAATCTACCCGTAAGTAACCATGCTACAGTTTCAAATCTCACAAATGTTTGTGTATGTTACGGGGTATTTTACTGTTCAAGGGTGGTTTACCCTAAACAGTGCCCCCAACCTAATCCCAACCTTATCTTCATCTAATCCCTTTGGGATTTCCCAGATTTCCTTGTGCCACGTGGCACTCTACTCTTCTAGCTTTCCAATTCCTAGTTCCACAAACTACTTTCCAACATTCTCTCTTGTTCGCTATATAAACATCTCTTGTACTTGCCAATATCAATCCATTCTCAACCAATTCTCATTCCAATTACTCAGTAACTCCTTCGCCTATTTCGCCAATAGTTCTTTCGCCAAAGTCTTCCGCCGCGTTTCGTCCTCGACTTAGTCGACCCCGCTAATCTTTAGCGGATTAGGCCAAGGGGCCTAACATTTGGTATTAGAGCCTTCGCGGGGAGCCGTCCGTCTAACGAGCGACCGTCGACGACGAGACTATGACGTCATCGTCCCGCGGTACCGACTTGCAGACTTGGAGTCGTCGAGCCGACATGGATGAAACCATGAACGCTGTCCCCAATGACATGGGCAACATGCTTGCTCAACTCATGCACCAACTCGAAACGTTGACGCTGGAAAATCGTCAGGTACGGGCTGAAATGCAACAGCTTCGTGAATTCGCGTCAATTTTTCATGGTCATGCCGCACCATCTCTTGCACCCAACACGCCGACTGGCGCGGAAGTGTTGCCAGAACGTCGAAGCGCGCTCAAGCCGTAGAAACCCGAGCCGTTCGACCCAAGTCAATGCGACGCGAACGTGCAAACGTGGCTCTTCATGCTCAACAACTGCTTCGCCGCGAGCGGGGTGCAAGAGGCGGATGCGTAGCAGCGGATCGAGTACTCCGTTACGCTGCTGAGGGGCCCGGCCTTGGAGTGGTGGAGCCAACTTATGCAAACTGCTGTAAGGGCCCATTTGGACGGGTGTCAACAGGGCGAGGGGCATGCACCTGCAACTTCGAGCTTAGGGAGTTTGGCTTTAGGTGTTACCACGGTTCCGACGACATGGGAAGGATTTGAAGCGGCACTGAAAAGTAGGTTCGATTTGGTGAATGCCTCCAAAGCTGCTAGGTGTCAGAATGTGTTATTGTTTAGTCTGCAGTGGGGTACTCTATAGCGAGTACAGCCCAAATTAGGATTTGCTATATGTATCCTATCTGCTGCTAGTGAAAACCCTCTTTCCTGTTTTACATTCCTGTTCGTTATTCTGACATGCTATCAGAGCGAGATCGCTCCTGGCCTGTGAGCCCACCTGCTTCCGCTGCTGTCCTACCTGTTGCGAGCCTCGGGCGCGCGACGTCTTCTGCCTGCCGCGCACCCTGCGCGCGTGGCGTTTAGCGCGCGGCGGTTTTCTGCCCGCCACGCGCCCCGGGAGCGCGCGGCGGTTTCGTCGCCCGTCGTGGCGCCCCGGGGGCCCGCGCGCTGTCCCCTCCCGTCGCCCGTCGTGGCGCCCTGGGGGCCTGCGCGTCCCCCCCCCCCCCCCCCCCCCCTCCTGTCGCCCGCCGCGGCGCCCTGGGGGCCCGCGCGCCGCCCCCCTTCCCGTCGCCCGTCGTGGCGCCCCGGGGGCCCGCGCGTCGCCCCCTCCCGTCGCCCGTCGAGGCGCCCCGGGGACCCGCGCGTCGCCCCCTCCCGTCGCCCGTCGTGGCGCCCCGGGGGCCCGCGCGTCGCCCCCTATCGTCGCCCGTCGAGACGCCCCAAGGACCAGCGCGCCGCCCCGCTTCCGCTCGCCCGCTGCCCCAGCTGCTGCCCGCATATCTGCCCCGCGCCGCGCGCGCGTCGTTTGCGTTGGGGGTATGGGGGTGGCGGGCATGGGGTGAAATGCCTTTACGGATGGAATGGGGTCTGGTGCGCAGCGGTTGTTGGGATTGGTGCCTTTATGGGTGGAGTGCGCACCTGGTGGAATGACATTGGGCTGTAAGTGTGGTCATAGGTGGAACCCATCGTGTGAAATACAGCGGCGTGACTTACCTCGGGCGGTGAGTGACCGAATGACTGCCAGAAACCTAGTGCGCATCCCAAACCTGGCTCGTACTATGTACGTACATGTGCTGCTATAGTGTACCTACTCCTCTGAGCTCGTATTTACTATGTAGCAGCACATGTACGTGTGTTACCACGGGTAGGCGTGGATTACGTAGGGCGGTTCGTACACCGCGCGCGTTGACTGCAGTCACAATTCCTCTCGGGTAAAATTTTCTCGATTTCCCTTACATTGGTTGGCAATGGGTGGCGCACTTGATGTCTAACAGACAGTGGCTCGTCCACATACTGACCTGTGGGTGGACGTTTTCGTACGCCGTGGCGCCATCGTTTTTACGCAGGCTTCCTCCTTTAGGCCCGTTTCCGCACTCCTGATAGTATTGATGCGCCACTCGTTAGCCCTAATGTGACGACCGTGAGTCTGTTCTTCCGTCTACTCTATGGCTCCTCGGGGTACCGTCAGAAATGTATATTTTGCTAATTTTACGGATTAGCGCAATCCGCTCTGTCTAAACCCGTGGCGCGCGGGTACGATGCCATAAGCCGCTATCTGCGTGGCATCGCTTGTTTCATTTCTAAGGACGGCCAATTCCTGTATTCGTTTCGTACATGCTCTTACGAGGCGCGAGCCTGACCTGAAGCCATGTGCTTGGAAGTCGTGGTTGTTGTGCTATTGTCTAGAAAACGAGTTTTACGGCGTTCTAGCTTCTAAGTGACGAGCATATGTTGTCGAGCGAAATTGTGGGTTTTGAGCGGCGGTGGACAGTAGAGGCCTCTGTGCCTCCTCGTTCTGCACATTGTGTTTGGTGGGGAAGCACTCTGATTGGCCCCACCTTTCGAATCGTACCCTCGCTTGTGATTGGCTGCGAAATGTCTAAAGTCGCCTTGCCAATTCTCATCTGCGACCCCCTTTCGTCACCCAGGGTACTTCAAAAAACCCACTCAAGGCCAAGAGCACTAGCGATCAAGATTAGTAAGCTTGTGCAACTTGGGCTGCGGGCTTTAATAATACCCCTACCCCGCCCTCTTTCCAAATCTATCTGTCCTCATTGCAGGCTGCGATTACAGTCAGCAACAGCTACTTTCTAGTCGTCGTATACGCATCTTGAGGTATTGTTGTGCTTCCATTAGTATGTTTTGCTTAAATTTCATGGCCACTTTGTTCTCAGCCGTACATGTCATGTCATGTGTGTTAACGTCTGTCCCTAAGGAGCGTAGGATGGGCGCTGCTACATCACGAGCAGCTAAGGGACGGACGGGCGCTGGCGCAGTCGCGGGCAACTAAAGGACGCAATGGGCGCTGCTACGTCGCGAGCAGCTAAGGGACGCGACGTGCGCTGCGTCGAGCATTCAAGGGACACGACGGACGCGACTACGTCGTGGCAGCTTAGGGACGCGCCGGGCGCTGCGACAAGAGCCGCTTAGTACGCGCCTTACTGCTATTTCCCATTGTTAAGACTCTGATTTTTTTTTTTTTTTTGTCCAGGTTTACCCTTCTAATCGATATTATTATTGCTTTGTATTACATGTACATTTGTGTGGCAGGAAGCAGTGACAACTCTACTCGAGATTCACAAGCTTGTTTCACGTTGATTTTATGTGCTGAATATTTTTACGATTCCAATTCTTTTTATTTTTTGCTTCCCGATATGACCCTTTCTGTGGCAGAAAGCAAGTATCATCACAGGGGGCGATTCTTCAGCGACAAAACGCAAGTTAACTGTGGTGATTCATCTGAATTTTTAGCGCTGATATGTCAAAAAAATATACCAATCTGTGTTTCCGCCACAGCAATCTCTTAAAGCCGTCTTTCCTTGCAGATTGTTGTTTCATTTTCCAGACATTGCAATACATTCTATATTGCCGCCATTGAGATATATAATTTCACCTATCCTTGTAGTTTGTTGTCAGCTTGTCTCAGGTCTCCTTTTCTTTAGTCTCTACATGCAGGTGCATATATGTTGTGAAGATTAATTTGGTTAATTATACAGCTTTTCGTCCCTTATAACAACCTGACATGGAAAACACACGTTGAAGATTATTTTTATTATGCCATGCCTGATCTTACTTTGGGGCACAGAGCAATGAAGGTGATGTTTCCAAACTATAAGGTAATAAGTGCAAAATGATTGTTCTAGTTTTTATATCTTTAGCTGGATTTATCTCATTTGTTATGCTGTTCACCCTATAATGTGTGCAGGTTTTGTGTTCTGTCAGAATATTATGCTCTAGCCTGTAGTGGGGTGCTCTATAGCGAGTACAACCCTTCTAGGGTTTGCTATTTGTATCCTCATTCTTGCTAGTGCAACTCCTCCTTCTTTGCCTAAACTGTTTCTTGCCTAGCTAGGGCTTTCCTAGCTATGGCGCCTTCTTCTACTGCTCATCTTCACATGGTATTAGAGCGATATGCTCCTGGCCTGTGGGCCCCACCTCACTGCTTCCGCTGCTACTGCTACTCCCTGTCCGCCGCGCGCCCCGTGGTGCGCGGCGTCGAAATTAGGGTTTTTCAGCCCGCCGTGCGCCCCGAGGCGCGCGGCGGTTTTCTGCCCGCCGTGCGCCCCGAGGCGCGCGGCGGTTTTCTGCCCGCCGTGCGCCCCGAGGCGCGCGACGGGTTTCTGCCCCGTCACTCGGCGCGTCGCCCCCAGGAGGCGCTACGACGGGCGACGGGGACCCGCGCGTCGCCCCCCGTCGCCCGTCGTGGCCTGCGCGCGGCCCGTACGGGCTGCGCCAGGCCCGCGCGCGGCCCGTACGGACTGCGCCAGGCCCGCGCGCGGCTCGGGCCGCCTGCGCGCGGTTCGGGAGGCTGTGCCAGGCCCGTGGGCGGCCCGTTCTTCGCTGCCCCTGTCCTCCCCGCTGTCCCCCGTGCTTCTGAAGGCGCCCCACCCCTCCTTCTGCCCGTTCTCCTGGATTAGGGTTTGGGGGTGGGGGGTATGGGGGTGCAGCTTCTGTGTGCCGTTCCCTGCTCCTCCTCCTCCTCCGTCTCCCTGTGCTGCAGCTGCCGCTGAAGGGGGGTGGACCTGTTGGAGCCGTCGGAGTGGTACTAAGGGGGGGTGAAAGGGGAGTGGAGCTAGGGGTGAAGCAGGGGGTGTGTGTCAGGGGGGGTGGTACTGTTTGGGGGAGGTTGAACGGAGGTTGCCGTCGTGTCGCCAGCAGCACCTGTAGTCCGGGGAGTTGCTCCAGTAGCCCAGTCGTAGCCACCTGTGCCAGTCGCCCGTGGGTCCGTTGCTCGTCTGCCGCTACTTTTAGCCGCGGGGCCAGTTACTCCAGTAGTCCGGAGCGCTGTTCCGGTAGCCGCTGTGCCAGTGTGCCTCCTGTTGCCCGTGTGTCTGCAGCTTCAGCCGTCGCCTCCTATCTCCTCTCCTCTCACTATCCCTCCTCCTCCTCACTTGCCCGTTGTGACTACCACTAGCTTTGCTCATAATTGTGAACTTTAAACTATTGCTTCCTGAACTTGTGCTCAGAATGTGTGGTGACATTGTGATCCACCCTGAGCTTGTTCTGCTTTGCTTGCTCTGCTGATTACACCCCACTTTGGCTATGGGGGTGTGTCAGAATATTATGCTCTAGCCTGTAGTGGGGTGCTCTATAGCGAGTACAACCCTTCTAGGGTTTGCTATTTGTATCCTCATTCTTGCTAGTGCAACACCTCCTTCTTTGCCTAAACTGTTTCTTGCCTAGCTAGGGCTTTCCTAGCTATGGCGCCTTCTTCTACTGCTCATCTTCACATGTTCCCAGGTTGTTTTAGCACTGCAGTGTTTTTAATATTTTGGGGCCACTGTACAAGGCCCTGTTTTCTACATAGTCATGTTATTTAATGTTTTGATGTATTGTGGAAAATGTATTATACAATTTTAACCAAAAATGCTTATTACAAAAAAGAACACACTGTAAAGGAGGTTTTAATCAGGCCATGCGCTGGCCACGTGTGACCCGAAACTGCCCCAAATCTGAGCGCGCGCACTTTAGTCAGTACAAGAGTGCTAAGACCTTGTACGGCGCTGTCATTGCACGCTACTCTTCCCCTGCCACTGCTGCTCTTAGCCGCCTCATGCTGCCGTACCTGTTCCCTGACCTAGCCGCCTTTCCCACAGTCGCTGACCTCATTACGCACCTTCGCACTAGTGACGCCCGCTACCGCGCTACGCTTCCTGCTGAGTTCTGTGCCAAGAACCCCCCCCCCTTATGTACATCACCCTCTACTACCTAGTCACCCGGCTCCCTGACTCCCTTCGCTCGGTCAGGGACCACTTCCTCTCGGTTTGCCCCACCACACTCACCGTTGACCTCCTCGAGGAGCGCCTCCTGGCAACAGAGAAGAGTATAGTCGCTGTAGGAGCCTCTCGTGGTGACCCTCGTGCCCCCTTCTTTGAGGGGTGCTCCCCCTCCCCCCTTTTGCCCTCTGTTGCCTCTGCTGCTGCCGTCGACTTAGTTGGCACCGAGTCGGTCGGCGCTGCGTCTGCCCCTAGCGGGAGACGCCGCACCGGCAAGGGCAAGGGGGGCAAGGGCGCTGGAGGGGCTGGCGGGGGTGGTGGAGGTGGCGGTGGAGGCGGCGGAGGGAGTGGGGGTGGCGGTGGGAGTGGTGGCTGGGGTGGGGGCTTCGGTGGCGGCGGTGGAGGCGGCGGCAGCGGCGGCGGTGGCGGTGGCGGTGGGAGCGGAGGCGGTGGCGGTGGCGGCGGTGGCGGAGGTGGCGGCGGTGGAGGTGGAGCTGGTCGGGGTGGCTCTGCGCAGCGGGGCGGCTTCGGTAGTGGTCAGCGCCAGCAGCAGCATCGCGCTCGTGAGACCCCGCCCCCCCAGCAGCTTCGTGAGTGGTACGCTGCGCGTCAGCGGGGCGGGGGTGCTGGTCCTTGTACCTACGTCCTGCGTACCGGCGACCGCACTGGTGAGCCGTGCGGTGGCCCGCACACCACCCAGCGCTGCTTCGGTCGCCTGACGGACGCTTGGCGTCTCCAGTTCCCTGACGCCACTGAGATCCCCCGCTGGGGCAAGCTGCTTAGGTCGGGGGTTGCTATCTTTGATCTAGATTATGATGCTATTCTTGCTGCCATGTATGTTGTGTCTACTAGTGATGAGGGTGACTGTTACCTGTGTGTTCCGCCTGACCCGGGCATTGAGGCTGCTGCTCTAGGTGCTGGTGAGGCTGCTGCTCTAGGTGCTAGTGCGTCTGCTGCCCCAGGTGCTGGTGAGTCTGCTCTCTCAGGTACCACGTCGGCTCAGGCCTTGCACACTTTCACCCTTGACTCGGGTGCTTCCCGCTCTTTCTTCCGAGACCGCACCACGCTTACGCTGCTTAGTCGGCCGGTTGCGGTCTCCCTGGCGGACCCCTCTGGGGGTCCTGTCCTTGCCCACTTCTCCACTGTCTTACCGTGGATATACGGTATTGCAAAGTCAAGAAAATGAACCAAAAATATGCAAGGATAGGTAAATTTATAGATCGCAATGGCGGAATGGTAAAATATACCGCAATGTCTGGAAAATGAAACAACAATCTGCAAGGAAAGACGACCTTAAGAGATCGCTATGGCGAAAAGACAGTTTGAGATATTTTTATGACATAACATCAACGCTAAAAAATCAGATGAATCACCATAGTTGAATAACGTTTTATCGCTGAAGAGTTGCCCCCTGTGATGATACTCGCTTTCTGCCACAAAAAGGTTCATAACCGGAAGCGAAAATAAAAAAGAATTGGAATCGTAAATACTTTGCTACTGACAGTTGGCGCGAAAACTAATATTCTATTAGGAACATGTACATTGTGGATGAATATTAGAGTTAGGGACGACAAGATAACGAGTTGGGTACGGCGGGTTGGTAGCATGACATTAGGCTTAGCTAGGAGTGGCAAGGTAACAGCAAGATTAGAGCATGGAACAACTACAAAGAAATAAAAATGCTGAAGTGAGTGGACAAGGAAGGGGTTTAATTGAGGGTGGCGACAGGTGGCACGAGAACCACGAAATTGAAACCCTCATTTTTTGCGTCGAATACTTTAAATACATCTTGTGCACAATAGCCCCGAAATTGTAGATAGCGCAGTGGTTAGTGTTCAAAGGGTCACTCGGGAGGTAATGGGTTCGATTCTCGCTCGTGTGTTGTTTGTTGCTATCTCGAACGAAGATGAATCAATTGTATCCTAACATTGCAAAGCTAGCCTAGCCCAGTGGTTTTCAACGTGTAAAGGTAAGGAGATCAATTCCAGGTGTAGCTGTGTTACCCTAAACTTCATGTTGCTTGTTGTTTTCCTCACGTCACAAGTCAGGAAAAATTCGACGTCGAGAACTGCCATCCCCAAAACCCCATGGTCCTTTTGGCTTTTGGGACAGGTACGGGTCAGGTACGGGTCAGAACTACTCTTGAGTCAAAAAACTCAATGACCCCAGACTATCCCCCAACTGACCACTAACCCTAAAGTGACCCAGAAGTCACTTTAGGGTCAAGTTTGGGCCAGGCTGGGGTCAATCCGGTTTCCGCGTCAGGTTTGGGTCAGGAACATTTTGGGGATGGAAAAGGGACTTCTTCCCAGTCACGGGAACTCGGGGAGATTGATCGATTGATCGAACGGTCCAGCATCTCTGGCTGTACGTGCCACGTGGCCCTTGCATTGCCAGTACTTGACTATACAGCGGATGGTGGAAGAAAGGACGGGAGGGTCGCCATGGCTAATAAAGACAGAAGGGATGATGGCGATTACCGAATCAGATTCGGTAATTCGCCGCCCTGCTGGTCGCGCGCCGCCCTCTCTTGCCTATCGCGCTGCCCTGCTAGCGCCGCGCCGCCCTGCCCTGCCCGCGCGTCGCCCTGCTGGCCGCCGCGTCGCCCTGCCCTGCCAGCGCGCCGCCCTGCTGGCCGCCGCACCGCCCTGCCCTACCCGCGCGCCTCCCTGCTGGCCGCCGCACCGCCCTGCCCTGCCCGCGCGCCGCCCTGCTGGCCGCCGCACCGCCCTGCCCTACCAGCACGCCACCCTACTGGTCGCCGCACCGCCTTGCCCTACCCGCGCGCCGCCCTGCTGGCCGCCGCCCTGCCCAGCCCTGCCCGCGCGCCGCCCTGCTGGCCGACGCCCTGCCCTGCCCTGCCCGTGCGCCTCCCTGCTGGCCGCCGCCCTCCCCTGCCCTGCCCGCGTGCCGCCCTGCTGGCCGCCGCCCTGCCCTGCCCTACCTGCGCGCCGCCCTGCTGGCCACCGCCCTGCCCTGCCAGTTGCGCCGCCCTGCCCTAGCCATGCGCCGCCCTGCCCTAGCCATGCGTCGCCCCGCCCTGCCCTGCGCGCTTCCCTAACGCTTGCGCGTCGCCCTGCCCGTCGCGCCGTCCTTGTTTGCGTGCTGCCCTGCTGCTCGCGCGCCACCCTGCTCTGCCCGCTATGGCTACCCTCAGCGTTCTCACATTTGATCCTGAGGGCCGTCCGATCCAGTTTGATACGTGGCTTGATGACTTACAGCTGTACCTACTGAGCGATTCTAGAGACCGCGTTTTATTGTTTGATCACATGTCTGGAGCCTCTCTTGCCCCTCTCGACACAGCTGACAGTGCGACTCGCTCATAGTGGCTTACCCGTGACGCTGCTGCTCGCCTAGCCGTTTGCAACCGTTAGCCGAACGCGCTCACTTTGGCCAGCACAAGACTGCTAAAGCCCTGTACGACGCTGTAGTCACTCGTTACTCTTCCCCTGCCACTTCTGCTCTCGGCCGCCTTATACTGCCCTACCTTTTTCCCGAGCTATTTGCCTTTGCCACAGTCGACGACCTCGTCACCCACCTCGCACTAGTGACACTCGTTACTGCGCCGCGCTTCCCACCAAGTTTCTAGACAAGAACCCTCCCACCATGTGCATCGCTCTCTACTTCACAGTCACCCGCTTCCCTGACTCTCTTAGCGCAGTCAGGGACCTCTTTCTCGCCATGGACCCCACGGACCTCACTATCGACCTGCTCGAGAAGCACCTCCTTGTAGCTGAGGCTAGCATAGTCGCTGTAGGTGCTGCTCATGGCACTCCTCGCACTCCCTTCTTTGAAGGGTGTTCCCCCTCCCCCCTTGCCCCCTCTTTCGCTTCTGCTATTGCTGTTGACTTTCTTCGTGCGGAGGAGGTCGGGGCTGCGTCTGCTCCTAGTGGGAGGCGCCGCAGCGGCAAGGGCGAGGGAGGCAAGGGTGGTGGGGGTGGAAGCGGTGGAGGCGGTGGTGGAGGCAGTGGAGGCGGTGGAGGTGGCGGTGGTGGCGGAGGGAATGGTGGTGGGAGTGGAGGCGTTGGTGGCGGCGGTGGTGGCGGCAGCGGGAGTGGTGGCGGCAGCAGTGGTGGCGGCAGTGGGAGTGGTAGCGGCCGCAGTAGTGGCGGTCGGGGTGGAACCGGTCAGAGGGGAGGTTGTGGTGGTGGCCAGAGGCAGCAGCAGCAGCGTCCGCGCGAGACATTTACGCCCCAGGAGCTTCGTAAGTGGTTTGCTCAGCGTGAGGCGTCTGGGTGTAGTGTTCGTTGCCAGTACGTCATTCGCACAGGTGACCACGCTGGTCAAACATGCGGAAAGGTTGATCATACACAGTATCGCTGCTTCTCCCATCTTGACGACGCATGGCGCGCAGATTTTCCCGACGTGACTGAGCTTCCCCGCTGGCTAGAGCTGCTTAGGCAGGGTGTGGATAGCTTTGCTCTTGACTTTAACGCTATCCTTGCTGCCATGTATGCTTTGACTGTTAGTGCTAAGGGTGAGTGTTATCAGTGTATGCCGCCCGACCCAGGTATAGAGGCTGCTGCTCTAGGTGGTAGTGAGTCTGCTCTCTCTGGTACTGCTCCTGCTGAGGCCTTGCACACCTTCACCCTTGACTCCTGTGCTTCCCGCTGTTTCTTTCGCGGTAGTACCATAGTCACACCACTCCCTGCACTTGTTGCAGACAGACTAGCTGATCCCTCAGGGGACCCAGTTCTTGCACGTTCCTTCACTGTTCTCCCGTATCCGGCAATTCCGTCGGGCTCACTCTCAGGTCTTCACCTCCCCTCGTTCTCTACAAACTTGGTGAGTACCACTGCCCTCCAGGATGCGATGGTCACTACCACCACTCTTAGGGTCAGTGTGTGTCGATCTGCACGTGTACACGGACGGGCCGTCACCTGGCCACGTTCACCCGTCGACCTGGGTCTAGTCTGTACACACTGACTACTGAGCCTTCTCAGGTAGCTGCGTCTAGCCAGGTGTCCGCGTGAGGTCCGGTAGCAGCCCCCTGCTCGTGTCGCCTCCTGTCGCACCAGACTCTCCTTTGGCACCACCGCCTTGGTCACCCCTTCCTGCCATGCCTCCGTGGCATGCACTCCCGCCTCATTGTCTCTGGTCTTCCCAGGACTCTGCCTCCCCTCCCACCCTCGCCTGCCCCTCCCTGCCTTCCTTGTGTCGAGGGGCGGCAGCGCGCCGCTCCTCGCTACTCCTCATTTCCCCCGACGACTGCTCCTCTGCAAACTCTCCACATGGAGGTGTGGGGCCCAGCCCGCATCCGTTGACAGGGCCGCGAGCGGTACTTTCTACTGGTTGTTGACGACTACTCGCGTTACACTGACAAGTCGCCTTGCTGTAGCGTTGGTACGCCACCTTCCTGTTACGCTGCCGAGCCGCCTTCGTGCTGAGCTGGAAAGTCACATTGCTAGGTTGCTAGGCGTGTTGGAGTGCATTCTTGCTATGCTTGTTGATTCAACTTTCTCTAGTGAAACTCTTACCAATTTCACCCACGCGGAAAACAAGTGCGTACGAGCATACGCAAGTGTATTGGCCTAGCATGCGAGGGTTAGTTATGATGTATTGGCCTAGCATGCCCGTCGACATGCAGACAACTTGTCCACCACTTGCATTTTAGAAACGCAACGGCGACATCCTTAGTTTCGAGTACTTCCATGCGCAGCAATAGCATGAGGATTAGGCTCAAGATGCACAATAGATCAAATAGTAGTTGATGCAGGACAATAAACGATACACGAATATGTGAAGTGGCATTGGACGAGGACCATGGTAACGCGAGGGTGAAGTGGCATTGGACGAGGACCATGGTAACCGCGGGTGAAGTTGAGTTGCGCTACGTGAAGACCACGGGGCAGCCGGCTGACATGATGACCAAGAGGCTGGTGGAGCAGCAGCATTGGAAGTGTTGCAAGCTGGCTGGGATGGCTCTGAACTAAGAGAGCAACATATCCTAAGGCCAACAATCCGAGGGGGAGTTTGTTGGTGCAACCCTACGGTTTGCACTCGGCTTGTTGTCCGTGTGCGTGAATGTGTGTGTGTATGGAATGGTATGAGGGCATGGGATAATATATATTTCATGCTTATAATTGTGTGTGAATGTTGAGTCATGATGTCGAGTGTGTGTGTCGAGTCCATAGCGAGTTATCGCTAGACGCGTGTTACGCGGTCGTTTGTGTCTCGCGCGCGGTTTCTATTTTGTCGTGCGCGGTTTCTATTTTGTCCTGTGTCGAACGTTCGGCGTGTCGCAGGTGTGTGCAGCAGACCCATCAAGAACTCAAGGATGAGTTTGTGATGAAGAGCCCGAGCCTTGGTGTCAAGCCTCAAGTGATTTCGAAGCTCGCCATAAAGGGTACACCTCAAGATATTGAAGATAGTTACATTACTTTGTGTAGTGTAACATTTCACTTGGTGTAGGCCCTAGTGAAGGGTAGTTTCGAGACCCTTCGTGGTTGGGGACAGTGTGGCACTGTTCCACATCACTGTACCTCGGCTCTTGGGGTTTGTAGGAGCTGGGAGTCATTCCCAACTCGTAACTCTTCCTATCTTGTGTTCCAAGACTATAGTGGCTGCCATAGTACCGTTCGTTCAAACCGACGCTGTGTCGTCAATTCTTTATCAAATCGTGCAATCTAAATTGCTAATTTTAGACGACGTAAAGACGCTCCAGATCCAATTTGAATCAGGTCATTTGCAGCTGTGAGCAGAACGCTATCAACTTTTGAAGCCGCTGTGCAGAAATCCGTCTGTGCTCTCTATCTTTCGTTTTAGGCACATTCAAGCCTATTGTGACTATAACAGGAACAGGGTGCTGCGCGGATGAGCAATAGATAGCCACAAAGCAGGGATGCAAAGTCTTACAGATCTACCAATTTTGTGAGTGCGTCAATGCCAGCAGGTATGGGCCCGGTGAACTGATTGCTGTTCAGCAGCCTGAGGGAGATTCGGAAAGGGAAAAACAACACGAATTCAAGGATGATTATGGTCTGCGATGCAGGCTGGAATTGCCCAACAAGAGAGGAACGGTACATTGGCATGACCTCTTCTTGGCTGCCAATTGTGACAGACAGATGACACAAGAGGTCATGTTCCAGCAGCAGTTGGTTTTGGTGTGCTGGAGTGTGTGCGGCAACGAAGGCACATGTGTGACTGATATAACATGCATGCACCACAAGGCGCGTGCAACTCACAGGAATGCCAGCTGAACGAGTCCAGCCAACGCAGCAGGAATGCCGTCTGAAAGCTGGTTGCTTGAGAAATTGCTGCGAGAATGGTGCGCAGGGCAGATGAAGTACGGGTGCAAGTGAGAGGAACGAAGTGAGAAGAGCACAAGTGAGGGGAAGAGAGATGCACGTGATAATAAGCTAGAGCGCGTGGGCATGGCAAGGCAGGCACAACAAGTGTGGGATAGGTTTGGCATGGGCAAAAAAATGCTGAAATATCAAGTGTGGGTGAGGTTGGGCGTGCCAAGGAAAGGAGAAGGGTTGCAGCAATTGAGGTGGAGAGGTACTGACAGCCTGGTGAGGGCGAGCATGGCTCCAATCTCCGCGGGAATGGGACCGGACAGTTGGTTGGAGCTCAGGTCACTGGGGGAACAGCGGAGACAGTTTGGAGTGGAGGTTGAAGAGGGGAGTATAAGGTGGTAGCGACGAATAATGGTCATGTTGCATCCGTGGGGGAGGGTCACAGCAGCAGCAGTGGCACATTTCCAGTGGCAGAGCAACAGTGGTGCCACGGCACCTACAGGGCATTCATCAGGTTGAGTGAGGCAATGGAGGGAGGGATGGAGCCCGTTAGCTTGTTGGAGCAAAGGCCCCTGCAGCATGGGAGGGCAGGAAAGGGACGACAGCAGGAGAAGGTTTTGGGCCAAAACCATAGAAAAAACGTGCCCTACTTTTGTTTGAGCAAAAATATGCTAACCAAGAAGTTTGGCGCTAAACTCTTTCAGTTGGTACCACCTCCCACTGTTGAGGACTGTTGCTCCTTTGCCGACGTAATGAGCTATAGCTGTTGGAAGGGCTGCAGGTTTGGTTGTTGGGGATATGGGTGCGCTGACCCAAAAACACCACATGCCCTTTTAGCGAAGATGATTAGATAGCACATTGGTGTTTCCAACTTAGTGGTACCAACCCAAATGGGGAATCCGCTGTTTTGGCTACAGGTTTGGGTCATGGATGATATGGTTGCACTGACTTACCCTTCTAGCCCAAATGATTAGCACACTGGTGTTTCCTACATAGTGCCATAGTGGTACCAACACAAACAGGGGATCTTCTGTCTTGGCCAAAAGAGCGGCGCAAGTGTAGCGTACAGATTTGTGATTCCTTTGAGGGAGCCAATGGAGGCAGGGATGGGCCCAGAGAGCTGGTTGTTATCGAGCGATCTGGTGGTTGCGAAAGGCAAGAAGCAGCATTGGGTGGAACAGCTAATCTTGACTCGAGGTGCAAACGGGTGATGGCAGGTGAGGTGAGGGAGAAGGAAACGAACAGATGAGAGAAGGAACTACAGACTAGGTAATGGGACCATATTTACTCTGGAATGGTTATGCTGGTGGGAAAATGTTAGGCTGAGCAAGGGATAGCCACAACGTAGGGGTGCGATGTCTTACAGATCTACCAATTTTGTGAGCGCGTCAATGCCAGCAGGTATGGGGCCAGTGAGCTGATTGTTGTTCAGCAGCCTATGGGAGAAAGGGGAAGGAGAAACCGAATTCCAAGGCTGAAGGTCTGCCATACAGGCCGGAACAGCTCAACAAGGAACGGTGCATTGGCATGACCTCTTCTCGGCTGCCAATTGGGACGGACAGATGACACTAGTGGTCATGTTGCAGCAGCAGTTGGTTTTGGTGTGACTGAGTGTGTGCGACAATGACGGCACATGTGTGACAGCACAATGTGCGTGCTACTCACAGGAATTCCAGCTGAACGAGTCCAGCCAAGGCAGCATGAATGCCGTTTGAAAGCTGGTTGCTTGAGAAATTACTGTGATGATGAGGGCAGAGGAAGTACAAATGTGAGTGAGAGGAACGAAAAGAGGGGAACACAAGTGAGGGGCGAAGACATGCACGCGACAATAAGCTGGTGTGCGTGGGCATGGTAAGGAAGGGATTGTAAGTGTGGGATAGGTTGGGCATGTGTTCAGAGAAATCAATTGCGGGCGAGGGTGGGCATGCCAAGGAAAGGAGGAGAAGGGTTGCAGCATTTGAGGTGGAGAGGAACTGACAGCCTGGTGAGGGCGAGCATGGCTCCAATCTCCGCGGGAATGGGACCGGACAGTTGGTTGGAGCTCAGGTCGCTGGAAGAACAGCGGAGACAGTTGGATTGGGAGAGGTTGGAGAGGGGAGGATAAGGAGGTTGCAGCGAATAATGTTCATGTTATATCAGCGGGGGAGGGTTACAGCAGCAGCAGTAGCAGATTGGCAGTGGCAGATCAACAGTGGTGCCACGGCACCTACAGGGCATTCATCAGGCTCAGTGAGGCAATGGAGGGAGGGATGGAGCCTGTGAGCTTGTTGGAACGAAGGCCCCTGCAGCATGGGAGGGCGAGGAAGAGATGACAGGAGGTGAAAGTTCAGTTTGGACTAAATTCATTGTTAGTATACTAGAAATAGAGTGAGCTACTTTTGTTCCAGGAAAACGTGCTAACCGAGACAGTATGGGATTCCATTCTCTCAGTATATACCATCTCTTACTGTGGGGGGCGTTGCTCCTATGCAATTATAATGAGCCACATATTTTGGAGGGTTCGGTCGTAGGGGATATGGGTGCACAGACCCAAGAAACCAGCATGCACATTTAGCCCAGAGGATTAGTTAGCACACTGGTGTTTCCAACATAGTGGTACCAACCCAAATGGGGTATTTGCCGCGTTGGCAAAAGGAGCAGGGCTTGGTGTAGCGTACAGATTTGTGATGCCTCTGAGGGAGCCAATGGAGGCAGGGATGGGCCCTGAGAGCTGGTTGTTATCGAGCGATCTGGTGGTTGCGGGATTCGCCAAAAGGAGTATCGGGTGGAACAGCTAATGTGGTCTCGGGGTTCAAATGGGTGATTACACGTGAGAGGGAAGAAGCAAGGAACTGTTGAGACAAGAAACAAGAAGCTATGAATTTGAGCATAGTAATTCTGAAAGGATTCTGATGGTGAGAATTGTTAGGCTGAGCAGGGAATAGCCACTAGGTAGGAATAGCGATGTCTTACAGATCTACCAATTTTGTGAGCACATTAATGCCAGCAGGTATGGGGCCAGTGAGTTGATTGTTGTTCAGCAGCCTGATGGAAAATTGGAAGAGATAAACGGGATGCCAAGGCTACTGAAGGTCTGTGATGCAGGCTGGAAAGGCCGAGAAGGAGAGGAGCGGTGCATTGGCATGAAGCTCCATCTCGTCCTGCCATGGGACGAACAGATGACTCTGAAAGTCATGTTACAGCAGCTACTGATTTGGAGTGGTTGGGTGTGTCCAGCAATCACGGCAGTTGTACGTTGGATATTGCATGCATTCACCACTATGTGCGTGCAACTCACAACGGTGCATTGGCACGACCTCTTCTCGGCTGCCAATTGGGAGGTCATGTTGCAGCAGCAACTGATTTTGGTTTGCTTGAGTGTGAGCAGCAATGAAGGCACGTGTACAATGGAAATCGCAAGCATGCACCACAATGTGCGTGCAACTCACAGGAATTCCAGCTGAACGAGTCCTGCCAACACAGCAGGAATGCCGTCTGAAAACTGGTTGCTTGAGAAATTTCTGCAAGAAAGGTGTGCAGGGCAGATGAAGTGCGGGTGAAAGTGAGAGGAACGAAGTGAGAAGAGCACAAGTGAGGGGAAGAGAGATGCACGTGATAATAAGCTGGAGCGCGTGGGCATGGCAAGGCAGGCACAGCAAGTGTGGGATAGGTTTGGGATGGGCAAACAATTGCATAAAAATCAAGTGTGGGCGAGGTTGGGCGTGCCAAGAAAAAGAGAAGGGTTGCAGCAATTGAGGTGGAGAGCTACTGACAGCCTGGTGAGGGCGAGCATGGCTCCAATCTCCGTGGGAATGGGACCGGACAGTTGGTTGGAGCTCAGGTCGCTGGGGAAACAGCAGAGACAGTTGGAGAGGGGAGGATAAGGAGGTAGCAACAAATAATGGTCATGTTGCATCCGCAGGGGAGGGTCACAGCAGCAGCAGTGGCAGATTGGCAGAGGCAGAGCAACAGCGGTGCCACGGCACCCACAGGGCACTTAGGAGGGTCATTGAGGCAATGGAGGGAGGGATGGAGCCCGTGAGCTTGTTGGAAGTAAGGCCCCTGTAGCAATGAGGGCGGCAAAGGGATGAAAGGAGAAAAAAAATCTACTAGGCATTCATTTCCTTCTTATTACCTAAGTTTTTTTATGCGCTTGGTTCGTTTGGGACAAAATATGTTAACCGAGCAGTCTGGGGTTCGATTCTCTCAGTTGGCACCATCTGCCATGATGGGTCACAGTTGCTCATACGCCACTGTAATGAGCCGCAGATTTGGAAGGGCTACAGTTGGTCGTGGGGGATATGGTTGCACTGACCCGAAGAACCAACACGGACTTTTAGCCTAGATGATTAGTCTGCACACTGGTGTTTCCTACAAAGTGGTACCGACCCAAATGAGGAATTGGGTATGTTGGCAAAAGGACCAGGGCAAGGTGTAGCATACAGATATTTGATGTCTTTGAGGGAGCCAATGGTAGCAGGTATGGGGCCAGAGAGCTGGTTGTTATCGAGAAATCTGGTGGTTGCGGGATTTGCCAAATGCAGCATCGGGTGGAACAGCCAATGCTGACTTGGGTGCGAATGGGTGATGACACATGAGGGAGAAAAAGGCAAGGAACTGTTGAGAGAATAAACAAGAAATTAGGTAAAGGGAGAAAGGAAACTTGGAAAAGGTTTTGCTGGTGAAAGGTGTTAGGCTGAGCAAGGGATGGCCACAAGATAGGGATGCGATGTCTTACAGATAGACCAATCTTGTGAGTGCGTCAATGCCAGCAGGTATGGGGCCGGTGAGCTGATTGTTGTTCAGCAGCCTGAGGGAGAATGGGAAAGCAAAAACGAGATTCCAAGGCTGCTGAAGGTTGTGATGCAGGCTGGAACAGCTCGAAAAGAGAGGAACGGTGCCTTGGCATGAAACAGCTTCTCGGCCTGCCAATTGGGACGGAGTGATGACTATAAAAGTCATGTTGTGGCAGTAGATGGTTTTGTTGTGCTAGAGTGTGTGACAATGGAAGGACTTGTGTGGAAGATAGTGCATGCATGCACCACAATGTGCGTGCAACTCACAGGATTCCCAGCTTAACGAGTCCAGCAAAAGCAGCAGGAATGCTGCCTGTAAGCTGGTTGTTTGAAAAATTGCTGCGAGGATGGCGTGCAGGGCAGAGGAATAACAGAAAGGGAGAGGGGAATGCAAGTGAGGGGCGGAGAGATGCTTGCAACAATAAGCTGGTGTGCGTCGGCAAGCGAATGCAGGGGCAAGTATGGGCAAGGGTGGGCGTGGGCAAGGATAATGAAGAGAAGGGTTGCAGCAATTAAGGTGGAGAGCGACTGACAGCCTGGTGAGAGTTGACATGGCTCCGATCTCCGTGGGGATGGGACCAGACAGTTGGTTGGAGCTCAGGTCGCTGGGGGAACAGCAGAGACAGGAGAGTGGAGGGTGAAGAGGGAAGGATAAGGATGTAGCGGCGAACTCTGGAACGTTTCTAACGCGGCTGATGAACAGGGATTTGTTGGCAAACAGAACGGGCCAAGTGTAGCTTACAGAACTGGCCAAGTGTAGCTTACAGAACGGGCCAAGTGTAGCTTACAGAACTGGCCAACTGTAGCTTACAGCCTCATTATGTTTTTGAGGGGGGCAATGGAGGTGGGGATGGGTCCAGAGAGCTGGTTGTTAGCAAACGATCTGTGGAGAGTTTTGCAGAGTGGCATCAGGTGGAATAGGCAATGGTGAATCTGTGTGCGAACACAGGGGATTAGAGTGACGATGAGACACTAGGTGAGCTGAGATTTATTTATTGCTGAGGGTTGTAGGTGGCGGAGTGAAAGATAAGAGAAGCGTGTCTTAGAGTGAGTCTAACAATATAGCTTAGGGAATAAGGCCCTTGGGCTATGTACGAAACGAGTATGGTTGGAATGATTAGACGCTCTACTTGTTCCGTAGTGGGGTACTGTAGCACTAACCCACTGACTTAGCAGACTGGTTTTTCTAATGGAAGAAGAGCAGGGTGAAAGGTTGAATGTGATTCAATCCGAATTTCCTGGTGAGCCGCCAAATTGGACGGATAAGGTTAGGATAATGAAGCTACACCTAAACTACAAATGGTTTGTTTGGTATGTACTAAAGTACATTGTGCAAAAATGTTGAAAGCCTGCTAATGTGTGAGGGATATTTTACAAGCAAAGGAAGTCAGGACTTACAGAAAACTGATTTTTGTTAGTGACTTCAGGCCAGCAGGAATAGGTCCAGTGAAATGATTACTGTCTAAATTCCTGAGGAGAACGGGGTAGGAAAAATCAAAGAAATGATTGTGCGATGCAGGCTGGAGGACTCCAGCAAAACGTAGCTGAATCATTCTTTACCCAAGGCACTTGAGATGAAGGCAGTGAAATAATTGGAGTGTCTGGGTGAACCAGGAATCCACTCTAATCTGGGTGCTTGTTGTTGCTGGGTGATTGTTGTTGTGTATAGATCTGTCCAATGAAGATACGATATGGCATGGAGTTGAGAAGGGGTGGTACTCCTGTTACATCAGGCTGGTAATTTGGCACTCACAATGTAGTTAACAGAGAGAGCGCTGTGATGCCAGATGGAATGGTCCCGGAGAGCTGGTTGCGTGAGACATTACTGGAGGGGGTGTGCAATCATGCAACCGTGAAAGGAGCATACCACAAGGAAGAAGCAAAACGGACAAATAAAAAAGGGATGGTCTTTTGAGAATTCTTATTAGTGACCATGATTGCCAACGTTGCAGTCACGGAGAGGAGGCCCAGGCTTGACAGCACTAACTTCGAGACCAGTATTTTCACACCAGTTTTTGCACAACCGAGACCGTGTGCCATAACACAGGGCCTTGGGATAGGCGTGATAGGTGGCTTAACAATGATGGAGTGGGAATGCCACCAGCACACCAGCAGAGTAGCCAATTAAGGAGGATTGTCGAAGTAATCGTGGGTACACATGGATGGGGTGATGTGTCAACAAGAGGAATCATGGTATAGTAGCCACCGACGTAACAGATCATAAAGCTCTGAGTTTACTTGTTTCATTCCAATTCATGGCATTTGTTCACTGTCTCTTCTACTTTTCCACACCCAGCAGGCAAGAGAACCATACAGGTTCAACATGGTGGTGATGGAGGTGATAGAGTCGGGAATGGTTCCTGATAGTTGATTATCTTGGACAGACCTAGAAGCAATGGTGAAGGTGGGTGGAGAGGAAGGTCATAAGGGAAAACAAACGTGGTTATAGAGAAATTCAATTGGAAGCGAAAGCAATGAGTATGGAGGGTAGAACGGAGACAACCGATGTGTAGAGAGGAGGGAGGAGAGGAAAACTGAAAATGGTGAGAGGGGATAAGGGAGATGTAGTAAGAGTATAGCAGAGAAAAATAAAGGGACAGTGATTCAGGAGGAGAGAGAAGGGAGCTGAGGGCACATAGAGCAAAGAAAGGGTGATTCTCACGTGGAGACGAGTATGTGTGACAAGGCCGGGCCAGCTGGGTCGTGAGAGGCCGGGCATGGAATCATGAGGTGGGGCCATATACTACTGATAGAAACCAGAGGGTGGGGCCCAGCCATGGCATGTAACAGGTTGGCCTTGGCACGGCCCTTGCATATGGGTAGAACCTTTCATCCCTACACTTGTGTGAGACTTACAGGAGCTTGAGTATGCTGAAGGAACCAACACTAGAAGGAATGCTGCCTGAAATCTCGTTGAATGAAATATCACTGGAATTTTAAATGCACGAAGCAGACGCTTGGGAGAGGCTTGAAACAAAATGCAAGATAGCTGCCAATAATGGTACGAGCACGAGCGCACAAGCACAATGAAGGGCTGGAGGGGTTAGAAAGAACGACAAAAAGGCAAAGGATAAGGATACAAGTCAGAGGTGCACGTTAGGGTCGGGCAGGTGATTTGAGGGCTCGGAAAAAAGGGAACAGAAGGGAAGACAAAAGTGGATCTGAGGAGAGAACAGAACATTTGGAGTAAAGTGGATACTGATTTTCACCTCGGAGACTGGAGGGAGGGAGGGGGGGGGGGGGAGGGGGGGGGTGGCACGACACTACAAGACTCGCAAGAGCTCATCTCCTTGTTGCAACAACAAACTCATTTACAGTCCGTGAGGGGTCAGCTGTAAGCTGTTTGCAACTGTCAGGCCAACTTGGAATGGTTTTCCAGAAACCAATGGTAAAACAATGTTGTCTTGGCAATGATGAACTGGCTCGAATAGACTACTACCAGCTCAATCCTTCTCTTGTGCCTGAAAGAGATGATTACATCTCGAAGCAGCATAATACTGGTTTTACTGTTCACTTGACAACAAAACATCACAAGAATCAATATTTTCATCTAGATGACACTTGGTATTGAGAATAGCAGTTAGAGGAGAGAAAAGGTGCACAAGATGTGCTCAGTGCGCTTGCAGGAGGGAGTGTGCGAATACAGAAGAGAAGCAGACGAGAGAGGAACACCACAAGGCCTTACAGGTACATCAAACTTGTGAGGGAACCAATGCCAGCAGGGATGGATCCATTGAGCTTATTGACCGTGAAATACCTGGTAAATGGCATGTCCCAGGAACCAAGAAGCATAGAGCCAAGGTGAAATGAGGAGTGGCAGCAAGAGTGGATGTGTGTGTGTGTGCGAGGGCACCAGAGTTAGTCATGGCTGATATGGAAAATTGCTCTTTACTTGAGGAGAAACTTAAATCCCAACTAAGTGGCATTCAGCTCATAAGATCTGGTGAGAAACTTAGTGCATGTTCTTTCTAAAGAACTTCTAGATGCCATGGATTCAAAGACAAGTGTAGACACCTAAACAGGAAAAAAGATAGCTCAGAGGAGCCAAGAACAAAAGGATCTTTGGGTAAGAAGGGACAACCAAGGGCGAAAACACTGCAAGAAGCAAGCAGGCAGAACGCAACAGGTGCAAAGAACCCAGACCAAATGAGCAGGAAAGCGAAGGGCTTACATGCCACTGAGTTTTGTCATAGTAGTAATTGTATCAGGGATGGGGCCAGAAATGCGATTGTTGAAACAAGTACTGAGTAAAGAAACAAGCAGAGGGGATGCCAAGAGAAGCAACAGCTGATGTCACTGTGGAGAGGGAGAGAAGGCTCGCTCTGCAAACCTGGCTGGACAAGAACTACAAGGAGGCACCACAGGGGAAATATTTCTCAGCGCACCACACACACACATGTGATGGAATTATGCTGCACTAATGAAATCACCGACGTTCAATATAGGGGGTAGTAGGGATGAGTAGCGGCCAAGCCTAGGCTGGTTCAGCTTGAGCCAGAACCGGCTTATCACCCCGTCGAACCAAGTTGCCTCGGGGAGGGGACTCAGCTACAGCTGGGCGTCACAGAATGGTATTATTGATAGAGCGCTGGTTCAACCCAGGCCAGATTTTTGTGGGACCCAAGACTCCTAGCTCACAAGCTACATCACAGCTAGGTTGATCGCCTTAGTCTGGCCTGCCAGGTCCACACAGAAAGGCAACTTCAGCGCCAATCCGCACGAATCTGCCCTTTTGCTGAACTGGGGCCAGCTCCTGAAAGCCGAGTGGTGCTTACTCTCAGTAACACCAAGGACTTTTGCATTACCTAGAACACCTTGCATGAGACTCACAGGAAGTTGAGGTTAATAAGAAGAGAAATATTGGCAGGAATGCTGCCTTCAAGCTGGTTGATTGAAATGTCGCTGAAATTTAGAGGGCATGCAGCAGATTCTTTTGGCAGTAGTAAGTCAAATGCCGACAAATGATGATGTGATAGGAATGGGAAAGGGGGGAACATCATCTTCTTTGGAAAAGGTAGCTAACAGGAGATACAAAGAAGTTAGTCAACGCTAAAAGTATTTACGGGCCAGATCTGCCAGGAAGAACTTTATGTGATCTATAGAAACAGAATAATAGGGCTTACATTGATTGAAGAATTCTCAAGTAAAGAAGCTGGTTGAAGATGGAGCCAGAGAGCAGATTGTTTTTCACATCTCTGATTGGAATAGGCGGGAATCCAAGACAGCAGAGGCACCAGTGATCAGAAAGAAGGTGAAGTGGTTTGGATGCAGATTCAATCCGGAAATTCTTGTTGCAAGCGAGAACTCAAATTGCACTTTGAAGGGCACAGATGCGGACCAGAACAGGCCGGCCCGACTCCAATCGAATTGGCTCGGATCTGAGTACGAATATATTCTCGCCCAAGTCTTTTAATCCCACACCAAGACAGGTTCATGATTCTCTGTAGGCTGATGCTGTTCAGGTTCAAGTTTGTGATTTTTTTGTTCATCATGAACGCATGTTCATAAGCATGCCTTATTTGGTTTGTCTGTTGTCTGGGTCCGTGTGTTGCTACGGATTTCTCAGTCTAGTTTGGCCTTATGTAGTGTGAGTCAGCCTGGGCTGGTTCGATACTGATAAACCACGTGAAGGAGCCCCAACTGGACTTACCCAGTTGACTCGGTGGAATTTGGGAGCCTTGTGGAACCACCTTCGACTCAATGTGCTCAACTCACATCGAAGTGAGCTTAGTGAGAGTGCTGATGCTGGCGGGAACGCTGCCTGAAAGCTGGTTGAGCGAAAGAGAACTGAACATCAGAGGCAAATACCAACGTCTCAGACCGCTGTTGGACGAATGAAGGTTGCGACGTGACACAACTGCAACTCAACAAGAAACAAGGCAATGCAAACCTAAGAAATATTGATAGATATTGGAATAAAGTGAGTCAATAAAACAATAAGCACGGGTAGAAACCAGTCATCATTAGAAGAGGAAGGGGGTGCTAACAGGGACGAGAGTTTTGTCAGGGAACCTATCTCAGAAGGGATGGATCCAGTGACCTTATTCTCATTAAGGCTCCTGAATGGAGGAACAGGGAAATAAGAATCCATGAGAGGCATAAACAGCAGTGATCAGGGAGGGGAGTGCCTTGATTGCTTATTCGGCCTGGCAAGGAATCCGGAAGGCTGATAAGGTGAGCCAAGCTAGGTGAGCCAATCCTAAAAAAATGCTTGTGGACCAACATGACACAAGTATGCGTTGTCTTGCTTCCATACATGGTTACGTTTGAGTCGACTCAAAAGAAACCTAGTTACAAGGGCACATGACACATTTTTAGTCAACAGAAAAACATCACACACGTATGCATTGTCTTGCTTCCATAACTCACAGGAAACCTAGCAGAGAAAGGGCACCAATACTAGCAGGAATGCTGCCTGAGAGCTGGTTTTTTTAATAATTGCTGGAAGTTTCAAAGGCAAGCAGTAGGGGCGAAGGGGGAGTGGTTGATTGGATGGATGTGTAGTCAACACAGGGTGGGTCACTGTATGGTATAATTGGGAACAAAATATACAATTCACGTAATGAGTGCAGAAAAGCGAGACGTACGAAGGGAGACACAAATGGAACAATTCAAGTCAAATAGATCTGTGGGGATGGGGAAGATACTCTGAACTGGTTAGTCGCACAATGGACATGAAGTGGGGAGTGAATGTATGAAATTCAGGATTTTTCAACTCTCTCTATGAAGAGGGTAAATAAATGAGACTGGCTGAAGTAAATCACGACTGCCGGTCCACAAAGGACTCGTGATTTGATGAATAAACAAAACAGAAGAGTTTAATACAGTGTGAAAAAGCTTTACCATCACCACTGACAACGGTAGTAAGGCCATAGTTAGGATGCAGCTTAATTGTTCACCAGTGATGAGTAATTTGTGAATAAAATACAATGGGAAAGGGGAGAGGTCAACAAAACATGTAAAGAAGAATGACAGGGACGAGGAAATTACGAATCGGTGGGGCTTACAGGTATGAAAGTGCCGTCATGGCACCAATTTCAGCAGGAATGGTGGCGGTTAACATATTGTTGTCGAGAGTACTGAGTACAGAAACAAAGGGACAATGATGCCAAAGAGAACTTGGTCGCTGTGAGGCATGAAAGGGAGATGTACGAGAGAAGACGGGAAAGGATGAAAACCTATTTTACAGGAGCAAGAATCGTGCCTATAATGATAGGAAGAGCTACGCATGAGCATTGGTTTCAAGCATCTGGTTCGGTCAAGACAGTATTGGTCAGGTCGAGTCACTCTCAAGTCAACCATTGGTCGAGTAGAATTGGTGTCGTATTGGAACGAGTCATCCTCACATCAAGACCACCGTTGGATCTTATTGGGGCTGAGTCAATTCGAGTCGCAAATGGATGGCAAGTCACAGCTGATCCAGGAATATCAGTAAGTTTAGGGGCGTCTAAGCTAAGTGCTTCAGGGACATGTGAGAGGATGAGATGAATGAGACAATAATTTGAAATTTCAGAGAATTATAAGCACCAGTAATGGAGGGGATGCGATGACAGCAGATGAGATCAGAAGATCAGTAACAAAATAGCAGGAGGCCTTACAAGGATCGGACTTTCGATAGGGAACTAATGGTAGCAGGGATGGAGCCACTGAGCTGGTTGTAGGACAATGCCCTGGAAAGGTACAGATAGAGAACGTGGGCCCTTGGTCGTAGGAGGTGATTTTTGCCTGTAAGATGTATGGCTCAAAACATGAGCAGGGTTAGAAAAAACGACCGTTTTTTTTTTTTTTTTAAACCGTAAAAAATGGTACCCTTAAGAAACGAATCGGTTCCAGGTGTTTTCAGTTTAATTAACAAATCGGCCACTTCATGGGACCAAATTGAACCCGACAGCATGATGCAGGGGATGGGCCCCTTCTTGCATGTGCGCACTTGTTGGCACGATTGAAAAAGTGTCTGGCCTTGCTTTTCCCTTTTTTTTCTTGGAGACCAGAGTTCTCTAACGAAAAAACGGCCGTTCTTTTTTTTTTTTATCACCGTAAAAAATGGAACCGTATTTTACGAGAACCGTATTTTGTAACCTTGAACATGAGACAAAAATAGGAATGCTTGTTGTGCTATTGCACAGGGGTGGCATGAAAAAGAATTCGATTAAACAAATGTACCGCAAGAACCAAGCAGATGGTCAAGAACTGCAAAGCAAGGAGGTGGTGCCTTGATTCGTCAATAGCGGGAAATTTCTGAAGCTAAACACATAGTGGATATCTATGAGGGGACAAGAAAACAAAATGAGGTGAGAAAAGAATCTAAAGCTTACAAGATTTTAGAATCACGCCACATTCTTGGACGTAGTATACTGTACAACGAACTTACCTTTCTGCCTGGTTCACTTGCAGCCAAACAACTAACAGAACTGGGAGTTGAGCAAGAGAACCAATACTGTCAGGAATGGTGCCTGATAGAAGGTTGTTCGAGACGTCGCTGAAAATCACGAGGCATTCATGAAAATGACATGAGAGTATATCAGTGCCAGGAAATATACAATGCCAGGGAATGTACTGTGCCAGGGAAGCTATGACCAACGGCATGCCTTACCAAAATGAGAGTTTTGTCATGGAACCTATCTCAGAAGGGATGGAGCCAGAGAGCTGGTTGTTACGGATTGACCTGCGTGGAGCAACAAGGAGATGGAGTGTTAAGAGAGGTTCAAGCGCAAACACCGGGGAAACGAGGAAACGACTTTTATTTTGCTTCTCTGAGAATGTTGGCTGAGATCCTCGTGTAGCATGAGCTATGGTCAGACTCTGGAAGGCCTGTGATTGGTCTCTCAGCCTGTCATTATCCACGGCACAGTCGGATAGACCAACCGATGCCTGTCAAAGATAGATGAACAGATTCCATTGACACCCGGCACTTGATGTGCCTAGTCATGGCAGGAAAGACCAGGGCAGACCTGATCTGTTCATATGTATTTTTTTCTGCCAGTTTGACTCCCACCAGTCACAACATGGTCATCCATATGTATTCCTTAGAACCAGGCCCTTGACCTGCCTGAACTTTGACAGGCAGCATGCACATTGTGACAGGCCAGGCCTGGCTGGCCCATTCAGATGTCCCAAATAGTGAAGAAACAAAAAATTATCACTCAGATGCAGAAATGTCGGCACGCACACAAAGAACAGCACAACCACCAACAACATGCTTTAACCGAGTACCAAGCCAGTTTGACTCCCGCCAGTCACAACATGGTCATGCAGGCACGCACATGCTGCTCCTTTGGCCAGTGGTGCTGCTGCCTTGCAATTTTGAAATGTGGTTTGAATCTCAAATCTCCTTCATGAATCTGAGAAGGCAGTAGAGCGTCCGGCTAGGCTTGACTCGGACATGCAGGCCTGCACCTGCTGGTTTTTGAGCCGCTGGTGCGACCCAGTGGTCATCAGCAAAGAGCATCCGCTCAATAAGGAGATTTTTTTTCAGTTGCCACAGAGGGGGCATACACAGGTAATAACTCCATGATATCATAAGCTGGGATAGCACATTGCAGTGACAGCAGATCCTTGCTTGCAGGGCAGTGGGAAAACGTGTTAATTTTTTATAATACAAGCTGCTGCAAGTACCAATCGCTCAGTCTTGCTCTGTGCCAACATGCCGCCCCTACCTGCCAATGCCGTCAGCCAGGTTAATAGCAGAGCGGCCCCACTACTGCTCACAGACTTAGACCATTAGATAGGCGTAGGGCTTCCGTCCAGCCCTATGACAGATAGTTTACATCATAGATAGTACGGTAGTACTACCCACTCCTCTTACCAGTCTCACTCTCTGACCATGTCTGGTATGTGCCATGGTACGGTAGTATGTACCTATGTGTCAGCCTTATGAGCATGTGAATTACACTACCTGTATAGTCATATGCAACTTGCCTTCTTCTAACCCAACTCACTTGTGTGACTCACAAGGAAGTGGCTTGAGTGAGAGCACTGATTGTAGCAGGGATGCTGCCTGAAAGCATGTTGTATGTAGCTTCACTGAAAGTTGGAAAGCATGCAGTGGAACGAGGAGATGGTAAGACAAATGCACCACTTGCTTAAACTGAGTAGGTGTATCTTGTGAAACAGGCAATAAGGACAAAAGATATGCAGAAGGTATGTTTGTTTGTCAGATGGTCTTGTTAGCTTGCTATGACATACCTGGCCCACTTGCTCGTCTGAACTTGGCTGTTTCAATATACAGACCATCTGAGAGAGAGAAATTGCGTGTTTGTTTCTCACCAGAATCAACACAAAGGACATGTTCCTTGGGGACTGCCTCGCCATTCTGGAGACCACATTGGAGCTCCCACAGGGAGACTAGACGTGGGTAGGCGCTTTCAGTGGCAACATTGTTTGGTTTAGAGTACTCACCTGCGTGTCTGTAATGGTCTTGGTATTCATACTAAGACCGTTTGAGAGAGAGAGAGAGAGAGAGAGGCGCGTGAGGGGCGGCAAGTTCAATACACGCAAAAGATACTAAGCAGGGACATACACACAATGACGGTTTCAACAAGCACCTAGAGAGGCATGGCATCAAGGGGGCAATCGGAGCCCGCGTCTACATGCGGTGAGCTCCAAGGGCGTGAAGAACGCCCGTCAGGGAGCGCCACAGCTCCCGGACCACAAGCGTGCTTGCGCCGATCGCGGCGGCTCCAGAACCTGCACGCAAATGGCGCCTCAGGCTGCGCACAGCCTCATCGAGCTGCCCAGCAGCCGCAACCCCACCCTCTACGGGCGCAGCCAGCACGGGCGCCAGCAGCACTGCGAGCTGGTCGGCTGCATCCAGGCACGAATCGCGGTGGCGATCCTGGAACGTCTCGGGGGGAACTGCAGGAAGTGACGAATGCGCGAGAACCTGTATCAGGAGCAGAGCGTGAAAACTCTCCGCGAGGCGGAAGAGCTGGGCGAGAGTCGCCTCCGGAACACGGGACTGTGGAGGCTGTAATGCCTGCGCCAGAAACTGAAACGGCTCCTCGAGGGCAGGAGTTGCTGAACCGCCAACTCCGGGATGGGGATACCGCGCTCCTCCACCCGCGGCCACGAACTCAACCCCCGCCACAGGCGGAACGGGCGGGAGACGAAGCCGAGACCCAGGAACAGGAGCGGAGGCAGAAACAGCGGGAGCCGACGGGGCCGGATTCTGATGAGGGATGGGTGCAGCAGGCGGTGGAACCACAGGGAGTACTGCCTGATGAGGAGCAGCACGTGCCACGGCAGCGTGGGAGCTGCCCTGGGTCTGGGTGGCCCTCTCCTCACGCACCGCATTTGACACCGCCCGTTGCAGATCCGCCATCCTCACGGGCGGATCGTACGCCCCCCCACCTCCGCGACCGCGGGGACCCCACCAGCCACCGCGGCCGCCGTGGTTCGCGTGCCACTGGGCCTGCTGATGCGGGCGACGGGGAGAATTGCGCCGGCGCCGCGAGGACTGACGATCCTGTTGGGGAGCGGGAGAATGAGGGCGAGATGCGCGGCGGCCAGGTGACGGCGGGCGAGACAGCTGCGCCCCAGGAGCAACCGGTGGCACAACAGGTGCAGTCGGATCCGCAACCGGCGGCACAACCAACGGGGCCGGGCCGCCAGTGGTGGCGGACGCCGCCTGCGGGGACGAGGCAGAGGCAGGAGTCGGCAACTCCGGTGCGGCAACAAGTCCCACAGGCGAGGGAGCCAAGGGGTCGGCGGCAGACTCCGGCGGTGCAGCAGGGGACGCCAGGGGTTCAGCCGCAACAGCAGCAGTTGTAGGAGTCGGAGCGACAACAGTCGCAGTTGAACCAGGCACATCCGCGACAAGGGGAGCCGCGGGTCCGGGGTGAGGAATCTTTTCAGAGGTTGCTGTCGAGGGCTTCGGAGCCGGAGGCAGAGGGGGCTTCGTCGCCGTGGTCGCCCTTTCGGGCTCAGACTGAGGCTTGGCGACCATTGCCGACCAGGAGGCAACGAGCTCTGGCGTCGACTCAGGCGCACCGGGAATCACCATCGCGTGGACGAGGGGCTCAGGGAGAGAGGAGCCAGGCGGTTAGCGGAGCAGGCGGAGGACCAGAGAACGGGTATCAGGTGGCAGGGCGTCGGGCTTTAATAGCTCTGGTAGCAGCTAATGAAGTCGAGGAGAGAAATGACCCCTCTTATATCGTGGAAGTGCAGCCAGAGAGTGAAAATGAAGAGGGGGATGGAGCCGAGATAACAAGGGTAGGAACGGGGAGGAGAGGCCCAGATGCAGCCAATATACCCAGGGCAGAAACGGAGGGTCAAGCAGGGCCATCGGCTGCCGATCGAACGGATGGGAATCCAACTCGGCAGCACACAGCAAGATCGAGCCGCGCTCGAAGAAATCGGACCGCGGCGTCAGACGCGACTCCGCAGCTGCCTCGCTATTTTTCGCCAGAGGAGCTGGCAAAGAGGAGCGACATGTTCGCTGACATCGCGAACTGGGATGTTTCCGCCCTTTGCGACAGTCGACAACCACCACTGTCAAGACGATTACCGCCAAATCTGTGCCAGTTATTTTCGCTGGCACTCCTGACCCCGCTACACCATCTCTCGCGAAACCCTGATTCCGAAGCGGGTTGGAAACTGCTTCTTTTCCTCCCGCGTCTGACCCTTCGCCAGGCTTCGCCAAAGCACCCAAGTTGGCCACAAATCAAGGCCCGTCTTCGGGCTTTCCAGCGTGGCGAGTGGTCGCAGCTCTACCAGGACGCGGTAAACGCGGTCAACGCCCCTCCGCCCCCACGCCACCGACCCGATGTGACAGGTGTACTGAGCCGAGCCGAGGGGTTGGCGAAACGTGGTAGTCTGCGCCGAGCCGTGCTGGCGCTCGAGTCAACACCCGTCTGTACTCCGAGTCCAGAAATCCTGGATGAACTTCGTCAAAAGCACCCACCAGCAGGGGACGAGCCGCTGACTTGGCAAGCAGCCGACACTCGGCCTCTGGGCATTTCCCATGCGGAATTCGCGAAGCTCCTCGGGCGTTGCGAGAATGGTGTCGGTGCCGGACCTTCGGGTACAACATTTGAGCACATGCGCGATGCGGCAGTAACCAATGCATCCGTCAGCACTCATCTGCACGCCGTGGTTAATACAATTTTGGGTGGAAATCTCCCAGCCTCGGTGGCGGACCTGCTCACAGCGTCTCGACTCATAGCCCTGGCCAAACCTGGGGGCGGGGCTCGACCAATCGCAATCGGCGAATGCCTGACGCGGCTGGCTGCCAAGGCTGCGCTCTTGGTCATGGGGGATGCTGCACGTGAATACTTCTTACCCCTACAGTACGGTGTGGCAGTGCCGGGTGGAGCAGAAGCGATAATTCACGCCGCCCGAACGTACGTGGATGGCCACCCGAACAGCCTGGTACTGCAAGCCGACATCGCGAATGCTTTCAATAGCATTACCCGACAGGCTATCGCTGCTGCGTTACAAGAACCCAGCCTTTCGCCACTGCTACCGCTGGTCAGACTGACTTACGGTAACCCGTCGCAGCTGCATCTGGATGCAAACTTTTCGAGCGACCCCTTGCGAAGTGAACGAGGCGTTCGCCAGGGCGATCCACTAGGCCCTCTCCTTTTCGCGGCAGGGATTCACCCCACACTTCGCGACACTGCAGCAGCGCACCCTGATGTGCTTTGTTTGGCGTATGCGGACGACGTGACCTTCGTGGGGGAAAAAGGTGCAACTGTAGCTGCCTTCACCCACTTCACCTCGAAGCTGGAATTCCTGGGCCTGAAGCACAACCCGCAGAAGTGCACGGCATGGAGCGCACGCACGTGCGACTCGACTGAGCTGCCGCCAGAAGTCCCTTTCTGCACGGACGGCGTTCGGTTGTTGGGTAGTTTTATTGGTACAGCGGACGGGGCATCTGCTTTCCTGGCTGGGCAATTGGGGGAGCTGGCGCGACCCTTGCCACTCATCGAGCGTGCCGATCCGCAGGTCGCTTCGCTGCTGATCACGCGTTGCATCTCCCGGCGCGTGGCGTACCTCACACGGACGACCCCCCTAAATCTCGTCTCCCGGGACACATGGACGCAGTGGGGCCGCGATCTCTTGACGACATTGCTTACCTCGTGCAATATCCGACCTCCTGCGGGTAGAGCAGAGCAGTCGCGCGTATGGGCCCAGGCATCCCTTCCTCCGTCTCTTGGGGGTGTTGGGATCACAGACCCTCTCATCGAGGGTGTATACGGATTTGTCGCCAGTTTCACGCAGGCGGCGCTGTTCTTCTCCACGCTCGCTCTACCCCCGGATTCTGCCCTGTCGCGCGCATGCGGCCATATGCTCCTGCCCAGAGACGAGAGCACTCCACTCCACTCCTGGCTCACTGAGTGCGAGACCGCCCTGCCTTCAGACGCGCGTGAGCTGTTGGAACGAGAGCGACTGAAACGGACGGATGTGAAGCTGCAGCACGCCCTCGCCCTCCAAGTCCACGGCAGTCGCTACGCGGTGCAGGTTCAGGAGACGAGGAAGATGCCGCTGAATCCGCTTGCAGGACACACGCAGCGGATGTTTTCCTTGACGGGATACGGCACTGGGGATTGGTTGACGGCGATACCAATAGCCACAACCCGGCGCATTGGACCAGTCCACTTCGCCAACGCCGTCAGATTCCGGCTCGGCTTGCCCTTCTCCACTCCCAGAAACTGTGACTGCGCGGACCACACAGCGATCACTGACCCCCGCCTCCCAAATCACCTCCTACGCTGCGGCACCGGCAAGCACCGCATCAACACTCACAACGAGCTCCGTGATGCATGCATCAGCATGGCCCAGGATGCGGGATTCATAGTCCACAGTGAGTCGGCGGCCCACTGTCCCATCGAGGAGCAAACGGCCGATTTCACCATGACCGACAGGAGCAGTGGGGCGGTATGGGTGTGTGATGTGACTGTGACTGACCCCATCAGCACGCGGGACCCGGAGGCGCAGAAAGGAAGGGGATGGGCGGCCAGAGAGCAGGCGGACAAAAAGATTCAGCACTATGCAAGCCGACCTGAGACGGTTGGCTTCTTTCCGTTGGCGGTGGAGACCTATGGCTGCCCTTGTGCAGAGATCCCAGTCTTCCTGAAACTCCTGGCAGACACGGCGGCTCGGCGCCACTTCAACGCCGATTCTAACTCCTATTATGCCGCTAAGTTTCTGCATCAGTTCAGGCAGCGGTGGTCGGTTGCACTTCAGAGAGCACAGTCGGTGGGGTTGATCATGAAGCTGGGTGAGGCGGCAGCCGCTGAGAACCCGCCGGTGGGGGGTATCGGCCATGAACTACACCTAGGGGATTGTTTTGCTGTTTTGGAGCCACTTGTGGATCTGTAGATGGGATAGGCTGTGACTTGCATGCTTATGGAACCTGTATGTGTGTACCTTTCGGCCATATCAATATACGGACCATGAGAGAGAGAGAGAGAGAGAGAGAGAGAGAGAGAGAGAGAGAGAGAGAGAGAGAGAGAGAGAGAGAGAGAGAGAATGGCGAGGCATTCATACTGTCGACTCCCTACACCCCGTGATGGGTCTTGGCATTCATACTGTAATGGTCTTGGCATTCATACTGGCATTCATATTGGTATTCATACTAAGACCGTCTCGGTGGTCGGCACGGCTCACCTCCTGCACTCGCTAGCCGACTCCCTACACCCCGCCATAGCCGCATTGCTCCCCCTTATGGACTCCGCCCCGGACTCCGCGGCGGCCCTGCCCTCGCGCCTAGCTGCAGCAGCCCTGCCCCCTGACGGCCTGGAGGCCCTTCAGGCTGGTAAGAGCGACCCCAAGGGACTGAAGCTCCAGCAGTCCCTGGCCCTGGCGGTCCACACCCGCCGCTACCTCCGAGTGCTGAACACGGCGCGGCGCATGCGCCCAAACCCCCTCTCAGGGCATGCTCAGCGGATGCAGTCCCTGCTGGGCCCGGGAGCAGGGGACTGGCTGCTGGCAATCCCACTCTCTTCTGCGCTGAGGCTGGGCCCCTCCCAACACTCTACTGCCTCCTCCTTCCGCCTAGGCCTCCCCCTCCCTGTCCCAAGGCGGTGCGACTGCCGATACCGCACCACCTTCCCTGATGACCGCCTCCCGAATCACCTTATGCGCTGCGAGAAGGGGAAAGGGAGGACTGCCACACACCATGCTCTCAGGGATGAAATCGCAAGGATAGGGGCGGAAGCAGGCTTCACGGTTCACAAGGAGACCTATGCCTACTCTCTGGTTGAAAACCTTAAAGCGGATGTCTCCATCCGCCATCCCCTGACCGGAGAGGTGTGGCTTTGTGATGTGACCGTGACTGACCCGGTGTCCTACCAGGACGAGAACTGCAACCGTGCACCGGGTTGGGCGGCTAGGGCGGCGGCCGCTCGGAAGGAGGAGAAATATGCGGGACGGAATGCGTGGGTGGGGTTCCACGCCTTGGCCGTGGAGACCTACGGCTACCCGTCGCCGGGGGTGCTAGCCTACCTGCGGCAGTGCGCGGAGTTGGCTGCGAAGCTCCGCTACAACGCGGCCCCTACCTCTCGAGAGGCTGCCAAGCTGCTGACGGAGTACCGCCAGCGCTGGAGCGTGTGCCTCCAGAGGGCACAGGCAAACGCCCTCCGCACCAAGACCAATGAGGCCCTGGAGGCGGACGAGCTCAGCCTGCAAGGGCCATGGGCCCCTCTCAACGAGGGGCAGCTGCACCAGCTGATTGAGCCCCAGTCTGACCTCTAGGGTCGGACATTGGGGGGGGGAGGGGGTCAGGTGATAGTTGATAGGCCTGCTTGTTTGCCTTGTTTGCATGTGTCTGCCTCAAACCTTTGTACCACCCTTCAGCTAATACACGGACCATTCGAGAGAGAGAGAGAGAGAGAGAGAGAGAGAGAGAGAGAGAGAGAGAGAGAGAGAGAGAGAGAGAGAGAGAGATTGAAGAAAGGAAAATGAGTATAAGAGAGGACATGGGGCACGACAGCACAACATGCAAAGTGATGAATTGGGAATAGAGTCAGGATACGTAAAGCCAGGAGGACAAGAAACAAAAGGAGGGCAAGGGATTCCAACAAAGGGCTAGTGATTTGATGGGAAAGAAAAGGGAGCAAGGAGAAGGGACAGAACAGTGAAACCACCTGTAAGGAAACTACACCACTGGTTTGAGTGATATGCACACAGACAACAAGATCCAAGACACAATGGAGCTAGAGCCATGGAAAAGAGTGGTGAAAAAGGTATATGAGAGCAATTGCAGGCATGTAGGGAGTTAGCCGGCGAGGTGTAGAGGGGAGGTTGGGGATTACAGTCAGAGTTGTGTGGGCAGATTACATAAAGTCTCTCACAATTTAACCAGCTTTTGGAGTGCGCCAATTCCAGAAGGAATAGAGCTGTTCAGGTTGTTGTTGCTCATCACCCTGGCAAAGAGAGAGAGGATAAGAAGAGCCTCTCCCAGGGAGGTGAGGGTGCACGTGCATGCACGCAAAGAAGAGGGTAAGGAAAGCAGGAATTTCATGATGGTAGCAGGATGCTGATATGTCGTGTGGGGTACATACTATTGGTATGATTCAAGATTAGTGCAATTGACACAACGAGATAATCATGTAAGGATAACATATGGAGCAATATGGCAAATCTTCATTGAAACGTGAAACCTATTGAACATCGAGCTTTGTGTTAAAAAAATGGGAGACTAGGATGAGGGGACCAAATAAAACAGTACAAGAGGAGCAGGGCAGAAAAGGATGAACAGATGGAGATGACCAGAGCAGAGTGGTGAGAGGAGGACATAAGGGGAGAAAAAGGGGCATTCACAAGCGTGTGGGGGGTTACAAGTGAGGATCTGCATAGAATTCTTGGAAAATAACCATGTGAGGGAGGAAGTACATAAATTCCTACAAGTTTGACAAGGTCGTAAGTGAAGTGATGATATCAGGGATAGTTCCACTGAAATAATTGCCACCGAGGTACCTGTAAGAGGCATAGCCCAAGGGACAAACGCGAAGGCAGAGAACAGCGAGTTGAGAGTTGTTTTATGGCCACCAGCGACACACCCGAGGGGCATCACTAGGTGGATAGGAACAGGATACAACAGAGAAGGAGCTCGAAAGTGGGAGGATGCGTAGTGAACACAGTGAATCAGTTGACAACTAGTGTGAAGTTTCTGAAGCGGAATAGAGACGAGTGGAGAGGAATCATGGAAACAAAATAATATTGTCAGAAATGAACAAATGCAGGCCTTACAGGTCTACAAGCTTTGTCATTGAACCAATCTCGGAAGGGATAGGCCCAGAAAGCCCATTCATTTGGAGGTTCCTGAATGGAGCAACAGAGTGGTGAAAACCCAAGAGATGTAGATGCAGCATTTGGTAGGGATAGGTAAAAGAAGGCTCTTTCACCAGTTGTCACAGGCCAAGAATTACGGCAGAAGGGAAGAATGGAACTCATGAACGAGATTAGGACAACGGCCATTTGACATAGGGGCTGACATAAGGACGGCCATTTGATTTGAGACTCAGCTCGTTAGCTCAGCTATTTGGAAGATTAGAAGCATTGTGGAGAGGACGAAACGGGGACTCTGCTCAATCTTAATGCCTATGGATCCAACTCAAGGAATCTGTACTCGCCCCATGCTCGCTCAAACACCACCAACTTTGCGCCTTACAATCCGGTCATATCTTTCAGTAGACCAATATTGGTAGGAATGGAGCCGAGTATTCGATTGTTGTACAGATTCCTGGGGCGGTCGACGCAGTTGGGGGTGCAGCATACAAACACTGAGACAAAAACATATATTTAGTAAATACAACACCTAAATTTTTAGCTTCTAAACAGGCGATGCTTACATAGGAACACATAGAAGTGGTATACAAGGGGGACCAACCAAAATATGTGGCATTGGCATGGAATATTGTGAATTTTTCACATGAGTGAGGAAGGACATTTTTTTGTGTGCGTTCACCGGCGGGTTGGAGAGAGCGAGAGAAGCTTAGTGATAGTTCTAGCCCTCTGCCCTGCCCTCTGCCCATCCCTCCCATCCCAAATCAAAGTGCAATCACAAATGCCAGGGAGTAGTAAAGGAGTCGCAAATCCCAGCAAGCCCGCAACACCAGATCAGCAAGCCCAGCAAGCCAGCAAGCCAGTAAAGGACTCCAGTTGCAACACCAGGGCAAAGAGGAATTCCAACTCCTTCTCGAGCCGCAACAGGATCCCGAGCCGGGCGGCAAATTGAGCCGCCCAACCAGGTACCCCGTCAGCACAGCCTGAATCACCCGCACCACCAGATCCTCGAATGGATGGTATGATTGGTGGGGCTGTTGGACCCGCTGGAGTCGCTTCCCGACTATCAAACAGTCCATCCCGAGCTGCGGATGGACCTCAGGCCGCACCACAAACTGACACCAACATTGGCGACGGGGATGCGAGAGGGACGGGCAGTAACCCAACCCCAACCCAACCCTGACCACAGCGGTCGCCAGAGGCCCTGGCCTCTGATGATTCGCTGTTCGCTTTCGTCGGGACATCCATCGCGGAAAAGCAGTGCAGAATGAGACGTCAATGTGATTTTTCTGTCACTTTTGCATACACGGTTTCGAGGACCAAAAAAAAAAAAAAAAAGTACCGAACCCCGCGTCACTGGTATGTGACGCAAATGTCACATTGAAGTCCCGTATGTCGGGAAAGTCACAATGACGTCACGCTGCGAGTCGCAGCATTGTGCGACAGTCGCAATGCCCCCCTGTTTCGAAGACTGCCAGCCGCCGCTGCAACCCTTTTTTGCAACCGGTTTACTGACCCGACTCCTCGACGTGGACCTTTACTCATTAACTGCATTGACCCTCCTGCTATTTCTAAACGAGAAGGCAGTGACAAGAGGGAAGCAAAGATAGGGAAACTAGAGAGCTTCGCATCACATGGGTGGAGTGGAAAGGCAAGCAAGACTTGAACTACCGGTGGTAGCATTTGGACAATGTACTTACCAGACCTATCATGCTGACAGGTTCAGCCTGAGACGAGTACTAGTAACACCTTTGGAAAAAGGCAACAGCACGATTGATGAAGAATGTTCCTTGCTAGCTAAACATGATATTCAAGTTCTAAACGGATATGGCACATTCTTGTGTTTTAACTCCGTCATCCGCAGCTTGCATCAGACAGGATATCACCCCCCTCTGTTAAACGGGAACTGGCAGGAGAAGAGTGCAGCTTACAGGAAAGAAAGTAGGGTGAGCGAGCCAATGCTAGTTGGAAGGCTGCCACTCAGTAGCGCGTTGGAAAGGTTGCTGAAGAAACAAACAAAAGCAGAACAAAAACATCACTTTCGGAAGGTGCGAACAGAGTCCAGAAGTGTCGTTACAGAACCTGCTGGGGGGTGGAGGAGGCAATGTACAAGCCTTGTCATAGAGATGGCTTGCGGGGCGGGGACTTTTATCGTTTGCTGAGTCTACGAATGAAGACGATAACCCAAGGCTGTCATAAAAGTTGATTCTAGCTATCGACTCAAGACCATGATAGTCTGAAAAGACATAAACTCAAAGCCATCGTATCGAAGCCCCGTCGCAATCATTTGAAAGCCGTTGGTTCAAATTGTCAGGCTTATTCCCCATTGTCTCACATGGACAGAATCATGCCAGTGGCGTTGCATATGAGGCCGGTGGCAGTGGTGCAGTCAGGCGAAGTTCCACCCCACCCAGCGATGGTCTTGCCCCATGCCACCTGGCACTCCTGTAAGAATGGCACTGCAGCAAATGGCGGGCGGGGGAGGAAGGCTCCGAAGGAGTAGGTACAAGTGTGCTAGCACACGGTCTGGATCTGAGAGGGGAAAAGAGCGGTGGGATGGCTGCCCTGAGAGGATGTTAATAAGAGCGACCTGGCCTCACCTTGTGAGGAATGGATTGTCAAGCCGGCGTTGACCATCGCGATGGGCGTGGCAAGGACGACAAGCCATGCAAGTCCCAGCGCTGACCGCAGCAAGCGGCGCTTGTGACGCTCACGCACCATGAATGCACGGCCGTGTGACTCGGCCAAGCAATTCTCCTGCATGGCTCAATAACGCACTAATAGTACTAGTTACGAGCTCTTTTACAACCGGTCCGTGGCAGAACCTTCAGCTACTAGGAAAGCTCAGTGAAGTGGTTTGTTTGAAACAGGTGGAGACCTTTGTTTTCGAGGGGTTGAGTGTTGCGAACAATGCAGTAGGGACTTCGTGGCCCCGTCCGTTGTGTACGTACAGTCGCTGCAATGAAACATGCTATTCGGTGTACCTCGTACGGACCATGCTTGGACCATGCTTGCCGAACAACCAGGCTGGCGTTTGTCGCCCAACGCCCAAACTGCCACCTCGCAGCGAGGAAACCAACCAAACCACCGTGCCTTCTTTCTTGGGTTTCCGGAAACCAGCTCAGCAGCACGCTGTCTGCGCTGTGCATGCGTTGACATGCGCGGTGTCCCAGCAGCGCTGGTGTGCTGGGCGCCGTTGTCGTTCCTGCGCCGCGCTTGAACTGTACCTGTTACCAGGCGCAGGCGAGGTCCCCACGTCCCACATAATTTCCGATTTTAGTACGAACTCTCCGGCTTTACAGTAGACTGAATAAATGCAGTCCCGTGGTTGAAAGCACTAGGGACAGATGCCGTTCAAAAGGATTGGGGGCATTCGCCATTCAACAAACGCCTAAACAGTTCACCAACAAAGTCAACGTCCCCAGCTCCCTGCCGAGTTTTTTGTGCCGGGTAGCGACTTCTTGTCCGAGCCCCACGGTGGGGGCTGCACTGAATCACCTGGAGCCGAGTTCGCCAGTCTTTCCTGGGGCAGAAAGCAGGTTCACTCAGCTTCCGCCCGTACGCAGATGCGGGGAGCACCTGACTCAGCAGCAGGGGTTGCCCGCGCCTGGAAAACACTTTCGCGATTCAAGAAAGAAGATACACAGCATACAGAATAGAAGTTATAATTAGGGATCCAATCTAATACAAATGCTCTCATAAACGTTTAAAATAATATGTATGATTGCGAACATATGATGCACTTGCGATGCAATTCTTAGTTATCTCTATCTTTATTCCAAAAATGAAGAACTCTGCATGTTGCCGCCCTTCGCGGCCCTCACGGCCCCGTCTTGGCCCCGTCTCGGCCCCGTCGCCGCCCTTCACGGCCCCGTCGCCGCCCTTCGCGGCCCCTCACGGCCCCGTCTCGGCCCCGTCGCCGCCCTTCACGGCCCCGTCGCCGCCCTTCGCGGCCCCTCACGGCCCCTTCTCGGCCCCGTCGCCACCCTTCGCGGCCCCTCACGGCCCCTTCGCGGCCCCTTCACGGCTCCTCTGCGGCCCCTTCTCGGCTCCCTCACGGACCTGCCGCCCCGCCGTCGCCGCCCTTGCAGCAGCAGCCGTTGCCGCCCCTGCAGCAGGAGCCGCCACCGCCGGTGCAGCCGACAGCAGCAGCCGCCGCCGCCACATCCGGGGCCGCAGCCACCGACAGCAGCAGCCGCCGCCGCCACAGCCAGGGCCCCAGCCGCTGCAGCCGCTCACTGCAGCCGCCGCCGCCGCCGACAGCGGGGACCGCCGCCGCCGTCCCGGCCCTGCCCTGCGGAGAGGAGCGGCACTCCTCTGCCGCCCTGTAGCGGCCCCGTCCCTGCCGGCGTGCCTCGGCCCTCTACCCACCTGCCCTGGTAAGAGCACCGCCGAGCTGCGCCCTTACTGTTGCTACTGCTGCTGCTGCCCCTAGCCTGCTGCCACTTGCTGCCATGTATGTTGTGTCTACTAGTGATGAGGGTGACTGTTACCTGTGTGTTCCGCCTGACCCGGGCATTGAGGCAGCTGCTCTAGGTGCTGGTGCGGCTGCTGCTCTAGGTGCTGGTGAGGCGGCTGCTCTAGGTGCTAGTGCGTCTGCTGCCCCAGGTACTGGTGAGTCTGCTCTCTCAGGTACCACGTCGGCTCAGGTCTTACACACCTTCACCCTTGACTCGGGTGCTTCCCGCTCCTTCTTTCGAGACCGCACCACGCTTACGCCGCTTAGTCGGCCAGTTGCGGTCTCCCTGGCGGACCCCTCTGGGGGTCCTGTCCTTGCCCACTTCTCCACTGTCTTACCGTGTCCGGCGGCCCCCTCTGGCACCCTGTCAGGTCTCTACCTCCCCTCGTTCTCTACGAACTTGGTGAGTGGTGCTGATCTACAGGATGGGGGGGTTGACCAGTTCACTCCTGCGAGTCAGCGGGTGACCCACTGTACGTGTGCTCGGATGGGCCGACACTTGGCCACGTTTACCCGTCAGCCGGGGTCGAGCCTGTACACACTGACTACTGAGTCTCCTCCGATTGCTGAGTCTGGTCAGGTAGCTGCGTCGGGTCAGGTGTTTGCTGCAGCGTCCAGGACTGGTCCTGAGTCTGCTCCCTGCTCGTATCGTCTCCTGTCCCACCGGACTCTCCTCTGGCACCACCGCCTTGGTCACCCCTCCCTGCCTCGTCTCCGAGGCATGGCCTCCCGTTACCTTGTCTCTGGTCTTACCCGGTCCCTCCCTCCCCTCCCTCCGGGGCCTTCCCCTACCTGCGTTCCCTGCGTCGAGGGGCGGCAGCGCGCCGCTCCTCACTCCTCCGAGTTTCCTCCGACAGAGGCTCCGCTGCAGACTCTTCACATGGACGTGTGGGGCCTCGCCCGCGTCCGTGGCCAGGGTCACGAGCGTTACTTCCTGTTGGTGGTTGACGACTACTCGCGTTACACCACGGTGTTCCCCTTGCGCAGCAAGGGTGACGTCACTGAGGTGTTGATCGACTGGATCCGCGCAGCTCGTCTCCAGCTCAGAGAGAGTTTCGGCTCGGACTTTCCTGTTCTGCGTCTGCACTCTGACAGAGGCGGGGAGTTTTCCTCTGGCCTTCTGGGAGCTTTCTGTCGTGCACAGGGCATCCGCTAGACGTTCACGCTTCCGGCCTCTCCACAGCAAAATGGGATTGCTGAGCGCCGCATTGGCATGGTCATGGACGTCGCTCGTACGTCCATGATCCATGCGGCTGCTCCCCATTTTCTGTGGCCGTTTGCGGTTCGGTACGCAGCGCATCAGATCAACCTTCAGCCCCGGGTCTCCTTGCCAGAGACCTCCCCCACCTTGCGGTGGACGGGGAAGGTTGGCGATGCGTCTGCGTTTCGTGTCTGGGGATCTCGGGCGTTTGTCCGCGACTTGTCTGCGGACAAGCTGTCCCCTTGTGCTGTTCCCTGCGTCTTCCTTGGCTTCCCCCCTGACGCGCCTGGCTGGCAGTTTTACCACCCCACCTCGCGCCGTGTTCTGTCCTCCCAGGACGTCACCTTTGACGAGTCGGTTCCTTACTACTGTCTCTTCCCCTACCGCACTGCGCCCCTCCCCCCGCCGCCACTCTTCCTTGCGCCAGGTCCCCCCCCGGTAGACCCTCTCCCCCCTCAGGGTCCTGCCCCGTCAGGTGTGTCCCAGGTAGACGCAGTCGAGCCTGTCGAGGTAGCTGTTGACTCTGGTGCTGCTAGGGGTGCTGAGCCTGCGGGTGCGGAGTCTGGGGGTGCTGGGTCTGGGGGTGCGGAGCCTGGGGGTGCTGGGTCTACTCGAGTGGCCTCTGGCGGTGCTGGGTCTGGGGGTCCTTCGGGTACTTCGTCTCGGCGGAAGCTACCGTCTCCACAGGAGCTGCGCGTGTGGTTTGCCAGGCGCTGGAGCCGTGCTGCTGGTGCTGGAGGTGCTGCTATTGCTGCTGACCCTGGGGTCGGCGCTGGAGGTGCTGGAGCCACTGGTCCTGTGCTCGTACTTGCGGTACTGGAGCTGCTGGGACTGGGGGTGCTGCTGAGGCTGCTGGAGTTGGTCCTACTGGAGGTGCTGCTGGAGGTACTGGAGCTGCTGGTGCTGCTCGGGGTACTGGAGCTGCTGGCGCTGCTGGAGCTGGAGGTGCTCCTGGCGCTGGTGCTGCCGCTGGGGGTACTGGTGCTGTCCCTGCTGTTTCAGGAGGCGCTGCGCGGCCGCGACCGTACTTCGTTCCGCTCCTTGAGCAGGTTCTTCGTCTCCCGCCTTCTACTGGTCCTCCTCCTCCCTTAGAGTGTCCACAGCCTGTCCAGTCGCAGTCACAGTGTCGGCCCGCCTCCCCGCTGCCTGCTCCTTCTCCCTAAACTGGTCCTACTGGAGGTCTTGCTGAGCGTCGTGCGCCTGCGTCTCGCCCTGCGTCGCCTGTTCGTGCTGTTCGCACTAGTCGTCGTGTTCCGCGTCAGCGTCCTCCTGCGGTCCCGGGCACGCACCAAATGGCACTGCGTCCTTCCACTGCTCCGCAGCGTGTCCCTTTGCCGTCTCCTCCAGCGTCCTCTCTTCCTGCTCTTGCTGACCCGGAGTCTGACTCTCTTCGTGCTGCCAGTCCTACTATCACGCGTCTCCTGGCTACTGTCGTCAATGACCCTTCCTTTGAGTCCACTGCTGCGTCTGCCCTAGTTGCTGAGCTTGTCGACTTCGCTACTCACTGTCGTCTAGACTACGCCGCTAGTCTTGTTGCTGAGTCTGAGTCTGTCTGTCCTCCGTCCGTCGGGGGTGAGTGTGCTCTTAGCACGGACGTCCTTGAGGACAGGCAGTAGGAGTTCCAGTGTTTTGCTGCTGCTTTGCCTCATCTCGTGTCCATGCTGATTGCCCCTGAGGGAGACCCGGATGCACCAGACATCCCGACTCCTTGATCGTACGCTGAGGCGATCGAGGGTCCCTACTCCTCACAGTGGCAGTCAGCCATGGACGCAGAGATGGCTTCCTGGAAGTCCACAGGCACCTACATCGACGAGGTTCCCCCACCTGGGGCGAACATCGTCAGTGGCATGTGGATTTTCAGGGTGAAGCGGCCGCCTGGTTCTCCGCCTGTCTTCAAGGCACGTTACGTGGCTCGAGGCTTCAGTCAGCGGCAGGGAGTTGACTACTTTCAGACTTTCTCTCCCACCCCGAAGATGACCACTCTTCGGGTGCTGCTGCACATAGCCGCTCAGCGTGACTACGAGCTTCACTCTCTTGACTTCAGCACAACTTTCTTGCAGGGCAGCCTGCACGAGGAGATCTAGCTGCGCCGCCCACCTGGCTTCACTGGGTCGTTTCCTCCTGGTACCCAGTGGAGCCTCCGGCGGCCAGTCTACGGTCTCCGCCAGGCGCCCCGTGAGTGGCACGACACACTGAGGACTACACTTGCGGCTCTTGGGTTTGCTCCTTCTACTGCCGACCCGTCGCTGTTTCTACGCACCGACACCTCTTTGCCGCCGTTCAACATCCTCGTGTACGTCGACGACTTGGTCTTTGCCACTGCTGACACTGCTGGACTTGCCCACGTGAAGTCCGAGCTGCAGAAGAGACACACGTGCACAGACCTAGGTGAACTGCGCAGCTACCTTGGCTTGCAGATCACCCGGGACAGAGCACAGCGCACCATCACCTTGACTCAGTCACACATGGTGCAGCAGGTCCTTCAGCGCTTCGACTTCACGTACTCCTCGCCTCAGGCCACTCCTCTGTCTACTCGCCACTCGCTCTCAGCTCTGCCTTCGGATGAGTCCGTAGAGCCGAGTGGCCCGTACCCAGAGCTTGTTGGCTGCCTCATGTACCTGATGACCTGCACACGACCTGACCTTGCATACCCTCTTAGCATCCTGGCACGCTATGTTGCTCCTGGGAGACACCGACCAGAGCACATGGCTGCAGCGAAGAGGGTGTTGCGCTACTTGTGCAGTACGTCGGGCATGGGGCTAGTGCTTGGAGGGCGGCGTTCAATGGTCCTCACAGGTCACGCAGACGCTTCTTGGGCTGACGACCAGGCTACGCAGCGGTCGTCTCAGGGTTACACCTTCAGCCTTGGTTCCGGCTCTGTTTCGTGGCGGTCTACCCGCTCGTCTTCTGTTCTCGGCTCCAGCTGTGAGGCCGAGATCTACGCAGGGGCCATGGCTGCACAGGAGTTATGCTGGCTCACCTACCTGCTGACCGACCTGGGAGAGCCGCCTCGTTCTCCTCTAGTTCTGTACGTAGGCAACAAGGCCATGCTGGCCTTGTGTCGGGAGCACAGACTGGAGCACAGAATGAAGCACATTGCTCTTCGCTACTTCCTTGCTCGTGAGCTGCAACAGCGTGGTCAGCTGCGCCTTGCTTACGTGGCCTCTCAGGCCGACACTGCTGATATCTTTGCCAAGGCACTTCAGCCTTGTGATCATCAGCGCTTTTGTACGATGCTAGGTCTTGTGCCTAATTGACCTCACTCACTTCTTGACCTTGCTTGTACTGTGATCTATCTGTACCTGCACTTGCTTGTTTACCTTTATATATGATCTTGCATGTGAACTGGTCTTGTGGCCTTGAACTTGTGCTCGGAATGTGTGGTGACGTTGTGATCCACCCTGAGCTTGCTTTGCTTTGCTTGACTGGTCTTGTGACCCCTTGTTCTCCCCCACTTTGCCTATGGGGGTGTGTTAGACTTATATGCTATAGTCTGTGTAGGCTGTAGTGGGGTAGACAATATGGGGTACAACACTTTTAGGTTTTCCTACTTGTACCCACATGTTTCCTAGTGCATTCATTCCTCGTTCTTTCACAATCTGCAAACAAGAACCCCGTGATACCGTGTTTTTATATTTATTTCTTTCATTTTTTTCTATATCGACTTTGTCATAACATGCCCATTTAGTTTTGCAAAATGTTAGTGCAAAGGTGTAATTCATGTGATGTTTGAGCATTGCCAAGCTTTTTATCTTCCGACTCTCATGAGCAATTTCAAAATCGTGCTCGATTAGAAAGATGCGCCTAATTCAACGCTAGCCGAACCCAACCATTGAAAGAATAATCCATCAACGCGAGACTGCAATATGCACGCGTCACAGTGCATGCGTCGTAGGGAGCTGGTGAGCGTTTGATGTAAGATAGCGGTTAGCATTTGGGCCCAAAAGCTCCCTCAAAATAGGCGTGATGGTCACGAATTGCAGATCTGACGTGTGGTTCAACTATTCGACATTTAACCATGTGTGCTTCAGTGATGTGTATGTTTGCCAGGAGCATCTTCGATTAAAGACTCTGATTTCAAAAACATCGCCCAGTAGATAAATTTGTGTACTCAGCCTCAGCACCATTCCGTTTACAAACGAACCTTGATAACGAGGCCAAAGTGCTCAGTGCGCATGCTCGTCCTTGCACATTCGGCTATGCACCCAAACAACCTCCTTTGCATTTTTTTTTTGCCCCCCCTTGTCGATTGGCTAAGACACGAATAGATTTGCGGAGAGTCACATTATAACGATGATAGCTGGACTAGGTGGGAGGCTACGAGGTTGTATCGGTGATCGTAGCATTGCACTTGTTCTCACTACTTCATGTGATCACGAGGAGATTTGGCAAGAGTTTCACAAAGGGAAAGAGAACAACATTAAACAATGGCTAGCCAACATGAATATGGCAGAACACAATGCAACCTAGTATCTTAGCAAGTAGACCTCTAGCGTAGAACAACGGCGACTTGCCAGGACTACAAGATGGCGGCCTGCCAGCGTTACACTAGGGCTGCTTGCAAACGCTGCAACAAGGCGAATTGTCAGCGTTGCAGCCACATGTGTGCGTACCTAACAAGCAGGCATAGGTAACGGTTTCGTCCACCGTCACGCACAATGCGCAGGTACCAGGTCTTGGAACACGTGATGGTCGACCCGCAGGCCTTCGCCAAAAACCAACTGGGGCGAAGTCCGCACACCCCCGCATAAATTTGTCGACTAGGTTACTAGGTGGAACACTGAGGCAATCACTGCCATTATTTGTTGAAATGAGGTACCCAACAACGATTACAGCATGGTTCAGGTTGCCAGTGTACCAGACCGGATCTTGGTACTTGAAACTCTGGGCAAAAATGGGATAAAGATTACAAAAAGCGTTATAAACACAACAACATGATGCATTACGCCACAAGATGCATCAGTTTCATAAGGCAAGATCGATGAGAATCAGAACTCTAGGTCGACCATAAGAGCCCAGTAAGTCGGCACCAACTTGACGGTCGGTCGAAGAACACGTTTGTCGACCGCCGAGGGCCGACGCCGTCCGCCGACTTCATTTCATCTGTCAGCGTGTCATCAGCTTCGCTGTCCGTTGAAGCCATCCTCGCAGTGGCCGGCTTCACCGAAGTCGACTAACCGCCAAAGTCGACACCCTGAGGTCGGCACCCTGAGGACGGCCAACCAAGCAGACTTGCTCCTCCAAGTCAACGTTGACCATGAATTTGTACACCTTGTCCGGACACCTTGCACGCCGGACAACGAAGTCGGCTTCTCTCGAACGAGGATGGGGCCTTCAATTGTCAATACTCTGCGAAGAGTCACTACACAACAAGAGTGAACTACGGAGGAAGACACGGGGTTGTGCGGGTGATCGTAGCATTGCACTAGGCGTTCTCACTACTTGTTGTGTTCACAAGGAAATTTGGCAAGAGTTTCACTAAGAAATTGAGAGAACATTAGATTACAATGGGGCATGCAAGTCGAAATAGCTTGAATGGCATTGCAACACCTAGCAAGCCCTCTACATGGCGATCTATGCTAACGCAGCAGAAGAGCGGCTTGCCAACGCTGCAGCAAAGTCGTCTGCCAGCGTTGCACCGCATCGGTCTGCCAGCGCTGCAAAGGCAGGTGAACTTCTGCGCATATGCGCACCTACCAAGTAGGTGCAGGTAGACGGTCGCGGCGCCAGGCATATTGTGCAGGTGCCAGGTAGAACACGTGTCGACAATTTTGCTAGCCGTGCCCCATCGAGCACGTGATGTTGTTCTGCAAGTTGACTTCGCGAAAACCCTTTGAGTGGCATTCGCCCACACATCGGATTTCGCAGTCGAGCGACTTGCGTCAACCAGTTCGACCATGCTCCGCCGAATAGCGTTCGCCTAGACCAGCTCGTCGAGTAGAGCCCGTCGACCAATCCTCCTCGACAAGGCTTGTCTACCAGCGTCCTATGCGAGCTCGTCGACCAGCGTCCTCTGCGAGCTCGTCGACCAGCGTCCTCTGCGAGCTCGTCGACCAGCGTCCTCTGCGAGACCCGTTGACCAGTGTTCTCTGTAGACGCGTTGACCAGTGTCATCTATGGTCGACGTCGACTTATGCAGACCGCTCGAGGTCGGTCAAACTCTACGGATAGGTCGAGGTCGAACTCTGCGGCCAGGTTGACGTAGAACTCTGCAGGCTGTCGACGTCGACTTCTGCGCGCAGTCTGCGTCGACTTCTGCGCGCCCCCGACTGTGAAGCCTGCTTCGCCCAAGCGAGGGCGGGGCCATTTCTCGACAACACTCCCCTGCCGCAGTCGCGCTTGGGCACCCCACACACTAGGTCTACCCAGAACCCAGAGGGATAGAATACAAGGAGAAACTCTGTCTGCGTGCATGTCACCGCATGTCACAGCACCCATCTTGCAGAAGGGCACGACACCTACTGCTGCACCTCGTCATCACCGGCGCTGACGTCGGCCAGACGCTGTTGGCGATTACGATGAAGCACCCGAAAAATGCCGCGCCTTCGTCAGAAAGTCGGCCAGCTACTCGGAGGTCGGTATGTACTGCAGAGCAATCTTCCCGTGCTTCACCATATGCTGCAGCCACGCATAGCGTCGCTCCATGTGCTTGAGATTTCCCTTGAGCCCCAAACCCTCTGCGACCATGATGGCTAACTGGTTGTCCTTGTTATAGTCACAATAGGCTCCAATGTGCCTAAAACGAAAGATAGAGTGCACAGTCAGATTTCTGCTCAGCGGCTTTAAACGTTCATAGCGTTCTGGTCACAACTTCAAATGACCTGATTCAAGTTGGATCTGGAGCGTCTTAATGTCGCCTACACTAGGCAATTCAAATCGCACGATTTGACCAAGTATTGACGACACAGTGTTGGTTTGAACGAACGGCACTATGGCAGCAACTATAGTCTAAGAACACAAGATAGGAAGAGTTAGAAGTTGGGAATGACTCCCAGCTCCTACAAACCCCAAGAGCCGAGGTACAGTGATGTGGAACAGTGCCACACTGTCCCCAACCAAGAAGGGTCTCGAACCTACCCTTCACAAGGGTCTACACCAATAGAAATGTTACACTACACATTGTAATGTAACTATCTTCAATATCTCGAAGTGTACCCTTTTGGCGAGCTTCGAAATCACTTGAAGCTTGAAACCAAGGCACGGGTTCTTCATCACAAACTCATCCTTGAGTTCTTGATGGGTCTGCTGCACACACCTGCGACACGCCGAACGTTCGACAAGCGACAAAATAGAAACCGCGCACGACAAAATAGAAACCGCGCGGGACACACAAAATGACCACGTTACACGCGACTAGCGATAATTCGCTATTGACTCGACACACACACACTCGACATCATGACCCATCATACACACACTATTATAAGCATGAAATATATATTTACTTCATGCACTCATTCCATTCCATGCACACACGCATGCACGCACACGGACGACAAGCCGAGTGCAAACCGTAGGGTTGCACCAACAGTTCTTGTGCAGCATGATTGGATTCCCAGCGTCAAGAAACTGGAACTCTGCAAATAGAAGCGAAGACGACGAGACTCCTTGCCAGCTTCCGTCGCTGCGACGTACTCTGACTTGGTCGACGAGAGCGTCGCGCATTTGATGCGCTGGCTCGACCAGGAGACTGCGGCCCCTCCGAAGATGAACACGTAGCCGCCCGTGCTCGTCTTGTTCTGCTTGTCACCAGTGTCGTCGACGTCTACATAGCCGACCAGACACAGCGACTCTGGTCCACCGTAGAACTCCAAGGTGGTGTCACGAGTGTCAACGAGGTAGTGAAGATAGCGGTCGACCTCGCGCCAGTGGTTGTCGCTCCGCACTGTCAAGCCGCTTCCCAGCTTGCTCCACGCGAAGGCAATGTCTGGCCTCGTCGTTGTTGCTGCGAATTGCAGCGAGCCGACCTTCTGCCGATACTCCTCTTCACGCGACTGCTCATCCTCATCGTTGAAAGTCAACTCTGCATAGGCTTCGATGGAGACTGGCGTCTTCGGCACTCGCCCGGTCTACTCCTCGTCGATGAACCGCCAACGCAGCTTGTCGACGTAGACTTGCTGGTGAAGACACGGCTCCCTCACCGGCCTGTCGCGCACAATTTTCATCTCCTTCAGTATTGCAAGGCTTCTGCTGGCGACAAGCAGGTCGTTGACGTAGACGAGCACCCAGCACGTCAATCCGTCATTGCCGACCTTGAAGTAGAGAGCCTCGTCGACCTAGCTCTTCTTCCAGTTGGCGCCAGTCAGCACGTCTTCGAGTGCCTTGTACCACAGCAGTGGCGACTGCATCAGCCCGCAGAGGCTCTTCAGCAGCTTGCACAGTCGGCCAATCCCGTCGTTGTAGTAGTCCGGCTGATACATGTAGAGCACACGGTGGAGCTTGCTGTGCAGGAACGCGTTCTTCATGTCGAGCTGCATCAGGTGCGGGTCGAGGACTACTACGATGCTGAGGAAGATCAGCAGAGTCACGTAGCTCCCCACCAGTGCGTACGTCTCGTCGTAGTCTGCGCCGTAGACCTGCGTGAAGCCTTTCACGACCAGGCGGGCCTTCTCGCGGGCAACCGTGTCGTTGATGTGGTACTTCGTCATAAGCACCCAGCGGTTCTTCATGATGACACCGCGTGGACGCTCGACCAGCTCCCATGCCCCGTTGGCAATGAGGCTCTTGATCTCCTTGTCCATGGCGGCCTTCACTGCCTTCCTCTTCCATCTCGCCAACGCCTCTTTAACCGTCATCGTCGAGATGTCTCAGTGGTGCTCTGGGACAGCGTGCATGTTGGGTCGAGCTCGGGCAGGTGGACATCGGCATCTGCGTCGTCGAGCATCGTGCTGTAAGAAGTCGACGGCAGACAAGCATGGTAGCTCAGCTTCTCTGCGGGCTTACCGAGGTTAGAGCGGGTAAAACACCTTGGCTTCACTTCTTCGACCAGGACTTCCACCACGTCACTATCTTTGGAATGCTCCCCTGCTGACAGCTCCCCTTCCTCACCGCCAAGGACTTCTATGATGTCGCTCAACGCGTCATCCTTGAGCTGGTCTCCTGCCGTCGGCTCCTCTGCCAACTTCTCCTCTACAGTCGGCTCCTCTGCCGTTTTTGCCTCTGCCGACTCCTCTTCCCGGCGCTCCCTTGTCGTTGGCAGCTTCTGCGCTCGGCCGCCAGGATGCATCTCGTCACATCGGCCGCCGGCGATGCTACTGGCCAGTGCCGAAGGCGATGGCGAAGTGCTCCCCTCATTGCCGGTGGCCGACGGCGACGCCGTCTTCGGCAGATCAGCGGCAAGGGGAAGATGGGAGGTAGAAGAGGGAGCAGAGGGCGGAGGGACGTCCTCGACGTTGTCGTTTTCAACGGCAAGCAAAGGGGTCGTCGTTGATGAGGGATCCGTCAGCGCGACAGCAGGTTTCCGCGTCGAAACTGGGCCGTGCTCTGCCTTCCACACCTCCTGCAACATTGTCTCGTAGAAGATGGTCTCTACGGTAGTGACGATTTTGTTGTCGGTGAGGTCGAGCACCTCCCAACCCTTGCTCTTCGGTGACACACCGAGATGAAGGCCCCACCAGGCCTTCGGCGCCAGCTTCCTGCCGCGCTGTTGCTCAGGGACCATGAATTGCACCATGCAGCCCCACACGTGTGCCAGCGTCAGGCCCGATTTCTTCTCAAACAATAGCTCATGTGGCGTCGTCCCTGAAGGCAGAGATGCCCGTTCAAGGCAGTTGCGCACCCAAGCGGCCTGGCAAAGAGCAAGGTGCTACCAGTGGTGTTTCACGCCCATGTGAAGAAGCAATGTTCGCACAGTCTCGACGATTGTACGCATGTCCCGCTCTGCCATTCCGTTTTGCTGCGGAGTATAGGAGCACGTCAGGTTGTGGAGATGCCCTTGTCTTCGACGAGGTCGGTGAAGGCCCGACCGAGGAATTCCCCTCTGCAGTCAAAACACAGCACCATCTTCGACGCCTGCCGCTCCACCAATTTCAGTTACTTTTCGAAGACGACCAGCGCATAGCTCTTCTTCGCGATTAGCCAGACCCACACGTAGCGAGTCTTCCTGTCCTTTAGCAGCTGAAAGTAGAGGCTGCCATCGTTGGTGGCCACTCGAAACGGCCCGTAGAGGTCGATGTGCACCACGTCGAGCGCATTCTCGGCATCCGATCCTTGGTCGGGGAAGGTGTGCCGCGCAAGCTTGCCACCTACGCAGGAGGCACACGGCAGGTCGGCTGCGGTCGACTGCTTGATGTATAGACCGACGGCGACCTCATGCTTCGCCAAGCTCTTGATCGTGTTGACGCCGACGTGTACGAGCCTTGCGTGCCACATGTCCGGCATAGACTTCGTCGCTAAGGCGATTGTCCGCAGAGCCACCACTTCTGCCGGGGCTGACATCGACTCCTGTGAGCAAGGTTGAAGGTTGGCGCAGAGGACCCAACCGTTATACTTTGCCTGACCAAGGACGTCCCCCACCGCCGAGACAAGTAGCATTTTTTCGCCGACATCTTGCAGCTTTACGCCGCTGTCCTTCAGCTGGCCCGCAGAAGGCAAGTTCGCCTGCACGCCCGAGACGTAGAGCACATCGGGGATGAGAATATGCTTGCCAGTCTCCCCACACAGAGCGGCTATGCCATGGCCTTCGACGTTCTGCAGCGCCCCGTTGAAGCCACGCACATGCTTGACGTCGTCTCTAGGCTTCATCTCGATGAATGCCTCCTTCGTCCCCATCAGATGGCGGGAACAGCCGCTGTCGAGCAGCACCACCATCGGGTTCGCCTACACAGCGGCCACGACCACCTTGAAGTCCTCGCCGGCCTCCGGTGCCAGAGAAACGGTCAACTCTACGACGCCTACCATTGAGCACAATGCCTACCCGTCGCATCGACCTTTTCTGGCAAAATAGTCCGCGTCCTTCGTCGACGGCGTCAACTTCGACGTCTGCTTCTCATTGCGCGGCTTGTTGTCTCGGCGTCGACGACCACCGTCGGACTTTCCGCGGCCTCCCTTGTCGTCATCGTTGCTCTCTTCGAGGTCGCGACACTCGTACGAGAGGTGGTCGAGGTTGCCGCAAATCAAGCAGTCCCGCCGTCGACCACCTCCGCCTCTACTGCTGTCCCGTGCAGACTTCGACCAGTCAGTGTTCTTTGCCGACTTCCCACCACCGCTACCACCTCCGTTTTGCTTCCAGCATTGCCCCTGCTGACGACTCTGCTTCGTCGAGGCGACGTAGTTCGCCTGCGGAAGGAGCTCCGTGGGCCTCTCTGCATCCTGCGTCGCATCATCTTTGATGATGTAGCTAGTGAGGGTGTCCTCGTTAAGCGACTCACGCGTGCCAGGCACCACCATCAGCTGAGGCATAAGGTTGTAGCTGCTCGGTAGCCCCTCGGCGACATGCGTGATGTAGGATGCTGTCGATTAGTCGACGCCCGCCATCCGCATGTCGGCGAGGATCCGTCGAGCTCGGTTGCAGTAGTCCGTTGTCGACTCCTGCTCGCCCGTCCTGAGGTGAGTCAAGCGCTCCTCCAACTGACCAATGTAGAGGTCGTCGGTCGCCTGGTACGTTGAAATGATGAACCGCCACGCCTGGTGGCCAACGTCCAGACTAGATCTACACGGCTTCAGAGTGATCTGCACCATCGGCGAGCAGCAGCGCGACATGACCATGAAGGTAAGCATATGAGCCGTGCGGAATTCTGCCCATAGCTCGACGTCGTCCTCTTCCGGCGTCATCACTTTGCCATCGGCGAAACACTTCAGCCCTGCAAATTCCAGCTGGGGCTCGATCGACTCCCTCCACGTGATGAGGTCTCGTCGACCGCTGCACTCGGGCATGTATTCCGCCGATCCCGTCGTCGGCGGCCCTAATCGCACCACTCATCCTCCTCGTCCCTCATCGATGCCGATTTGGTCACTGCCGTCGACCTGCTTGTCGACGCTACCTTCGTTGCGCACATGTCGGGGCGAGGCAGACGCATCGTCCGCTGCAGCATGGGAAGGTGGGTGGTCGCGCGCCCACTACGCGCAAGTGCCTAGGAGTGCCCACTCCAAGGGGACCTCGCCAAACTCGCCAGCTGTATGGCGTCTCCTAACATCAGCCTCTCGAGTCTCCAAGTATCCTCTACGACCGATTCAGCTACGGAGTTGTGAGGATCTAGGATCGAGCTCAGAAAAGAGAGTTTGAATTTAATTATCTGAGAAGATTTGAACAAGAATGAATGAACTATGAATGAAGTGAGTACATATAGGAAACCCTAATTGGGTTGTACCCCCTATGGGATACCCCACTATAGCCTACACAACAGCATAAGCTATATATATGTTCTGACACACCCCCATAGGCAAAGTGGGGGAGAACAAGGGGTCACAAGACCAGTCACGCAAAGCACAGCAAGCTCAGGGTGGATCACAAAGTCACCACACAGTCCGAGCACAACGACAAGGCCACAAGGCCAGTTCACATGCAGGAGTGCACATATATATATAGAGCTAGACAAGCAAGAGCAGGTATATATATGTGACAGTACAAGCAAGGTCAAGAGGAGAGCAAGTGAGGCAAGACAGGTACAAGACCCAGCTGAGTGCAGAAGCGCTGATGATCACAAGGCGCAAGTGCCTTGGTGAACACATCAGCAGTGTTGGCCTCAGAGGCCACGTACGCAAGTCGCAACTGACCACGCTGCTGCAGCTCACGAGCAAGAAAGTAACGGAGAGCAATGTGCTTCGTTCTGTGCTCCAAGCGCTGCTCTCGACACAAGGCCAGCATGGCCTTGTTATCTACGTACAGCACTGGAGGAGAACGAGGCGGCTCTCCAAGGTCAGTCAGCAGGTAGGTGAGCCAGCGAAGCTCCTGTGCAGCCATGGCCCCGGCGTAGATCTCAGCCTCACAACTGGAGCCGAGAACAGAGGACGAGCGAGTAGCCCGCCACGAGACAGAGCCGGAACCAAGACTGAAGGTGTAACCCTGCGACGACCGCTGCGTAGCCTGGTCGTCAGCCCAAGAAGCGTCCGCGTGCCCAGTGAGGACCACTGGACTCCGCCCTCCAAGCACTAGCCCCATGCCCGACGTACTGCACAAGTAGCGCAACACCCTCTTCGCTGCAGCCATGTGCTCTGGTCGGTGTCTCCCAGGAGCAACATAGCGTGCAAGAATGCTAAGAGGGTATGCAAGGTCAGGTCGTGTGCAGGTCATCAGGTACATGAGGCAGCCAACAAGCTCTGGGTACGGGCCACTCGACTCTACGGACTCATCCGAAGGCAGAGCTGAGAGCGAGTGGCGAGTAGACAGAGGAGTGGCCTGAGGCGAGGAGTACGTGAAGCCGAAGCGCTGAAGGACCTGCTGCACCATGTGTGACTGAGTCAAGGTAATGGTGCGGCGTGCTCTGTCCCGAGTGATCTGCAAGCCAAGGTAGCTGCGCAGTTCACCCAGGTCTGTGCACGTGTGTCTCTTCTGCAGCTCGGACTTCACGTGGGCGAGTCCAGCAGTGTCAGCTGTGGCAAAGACCAAGTCGTCGACGTACACGAGGATGTAGAACGGCGGCAAAGAAGTGTCGGTGCGCAGAAACAACGACGGGTCAGCCGTAGAGGGAGCAAACCCAAGAGCCGCAAGCGTAGTCCTCAGTGTGTCGTGCCACTCACGCGGTGCCTGGCGGAGACCGTAGACTGGCCGTCGGAGGCTCCACTGGGTGCCAGTAGGGAAAGTCCCAGTGAAGCCAGGTGGACGGCGCAGCCAGATCTCCTCGTGCAGGCTACCCTGCAAGAAAGCAGTGCTGAAGTCAAGAGAGTGGAGCTCGTAGTCGCGCTGAGCGGCTATGTGCAGCAGCACCCGAAGAGTGGTCATCTTCGGGGTGGGAGAGAAGGTCTGAAAGTAGTCAACTCCCTGCCGCTGACTGAAGCCACGAGCGACGTACCGCGCCTTGAAGACAGGTGGAGAGCCCGGCGGCCGCTTCACCCTGAAGATCCACATGCCACTGACGATGTTCGCCCCAGGAGGGGGAACCGCGTCAACGTAGGTGCCTGTGGACTTCCAGGACGCCATCTCTGCATCCATAGCTGCCTGCCACTGAGAGGAGTAGGGACCCTCTACGGCCTCCGCGTAAGAGCGCGGAGTCGGGATGTCTAGTGCATCCGGGTCTCCCTCAGGGGCAAGTAGTACGGACGCGAGATGAGGTGAAGCAGCAGCCAGACACTGGAACTCCTCCTGCCTGTCCTCAAGGACGTCCGTGCCAAGAGCACACTCACCCCCGACGGACGGAGGACAGACAGACGCAGACTCAGCAACAAGACCGGCAGCGTAGTCTAGACGACAGCTAGCAGCAAAGTCGACGAGCTCAGCAACAAGAGCAGACGCAGCAGTGGACTCAAAAGAGGGGTCAGTGACGACAGTAGCAAGGAGACGTGTGACAGTAGGACTAGCAGCACGAAGAGAGTCGGACTCTGGGTCGGTAAGTGCAGGAAGGGAGGACTCAGGAGGAGAAGGCAAAGGGGCACGCAGAGGAGCAGTGGACGGACGCAAAGACATCCGGTGCGTGCCAGGGACAGGAGGAGGACGCTGACGCGAACCGCGACCACTAGCGCGAGCAGCACGAACAGGCGACGCAGGACGAGACGCAGGCTCACGACGCTCAGCAAGACCTCCAGTGGGACCAGTGTAAGGAGAGGGAGCAGGAAGTGGGGAGGCGGGCTCTAACTGGGACTGTGACTGAACAGGCTGTGGACACGCTGCAGGAGGAGAAAGACCAAGAACCTGCTGTAGGAGTGGAACGAAGTACGGCCGAGGCCGCGCGGCGACTCCAGACACAGCAGGGACAGCACCCTCAGCAGCAGCACCAGCGCCAACAGCACCTCCAGCTCCAGTACCTCCAGCAGCACCAGCAGTACCCGCAGCAGGACCACCGCCAGGAAGGACAGCAGCAGTCTCAGCACCAACACCCGCAGCAGCTCCAGCTCCAGGCGGACCCGAGGGCCCAGCAGCTCCGGGACCAGCGGCACAAGTACCCTCAGCAGCCGAAGGAGCTCCAGCTCCAGCAGTACGTCTCCAGCGGCGAGCAAACCACTCGCGCAGCTCCTGTGGAGAGAGGGGCTCCCGCCGAGGCGAAGCACCCGGAGAACCGTCAGGTCCCGCACCGCCAGACGCCACAAGGGGAGGTCCAGTGGCCGCAGGCTCCGCAGCTCCAGGCCCAGTAGCTCCAGACGCAGCACCCCCTGGCTCAGCACCCCCAGTCACAGCACCCCCAGGCTCAGCACCCCCAGACTCCGCACCCCCAGGCTCAGCACCCCCAGTCGCAGTACCCCCAGGCTCAGCACCCCCAGACTCAGCACCCCCAGGCTCAGCACCCCCTGGCTCAGCACCCACGCGCGTAGCACCCCCAGAGTCAGCACCCCCAGGCTCAGCACCCGCAGCAGGACCAGAGTCACCAGCAACCTCGACCGGCTCGACTGCGTCTACCTGGGACACACCTGAAGGGGCAGGACCCTGAGGGGGAAGGGGGTCTACCGGGGGGGGACCTGGCACAAGGAAGTGCGGTGGCGGGGGGAGGGAAGGAGTGCGGTAGGGGAAGAGGCGGTAGAAGGGAACTGACTCGTCGAACGTGACGTCCTGGGAGGACAGAACACGACGAGAGGAGGGGTGGTAGAACTGCCACCCTGGGGCGTCAGGGGGGAAGCCGAGGAAGACACAGGGAGCAGCACGAGGGGACAGCTTGTCCGCAGACAAGTCGCGGACAAACGCCCGAGATCCCCAGACACGGAACGCAGACGCATCGCCGACCTTCCCCGTCCACAGCAGAGCTGGGGAGGTCTCCGGCCGGGAGACCCTGGGGTGAAGGTTGATCTGATGCGCCGCGTACCGAACCGCAAACGGCCACAGAAAATGGGGGGCAGCCGCATGCATCATGGACGTACGAGCGACGTCCATGACCATGCCAATGCGGCGCTCAGCAATCCCATTTTGCTGTGGAGAGTCCGGAAGCGTAAAGGTCTGGCGGATGCCTCGTGCACGACAGTAGGCTCGCAGAAGGCCAGAGGAGAACTCTCCACCTCGGTCAGAGTGCAGACGCAGAACAGGAAAGTCCGAGCCGAAGCTCCTCTTGAGCTGGAGACGAGCTGCGCGGATCCAATCGATCAACACCTCAGTGACATCACCCTTGCTGCGCAAGGGGAAGACTGTGGTGTAACGCGAGTAGTCGTCAACCACCAGCAGGAAGTAGCGCTCGTGACCCTGCCCACGGACGCGGGCCGGGCCCCACACGTCCATGTGAAGCGTCTGCAGAGGAGCCTCTGTCGGGGGAAACTGGGAGGAGTGAGGGGCAGCCCGGAGCCGCCCCTCGACACAGGGGACACAGGAAGGTCCGGGTCCCGAAGGAAGGGGAGGGAGAGACCGGGGAAGACCAGAGACAAGGACACGGGAAGCCATGCCCCGAAGACGAGGCAAGGAGGGGTGGCCAAGACGGTGGTGCCACAGGAGAGTCTCCTGAGACAGGCGGCGACACGAGCAGGGGGCAGACTCAGGACCAGACCTGGACGCAGCAGCAAACACCTGACCCGACGCAGCTACCTGGCCAGACGCAGGGACAGGAGGAGACTCAGTGGTCAGGGTGTAGAGACTCGACCCCGGCCGACGCGAAAACGTGGCCAGGTGTCGGCCTGTGCGGGCGTCCGAGCAGTGGGTCACCCGCTGACTCGCAGGAGTAAACTGGTGAACCCCCGCATCCTGCAGGTCAGCACCACTCACCAAGTTCGTCGAGAACGAGGGGAGGTACAGACCAGACAAGGTGCCCGAGGGGGCAGCCGGACACGGGAGGACAGTGGAGAAGTGAGAGAGGACAGGACCCCCAGAGGGGTCAGCCAGGGAGACTGCAACCGGCCGGCCAAGCGGCGTGAGTGTGGTGCGGTCTCGAAAGAAGGAGCGAGAAGCCCCTGAGTCAAGCGTGAAGGTGAGGGAGGCCGAAGCCGACGCAGTACCTGAGAGCGCAGCCTCACCAGTACCTGAGAGTGCAGACGCACTGGCACCTAGAGCAGCAGCCGCAGAAGTACCTGGCGCAGCAGTACCAATGCCCGGGTCGGGCGGGAAACACCGGTAACAGTCACCCTCCTCACTAATAGTCACAGCATACATGGCAGCAAGGATAGCATCAAAGTCAAGATCAAAGATAGCTACGCCAGCCCTAGACAGCTCTCCCCAACGGGGAATCTCACTGGCCTCGGGGAACTGCTGACGCCAAGCGTCCGTCAGGCGGCCAAAGCAGCGCTGGGTGGGGTGGGCACCCCCACACTGCTCACCCGCGCGGTCGCCGGAACGAAGGACGTAGGTGCACGGACCAAAACCCCCACCCCGCTGACGCTGCGTGTACCACTCACGGAGCTGCTGGGGCGGGGGGATGTCCCGCGAACGCTGCTGCTGCTGCTGCTGCTGCTGCTGACGCTGGCCACCACCAGAGCCGCTACGCTGCGGGGCACCACCCCGGCCAGCTCCACCCCCTCCGCCACCGCCGCCTCCACCTCCACCACCACCGCTGCCTCCGCTCCCACCGCTGCCGCCACCACCGCCTCCTCCTCCGCTGCTGCCACCGCCACCACCGCCCCCGCCACCACTCCCACCGCCACCCCCACTCCCTCCGCCGCCTCCACCGCCACCTCCACCGCCCCCGCCAGTTCCACCCGCGCCCTTGCCCCCCTTGCCCCTGCCAGGGCGGCGTCTCCCGCTAGGGGCAGACGCCGCGCAGACCGACTCAAGACCAAGCAGGTCGGCAGCAGCAGCAGAGGCAACAGAGGGCAGCAGGGGGGAAGGAGAACACCCCTCAAAGATGGGGGTGCGAGGGTCACCACGAGAGGCTCCTACAGCGACGATGCTCTTCTCCGCCGCAAGGAGGGACTTCTCGAGGAGGTCGACAGTGAGAGTGGTGGGACAGACTGAGAGGAAGTGGTCCCTGACTACGCGAAGGGAGTCAGGGAGGCGTGTGACTATGTAATAGAGCGTGATGTACATGGGGGGGGGGTTCTTGGCGCAGAACTCAGCAGGAAGGGCGGCGCGGTAGCGAGTGTCACTAGTGCGGAGGTGCGTAATGAGGTCAGCGACAGTGGGAAAGGCAGCAAGGTCAGGAAAGAGGTACGGTAGCATGAGGCGACTCAGAGCAGCAGTGGCAGGGGAAGAGTAGCGCGCAACTACAGCGTCGTACAAGGTCTGAGCACTCTTGTACTGACTAAAGTGCGCGCGCTCAGTGGTAGGCAGGTGGCGACGCACAGCAAGACGTGCAGCAGCATCGCGGGTGGCCCACTGAGAGCGAACAGTGGGGTCAGCATCAGCAGCAGGGGCAGGAGAGGCGCCAGAGGTGAGGTCAAAGAGGGAAAGACCGTCCGCCCTATCGCACTGTAAGAACAGCTGCAGGTCGTCGACCCAGACCTCAAAGTCAATGGCCCGACCCTCAGCGTCAAAAGCGAGGACACTAGGGGTAGCCATGACGACGACAGTGTAGTAGTGCAAGCAGTAGGGGAAGGGCACGCAGTAACAGTGGTGCTGTGCTCACCAGGCAGGGCAGGTCGGGCGGCTCGGCAGTAGGGCGGCCCGGCGACTGGGCGGCTCGGCGGCTCGGCTGCTGGGCGGCTCGGCTCCCGGGCGGCTCGGCGGCAGGGCGGCTCGGCGGCAGGGCGGCTCGGCGGCAGGGCGGCTCGGCGGCTCGGCTCCCGGGCGGCTCGGCGGCAGGGCGGCTCGGCGGCAGGGCGGCTCGGCTCCCGGGCAGCTCGGCTGCAGGGCGGCTCGACGGCTGGGCGGCTCGGCTGCTCTGCTGCTGGGCGGCTCGGCTGCGCTGCAGAGGAGTGGCGGGGCCGCTGCAGAGAAGGGCGGCGGGGCCGCTTGATAGGGCGGCGGGGCTGCTGATGGGGCGGCGGGGCCGCGAGGAAGGGCGGCGGGGCCGCGCGATGGGGCGGCGGGGCCGCGAGGAAGGGCGGCGGGGCCGCTAGATAGGGCGGCGGGGCCGCGCGATGGGGCGGCGGGGCCGCGAGGAAGGGCGGCGGGGCCGCTAGGTAGGGCGGCGGGGCCTCGCGATGGGGCGGCGAGGCCGCGAGGTAGGGCGGCGGGGCCGCGCAATGGGGCGGCGAGGCCGCGAGTAAGGGTGGCGGGGCCGCTAGGTAGGGCGGCGGGGCCGCGCAATAGGGCGGCGAGGCCGCGAGGTAGGGCGGCGGGGCCGCTAGGTAGGGCGGCGGGGCCGCTAGGAGAGAGGCGGCGGGGCCGCGAAGACGGGCGGCGGGGCCGCTGAGACGAGTGGCGGGGCCGCAGTGAAGGGCCGCTAGGGCGGCTCGACGAAGTGAGGGCCCGGAGCGCGACTCGGGCTGAGCGCGCTTCGGGCAGGAAAAAAAAAAAAAATCGATGTGGTGGGCCCTAAGCACAGTTCCCAAGGGGGAACCTGCTCGATACCATGAGAAGATTTGAACAAGAATGAATGAACTATGAATGAAGTGAGTACATATAGGAAACCCTAATTGGGTTGTACCCCCTATGGGATACCCCACTATAGCCTACACAACAGCATAAGCTATATATATGTTCTGACATTATCCACCTGGGTACAACACGAGGCTCTATATAGGCTCAACACAAGGCAGGTAACCCAGGTGTTACACGAATGTTCTGGGGGACGCGAAGCGTCCAGAACAGAACCTTCCTGAACTCAGTAGAAAGCAATTTGGTGGCAACTGAAAAGGCTTGAGTTCGGTACTCGTAACCTGGTTCGGTGCTATAACTATAATAACATATAGGAATGCACCTAACCTAGGAAATCAAGCATATGTATGCATGATAAAATAAACATAAGCTAGAAATAACATAATACAATCCAGGCAAGCTAGCAAAGCCAGCATAAGCCATCGTACTCTCAGAGGAGTCAACAATGGCGACTAAGACGGTTGCCGACCTACCAACGAATTAGGTAATGCGTGAATGAATACTATGGAGAGCGTAGCAATAGTGAGAGAGTTTCTGCTATGAGAATGGTGTTGCGGTAGCAACTCAGTAGCGTTTCGGTAGCGTTTGCTTCTAAGGACTTAGTGAGAATTGAAGTAGCGTTTGGGCCAAGTAGAATTGTAATATCTTGATGCATACGAAAGAAAAACACTAGATATAGGCATACGAGAGTTCATAAAAGGTTGCGTGGCGCTTCGGTGTAACCCAACCCCACAAAAGTGGTATGCGGGTGGGTGAACGCGTGTCGCCAACTTCCCAACCCAACTCGGCATCGACTTCTCGCTTCCGTGCACACCACTTCACCAACACAGCAAGGATTGGTGTGACTCCCAAGGAAGCACCAACGACTCCCACAGACTTGTGCTCCTTCACGCGGACTCCTGCGCAGCTGCACATAGTCACACGTAGTCACACCCAACCACCACCGAACTCATATGTCGGTGCCGAGTAGACTAGGTCGCCAGGCGCCGACCTGCCAAGTCAAACATATCGTGAGGGCCCTTATTGTCGTAGGGCCCTCTAACACTCTCCTGCCATATTACAGCAAGGCCCTTTATAATCACAGGGCGTACATACACACATACACGCCAAAACAAAGGGACACACACAAACGAAGAACTCTCTAAGCGCAAACACGCACTGCACCAGCCATGGATAGGCCATCACCATCATGGAGTGCCTAGGTCTCACTTCCCTCGCTCGAGAGCCTCACCTACCCCACAGCCTCGAAGCAACGGCTGAATGCGGGGAAATGCAATGCCTTTGTAAGGTAGTCAGCAGGCTACTCGCTCGTAGGGATGTACTGCATCTACAGCTTCCTGCGCTTGACCATGTGGTGCAGCCACATGTGGCGACGCTCCATGCGCTTGAGGCTCCCCTCGAGCCCCATGCCACTTGCCACTGAAATGGCGGAGGAGTTGTCCACAAAGAGGGTAGTGGGCTCCTCACTCCTTAGTAGTTGAAACTCTGCCAGCAGGAAGCGCAGCCTGCGCGCCTCCTTCCCAGCCTCTACAACAGCAACGTACTCAGACTCAGTGGAGGAGAGGGTGGCACAACATCGGGCTCTGCTTGAGCCCATACAGACTCTTCACCAACTTACAGACACGAGGAGTCCCATCCTCGTAGTAGCTTGGCTGCTCCATGTGAAGGTCTCAGTCCAGCACACCATAGAGGAACGTGTTCTTCACATCAAGCTGCATCAGGTCCAAATCAGGTGCAGCTGCAATCGCCAGAAGCACACGGCGCCGTCACATAGCTTCCCACAGGGGCGTACGTCTCCTCATAGTCCACCCCTACCACCTGCGTGAACCCCTTCACCACCAGCCTCGCCTTCTCACGCTCCACCATCCCATCCGGTCGGAACTTGGTGTTCAAAATCCAGCGGTTCTTCATCACATTCACCCCTGGAGGATGCGGAACCAACTCCCATGTCCCCTGCTCAACCAAGCTCTACATCTCCTCATCCATCGCCTCCTTCACCTTGTCGCCCTTCCAGCAGCCCAAGGCATCCTTCACTGTCATCTTAGCTATATCCCCATGCCTCTCAGGGTCGGCCACCACATCTGGGTCCATGTCCGCCCACTCTTCGTCCTCCTCCTTGTCATCCAAACCCGCCGGCTCAATCACTACTGCCCAATCATACTTAACAGGTGGGACACCACGAGTGATGCGAGTGGAGCGACGCATTGGCGGTGCAGTGATCGTCTCAGACACCAACACACGACCACCATCTCTAATTCCCCACATCTCCTGCTCCCCTGTCTGCGACTCCCTATTCTGCTGCTCCCCTATCTGCTCCTCCCCTATCTGCTGCTCCCCAATCTGTTGCTCCCCTGTCTCCTGCCCCCCACTCTGCTGCACTTTATCCATGCTGCTCTCGTCATGCAGCTGCTCAGTCACAAGGCGCTGCCTGTCGGTGATCACCACGGACGGCGGCACCACTGTCCCCCCCTCACCAACGGGCGGCGCCATGGAAGACGAAGAGGAGGGTGGGGCAGGTGCAGGAGGGATGGAGGGTGGAAGGGGAGAGGGAATTACAGGAGGAGGAGGGGTAGCCAACAGGGGTGAGGATGGAGGAGGCGCGGTAGGAGGGACCACACGCGGGTACACTGTAGGAGGAGGTGGGGTGGGGACTGAGGTAGGGACATAGGGCATAGCAAGAGGTGCGACCACTTCTTCCTCCTCCCCCTCCTCCTCAAGAGTGTCTGGGAAGAGTGAAGGAAGGGGCTCATAGGGCATCGGACGCCCCGCATGCTCCTGCTGATGCCAAGCCTTCCATCTTGTCAAGGACATGGTCTCATAGAAAACTGCTTCCACAGTGGTGATGAGGCGGCTGGACTCCAAGTCCAGCACGTGCCAGCCCTTGCTTGCTGCTGACACCCCCAAGTGAAACCCCCAGCAAGCCTTAGGCGCCAGCTTCACCCCGCGCTGTGACTGCTGCACCATATACCAGCAGAAAGTAGCGCTCGTGACCCTGTCCACGGACGCGGGCTGGGCCCCACACGTCCATGTGAAGAGTCTGCAGGGGAGCCTCCGTCGGAGGGAACTCGGAGGAGTGAGGAGCGGCGCGCTGCCGCCCCTCGACGCATGGAACGCAGGTAGGGGCAGGCCCCGGGGGAAGGGGAGGGAGAGACCGGGGAAGATCAGTGACAAGGACACGGGAGGCCATGCCTTGGAGACGAGGCAGGGAGGGGTGACCAAGGCGGTGGTGCCAGAGGAGAGTCTGATGAGACAGGAGGCGACACGAGCAGGGGGCAGACTCAGGACCAGAACGAGACGCTGCAGCAAACACCTGACCCGACGCGGCCACCTGACCAGACTCAGCAACCGGAGGAGACACGGTAGTCAGGGTGTATAGGCTCGACCCAGGCTGACGGGTGAACGTGGCCAGGTGCCGGCCCGTCCGAGTACACGAACAGTGGGTCACCCGCTGACCTCCAGGAGTGAACTGGTCAACCCACGCGTCCTGAAGGTCAGCTCCACTCACCAAGTTCGTGGAGAACGAGGGGAGGTGGAGGCCAGACAGAGAGCCAGACGGGACCGGCCAGGTAGGCCCGGACGTACCGCGTCTTGCGATCCTTCAGCAGAAAAAAGTAGCGGCTGCCGTCCTTAGCTGCTTCACAAAAAGGGCCACACAGGTCGCATGCACCACTCCAAGCAGCTCATCCTCCTCCTCTCCCGCAGAAGGAAAGGTATGACGGGTGATCTTTCCCCCAACACAAGAGACGCATGGCATGCCTGACTTGCCCCCCTTCTCCAACTCCAAGCCCGTCATTGACCCGTGAGCCACAGTACGCTCTATGGCGTCAACACCAACGTGTGCGAGGCGCGCATGCCACTTGTCCACCTTAGATCGCACGCCCGTCGCCAAAGTACGCAGTGCCGCTGTTTCACCCTCCTGCTACTGCGTCGAGCATGGCTGGAAGTTCGTGCAGAGGACACGTCCCTTGAATTCCGCACGACCAAGGAGCGACCCATCTGGCGCGCGCAGCAGAGTTACGTTCCCGGCATCCAGCAGCTGCACGCCACTATCACGTAGCTGCCCAACAGAAAGAAGACTCGCCTGCACTCCAGGTACGTACGACACATCCGGCACCAAGACACGCCTGGCCCCGTCTCCAAGGAGAGCGACTATGCCTCGCCCCTGCACCTCCTGAGGAGCGCCGTTGAAGCCGATAACCTATTTGATACCGCCGCCGCTGCTCATATCTACAAAGGCAGAGCGATCTTTCATGAGATGGTGGGAGCATCCGCTATCAAGTAGCACAACGCCCGATTTCGCCTTCACAGCAGCTGCAACAGCCTGTAAGCCCTCCCGGCCTTACGCTACAGCATGACGGGAGGAGGATGCTCTACAACGGGCTTCACCATCGCACATGATGATTGCCCACTCCCCTTAGAGCCATCACCCCCCTTGCCACCCGCGCTGCTGCCTCCAAAACCCTCTCCACCCTTGTCTGCCTCCTTATCCGCCCGCTGTCGACGGTACTTCGCGATATGCCCCGGCTGCCCACACATGTAGCAATTCCCCTTAAACCCTCCTTTCCCCCCCTTGGACTGGCCATCCTTAGCCCTTTTCTACTTCTCCCCTCCCTCACCGAACCCACCCCCATGCTTAGGCTGCTGCTGCTATGCCATAATGGGAGGGGAAGGGGATGAAGTCTGCTGGAATTGGGGCTTACCCTTCTTGGTAAACACTTGGTTAGCCTGGGGAAGAAATTGGTCCTTCCGTCCCTCCGTCGCCAGCGTACACTTCTCCTTGATGATGTAGCTAGCGAGGGTGTCCTCGTCCAGCTCCTTGCGCACCTGCGACAGTTTTAGCATCCTGTGTAAGATGTTATACTGCTACGGCAACCCCTTCACGACGTGAGTAATGTACGACGCTTGTGAGTAATCTACGCCGGCCATCCTCAGGTTCACTAGGATCTGCTACGCACGGTTGCAATAGGACGAGGTGGACTCGTGCTCTCCCATCTCGAGTTTGCCTGCTCTAGCCGACCTATGTACAGGTTGTCCTTCGGTGTGAAGGAATAAGATGGAGAGCGTAGCGATAGCGAGAGATTTTCTGCTATGAGAATGGTGTTGCGGTAGCAACTCGGTAGCGTTTTGGTAGCGTTTGCTTCTAAGGACTTAGTGAGAATTGAAGTAGCATTTGGGCCAAGTAGAATTGTAATATCTTGATGCATTACAAAAGAAAAAACACTAGATATAGGCATACGAGAGTTCACAAAAGGTTGTGTGGCGCTTCGGTGTAACCCAACCCCACAAAAGTGGTACGCGGGTGGATGAACGCGTGTCGCCAACTTCCCAACCCAACTCGGCATCGACTTCTCGCTTCCGTGCACACCACTCCACCAACACAGCAAGGATTGGTGTGACTCCCAAGGAAGCACCAATGACTCCCGCAGACTCGTGCTTCTTCATGCGGATTCCTGCGCAGCTGCACATAGTCACACGTAGTCACACCCGACCACCACCGAACTCATACGTCGGTGCCGAGTAGACTAGGTCGCCAGGCGCCGACGTGCCAAATCAAACATATCGTGAGGGCCCTTGTTGTCGTAGGGCCCTCTAACAATGTGAACCTAAGTTGGCTACTCTGAAAGTATCTTTGTGGGGTCGTCCATGCTAACAACACCATGCGGAGAGCCACTACACAACGGGAGTGGACTACAGAGAAAGGCACGGGGTTGGGCGGGTGATCGTAGCGTTGCACTAGGCGTTCTCACTACTTGCTATGTTCACAAGGAAATTTGACAAGAGTTTCATTAAGAAATTGATAAAACATTAGACTACAATGAGGCATGCAAGTCGATATAGCTAGACTGGCATTGCAACACATAGCAAGCCCTCTACAGGGCGAACTATGCCAGCGCAGCAGAAGAGGGGCTTGCCAACGCTGCAGCAGAGTCGTCTGCCAGCATTGCACCGCAGCGGTCTGCCAGCGCTGCAGAGGCAGGTGAACTTCTGCGCATATGCGCACCTACCAAGTAGGTGCAGGTAGACGGTCGCGCCGCCAGGCACATTGCGCAGGTGCCAGGTAGAACACGTGTCGACGGTTTTGCCATCAAGACACTTCCCTACCTAACTTAATGCCTGGGCACCGCCACACACAAGGTCCAACCAGAATCGTAATACAGTACAAGGGGTTACTTCGTCGGCGTGTACAACTCCGCACGCCGTTGATCATACCAGCCATGTTGCAGGACATGGCTCCTACTTCTTTACGTCGTCGTCATCGGACGATAATGGAGCACCATTTGAAAGCCGGGAATTGCACTGTATTGGTCAGGATGTCGACCGGCTGCTCAGTGCTTGGGTTGTACAATCTTCTTGCGCTTCACCATCTGGTGCAGCTAGACGAAGCGCCACTCCATGTGCTTGAGGTTGCAATTAAGACCCAGACCTTCAGCGATCGCGATCGATGACTGGCTTTCCACGTTCAGGACGATCGGCGCCCCGGCGTCGAGAACCTGAATCTCGGTGAGGAAGAAGCAAAGTTCGCTTGCTTTGCCTGCTTCGGTTTCAGCGAAGTACTCCGAATCAGTGGATGACAGCGTCACGCATTTGATGTGTTGGCTCGTCCACGAAACAATTGGGCCGCCGAAGACGAACACATAACCGTTCGTGTCATTATGCATCTACTTATTGCCGTCGTCGTTGACGATGTTTTCTTGGCTAGGATGGGAAGAGGTAGGCTTAAAGGGTGGGCCCGGGCCATGCGACTGCCACTACTTGTGTGTTTTTGCTACGTACTTTATTTTCTTCTCTGAAGATAAGCGGTAATAGGGAAGCCACAACAACCAGTTTGATGGAGTAGGAAGGATCGGATGTGTCAGAAGTGAGAGGAGCGTTTCGGGAATAGCTGAAAGGGGCATGTGGGAAAGAGGGGAAGGATTCTCGCAGAGCGCGAAGGCATGCAGAGTGACTCTGCCAACAGCATGTCATAGACGTAGAGCAGGCTCTGGTTGCTGAGACATTGTTCAGGGACTTGACGTTTGCATAGTATGGTGTAGTAACAAGACAAACAGGGCATCAAACTGGGATTGGAAAGAAAGGAGCAGCAACAAGTGGGGGGTTGAGGTAAGCCAGCAGTGGTAGACTGATGAAATGAGGAATGTAAAACATAGTTGGCGTTTGCAATGAATGTATGAGGGAGCATGTGACAAAGATTCAGAAGGAAGAGACATCAGTGATAAAATGGAAAAATTGGGAAGAAACGGAACCAAATCAGTGGTTCATGTGTACTCCAATCCGACAACCAAATGATTTGGTTTGAATGCGGGTTTTGAATGCTGGAAGTGAGGGGAGGGGATGATTATGTAAGCAAGGTTGAAAGTGAAAGATATGCAACAGTGAGGGGGGAGGGAAGAAAAGAATCGTTGTAATGGAGAAAGTGAGCAGCAATGGAGGGCAAGGAATGATTAATGGGGAGGGAATTTGAGGGTGCCAGATAATAACCAGCCTCGGTTGGAGTGGGGAGGGCAATAGGGTGCCGAATAATGACCTGCATCTGGTGGAATGGCGAGGGCGATGGATGGTGGTAGAGAACGAGCAGATTGAGGTGAGCATGCTGTGTTCCCAAGTGCATATCAGCCAGGCCTAGCCTACGGGAGCTCCCCATCAGGCTCCATGAAGGTGAAGCAGAGGGACAGCGCCGTGTGTGGTACTCTTAGAGGGGATTTTTCGCGTGGACCCCGAGATTGGAATTTACAAGAATCCCCGCCGCCTGCCCTCTATTTAATGCTACCAGCTACCCACCAGTGGAGCAGTTTTGCCGATTGAAATGTTGACGGGTCAGCGTTGAAGAGTTGTCATGAGGCTATATCTGCCATTAGTTTCAAAGTGGTTGGCAATCCAGGACAACGGATGCTGTAGGTCTTTACAGGAAGGGGGATGAAACCTTGCATCATGCATGGAAGGGTTGGAGTCAATAATTTGTAATCATTGACTGAAAATGAATGGTTTGGAGATGAGGAGTTCAGTTTCGAGGCACTACGACCTAAAAAGAATTAGGATATCCACGCAACCAACTTTAACAATGGCATAAATTCGTCCAATAAGTAAACATGATGCATGTATGGGGCGATGCCCATTTGTGATACCAAAACACAGTGTATAGGGTGTGTTTGCATAAAGCTATTACCATAGGCGCTCACACATGTTCTTGCAATGCATGAAATACAAACCAAACACATTAAAAAGGCTAATATAGCCTCAGAGCAGGGTAAACAGGCAGGTCCAGCGAAGACTGTGGAACAGATTCAAGACTTGGCAACTTAGAGGCGAAATTAGAATCTCTGAAATGGCAGCTGTTGGTCTGTCATTTCGTAGCATGCAAATGACATTCAATCTGTTCCTATTACTCATACACATATAATAGACAGTTGTACCGACTCATATGGACAGGGTGCAACGTAGGATCACCAAATTATGGCCCATGTTCCAATGAAAGAACCCTTGAATGCATTAGTCAAGCAAAAATAGTTAAGCAAAAATATCTGAAGATCCAATCCCTACTGAAATTAAAACACTGGACTAGGGAACGCAAAGAAACTCCAGACCTACAGTTCCCGAGCATTTCTTTTCATTGTATTCATTGAAACTTGTGACCACTCCTGGCTTGGCTCCACCATAGAAGCTTAAAGCTCCCCTACATGTCTGAGATGGTGACACTAGCTTGAGCCTGCCCTTCTTGCAGCTGCGAGAACTCAAGGACTCGTAGTCTGCCTTGAGGCAAACCTGGGATAGACATTTCATACACGGAGTGGACAAAGGAACAAAAGTATTGAACAAATAAACAAAACCAAAATAAGAGCAACATGCAAAAAATCCTTTTGACAGCTCAGCACCGAACTAAACCTAAGTTCATTTTTTTTTTTAATATTGTCTGATACTTGGGTGTAATTCGGTGCAGTTCAGCATACAGCGATACACTCGATTTGGACGCGTACTTTTGTGACGCGTCAAATGGCTGGATCAGGATTACTATCAGCAAACTTTTAGAAGCATGCAAATAATAGACAACTGTACCGACTTATATGGACAAGGTGCAATGTAGGATGACATACAGCCCGCCATCTTCCAACAAAAGCACCCTTGAATACATTAGTCAAGAAAAAATACATGCAGATCAAACCCCTACTAAAATACAAAACACTGGACTAGGGAACGCAAAGAAAATCCAGACCTACAGTTCGCGAGCATGTCTTTCCATTGTAATAACTGAAACTTGTGACTGCTCCTAGATTAGCTCCACTGTAAAAGCTTAAAGCTCCCCCACATGTCAGTGATGGTGACACTTGCGTGAAACTGCCCTTCTTGCAGCTGTGTGCACTCAAGGACTCGTAGTCTGCCTTGAGGCAAACCTGGGATAGACGTTTCATACATAGTGTGGACACAAGAACAAAATAACAAAAATATAAAAAAGGCAACATGCAATTACACTTCTCTCGTTCTCCAAACCTCACCTGCACGCTGTTCACACTGGCAACAGTGGCGCTGGACGCAGGAGTGGTGCGGGGACAGATGAGGCCGGGATTGTTGCGGTAGAGGTCAACCCAGCTCTCTGCAGTCACTGCTACCGGCCCCTCAGGTTCCTCCTCACCAGACTCCAAACCCTTCTGCAGCAGGCCCTCACACGTGTCCTGTGCTGTGAGCATGCCGTACTGCAAGCACTTAGGGTTGGTGAAGGCGAAGGTGGCGTTGCGCTCGAGGCACAGAGAGTGGCCTGCCTTGATGGGCTTGGAGCAGTCGAGGCTGGGATTCAGAATTATAAGGTCAGTCGACGCGAATCCAAGATGGGTGCTGATAGACGAACAGTTGTCACCCTGGAGGAGAGTGTGAGGAGAGAGAAAGCAGAGGTGGTCTTGTTGTAGGAAAATGGTGCACTGAGAAAACAGCTTGCAAGAAAGAAAGGGATGCTGCTCACTGCTTGTCGGCTATTTGTTGGGGGAAGGAGAAGGGTGGTTGAATGGTGTTTTTTCTCATACATACTCCAACAGAAACGTTGCCCTAAGAGAAAAGAACAAACATTTGCTTTGTGTATTATGTACAGAAACACCGACTCACATTGAGGGTTTAGAAGAAGGCAGTGCAGGGGGTGGTGGAAGTGCTGCCCAACTGAATCACCTTGCCTTGAGCCAACGGTTGGCTGCAGTCCACGTCCTGAAATACATAGGAGGGATTCTTTGTTGGATGTAAATGTCTGGTACAATCTTATGGCACATCCTAAATACGTGCATATGCTGGGACTGGCTGGGGTTGTGCCAAACATGTGAGAACGTTGGGCCACGGCCTGAGAAACAAGGACAGGCCAATTGTGCCCCGACCAACAAGGACAGGTCAGTTGTAGCCACCCTATTTGTGACTCAGACAGGGCCTGAGGACAACTCAGAGGCAGCTAACATCCATATTGGATGGCTAGGATAAAAGGCAGGTAGAGAGACCTAAACGATGGGAAGGAAAGGGAATGGACCACGGGGCTTGGCCTGGGGTTGGCCCACCATTGTCAGATAAGTTGGCCCAGCCCATTATAAACCAGGGACGGATCCTGGCCTGGCCTGGCCTGGCCCACATTTGTTCAACCTCCTATTACCATAAATATGGTCCTGAAGAGTGAAAACTAGTTATTGGATGGCATGCCCATTGGAGAAGAGATTTGTTGGTGGAAATATACTTTTCATCTAGAAGATAGTACCTCTTTGAATACATACTTTGTATTATTCCCAAGAGAGCTGGAAAATTTCGTCAACAAAAGTCCACATATTGGGATGAAACCATAAGCACTCTCACCACGGTTTGCTTTGGCAAGCTAGCCAAGGAAAGACCGGTCACAGGAAAGACGTCGGAGCACCACCAGTTTGCACCAGTGACCGTCAAAGTAGTTGCTGTGGTGTTGGCTGGACGGACAAAAGAAGGAGACACGCACAGAGCAGATGGTGCCAAGAGAGTGCACATGAGGTTATCTGAAGCTTGGTGATGCTACAATGAAAGAATGTCAACATGCACAATCAGTTCGAATAGTCCAGCTTGCTGGAATAGGAACCAACCCATCATACTCTATCAAATGCATGAATCAGTCAAAAGGGTTACATGAGTGAGTGAGGCCGGATTGGTAGTACCAGGATCACAGGTGGAGGAGTTGTCAACGGTCGTGCTCTCAATGTAGTTAAGAGGGCAGATGCATGAGTAGGCGCCCTTGCCATCATTCACGCATGTGCCCACAATGCAGGGGTTCATAGCATAAGAACCGCACACGTCAACTGCTGGGTTGATGACGGAGGGGGAATAAGGGTGGTGAAAGATGCGATAAAGGGATGCCGACGGAAAAGGTGGACTTGCAGAAACATGCCATGGTTGTATCTGCATCTACAAAAACTCCACATAATTTCTTTCAAAAGACTTGTTTGGCCGTCAGCATGACTCACCATATGCACATGTGTGGGAGCCCAATCCGTTTGCCGCCTCAACGAAGGGCTGCATGGCTTGGGGTTGATTTTGAGAATTCTCAAAATCAACCTCAAACAAAATGGGCTGCATGGCCTGGTTAGGTATGGTGCAGTCGCAGGTGTTGCTCTTGGTCTTTGCGTTTGGCTAATGTGAAGCGACCGCACGGGTTCATGCTTGGCTGCAGGTCCCCAACGCCCTTGTAGCTCTTTTGACCGCAAAGATCCTTGGGAACTGCAGAGAATGTGGAGAGGACACGCAAGTAGTATGGCAAATGTGAAATTCCCTGAGAAGTGTAAATGTGCCTCGAACTTTGTAACCAAGCAAAATTATGTATCCTTGTTTGACGAAGGGTGTAGGCTTCACTCTGAACAACAACTAGTTCCCTCACTCATGACAATGGGGTAGACGCCTCACTCTTGACAATGGGGTAGATGCCAGGCAGCACGTTGATGCCACACATGCCATCCCCTCCCTGAATGTCCATGCGCATGTGGCCCCTGTCGCCCCACTCCACTCCCCATGAGTTGCGGATGATCCAAAACGGTGGAACACTGAGGCTATCACAGCCATCATTTGTTGAAATGAGGTACCCAACAACGAGTACAGCATGGCTCAGGTTGCCAGTGTAGCAGTCTGGATCTTGGTACTTCATGCTCTGGGCAAGAAGGGATAAGGATAAAAAAATACGTTATGAATTCAGCAACATGCATGATGCATTAGGCCACAAGCATCAGATTCATACGGTAAGAACTCTCAGATTCATCCATGAGAATCAGAACTCTCATAGGTCATACATGTTCGTGAGCAGATAACACCTCCATAAGACATCCATGCCTCCAATGAATGGCTATAAGGATTTTCCAACCACATGATCACACACATCACATAATAACGTGACCTGTACTCACCCCATCATATTGTACGAATGTAGAGGCAGAGGCTTCGATGTGAACCACCACTGGCTGCCGCCGCACTGCCAGCATGAGCCCCACATACCCCTTGAACCGTGTGCGCTCAACACCCCGAATGGGGAACTTTGATATCTGCAGGTCAGAGCACAGAGATAGTTGGGAGAATAATATAGTGATGAAATCAATATAAGAGATTGGATACGACCAATAGTAGACACGACGATTCAGAAGATAAAAGACAAGAATCTAAAAAATTGAAGAGATGCAAGATCGCGTAACTTTTCCCGAAGATTGTGAATGTGTTGCATTGGTTCTCCGAACAAATCTGTTTCTTACCGGCTTGCTGGCTGTTGTGAGTCCACCACACAGCAGAGTGAGGAGCTTTTCAAAGGCCGCAGCAGGGGAGTTCCCTGTGGTGCACTTGGCAGCAGGGGAGGTGAGCCCCATGGCTGCAAAGAACGAGTCCACTGACAGCCGTGGAGCCTCCTGGTTCAGTGCAATGCCGTATACCGCCTCCACACTCGCCACCACCGCATATGCCCAACTCGCATCTGTAAAAAGGTAGTGTTTTGAAGGATGTGAATGGGCAAGGCCTCATTGCAATTCTAAGGTGCATAGATCAATAAAGATGAAACAGCCAGGGGCACCAACATGCCTTCCTCCTTTAGAAGGAGACCACAAAAACAAGAAACAGGAACTTACTTTAAAATCACAACACACCACAACCTCTGAGTGTGGAAAAGGCTAGATTCCCTTCTACAGGCTATTCATTCTAACCATGCCCACTCACTGCAGTCCTTTTGGTTCTTGACAGGCCAGCCGAGGAAGAACATGGAGTCCCAGGAGTGGGAGCTGCTGACGTGCCATTCACTGGGCTGGTTGGGCAACGCTTGGTAGTCCGCACTCATGTAGCGCATGAAGGGACTGGCTCCCACTGGCGCATATGAGGCTGCAGAGATACTCAGGCCTAAGGCTGAGATGGTCAAGAAGGGTTTGGGGCAGAGAAAGTAGTTGAAATGGGGGAGGATGTGGTTGTATGCACATGTGTCGGGTTTGTATCAGAGCAATATAGGAGTGTGATAATGATTTGCACCGTGCAAGAACCAGGGTTACTGTCAGAGCAGAATAGGTGAAGGGGATAGAAAACATCACGAGTGTAATAATTCTTTGATGCAAGATAATAGAGGGTTGTTTACCAGGAATGACGCCCACTGCATTGTGTACAGCAGGAAGACCTGCAGAAGGAGGCACACATGAACAAAACCACACAGTTGTCATTATTGTTTCAGAGCATGGTGAGATAAGACGCATTCAATGGGTTGACCAAATTCATAAAATCATTTGTGGTACTGTATGTCACACAACCTAACACCACGAGCTAGCCAAAGGTTTAGCTGAAACAAAAGATTTAAGCTCCTAGTGAAATAGCAGCAATGCATGTGATGATCTCAACCAGCATCAAATCCACCACCACCGCCACCACCAGCGCCAGCGCCAGCGGCAGCGGCAGAAGCAGCAGCAGCAGCACCACCACCAGCACCACCAGCACCACCACCACAACCACCATCACTACCATGTTCGGCACCATCACTTCCACCACCACCACCACCATCATCACCCCCACGATCACGATTGGACCAACACAGGGCTGTGCTTACCTGTGTGCAACACCGACTTGAGGATAACTTGCTTCTGTAATGGCTTCGAAGTGGCTGCCACAAAGCCAATTAAGAACGCCTGCTGATCCACTCCAGCCTGCAGCACCTCACACAGCGCCACCCTCCTCTCAAGCAGCGGCTCCACTGGCTTCACCTCCAAAGCAGCCAGGAACACCTGGATGGTGCCGGGCTCCCCAGGCTCATAGTCCACCCATGCCGTGTACGGCTTCTTGTTGTTCAGAGGAAATGGCGACTTCACAGCAGCTAGCGACCTGTTTTGTCCGTGAATGTTCAACCCCACGTGCTGGCGGCGCATGTCCCCCTGCCGCTTGTCCTGCAGAGTGTCAAATTCAACCGCTATGCTCTGGCTGTCCATTCCACTATACCCCACACCGGATCCGCTCCCACCTTGGTCCGTTGACGAGATGACAAAGGCGAAGCTTCCGCTGCCCTTGCGGTCCGATCGGGGCGAGAGCATGAAGGTGAAGTTGGCCTGGAAGGCCAGTTGCACTCCACACCCAGACGTGGCCTGCCCTGCCTCGTACACAAACAGAGTCACCGGAGCTGCGGTGAACTTCTTTCCCGTCTCCTTCACTGTCCCCTTGGTGAGCATGGTGTTGGAGGTTGCGTGAGGCACGTTTTGCCCCCAACCACCGAACGGTTCTTCTCAAGTGTTCCAAAGAGATTGACTTCGCTGCAGGTTTTGCGAAGGAGCTGGTTGACTTCGGAGGACTTGCACAGGAACATTCGAGACTCAAGGAGAATTCGATTCGGTGAAATTCGAGTGTCGAATTTCACCCCTTCGAAATGTTACTCGAACATTCGCGAGTGTACCGCGGTTCAAGGTTACTTGTGCGGTTCGATGTTGATAGCATGCTATAAAACTAGTTGCTTTGTATTGCATGTGATATACTGAAAACCAGAGTTCTTTGTAAGTGGTACATTCGAACCAGAAATTCCAGAGAGCTTCTATACTTGTATTCAAGAACACCACCCAACACGTGAACGCCTATATCTCGGCGGATACTTAGGCGATCGACGTGTGTGACAGCTCGTTGGAAAGCTAAGACAGAGCTATATCGTTTAGTGCCTGCAAAGTAGAGGAGAGTCCTTTACTACAGTGGTATCAGAGCCGGTCGGAGGAGTCTACGCGCGCGACAAGGAGCAAGCATGCCGACTTCAAGCGAGGCCTCTCGCACTTCCTTGGATGGTGTCGTTGTAAATTTCGGCGAACCCTGGGCAACCGCGATGATGTTCGACACGTCGGCAGTATCGATTTTCACGGGACAAAACTACTCCGCGTGGAAGTTTAAGTTCCAAGTGTTCATGATGGAGCGGGGACTTTGGGGTTTTTTCGATGGAACGGAGAAGAAGCCAGACGACGAGAGCGGCATCGCGGCATGGAAGAAGAAGGACCAAAAGGCGTTCGCTACGTTGATTTCGCGCATAGGCATCAATCTCGTGAGCTCGGTGCGCATGTGCATCAAGCTCGAAGAGTCAGCGCATGAAGCGTGGAAGCGGCTCGAGACGATCCACATGAACAAGACTCTCCACGGCAAGATCCTAGCCCGGAATGCATTCTACACGGTGAAGATGCGCGCGGACGAATCGATGCACGAGTATGCGACTCGTGTGGAGGAACTCGGGAAAACGTTCATGGACCTCGGTGGAACGGTCACGGAGGAGGATTGGATTTTGACCTTGCTTTGCGGCCTTCCGGAAGAGTGGTCGACGGTGATTACGACACTCGATAGCGTGCAAGACACTTGGACGAAGGAAATGGTGGTCGGTCGGCTTCTCCATGAAGAATCGCGTCGCCGACAATTCGCTAATGAGAGCGAGGGTGCCGCCATGTTCTTCGGAGGGAGTTTCGGAAAGAAGTCCACGCGGAACAAATGTGCGACAAAGAAGTCGTCCGGTGGAAGCGATCGCGGCAAGGGAAACACATCAAACGGCGTGAGCAAGTGCCACTATTGCGGCAAAACGGGACACTTTTGGCGTGAGTGTCGGAAGCGGCCGAGCGATTGGACTCCATCGAAGGCATGAAACCACGAGGGCAACGCGCACACGGCATCCGGCGAGGCGGATGATACAAGGGAGTCGATCGTGTTATTGGCCGGTGACGGGAACAACACACCAAGCGACGCGTGGTTCCTCGACGCCAGCGCAACACAACACATGACGCACTCGGCATCGTTCCTCACCAACGTTGGTGCACCGGGAGACGTCACGCGCGTCGTCTTCGGAAACAACAAGTCACTACCGGTGGTCGGAGTTGGGAGTACGCGTCTCATCGTCGATGGCGGACCGGTGGACATCACAAACGTGCTTCACGTCCCGGGGTTGAAGGTGAATCTACTCTCCGTCACTCAACTCGCGAAGAAGGACGTGAAGGTCATCATCGATGGCGCGACGATGAACCTCTTTTGAAAAGGGAAGCAATTCACACAAGGCGTTCTCAACGGAGAAATCTACCAACTCAAGACGCACCCAAGAGCGGCTTCATCCAACGTGGCGCAAGGCTCCAAGGCGACTCTCAAGGCGTGGCATAATCGGCTTGCGCACGCCAACTACGAGTCGGTCAAGGAGTTGGTCAACAAAGGACTTGCGAAGGGAGTCGACGTGATCGCCGGCGACGACGAGAAGGGCGTGTGCACGGCGTGTGTCGAAGGAAAAATGGCTCGCAAGCCATTTGGTAGCCGAACGTCACCCCTCGCTAAGGACCCGCTTGCGCTTGTTCACATGGACGTGTGTGGACCGATGCGACATGCATCAAAGGGAGGAGCGCGATTCCTCTTGGTGATGCTCGACGACGCGACGCGGATGTGTTGGACCCGGCTCTTGAAGGCTAAGGGAGATGCGGCCAAGGCGATTCAAGAGTGGGCGCTCGAAGTTTGCGACAACGACAAGAAGCGGATCAAGGTTATTCGTACCGATGGTGGTGGCCAATTCTTGAACAACGAGCTTGCGAAATGGATGAAGAGCAAGGGCATCAAGCATGATGTCACAACACCCTACACACCCCAACAAAATGGAGCGGCGGAGCGGCTTAATCGCACGTTGGTGGAAGCCGTTCGTTCTCTTCTTCAACACTCCAAGCTTGGAAGCGAGTGGTGGGGTGAGGCGAGTTTGTTAGCGGCGTGGATTCGCAACCGTTTGCCGACAAAGGTGCTCCCGGGAACGACTCCGTTCGAAACATGGACTGGAACGAAGCCAAACCTATCCCGCCTTTGGGTGCCTTTGCTACTACCATGTACCGGATCCCCTTCGCCACAAGTTGCAACCGAAGGCTCGTGCGGCAATCTACTTGAGAATTGCGGCGAACGAGCGTGCGTGGCGAGTGTGGGACTTGGGCGACAAGCACGTCGTCACGTCTCGGGATGTGGTCTTCGACGAAGACAAGTTCCCGACGAAGGAACAACCAACGCCGAAACTCACGTCGTCCTTCCCGCACGAGAGGAGGATGAAGCGGTGGAGGTTCCATCACAAGAGGAAAAGGAAGCTGAAAATGGAGGGGGAGAGAACGAGGAGAGCGACGACGACGTGGTGGAGGTGCCACCAACCGAGGCGGCAACTTCCTCCACACCTACCTCCCTCCCATTGGCGTTGAACCGCGAGCAACGTACACGTCGCCCCAACACGAAGTACAACGACTACGCTATGGTAGCCATTGGGAGTTGGACGAGGAGCGTGCGGCATATTGCTTCGCAACCTTGGGTGATGACCCTCGCACCCATACCGAGGCTTTGGCTTCTCCGGATGCGCCACTATGGAAACAAACGATAGAGAAGGAACTAGCATCGATCAAAGAGAACGACGTGTTCGAGCTCGTCGACCCGCCGAAGGATGCCTACTCGTTGGGGTGCAAATGGGTACTTAAGAAGAAGCTGGGAGCCGATGGGAGTGTCGAACGCTACAAGGCGCGGCTTGTAGCTCAAGGCTACACTCAACGGGAGGGGGAGCACTATAGCGAGACCTTCGCTCCAGTCGCGAAGGCTACAACTCTTCGGGTGTTGCTCGCGCTAGTGGCATCTCTCAACCTCGAGGTGGAGCAATTGGACGTTTGCACCGCCTTCCTCTACGGGCTTCGTATGGAAGAAGTCTACATGCAGCAACCCCCGGGGTACGATGACGGTAGCGGAAGGGTGTGGAAGCTCAAGCGTACCCTCTACAGCTTGAAGCAAAGTCCACGCGGATGGTACAAGCGCATCGACGACTTTCTTCTTCAACACGGCTTCGCGCGTAGCGAGTGCGATAGCGCTTTATACGTGTTGAAGGAGGGGGAGAAACAATTGGTGCTTTTGCTCTACGTCGATGACTTACTCTTCTTCTCCGACTCCAAAGACCTCATTCGGGAGGTCAAGCAACGGCTAGGGGCGGAGTTTGCAATGAGGGACTTGGGGCCGGTCACGTACTACCTCGGGATGCATGTCGACCGTAACCGAGCCAACGGGACCATCCACCTCCACCAAGAGAAATATGTGAAGGGTGGAGAGCTTCGGCATGGGCAATAGCAAACTGGTGGGAACACCACTAGCTACGGGTTTTTCTTGCCTCACGGGAGAGGAAGAATCCGCCCTCGACGAAGCCGAAGGGAAGCAGTTTCATTCGCTAGTGGGCTCGCTCATGTATGCCGCCGTTTCTACTCCTCCCGACCTCGCATACGCCGCCGGGGTGCTTGGACAAGTCGTGAGCAACCCTCATGCCGAGCATGTGCGCGCGGGAGGACGCGTTCTATGCGTTCTAACTTGGGGCTCGTGTATGAAGCCGGCCCGATTGAACTCAAGGGCTATACTGACTCGGACTACGCCGGAGATCCGAGCACGCGCAAGAGTACCTCCGGGTACGTCTTCACCTTGCTTGGGGCAGCCATGAGTTGGCAAAGCAAGAAGCAACCCACCGTCGCTCTAAGCTCAACGGAAGCGGAGTATATGGCGCTCACGCAAGGAGCCATGGAGGCGACATGGCTAAGGCGTCTTCTAGCGGAGCTTGGGCATCCTCAACCCAACCCAACTTCTCTCTTTTGTGACAACCAAGCCGCCATAAGCCTCTCTCACAACGCTGTCCTTCAAGGGCGAACCAAGCATATCGAGGTGAAGCATCACTTCATTCGTGAGGCGGTTGAGAAGGGTGAGGTCAAACTCACTTACGTAAGCACCAAAGCTCAACCGGCGGACTTCCTCACTAAACCACTTCCTAAGGACTCATTCCATGCATGCTGTGAGCGTGTTGGATTGAACACCTAGTGGCTTGGGTGCAAGGGGGAGTGTTGGAGGTTGCGTGAGGTGTTGGAGGTTGCGTGAGGCACGTTTTGCCCCCAACCACCGAACGGTGCTTCTCAAGTGTTCCAAGGAGATTGACTTCGCTGCAGGTTCCGCGAAGGAGCTGGTTGACTTCGGAGGACTTGCACAGGAACATTCGAGACTCAAGGAGAATTCGATTCGGTGAAATTCGAGTGTCGAATTTCACCCCTTCGAAATGTTACTCGAACATTCGCGAGTGTACCGCGGTTCAAGGTTACTTGTGCGGTTCGATGTTGATAGCATGCTATATGACTAGTTGCTTTGTATTGCATGTGATATATTGAAAACCAGAGTTCTTTGTACGTGGTACATTCGAACCAGAAATTCCAGAGAGCTTCTATACTTGCATTCAAGAGCACCACCCAACACGTGAACGTCTATATCTCGGCGGGAACTTAGGCGATCGACGTGTGTGACGGCTCGTTGGAAATCTAAGACAGAGCTCTATCGTTTAGTGCAAATCCCAGTTCCTGCAAAGTAGAGGAGAGTCTTTTACTACACATGGTTGTTGGCGGAGCGATAGGCTGGCTGACTGAATGGATTCCAATGATCCCTGAACCCATGCAAGGCAGTCAATGTAAACACTTATGGGAGGGTGAGGATGAAAGTGAAAAACACCAGTCACAAATTGAGGACTCTTAAAAGAGACGTCTGGACCATTGGGTGAAGCAAATGGTGGGGATGTTTAGATAGGATGGGAGAGTCCAATCGCTGTGCCTTGTGCTTGTGAAACCATACAGACAAACTCTAGTTAGGGTAGAAATTCAGGAAGCATGCAAATGTTGTAAGCCTCGTAATCTGCCTGCCCTGGTTCGATTATTTTTTAAACGAACTTACCTTCTGAGATGCAGCTGGTTCTTCCAGACTTGATGAACCTGCATCGCACGAACAGCTCGTAAACATGCTGACCCGGTCTGGAATGCAAACCCCTCTACCGCCACAAGCAGGAGTACCAGCAGCAGCAGCAGCACCAGCAGAGGATGATGCGAAGGATATGCCACAAAACGCATTGCATGCTGCTTCCTTTCGTTGCACCACCAGGGAGCAGTTAGAAGGCAGTGTGAAGCAGTTGGCATCGAAGTTGCGAGCCTGGCATGCCCCGTCCGGCAGTGGGCCAGCGAAGAAGTTGCTGGAGACACGCAGGCTGCTGATGGCGGGCAGCGTGATGGGGCCTGTGAGGTAGTTGCGGGAGAGGTCGCTGGGAGGGAAGGGCGAGGGTTGGGGAAGAGGGATGTAAATTGCGTGAGAAGGATTCGGAACTTCGGACGTTGAGGAGGATGAGGTGTATGTGAATTATGAATGAATATGGGCTCGATTGTGTTCATTCAGTGTCTTGCGTTGATTGTGTATTGCGTCTTTTCAATAACCAACGTTCCCAACAAAATGACTGGTGTCGATGCATAAAACCCTGAAATGCAACACTTGGATCCAGGTTCCACTTTGCAGGATCAATGTTAGAGAAGGTTTTAAGACCGTTAATGCAGGTAGCTGTGTTTTCCCTACACAACCGGCTCCCTCCTCCAGTTTTCTTGAAGGCCACAGCTTGCAAGTTGAGAGATCGATATATGTATATATAGTGGGTCCATGAAATATAACAATTCTAACCATAGAAGGTGCTGCGTGTGGCATTGTGGCTTACAGAAAGGTGAGGCTCGTGAGCTTGGTGAACGTGCTAGGGATGCGACCATACAGCTGGTTGGAAGCAAGTGACCTGGTGTGAATTGTGGTGAGAGCGCGCAGTATCAAGGTTGAAAAAAAATAGGATGGGAGTATGATAGTTGGGTAAGCTACTTTCATGAAGAGCAATGCAGTTTTGATAAGTACAGAGGAGAGCACATAGGCACGACTTCCTAGCCATGATTGTCACATGGAAGGAAGAGACGTATCCACGAGCAACAAGAGAGCTCACTGGGAGGGAAGCCATGCAGGCGTGTCTGTGCGTGGCATGTGACATACAGTGATGTTTGTGCATGGGGAAGAGGTGCGATGCTAGGAGCTGGATGGCATGTGTTGGCTTACAAGCAAGCCAGCTGTGTAAGGCCCCCCATGGCCACAGGAATTGTTCCAGTGAGAAGATTGCATTGAAGTTTACTGAAAGAAACCGGCAAAAGAAAGAAAAAATCATGAATATGAGAACGCATGGGCAGATTATTGTACAGGGAAGCAGCCGGCACGACAGTAAATGGAAGTGAGAAGTACACGGCAGATACAATGAAGGGAAATGCCCAGAAGATACTCTGGTGAGGAATACATAATAGATATACTGGAGAGGGCGCCGATGGGAGTTAGGGATGGTTCCGACGAGCTGGTTGTGAGACAAGGCTCTGATTAGAGAGGAGGGGATGAGAAGACGGGATATAGACTCTGGAAAGCGGTAACAACAGGTATGTCCTGAATTGGTTCGTGCTTTTCATGTCTTGGTGGTGGCTGGATACACGAATATTTGTGAGAGGAGCATGGTGGGAGAGAGAATTGTGGGGATTAATGACATAGGAGGGAAGAAGAGAAGATTCAGAAAGTGTGTGCATGAGAGGAAGGTGAGGGGCTTACAGGACTACAAGATATGTGAGTGAGCTTATGCCTGACGGGATAGAGCCGGTGAGCTGATTGTTTTCAAGAACCCTGGGTAAAAAAGGCGATTTTTGAGGGGAGATAGGGGGAGAGAAATTGAAAGAGGGGGTTTCAACAGCAGCTCTCAATGAGACAAGATTGTAATCTCCATATGTTGAATAAAAAACATTGTTGCAGGACCTGTAGATGCTAGTGCATACTAAGAGGAGGTGGGCTGGAAACATAGTGGGATGCAACAGTGTGCCTCGAAATACTCAAAAAGGAGGTACTTGTTACACTGAGAATTCTTAACCTCTGGACTGGAAACTTCTAAAAACTGCTTTCCCTGTATGAGCTTACAGGCTTGTGATTCCTGTAAGCTTTGTCAGAGAGGAGGGCACGGAACCCGACAGCTTGTTGGAATCAAGAGAACTGTTGACAGCAAGGAAATGTTTGAAGTGAGGGGAAGGGCAGGCGGGCGGGGGGGGTGGGTATGTGGGGGATCAGTAGGGAGACATGGGAAACCAAAGCTCATTACCAAGGTCTAATGGCAAAGAAAATGAGGCTTCTGTGTGATTTGAAGGCATTGCAACAGTTCACACAAAAGGTAAAATTCGGTTTGAGCAAGAAGGGTGTATATCACGTGGAAGAATGTACGACAATATGTGTTGTGATAGATGTATGTAACAGAAGGACAATAACCTTAAGAGATGGTGAAGAGAAAGGAAGCAATTCCAGAAAAAAAAGAGTGATGAGGGTGGAAGTGAACCAGGTCGCGTGAAGCAGTAAGTTGAACACACGCGACTAGCCAAAATCCCAAGTGAAAGAGGGGAAACACAACAGTGAATCCAAACTGTCTCGCAGATCCTTACAGGGCTAACAGTGTCTTGAGCGAGCCAAGCGCATCAGGGATCAGTCCGGTAAGCAGATTCTTCTGTAGCAATCTGAGAAGTTCGAGAGCCAGCGAAACATGTTGATACATGAGAACTTCACAACACACATGTGTGAAGATTGTAAAGTGAATCATTAGTTTGATTAGGGAAAGAAAGTGCATACATAGGATGCAAGAGGAGCTTGGAAGGGAAGGGGGAATGTTGGGTGGTTGGGTAGTCCCTATGGCAACTTGCAAGGAGGGGGCACCCAAATTGCAACAAGGACCATGTGGGTTGCAAGGAGGGGGGCACCCAACTTGTGGGTTGCAAAAAGGGGGTACCCAACTTGCACTTGGGGGCTCCAACACTTGTGGGTTGGATTGACACCCCAACTTGCAGGTCTACACCCCAAAGTTGGGTGTAGTCCTACAAAGCAAGCTACACCCAAAGTTGGGTGTAGCCTCAACCCCTTTTATACTTAGCATGCTATACACACATTTCTAACAACATGAGCATGGCTAACTATAGGACGTTGTGGCAGCAGAGGTGCAAGGATGGGATGCAAACCTGGCTAGGACTGGTAATGGGACTGGGACCGGGACTGGGACTGGGAAAAGGGTGGCTCAAGTGAAACGCTACCTCAGATATTCAAGGGGGAAGTAATGATAGCTCCAAAACGTTCGTCAACAGCAGTTCATCTTAGGGGTGATATCTCCAAACGTTTAACGTGTAACACGATGCATAATGGATGGATGCACACGATGAAATACTCACAGGATTTCCAGCTTATTGAGTCCACCCAAGGAAGCAGGGATAACGTCAGTAAGACTGTTGTCCGAAAGATCACTGGGAGAGAGTCGTGCAGGGAAGACAAAAAACAGTCACGGAGTGAGAGAAACGAAAAGAGGAGAACACAATTGAGGGGACAAAGCGTGCACCCTCCAAAAACCTAGTGTTGGTTGGGAAATAACATGCTAACCGAGGAGACTGGGTTTCAATTCTCTCGGTTGGCACCATCTCGGTTGTGTAGGACTGTTGCTCCTACGCCACTAAAGGAGGCACAGATGATGAAAGGGCTGCACGTTCGGTCGTTGGGCATATGAATGCACTGGCCCACAAAACCCAACATGCCCTTAGCCCAGATGGTTAACTAGCACACTCATGTTTCCAACATAGTGGTACCACCCAAAATGGGGGATTTGCTGTGTTGGCAAAAGGAGGAGGGCAAAGTGTAGCGTACAGTTTTTTTATACCGGTAAGGGAGCCAATGTAGGCAGGGATGGGCCCAGAGAGCTGGTTGTTATCGAGCGATCTGGTGGTTGCAGGATTTACCAAAAGCAGCATAAGATGGAACAGCCAGAACCAGGAGCACAATCGAATTTTCCTAGGCTAGGTACAATAACCAAAGTAGCTCGGAAAAGGTTTTTGTTCTGGTGAGCAATGTTAGGATGAGTAAGGGATGGCCACAAGGGAGGGATGCAATGTCTTACAGATCTGCCAATTTTGTGAGAGCGTCAATGCCTGCAGGTATGGGGCCAGTGAGCTGATTGTTTTTCAGCAGCCTGAGGGAAAATGGGAAAGGAAAAACCAAACTCCAAGGCTGCTGAAGGTCTGCGATGCATGCTGAAACGGCCCCAAAAGAGAGGAACGGTGCATTGGCATGAAACCCCTTCGGCCTGCCAATAGGGACCGACAGATGACTTTAGAGGTCATGTTGCAGCAGCAGTTGGTTTTGGTGTGCCTGAGTGTGTGCTGCACACAATGTGCGCGCAACTCACAGGAATTCCAGCTGAACGAGTCCAGCCAAGGCAACAGGAATGCCGCCTGAAAGCTGGTTGCTTGAGAAATTGCTGCGAGAAATGCATGCAGGGAAGAGAAAGTACAGGTGCGAGTGAGAGGAACGAAAAGTCGAGAACACGAGGGGCGGAGAGATGCACGCGCCAATAAGCTGGTGTGCGTGGGCAAGGCCAGGCAGGGACAGCAAGTGTGGGATAGATGGGGCATGGGCAACGAATTGCAGAGAAATCAAGCGTGGGCAAGGGTGGGCGTGCCAAGGAAAGGAGGAGAAGGGTTGCAACAATTGAGGTGGAGAGCTACTGACAGCCTGGTGAGGGCGAGCATGGCTCCAATCCCCTCGGGAATGGGACCGGACAGCTGGTTGGATCTCAGGTCTCTGGAAGAACAGCAGAGACAGTGGAGGAGGGTGAAGAGTGGAGAAGACGGATGTAGCGGCGAATATGGTCTATTTGCATCAGTAGGGAAGAGTCACGGCAGCAGCAGTGGCAGATTTGCAGTGGCAGAGCAACATTGGTGCCATGGCACCTACAGGGCATACATCAGCTTCAGTGAGGCAATGGAGGAAGGGATGGAGCCCGTGAGCTTGTTGGAACTAAGGCCCCTGCAGCATGGGAGGGCGGGGAAGGGATGACAAGAGGAGAAGGTTCAGTTTGGACTCATTTCCTTGTTATACCACAAGAAAAAAGTTGTGCTGCTTTCTTTTGAGGAAAAGGGTGCCCGACGAGCACTCTGACTTCTCTCAATCAGCACCATCTCCTGTTGTGGGGGACCTTTGCTCCTACCCCACTATGAGCCACAGATGTTGGAAGGGCTACAGGTTCGGTCGTGGGGGATTGGTGTTTCCAAAATGGTGGAACCAACCCAAATGGGGGATTTGCTGTGTTGTCAAAAGGAGCAGGAATATTTGTAGCGTACAGGTTTGTGATACCATGGAGGGAGCCAATGGAGGCAGGGATGGGCCCAGAGAGCTGATTGTTATCAAGCGATCTGGTGGTTGCAGGATTTTGCAAATCCAGAATTGGGTGGAACAGCCAAGCCATTGTTGACTCGGGGTGCAAATGGGTGATGACACGTGAGGGAAAAGACGGCAAGGAACTGATGAGAGAAGAAACGAGAAACTAGGTAACTTGGGATGGTTGTGCTGGACAGATATGTTGTGCTGAGCAATGGATAGCCACAAGGTAGGGATGCGATGTCTTACAGATCTACCAATTACGTGAGCGCATCAATGCCAGCAGGTATGGGGCCGGTGAGCTGATTGTTATTCAGCAGCCTGAGGGAGAATGGGAAAGGAAAAACCGAATTCTAAGGCTGCTAAAGGTCTGCAATGCTGGCTGGAACGGCTCCAAAAGAAAGGAACGGTGCCATGGCATGAAACCCCTTCTTGGGCTGCCAATTGGGACCAACTATTGACTTTAGAGGTCATGTTGTAGCAGCAGTTGGTTTTGGTGTGCTTGAGTGTGTCCGGCAATGAAGGCACTCGTGTGACGAATATTGCATGCATGCACCACAATGTGCGTGCAACTCACAGGAACTGCAGCTGAACGAGTCCAGCCAAAACAGAAGGAATGCCACCTGAAAGCTGGTTGTTTGAGAGATTGCTGAAAAGAAAGTGTGCAGGGCACAGGGAGTGCAGGTGCGAGTGAGAGGAACGAAGAGAGGAGCACATAATAAGTGGATGTTTTCATCGCTCACAACAAGCACAGAAGGAAGATATGGAGCAAAACCTGGGAGCCAAGAGGGAACATGACTGTTTCCGATGCTCGCCGCGACGCCGCCTCTCTCAATACTCGCGGCGCTACAGCCTTCTTGTGCTAGCGGATCAGCGAACGACGCCCGACAAACGCTCGACTTGCCGTCGCCAATAGGAAGCGGCTTCAGATTATATGGATGATGGCCATCACTATTTATGCTATTACTGAGTCAGCTCATCCGGAATTTAGGGATTGGGCAAAAGTGACGTTCGATTTTAATTAGACTCACCGAATCTGCCGTTTCTGTCTATATCGTCTACTGTCAACTGCGCATTCGTGCTTCGCGACGGTGCGGCGGCGTCGCACAGGTTGGGTTGCGTGATGGAGGAGGAACGAAGGATGGGACAGCGGGGGGAAGAGGTGAGAGTGATGTCCCATTTTTAAAACCAGGGTGCACATTCATAATGGGTGTACTCCCATCGGAAAGAAATTGGTGTTCGGCGAAAAAAGTTTGGCAGGAACGAAAATACACTAGGAAGAATGGATGTGGCGAGAAATACGAAAGTGGGCGAATTGTGGCTCACTGAATTAAATCTGCGCCTGCCTGCAGCTAGGGGCTGCGGAACGACCTTCCATTTCCGCCACCCTCCCAGACACCATAGTGATGAGTGAAGAAAACGTCTCGCACTGTCTCGCCACACCAACCAACCGCCAATACACATCAGGAACCAGGCGCCGGAGAATGTGAATAGGCAAGCAACGCGCATTTCTTCTAATGACGCGAAGGGATTATGTTTAGGGTTATAAGAGATAGGGTTAGGCGAAATGTGTGGAATCGCAGCGAGTGTGTTTAGATATATAGAACCATCGTGGCAGGACACCAATGGGGAGGGAACCGGGCAGCACAACAAGGATTTCGTCAGTGGAGAGCCCCCCAAATGACATATGATTATGGGGCGTGGAGGTGCGGAGGCGGCATGTTGCATTATCGCCATAGAACAGCGCGAAAAGTAGGGTAGAAAGGCATAAAACTCGCAAACCGAAGAATAGGGTAACGGTAGGAAGGCGACGCGTGACTCATCGCCCGCACCCGCACCGTGACTACTGTCCACGCGACAAGAAGACATTCGCGCGGTCGACTTTGAAAAATAAAAAGGTGGCCATCTATGTAACCATTTCCACACGCAGCCCTTACTTGCATTCTCCACGCCCCTCACTCTCATTGTATTACCCAACACCGGCACTTACTTTCCCCCACCCAGCTATTCAGTTTCCCCCATGCAGCTGTTTACTACCCCCCAGCAGGCTATTTACTTCCCTCCATCCAGCTACCTACTTCCCCCCATCCAGCGTCTACCATCCCCCCACCCAGCTATGACCTTCCCCCCCATCCTGCTAATTACTTCTCCCCACCCAGCTTCTAACATCCCCCCATCCAACTACTAACTTTCCCCCCCAAGTAGCTACTTACTTCCCTTTCCCCCACCGCGCTACCTTCTTTCCCGGTCATTGGGCTACTTACCTCCCCCCACACAGCTACTCACTTCCCCCCACCCAGCTACTTACTTCCCCCCACCCAGCTACTCACTTCCCCCCACACAGCTACTCACTTCCCCCCACACAGCTACTCACTTCCCCCCACCCAGCTACTCACTTCCCCCCACCCAGCTACTTACTTCCCCCCACACAGCTACTCACTTCCCCCCACCCAGCTACTCACTTCCCCCCACACAGCTACTCACTTCCCCCCACCCAGCTACTCACTTCCCCCCACACAGCTACTCACTTCCCCCCACACAGCTACTCACTTCCCCCCACCCAGCTACTCACTTCCCCCCACACAGCTACTCACTTCCCCCCACCAAGCTACTCACTTCCCCCCACACAGCTACTCACTTCCCCCCACCCAGCTACTCACTTCCCCCCACACAGCTACTCACTTCCCCCCACCCAGCTACTCACTTCCCCCCACCCAGCTACTTACTTCCCCCCACCTAGCTACTCACTTCCCCCCACACAGCTACTCACTTCCCCCCACACAGCTACTCACTTCCCCCCACACAGCTACTCACTTCCCCCCACCCAGCTACTCACTTCCCCCCACCCAGCTACTCACTTCCCCCCACACAGCTACTCACTTCCCCCCACACAGCTACTCACTTCCCCCCACCCAGCTACTCACTTCCCCCCACACAGCTACTCACTTCCCCCCACACAGCTACTCACTTCCCCCCACCCAGCTACTCACTTCCCCCCACCCAGCTACTCACTTCCCCCCACCCAGCTACTCACTTCCCCCCACCCAGCTACTCACTTCCCCCCACACAGCTACTCACTTCCCCCCACCCAGCTACTCACTTCCCCCCACCCAGCTACTCACTTCCCCCCACACAGCTACTCACTTCCCCCCACACAGCTACTCACTTCCCCCCACCCAGCTACTCACTTCCCCCCACACAGCTACTCACTTCCCCCCACCCAGCTACTCACTTCCCCCCACCCAGCTACTCACTTCCCCCCACCCAGCTACTTACTTCCCCCCACCTAGCTACTCACTTTACCCCACCCAGCTACTCACTTCCCCCCACCCAGCTACTTACTTCCCCCCACCTAGCTACTCACTTCCCCCCACACAGCTACTCACTTCCCCCCACACAGCTACTCACTTCCCCCCACACAGCTACTCACTTCCCCCCACCCAGCTACTCACTTCCCCCCACCCAGCTACTCACTTCCCCCCACACAGCTACTCACTTCCCCCCACACAGCTACTCACTTCCCCCCACCCAGCTACTCACTTCCCCCCACACAGCTACTCACTTCCCCCCACACAGCTACTCACTTCCCCCCACCCAGCTACTCACTTCCCCCCACACAGCTACTCACTTCCCCCCACACAGCTACTCACTTCCCCCCACCCAGCTACTCACTTCCCCCCACCCAGCTACTCACTTCCCCCCACACAGCTACTCACTTCCCCCCACACAGCTACTCACTTCCCCCCACCCAGCTACTCACTTCCCCCCACCCAGCTACTCACTTCCCCCCACACAGCTACTCACTTCCCCCCACACAGCTACTCACTTCCCCCCACCCAGCTACTCACTTCCCCCCACACAGCTACTCACTTCCCCCCACCCAGCTACTCACTTCCCCCCACACAGCTACTCACTTCCCCCCACCCAGCTACTCACTTCCCCCCACCCAGCTACTCACTTCCCCCCACACAGCTACTCACTTCCCCCCACACAGCTACTCACTTCCCCCCACCCAGCTACTCACTTCCCCCCACACAGCTACTCACTTCCCCCCACACAGCTACTCACTTCCCCCCACACAGCTACTCACTTCCCCCCACACAGCTACTCACTTCCCCCCACCCAGCTACTCACTTCCCCCCACCCAGCTACTTACTTCCCCCCACCCAGCTACTCACTTCCCCCCACACAGCTACTCACTTCCCCCCACACAGCTACTTACTTCCCCCCACCCAGCTACTCACTTCCCCCCACACAGCTACTCACTTCCCCCACACAGCTACTCACTTCCCCCCACCCAGCTACTCACTTCCCCCCACCCAGCTACTCACTTCCCCCCACCCAGCTACTTACTTCCCCCCACCTAGCTACTCACTTCCCCCCACACAGCTACTCACTTCCCCCCACACAGCTACTCACTTCCCCCCACACAGCTACTCACTTCCCCCCACCCAGCTACTCACTTCCCCCCACCCAGCTACTCACTTCCCCCCACACAGCTACTCACTTCCCCCCACACAGCTACTCACTTCCCCCCACCCAGCTACTCACTTCCCCCCACACAGCTACTCACTTCCCCCCACACAGCTACTCACTTCCCCCCACACAGCTACTCACTTCCCCCCACCCAGCTACTCACTTCCCCCCACCCAGCTACTCACTTCCCCCCACACAGCTACTCACTTCCCCCCACCCAGCTACTCACTTCCCCCCACCCAGCTACTCACTTCCCCCCACACAGCTACTCACTTCCCCCCACACAGCTACTCACTTCCCCCCACCCAGCTACTCACTTCCCCACACCCAGCTACTCACTTCCCCCCACCCAGCTACTTACTTCCCCCCACCTAGCTACTCACTTCCCCCCACACAGCTACTCACTTCCCCCCACACAGCTACTCACTTCCCCCCACCCAGCTACTCACTTCCCCCCACCCAGCTACTCACTCCCCCCCACCCAGCTACTTACTTCCCCCCACCTAGCTACTCACTTCCCCCCACCCAGCTACTCACTTCCCCCCACCCAGCTACTTACTTCCCCCCACCTAGCTACTCACTTCCCCCCACACAGCTACTCACTTCCCCCCACACAGCTACTCACTTCCCCCCACACAGCTACTCACTTCCCCCCACCCAGCTACTCACTTCCCCCCACCCAGCTACTCACTTCCCCCCACCCAGCTACTCACTTCCCCCCACCCAGCTACTCACTTCCCCCCACCCAGCTACTTACTTCCCCCCACCTAGCTACTCACTTCCCCCCACACAGCTACTCACTTCCCCCCACACAGCTACTCACTTCCCCCCACACAGCTACTCACTTCCCCCCACCCAGCTACTCACTTCCCCCCACCCAGCTACTCACTTCCCCCCACACAGCTACTCACTTCCCCCCACCCAGCTACTCACTTCCCCCCACCCAGCTACTCACTTCCCCCCACACAGCTACTCACTTCCCCCCACACAGCTACTCACTTCCCCCCAAACAGCTACTCACTTCCCCCCACACAGCTACTCACTTCCCCCCACCCAGCTACTCACTTCCCCCCACCCAGCTACTCACTTCCCCCCACACAGCTACTCACTTCCCCCCACCCAGCTACTCACTTCCCCCCACCCAGCTACTCACTTCCCCCCACCCAGCTACTTACTTCCCCCCACCTAGCTACTCACTTCCCCCCACCCAGCTACTCACTTCCCCCCACACAGCTACTCACTTCCCCCCACCCAGCTACTCACTTCCCCCCACCCAGCTACTCACTTCCCCCCACCCAGCTACTCACTTCCCCCCACCCAGCTACTCACTTCCCCCCACACAGCTACTCACTTCCCCCCACACAGCTACTCACTTCCCCCCACCCAGCTACTCACTTCTCCCCACCCAGCTACTCACTTTCCCCCACCCAGCTACTTACTTCCCCCCACCTAGCTACTCACTTCCCCCCACACAGCTACTCACTTCCCCCCACACAGCTACTCACTTCCCCCCACACAGCTACTCACTTCCCCCCACCCAGCTACTCACTTCTCCCCACCCAGCTACTCACTTTCCCCCACCCAGCTACTTACTTCCCCCCACCTAGCTACTCACTTCCCCCCACACAGCTACTCACTTCCCCCCACCCAGCTACTCACTTCCCCCCACCCAGCTACTCACTTCCCCCCACCCAGCTACTCACTTCCCCCCACCAAGCTACTCACTTCCCCCCACACAGCTACTCACTTCCCCCCACACAGCTACTCACTTCCCCCCACACAGCTACTCACTTCCCCCCACCCAGCTACTCACTTCCCCCCACCCAGCTACTCACTTCCCCCCACCAAGCTACTCACTTCCCCCCACACAGCTACTCACTTCCCCCCACACAGCTACTCACTTCCCCCCACCCAGCTACTCACTTCCCCCCACACAGCTACTCACTTCCCCCCACCAAGCTACTCACTTCCCCCCACACAGCTACTCACTTCCCCCCACACAGCTACTCACTTCCCCCCACACAGCTACTCACTTCCCCCCACACAGCTACTCACTTCCCCCCACCCAGCTACTCACTTTCCCCCACCCAGCTACTTACTTCCCCCCACCTAGCTACTCACTTCCCCCCACACAGCTACTCACTTCCCCCCACACAGCTACTCACTTCCCCCCACCCAGCTACTCACTTCCCCCCACCCAGCTACTCACTTCCCCCCACCCAGCTACTCACTTCCCCCCACACAGCTACTCACTTCCCCCCACACAGCTACTGACTTCCCCCCACACAGCTACTCACTTCCCCCCACACAGCTACTCACTTCCCCCCACCCAGCTACTCACTTCCCCCCACCCAGCTACTCACTTCCCCCCACCCAGCTACTTACTTCCCCCCACCTAGCTACTCACTTCCCCCCACACAGCTACTCACTTCCCCCCACACAGCTACTCACTTCCCCCCACACAGCTACTCACTTCCCCCCACCCAGCTACTCACTTCCCCCACCCAGCTACTCACTTCCCCCCACACAGCTACTCACTTCCCCCCACACAGCTACTCACTTCCCCCCACCCAGCTACTCACTTCCCCCCACCCAGCTACTTACTTCCCCCCACCTAGCTACTCACTTCCCCCCACACAGCTACTCACTTCCCCCCACACAGCTACTCACTTCCCCCCACACAGCTACTCACTTCCCCCCACCCAGCTACTCACTTCCCCCCACCCAGCTACTCACTTCCCCCCACCCAGCTACTTACTTCCCCCCACCTAGCTACTCACTTCCCCCCACACAGCTACTCACTTCCCCCCACACAGCTACTCACTTCCCCCCACACAGCTACTCACTTCCCCCCACCCAGCTACTCACTTCCCCCCACCCAGCTACTCACTTCCCCCCACACAGCTACTCACTTCCCCCCACCCAGCTACTCACTTCCCCCCACCCAGCTACTCACTTCCCCCCACACAGCTACTCACTTCCCCCCAAACAGCTACTCACTTCCCCCCACACAGCTACTCACTTCCCCCCACCCAGCTACTCACTTCCCCCCACACAGCTACTCACTTCCCCCCACCCAGCTACTCACTTCCCCCCACCCAGCTACTCACTTCCCCCCACCCAGCTACTCACTTCCCCCCACCCAGCTACTCACTTCCCCCCACCCAGCTACTTACTTCCCCCCACCCAGCTACTCACTTCCCCCCACACAGCTACTCACTTCCCCCCACCCAGCTACTCACTTCCCCCCACACAGCTACTCACTTCCCCCCACCAAGCTACTCACTTCCCCCCACACAGCTACTCACTTCCCCCCACACAGCTACTCACTTCCCCCCACACAGCTACTCACTTCCCCCCACACAGCTACTCACTTCCCCCCACCCAGCTACTCACTTCTCCCCACCCAGCTACTCACTTTCCCCCACCCAGCTACTTACTTCCCCCCACCTAGCTACTCACTTCCCCCCACACAGCTACTCACTTCCCCCCACACAGCTACTCACTTCCCCCCACCCAGCTACTCACTTCCCCCCACCCAGCTACTCACTTCCCCCCACACAGCTACTCACTTCCCCCCACACAGCTACTCACTTCCCCCCACCCAGCTACTCACTTCCCCCCACCCAGCTACTCACTTCCCCCCACCAAGCTACTCACTTCCCCCCACACAGCTACTCACTTCCCCCCACACAGCTACTCACTTCCCCCCACACAGCTACTCACTTCCCCCCACCAAGCTACTCACTTCCCCCCACACAGCTACTCACTTCCCCCCACACAGCTACTCACTTCCCCCCACACAGCTACTTACTTCCCCCCACACAGCTACTCACTTCCCCCCACACAGCTACTCACTTCCCCCCACACAGCTACTCACTTCCCCCCACACAGCTACTCACTTCCCCCCACCCAGCTACTCACTTCCCCCCACACAGCTACTCACTTCCCCCCACACAGCTACTCACTTCCCCCCACACAGCTACTCACTTCCCCCCACACAGCTACTCACTTCCCCCCACCCAGCTACTCACTTTCCCCCACACAGCTACTCACTTCCCCCCACCCAGCTACTTACTTCCCCCCACCTAGCTACTCACTTCCCCCCACACAGCTACTCACTTCCCCCCACACAGCTACTCACTTCCCCCCACCCAGCTACTCACTTCCCCCCACCCAGCTACTCACTTCCCCCCACCCAGCTACTCACTTCCCCCCACCTAGCTACTCACTTCCCCCCACACAGCTACTCACTTCCCCCCACACAGCTACTCACTTCCCCCCACACAGCTACTCACTTCCCCCCACCCAGCTACTCACTTCCCCCCACACAGCTACTCACTTCCCCCCACACAGCTACTCACTTGCCCCCACACAGCTACTCACTTCCCCCCACACAGCTACTCACTTCCCCCCACACAGCTACTCACTTCCCCCCACCCAGCTACTTACTTCCCCCCACCTAGCTACTCACTTCCCCCCACACAGCTACTCACTTCCCCCCACACAGCTACTTACTTCCCCCCACCCAGCTACTCACTTCCCCCCACACAGCTACTCACTTCCCCCCAAACAGCTACTCACTTCCCCCCACACAGCTACTCACTTCCCCCCACCCAGCTACTCACTTCCCCCCACCCAGCTACTCACTTCCCCCCACACAGCTACTCACTTCCCCCCACCCAGCTACTCACTTCCCCCCACCCAGCTACTCACTTCCCCCCACCCAGCTACTTACTTCCCCCCACCTAGCTACTCACTTCCCCCCACCCAGCTACTCACTTCCCCCCACCCAGCTACTTACTTCCCCCCACCCAGCTACTCACTTCCCCCCACACAGCTACTCACTTCCCCCCACCCAGCTACTCACTTCCCCCCACACAGCTACTCACTTCCCCCCACCAAGCTACTCACTTCCCCCCACACAGCTACTCACTTCCCCCCACACAGCTACTCACTTCCCCCCACACAGCTACTCACTTCCCCCCACACAGCTACTCACTTCCCCCCACCCAGCTACTCACTTCCCCCCACCCAGCTACTCACTTTCCCCCACCCAGCTACTTACTTCCCCCCACACAGCTACTCACTTCCCCCCACCCAGCTACTCACTTCCCCCCACCCAGCTACTCACTTCCCCCCACCCAGCTACTCACTTCCCCCCACCCAGCTACTCACTTCCCCCCACCAAGCTACTCACTTCCCCCCACACAGCTACTCACTTCCCCCCACACAGCTACTCACTTCCCCCCACACAGCTACTCACTTCCCCCCACCCAGCTACTCACTTCCCCCCACCCAGCTACTTACTTCCCCCCACACAGCTACTCACTTCCCCCCACCCAGCTACTCACTTCCCCCCACACAGCTACTCACTTCCCCCCACACAGCTACTCACTTCCCCCCACACAGCTACTCACTTCCCCCCACACAGCTACTCACTTCCCCCCACACAGCTACTCACTTCCCCCCACACAGCTACTCACTTCCCCCCACACAGCTACTCACTTCCCCCCACACAGCTACTCACTTCCCCCCACACAGCTACTCACTTCCCCCCACCCAGCTACTCACTTTCCCCCACACAGCTACTCACTTCCCCCCACCCAGCTACTTACTTCCCCCCACCTAGCTACTCACTTCCCCCCACACAGCTACTCACTTCCCCCCACCCAGCTACTCACTTCCCCCCACCCAGCTACTCACTTCCCCCCACCCAGCTACTCACTTCCCCCCACCTAGCTACTCACTTCCCCCCACCCAGCTACTCACTTCCCCCCACCCAGCTACTCACTTCCCCCCACCCAGCTACTCACTTCCCCCCACACAGCTACTCACTTCCCCCCACCCAGCTACTCACTTCCCCCCACCCAGCTACTCACTTTCCCCCACACAGCTACTCACTTCCCCCCACCCAGCTACTTACTTCCCCCCACACAGCTACTCACTTTCCCCCACACAGCTACTCACTTCCCCCCACCCAGCTACTCACTTCCCCCCACCCAGCTACTCACTTCCCCCCACCCAGCTACTCACTTCCCCCCACACAGCTACTCACTTCCCCCCACCCAGCTACTCACTTCCCCCCACCCAGCTACTCACTTTCCCCCACACAGCTACTCACTTCCCCCCACACAGCTACTCACTTCCCCCCACACAGCTACTCACTTCCCCCCACCCAGCTACTCACTTCCCCCCACCCAGCTACTCACTTCCCCCCACACAGCTACTCACTTCCCCCCACACAGCTACTCACTTCCCCCCACCCAGCTACTCACTTCCCCCCACACAGCTACTCACTTCCCCCCACACAGCTACTCACTTCCCCCCACACAGCTACTGACTTCCCCCCACACAGCTACTCACTTCCCCCCACCCAGCTACTCACTTCCCCCCACCCAGCTACTTACTTCCCCCCACCTAGCTACTCACTTCTCCCCACACAGCTACTCACTTCCCCCCACACAGCTACTCACTTCCCCCCACCCAGCTACTCACTTCCCCCCACCCAGCTACTCACTTCCCCCCACCCAGCTACTTACTTCCCCCCACCCAGCTACTCACTTCTCCCCACACAGCTACTCACTTCCCCCCACACAGCTACTCACTTCCCCCCACCCAGCTACTCACTTCCCCCCACCCAGCTACTCACTTTCCCCCACACAGCTACTCACTTCCCCCCACACAGCTACTCACTTCCCCCCACACAGCTACTCACTTCCCCCCACCCAGCTACTCACTTCCCCCCACCCAGCTACTCACTTCCCCCCACACAGCTACTCACTTCCCCCCACACAGCTACTCACTTCCCCCCACCCAGCTACTCACTTCCCCCCACACAGCTACTCACTTCCCCCCACACAGCTACTCACTTCCCCCCACACAGCTACTGACTTCCCCCCACACAGCTACTCACTTCCCCCCACCCAGCTACTCACTTCCCCCCACCCAGCTACTTACTTCCCCCCACCTAGCTACTCACTTCTCCCCACACAGCTACTCACTTCCCCCCACACAGCTACTCACTTCCCCCCACCCAGCTACTCACTTCCCCCCACCCAGCTACTCACTTCCCCCCACCCAGCTACTTACTTCCCCCCACCCAGCTACTCACTTCTCCCCACACAGCTACTCACTTCCCCCCACACAGCTACTCACTTCCCCCCACCCAGCTACTCACTTCCCCCCACCAAGCTACTCACTTCCCCCCACACAGCTACTCACTTCCCCCCACACAGCTACTCACTTCCCCCCACACAGCTACTCACTTCCCCCCACACAGCTACTCACTTCCCCCCACACAGCTACTCACTTCCCCTCACCCAGCTACTCACTTCCCCCCACCCAGCTACTTACTTCCCCCCACACAGCTACTCACTTCCCCCCACCCAGCTACTCACTTCCCCCCACACAGCTACTCACTTCCCCCCACACAGCTACTCACTTCCCCCCACCCAGCTACTCACTTCCCCCCACACAGCTACTCACTTCCCCCCACCCAGCTACTCACTTCCCCCCACACAGCTACTCACTTCCCCCCACACAGCTACTCACTTCCCCCCACCCAGCTACTCACTTCCCCCCACACAGCTACTCACTTCCCCCCACACAGCTACTCACTTCCCCCCACACAGCTACTCACTTCCCCCCACACAGCTACTCACTTCCCCCCGCCCAGCTACTCACTTCCCCCCACCCAGCTACTCACTTCCCCCCACCCAGCTACTCACTTCCCCCCACCCAGCTACTCACTTCCCCCCACACAGCTACTCACTTCCCCCCACACAGCTACTCACTTCCCCCCACACAGCTACTCACTTCCCCCCACCCAGCTACTCACTTCCCCCCACACAGCTACTCACTTCCCCCCACACAGCTACTCACTTCCCCCCACCCAGCTACTCACTTCCCCCCACACAGCTACTCACTTCCCCCCACACAGCTACTCACTTCCCCCCACACAGCTACTCACTTCCCCCCACCCAGCTACTCACTTCCCCCCACCCAGCTACTCATTTCCCCCCACACAGCTACTCACTTCCCCCCACACAGCTACTCACTTCCCCCCACACAGCTACTCACTTCCCCCCACACAGCTACTCACTTCCCCCCACCCAGCTACTCACTTCCCCCCACCCAGCTACTCATTTCCCCCCACACAGCTACTCACTTCCCCCCACACAGCTACTCACTTCCCCCCACCCAGCTACTCACTTCCCCCCACACAGCTACTCACTTCCCCCCACCCAGCTACTCACTTCCCCCCACCCAGCTACTCACTTCCCCCCACACAGCTACTCACTTCCCCCCACCCAGCTACTCACTTCCCCCCACACAGCTACTCACTTCCCCCCACCCAGCTACTCACTTCCCCCCACACAGCTACTCACTTCCCCCCACCCAGCTACTCACTTCCCCCCACACAGCTACTCACTTCCCCCCACCCAGCTACTCACTTCCCCCCACCCAGCTACTCACTTCCCCCCACACAGCTACTCACTTCCCCCCACCCAGCTACTCACTTCCCCCCACCCAGCTACTCACTTCCCCCCACACAGCTACTCACTTCCCCCCACACAGCTACTCACTTCCCCCCACCCAGCTACTCACTTCCCCCCACACAGCTACTCACTTCCCCCCACACAGCTACTCACTTCCCCCCACACAGCTACTCACTTCCCCCCACACAGCTACTCACTTCCCCCCACACAGCTACTCACTTCCCCCCACCCAGCTACTCACTTCCCCCCACCCAGCTACTTACTTCCCCCCACCCAGCTACTCACTTCCCCCCACACAGCTACTCACTTCCCCCCACACAGCTACTCACTTCCCCCCACCCAGCTACTCACTTCCCCCCACCCAGCTACTTACTTCCCCCCACCCAGCTACTCACTTCCCCCCACCCAGCTACTCACTTCCCCCCACCCAGCTACTTACTTCCCCCCACCCAGCTACTCACTTCCCCCCACCCAGCTACTCACTTCCCCCCACCCAGCTACTTACTTCCCCCCACCTAGCTACTCACTTCCCCCCACACAGCTACTCACTTCCCCCCACACAGCTACTCACTTCCCCCCACACAGCTACTCACTTCCCCCCACCCAGCTACTCACTTCCCCCCACCCAGCTACTCACTTCCCCCCACACAGCTACTCACTTCCCCCCACCCAGCTACTCACTTCCCCCCACACAGCTACTCACTTCCCCCCACACAGCTACTCACTTCCCCCCACACAGCTACTCACTTCCCCCCACACAGCTACTCACTTCCCCCCACACAGCTACTCACTTCCCCCCACCCAGCTACTCACTTCCCCCCACACAGCTACTCACTTCCCCCCACACAGCTACTCACTTCCCCCCACACAGCTACTCACTTCCCCCCACCCAGCTACTCACTTCCCCCCACACAGCTACTCACTTCCCCCCACCCAGCTACTCACTTCCCCCCACACAGCTACTCACTTCCCCCCACACAGCTACTCACTTCCCCCCACCCAGCTACTCACTTCCCCCCACCCAGCTACTCATTTCCCCCCACACAGCTACTCACTTCCCCCCACACAGCTACTCACTTCCCCCCACACAGCTACTCACTTCCCCCCACCCAGCTACTCACTTCCCCCCACCCAGCTACTCATTTCCCCCCACACAGCTACTCACTTCCCCCCACACAGCTACTCACTTCCCCCCACCCAGCTACTCACTTCCCCCCACACAGCTACTCACTTCCCCCCACCCAGCTACTCACTTCCCCCCACCCAGCTACTCACTTCCCCCCACACAGCTACTCACTTCCCCCCACCCAGCTACTCACTTCCCCCCACACAGCTACTCACTTCCCCCCACACAGCTACTCACTTCCCCCCACCCAGCTACTCACTTCCCCCCACACAGCTACTCACTTCCCCCCACCCAGCTACTCACTTCCCCCCACCCAGCTACTCACTTCCCCCCACACAGCTACTCACTTCCCCCCACACAGCTACTCACTTCCCCCCACCCAGCTACTCACTTCCCCCCACACAGCTACTCACTTCCCCCCACCCAGCTACTCACTTCCCCCCACACAGCTACTCACTTCCCCCCACACAGCTACTCACTTCCCCCCACCCAGCTACTCACTTCCCCCCACCCAGCTACTCACTTCCCCCCACACAGCTACTCACTTCCCCCCACACAGCTACTCACTTCCCCCCACCCAGCTACTCACTTCCCCCCACACAGCTACTCACTTCCCCCCACACAGCTACTCACTTCCCCCCACCCAGCTACTCACTTCCCCCCACCCAGCTACTCATTTCCCCCCACACAGCTACTCACTTCCCCCCACACAGCTACTCACTTCCCCCCACCCAGCTACTCACTTCCCCCCACACAGCTACTCACTTCCCCCCACCCAGCTACTCACTTCCCCCCACCCAGCTACTCACTTCCCCCCACACAGCTACTCACTTCCCCCCACCCAGCTACTCACTTCCCCCCACACAGCTACTCACTTCCCCCCACACAGCTACTCACTTCCCCCCACACAGCTACTCACTTCCCCCCACACAGCTACTCACTTCCCCCCACCCAGCTACTCACTTCCCCCCACACAGCTACTCACTTCCCCCCACACAGCTACTCACTTCCCCCCACACAGCTACTCACTTCCCCCCACCCAGCTACTCACTTCCCCCCACACAGCTACTCACTTCCCCCCACACAGCTACTCACTTCCCCCCACCCAGCTACTCACTTCCCCCCACACAGCTACTCACTTCCCCCCACCCAGCTACTCACTTCCCCCCACCCAGCTACTCACTTCCCCCCACACAGCTACTCACTTCCCCCCACACAGCTACTCACTTCCCCCCACCCAGCTACTCACTTCCCCCCACACAGCTACTCACTTCCCCCCACCCAGCTACTCACTTCCCCCCACACAGCTACTCACTTCCCCCCACACAGCTACTCACTTCCCCCCACCCAGCTACTCACTTCCCCCCACCCAGCTACTCACTTCCCCCCACACAGCTACTCACTTCCCCCCACACAGCTACTCACTTCCCCCCACCCAGCTACTCACTTCCCCCCACACAGCTACTCACTTCCCCCCACACAGCTACTCACTTCCCCCCACCCAGCTACTCACTTCCCCCCACCCAGCTACTCATTTCCCCCCACACAGCTACTCACTTCCCCCCACACAGCTACTCACTTCCCCCCACCCAGCTACTCACTTCCCCCCACACAGCTACTCACTTCCCCCCACCCAGCTACTCACTTCCCCCCACCCAGCTACTCACTTCCCCCCACACAGCTACTCACTTCCCCCCACCCAGCTACTCACTTCCCCCCACACAGCTACTCACTTCCCCCCACACAGCTACTCACTTCCCCCCACACAGCTACTCACTTCCCCCCACACAGCTACTCACTTCCCCCCACCCAGCTACTCACTTCCCCCCACACAGCTACTCACTTCCCCCCACACAGCTACTCACTTCCCCCCACCCAGCTACTCACTTCCCCCCACACAGCTACTCACTTCCCCCCACACAGCTACTCACTTCCCCCCACACAGCTACTCACTTCCCCCCACCCAGCTACTCACTTCCCCCCACCCAGCTACTCATTTCCCCCCACACAGCTACTCACTTCCCCCCACACAGCTACTCACTTCCCCCCACACAGCTACTCACTTCCCCCCACACAGCTACTCACTTCCCCCCACCCAGCTACTCACTTCCCCCCACCCAGCTACTCATTTCCCCCCACACAGCTACTCACTTCCCCCCACACAGCTACTCACTTCCCCCCACCCAGCTACTCACTTCCCCCCACACAGCTACTCACTTCCCCCCACCCAGCTACTCACTTCCCCCCACACAGCTACTTACTTCCCCCCACCCAGCTACTCACTTCCCCCCACCCAGCTACTCACTTCCCCCCACCCAGCTACTTACTTCCCCCCACCCAGCTACTCACTTCCCCCCACCCAGCTACTCGCTTCCCCCCACCCAGCTACTTACTTCCCCCCACCTAGCTACTCACTTCCCCCCACACAGCTACTCACTTCCCCCCACACAGCTACTCACTTCCCCCCACACAGCTACTCACTTCCCCCCACACAGCTACTTACTTCCCCCCACCCAGCTACTCACTTCCCCCCACCCAGCTACTCACTTCCCCCCACCCAGCTACTTACTTCCCCCCACCCAGCTACTCACTTCCCCCCACCCAGCTACTCACTTCCCCCCACCCAGCTACTTACTTCCCCCCACCTAGCTACTCACTTCCCCCCACACAGCTACTCACTTCCCCCCACACAGCTACTCACTTCCCCCCACACAGCTACTCACTTCCCCCCACCCAGCTACTCACTTCCCCCCACCCAGCTACTCACTTCCCCCCACACAGCTACTCACTTCCCCCCACACAGCTACTCACTTCCCCCCACACAGCTACTCACTTCCCCCCACCCAGCTACTCACTTCCCCCCACACAGCTACTCACTTCCCCCCACACAGCTACTCACTTCCCCCCACCCAGCTACTCACTTCCCCCCACACAGCTACTCACTTCCCCCCACACAGCTACTCACTTCCCCCCACACAGCTACTCACTTCCCCCCACCCAGCTACTCACTTCCCCCCACACAGCTACTCACTTCCCCCCACACAGCTACTCACTTCCCCCCACACAGCTACTCACTTCCCCCCACCCAGCTACTCACTTCCCCCCACCCAGCTACTCACTTCCCCCCACCCAGCTACTCATTTCCCCCCACACAGCTACTCACTTCCCCCCACACAGCTACTCACTTCCCCCCACCCAGCTACTCACTTCCCCCCACCCAGCTACTCACTTCCCCCCACACAGCTACTCACTTCCCCCCACCCAGCTACTCACTTCCCCCCACCCAGCTACTCACTTCCCCCCACCCAGCTACTCACTTCCCCCCACCAAGCTACTCACTTCCCCCCACACAGCTACTCACTTCCCCCCACACAGCTACTCACTTCCCCCCACACAGCTACTCACTTCCCCCCACCCAGCTACTCACTTCCCCCCACCCAGCTACTCACTTCCCCCCACACAGCTACTCACTTCCCCCCACCCAGCTACTCACTTCCCCCCACACAGCTACTCACTTCCCCCCACACAGCTACTCACTTCCCCCCACCCAGCTACTCACTTCCCCCCACACAGCTACTCACTTCCCCCCACCCAGCTACTCACTTCCCCCCACCCAGCTACTCACTTCCCCCCACACAGCTACTCACTTCCCCCCACCCAGCTACTCACTTCCCCCCACACAGCTACTCACTTCCCCCCACACAGCTACTCACTTCCCCCCACACAGCTACTCACTTCCCCCCACACAGCTACTCACTTCCCCCCACACAGCTACTCACTTCCCCCCACCCAGCTACTCACTTCCCCCCACCCAGCTACTCATTTCCCCCCACACAGCTACTCACTTCCCCCCACACAGCTACTCACTTCCCCCCACCCAGCTACTCACTTCCCCCCACACAGCTACTCACTTCCCCCCACCCAGCTACTCACTTCCCCCCACCCAGCTACTCACTTCCCCCCACCCAGCTACTCACTTCCCCCCACCCAGCTACTCACTTCCCCCCACACAGCTACTCACTTCCCCCCACCCAGCTACTCACTTCCCCCCACCCAGCTACTCACTTCCCCCCACACAGCTACTCACTTCCCCCCACACAGCTACTCACTTCCCCCCACCCAGCTACTCACTTCCCCCCACACAGCTACTCACTTCCCCCCACACAGCTACTCACTTCCCCCCACACAGCTACTCACTTCCCCCCACACAGCTACTCACTTCCCCCCACCCAGCTACTCACTTCCCCCCACCCAGCTACTCATTTCCCCCCACACAGCTACTCACTTCCCCCCACACAGCTACTCACTTCCCCCCACCCAGCTACGCACTTCCCCCCACACAGCTACTCACTTCCCCCCACACAGCTACTCACTTCCCCCCACCCAGCTACTCACTTCCCCCCACCCAGCTACTCACTTCCCCCCACACAGCTACTCACTTCCCCCCACACAGGTACTCACTTCCCCCCACACAGCTACTCACTTCCCCCCACACAGCTACTCACTTCCCCCCACCCAGCTACTCACTTCCCCCCACCCAGCTACTTACTTCCCCCCACCCAGCTACTCACTTCCCCCCACCCAGCTACTCACTTCCCCCCACACAGCTACTCACTTCCCCCCACCCCACACAGCTACTCACTTCCCCCCACCCAGCTACTCACTTCCCCCCACCCAGCTACTCACTTCCCCTCACCCAGCTACTCACTTCCCCCCACCCAGCTGACATCCGCCCTTGCTCCCCTCTCCTTCCCTCCACCCAGCTACTGGCCATGTCGTCTGATTGTGAGGTGCGGAGTTCTGCCCTTGAAGAGTTGCGTGACATGGCGAACAAATGCGAAGTGAAGAGTCTTGGTATTTCTAGTCACATGCAGCTGCCAATCTGTTTCCTACGGATTGGTTTGTCATGCTTGATGGGAAGGACTGCATCCATTGCCGATCTGGTGTTCTTCTTACTAATGGTGGGGGATGGGGCAATCGAGAAGCTGATGATGGCAGCAACAAGGGCTGGTGAGATGTGACGGAGTTGTGGAACAGTTTGGGGCATGTAGTTGAGATGAACAAGAAAGATTCATTAGTTCCTAATCTTTTGTTCGCGCAGGATCCGATGGGACAACCGCAGGCGAAAGCGTGAAAGTACTTCTAGCGACATTTGGTGCATCTTTCAGATGCAGGGCAGATATTGCATCAGAGGATCTATCAGATCTTACGATGCGGGATCCTTATGGCATTGCAGGTCTACGATACGGCTTTCCTGCATACACCCTGGGTCCCGATGGAGCGTTGTATCGGGATGGCCGGCGGTTTCAATGGGGTGGGGCACGGAAGGGCTCCAACTATGATGCTGGTACGCACGATCGATTCTTTTCCGAAACGCGGCGCAAGTGTGACAAGTGTGAAACCGAGACATGGATTGACATTTTTTTTCCTGGCGAATGTTGTGTCATATCACCCACAATCATGTACTTATTCGAGGCATCCCTAAACTATTATGAAACTACAATTGCCCCCACGATCTAAATTCATGGCAGCTCGACAGGATAGGCCTGTCCATGACGTCACGGCGGGTGTGGAATGGCAAGACGTGGTGATCGGGAGTGATGCGCCAGCGCGCCCAGACCAAGGCACTGTGGCTGTTGAGGTTGTGCATGAGCTGAGCGGACTGCGCGGGCCACCACCTGACTTCCGTCAGGAAACACGTTGCAATGGTGATACAAGCCCGAGGATAGCAAGGTACTTACGTGATGAACAGAATGCGTAGAGCCCGGACCCTTCGCATGTTGATGTCCCAATGGTGCGCATTCATGTACACATTCATACGATTCAATCACTAAGTTTTGTGCACATCTACCCACCCTTCTGCTCCCGTACACCGGCAGAGCATGTGCACCCCTCCCTCCCCACAGCACTGTGGTTGTTGAGGTCGTGCACGAGCTGATCGGACGGCGCGGGCCACACTCGGACCTCCGTCAGGAAACACGTTGCAATGGTGATGCAAGCCCGATTCCAGCAAGGTACGTACGTGTTGAACATCATGTATAGAGCCCGGACCCTTCGCATGCGTAGGGCATTCGGTGCGCATATAGTACACATTTATAATAGTTTGCTCATTAAGTGTTGCACCCATATACACACCCTTCTTCTCCCTTACAACGTCAGAGCATTTGCACCAACGCCCACCAAAACCACACCAATAAAGGGAGACGGTTGGACCATGCTTCCTCTCTTGGACGGTCTTCGCAACATCGTTTGCTTCCTTGACCCCATTCACACGCTACAGTTTTTTATGGTTTTGTCACTTCATTGTACGGGGGTGGTGGGGTGCAATGGTCGTATGAAAGTGAGGTCATGGAAATTGGGGTGGGCTGGACTTGGTTTGAAGTGGGAGTGTGACGTGTGCAGGAAGTCGATGACTTATTGGTCCATAAAACGGCAGCCACCAAACACCGATCCTTCTGTCCCTGGTCGAAAGCGTATGCCTCTGATGCAAAGGTTCATGGCGTCTTTTGCACTTGCTGGCATAGGGTATCAGGTGATGTCAGAGGTGGGTCGAAATGTAGGTGTTTGTGTACCATGTAAGACCACATTCTACAAGTATATGAGAGGGGCCGTTCGCTGTTCCTGTTCGCTATGTACCATAACTTTGATGCATTATGGCTGCCCTTCATTCTTTTACTGGTCAGGTTTTGATTTAGGTGCAAGGGCAAACTCAATGTACTCGAAAAACCCTAAACCCATCACACACAGGTGATTTACTCAAGACGCGATGATGAACGAAGATGGAGTGGGGGCAATGGGTGGGGCAGCAGAGGGTGGGGCAGCAGAGCGTTGGGCAACAGAGTGCATGGCAGAAGGGCACGGTGCAGCATAATAGTGTGGAGCAGCAGATAGTGGGGCAGGAGAGAGTGGGGCAGCAGAGCGTGGGGCAGGAGAGAGTGGGGCAGCAGAGCGTGGGGCAGAGAAGTGTGGGGCAGCAAAGTGTGGGGCAATTGGCCTGTGGGGCTGAAGAGCGTGGGGCAGCAGATGGTGGGGCAGCCAAGGGTCGGGGCAGCAGAGTGGCGGGCACTGGATCAGCATAGCGTGGAGCAGCAGAACGTGGGGCCGTAGAGTGTGGGGCCGCAGATTGGCCGGCAGCAGAGAGTGGGGCCGTAGAGTGTGGGGCCGCAGATTGGCCGGCAGCAGAGAGTGGGGCCGTAGAGTGTGGGGCCGCAGATTGGCCGGCAGCAGAGAGTGGGGCCGTAGAGTGTGGGGCCGCAGATTGGTCGGCAGCAGAGAGTGGGGCCGTAGAGTGTGGGGCAGCAGAGTGTGGGGCTGTATATTGTGGGGCTCTGCTGCCTGTGCTGCGCATAATACGAATCCAGCACCTGCTCTATCACCTCCATGAGCATCTCCGGTTTTCTGTGCATTGCAGCTCGACTGGATTTATGGGACCAGTGGTAGGGTATTCAAAGTGGAGGCGCGGCACGGCGTTGTCTGCTCTATGTCAACGCGGAAACAAGTGCACTAGTAAACGCGCCTCTATGTGTATCTTATGTGCCATAACGCAATGGATCACACCGTGGTGTTGTGCTTCTGACATGGTGCCAAGGGTAATTCTGTAATACCTATAACCCCCATAGTACCGTACAACCCCCAGGACTTACTATCAACCCTATTTACTATTTACCAAGATTCTGCATGTGCGTACAATAGTAAGGATCGACGTGTGTTATTGGCTCTTTTTGTCATGTGAAATACCCCATTGCTTTATATTGACGGCTAGCATGACACGTTACAACAAATGTGTAGCTTCATCATGATGAGGGTACACCCAGATTGATATAAAATATTGTCGTGTGAGCATAGCGCTGCAGGAGCCCTGTGTGGATTCTTCGCGGCAGGTAGGCGCACCGTGTGCCTGCCGCCATTGAGGAGAATCGAGGGCACGGGTGAAAGAGGCAGAACAGAGAGGAGAGAATGGTTGCCTTGAGGAAATTGGAGGGCAGGGAGGAGAGAGGATGGAATGAGAAGTGAGAGGGCAGATTGGGAGCGCCAAGGCGTGGAAGAGAGGAATTAGGGGATGAAGTGGGGAGAGAGGGGAGGAAGAGCGCACACCCATACCCACCCGCATGTGCATGCCAGATGGCGATGTGAGGTTGTTGATGACAGGCGGCACCTGTGGTATGGAGGGCACAGCGGGCATGATTGCGAGGATGTGAGGTGAGGAGTGAAGATGGGGAGCATGAGCATTGACACATGGGACATGACAGCACATGGTTCCCTGGGCAAACGGGGAAGGGGAACGCAGACCACTGGACAGAGTCGAATGGAGGGACCGGTAATTAGAGGAACAAAGGAGTTGAAGTGCCGGCATTTTGGAGATTGGAGGGCTCGAAGGAAAGAGTAGGAAGTGCAGGGCAGGGCAGGGCGATCTTGGTAATCAAGTTCGTTACATGTAAGCATGCGAGAGTAGTGCAATCCTGATGGGACTCGTGCACGCCGACACGAGAAGAAAGGAAGGGGAAGCTAATCATCTCCACCAGGAAGAGGAACAAGGGTCAGGGCGGAGCACCTGCAGTAAGGATGGGAGAGTGATGAGGAAGAGGTGAGGTCACAGATGAGAGCGACCGGCAAGAGTATAGGGGTGAGAGTAGAGGCATGAGAGTAGAGGGGTGAGAGTAGAGGCGTGAGAGTAGAGGCGTGAGAGTAGAGGGGTGAGAGTAGAGGGGTGAGAGTAGAGGGGTGAGAGTAGAGGGGTGAGAGTAGAGGCGTGAGAGTAGAGGGGTGAGAGTAGAGGCGTGAGAGTAGAGGCGTGAGAGTAGAGGGGTGAGAGTAGAGGGGTGAGAGTAGAGGGGTGAGAGTAGAGGCGTGAGAGTAGAGGGGCGAGAGTAGAGGGGTGAGAGTAGAGGGGTGAGAGTAGAGGGGTGAGAGTAGAGGGGTGAGAGTAGAGGCGTGAGAGTAGAGGCGTGAGAGTAGAGGCGTGAAAGTAGAGGGGTGAGAGTAGAGGGGTGAGAGTAGAGGGGTGAGAGTAGAGGGGTGAGAGTAGAGGGGTGAGAGTAGAGGCGTGAGAGTAGAGGCGTGAGAGTAGAGGCGTGAGAGTAGAGGCGTGAGAGTAGAGGCGTGAGAGTAGAGGGGTGAGAGTAGAGGGGTGAGAGTAGAGGGGTGAGAGTAGAGGGGTGAGAGTAGAGGAGTGAGAGTAGAGAGGCGAGGAGGCAGAGAGGCGAGGAGGCAGAGAGGCGAGGAGGCAGAGAGGCGAGGAGGCAGAGAGGCGAGGAGGCAGAGAGGCGAGGAGGCAGAGAGGCAAGGAGGCAGAGAGGCGAGGAGGCAGAGAGGCGAGGAGGCAGAGAGGCGAGGAGGCAGAGAGGCGAGGAGGCAGAGAGGCGAGGAGGCAGAGAGGCGAGGAGGCAGAGAGGCGAGGAGGCATAGAGGCAAGGAGGCGTGGTGGCGAGGATGCGAGGGTCGGGGCTGCAGCTGCTCGTGCTGAGTGGTGTGGTGGGTATTGAAAGAGGAGGATGAGTGTGGTGGTGTCGAGAGGGTCAGGTGAGAGTGAGACTGCAGGCATGGAGGGCTGGGGAGGGGAAGGAGAGAAGGGGTTTTTGCGGTGACGCTGAGTGAGAGGGGGAGGAGGAAGCGTGATGTGGTGCCGAACTCGAAGGCGGCGGAGAGAGGGATTGGCGGGAAAGTAGGGTGATGGGGTGGGGGAAGAGGAACGGGTGGGAAAGTAAAAGTGGGGAAGGGCACCCTGGTGCGGTGGCGTGCTGGCGGGGTGGAAACTTGGCGTGGAGGCGAGGAGGCGAGGTGGCGCTCCCGCGAAGAGGCGCGGAGGCGAGGTGGGGAGGTGGCGCTACCGCGAGGAGGCGCGGAGGCGCGGAGGCGAGGCAGCGAGGTAATGAGGTGGCGCGGAGGCGAGGAGGAGGGGAGACGCTGCCGACGCGTTCCTTCAATGACGCGGAGCGCACACTAGCTGTAGGCGCGGCCTTGGGGCCGCACTTTTTTTAGTGAAGGTCAGCGAGATGAATACGGGATGGGAGGCGGGGTTCCTTTGTCAGATTACGCTTGTAGTATTCTCGTCGCGGCAGAGAATACGCGACGAGTTCCTTGCTTGTAACCCTAACTCTCGACCCCATTATGCGCCTCGTGCAGCGCCGAAGTGGCGGGTGCGACGTGGTCAGGCGAGCAGAGAATCGCCAGACGAAATCCATATCGCGAGGAAATGGGGCGGTCTACGCTAGTAACGTGCTGCCTATCACTACTAGTAAGAATAGGCAGGTCGAGAAAGAAGTACACAAACATTCGATGTGTCCGTCAAGATGTGTGGGAAATTGGATTGGGGGAAATTGAGGGGGGAATACCACTCTGAACCACTCCGCTTTCTTCCGCTAAGCAAGAAATTGTTTCCCCCACCTCCACAGTCGGGAAACGCCGTAACTCGGCCGGTCAAGGGATAACCTTTGATGAAATTGGAATGAATGTGCACCCTGGTTTTAAAGCGACGGATCTTACATGACATTCTGACAATCCCATAGCAAGTAGTAGGGATTAAAATATGAGCATCGCACGTTAGTGCCATCTTGCCGTAACATCTAGTCAATTTGATTTTTTCACGATGATACTCTGCTCTGTCAACTCGCGATAGGCTAGGTCGCGGGCTGAGCGTTTAGTTCGCTGTGTCGTCAGTCTAGAATGCTAGTGCCGTGAGTCGCATTTTCAAATATGTCAGTAGCTCTTCGTATGCTGAAAGCATTATTTATATTTTTCTGTACTGGTTGTTCCAGTTCAGTTATTGCGATATCCAGTGAAGAGGATGGCGTTCCTCGGCAAGGTCAGCCGCTGTCCTGATTCGTCGGGCTAGCAGACCTAGCAAGATTTTAGGTACAATGAAAATGCTAACATCTCGTCGAAATGCTACAGCCGTATGTACCTGGCGAGATCACTGGAAGCCCAACACGCCCGTGCGAGATTTACTGGAAGCTCAGCACGCCCTGCTGGCATGCCACGCCACCATCGAAACCCCACCCTGGGATTCGGGACAGCGAATGTTGGCTTGGAATAGCCACACAGAAAATTGCAAAGCAATCCGGGCAAGAGACTGGGACTCCATCTGTACCCGTCTCACCCTCACCTCCCTGCCACCATCTTGTCCGCTAGTTTCATCTCCTAGGCTTGCTTCCTCTCCTTACATTCCTCATTAGGTGACGTCGTCTGCACTCCGTCTAGCAGTAGATTTACTATTCACGCGTGCGTTTCTACTGGCAGTTTAAAATAACTGCCACTACCAGTCTGCTTGGGTTTGCTGGAAAGCTCGCCGCGCCACGATGGAAACGGACGGCGCGGGACGCATAATTCGACTCGCCTCACTCATCCTTCTGGCGTGTGTCGCCGTGGTTTCTCCAGTCCGCTGTGTCCCGTTTGCCGCCTCCCAAGGTTTGTCCTGTAGTACGAACTTGGCGTCAGTCGGCCGCCCCCTGTCGGATGGAGGAGGTGAGAGTGGAGGTGAGATTGGAGATGAGAGTGGAGGTGAGACTGGAGGTGGAGGGTGGAGGTGAGAGTGGAGGTGACAGTCAGCCGTCCCCTGTCCTCCAACCGTGTGGAAGCATCTGTTTGTTCTCGCCCACCTGTCTGCTCTGCTGATTATACATGCAGGGTTCGAGAGAGGAGGAAAGGCCATACGACAGCTGATCGAATCGTCCCTTCTTCCCTTCCTTGCCTCCTCAGGAGTGGGTTGTTTCTCGCCCCTGATCTTTTCTTTCTCCTGCTCCATTGCCGCTCCTCTTCCCCCTGTCGCTAGTGCAACTACCTGGAATTTCGGCACGCATAGGGCCGCAAACATGATTTATGGGTGGCGCGATGGGCAGATGCAAGTTGCAACAATGGCAAGGGCCGCAGCTTATTTCACAGCAATGTTTACCAGGAGCACCAGTAGTATTCCTAGTTGCATCACTTGCTCGAGTGCCAAACTCGAGCTGAGGAATACTCATCCCCGGGGGGCTTAGGAGTGCCCGCTATTTGACCTCCTCCCCTGTTTTCACCTCCTATCATCGGTGGCACCAGCGGATGACCCAGTGACCACGGCATGCCCATGCTCCCATGTGCATAATCCCATCGCTGTATCAGTTTCAATCTCCGAGTCACATTTTCTGGGTACTTCACCCTCGCATGTGTCCAGCCCGCAGTCGTGCGGCACAGGCTAATGAGTGAGGGGGGAAGAGAAGGGTGTTAAACACAGGTAATGTGGGTGGATTTTTCCTTCCTCCGGTCCCTGCCCCACGCCCTCCTTCTATCCCTCTCTTGCCCTCCTGCCCCCCTCTCCACCGCCGTCTGCCGCCAGTGCAAGTCCTGCTGGACGTGCAGCAAGCATGGTGGGGACAGACTTCCACTTTGGTGGACTGCAGCATCTCCGACGGTTATGAGTGTGATGCCCAAGGCATGGTGACCAACATGTGAGAGCATCAACTCTAGCTGGTCTTGCATCGCCATGTGCGCACCAACTCTTGCTGACCTTGACTCTGGGGCATCTGTTTTCTCTCTTGCTCCACCATTCTGCATGCTCTCTAGTTGCAATCCCTTGTAGAATTCTGGTGAGTTAAGCCTTGCTGACCATGCATTCCCTGAATGCCTTTTTGTGTTTCTTTTTATCAATTGCACTCGCTTGGTATTTGTAGTGATCAACCCACGTTTTTCTCATTCAAACCCACTATCTGCTTTGGTGAACCCTTTGAAAGCGTCCCTTCCCTACCGTTTTGAAGGTCATGTAAATGTTCCAAGTTCAAAAATATCAGAAAATTGGGGTTTTATAGAGTACAGGGAGAGGGCAAGCAGGTTAGCCACAGTTCTGGTAGTTCTTTCATGCCCAGGGCCAGAGAACTATTTGGCATGCTGAGGGGCATGGCGTCAATTGTAACTGCAGCAGGTTCGTGCGGGAATGGAGTTCTGATGGGGTTTGAAGTGAGAAGTAGAGAACATTGGTGAATGGAAGGAGGGGGGCGACGGTGGTGTAATTGAGAGGTTTGGAAAAGTTCGCAGTGAGTGTGCTAGGGGCCTGCTGGAGTAGACATGAGCATAGTGGCGACATCCCAAAAAAGTTTGGCCCAAAAAGCCCCCCCCAGGTTACCCACAGCTTACCCCCTGGGGGGGTACCCCGGGGTCCTTGTCTAGGTAAGCCGCGGGTGACCTCTGCAGCTTTCACTTCGCGTGGTGACCCCAAGGTTACCCACGGGTGGTGACCCACAGGAGACCCCTCCCAATCCGCAGGAGCGAATCAGACGCGAGACGCGTGCCCCCTTGGATACCTTCCCAACTTGTGGGAACGAATCGTACGCAAGCCGTGTACGCGCTGTGAATGTCTTCAACATTAACAATATTTCAGTACAGTTCAGTTTATTATTAGTAATTAAGTTACAGAGCTTGCTCGTGATATAATTACAAAAGAAACTGGAGCAATCAGTTACAGTTGTTATTATCAATCATTATTTTCCGGTTAGCCTCTCACACGGCAATATTTGCACGATTCCACATTTTATTATCGAAATTGCAGTACAATACAACAAATAACACATTTTCGTCTGCATGACCCTGGTCACATATCACAAAATAAAGCACATCACCAGAAAGAAAGTAGCTGACTAAGTTACACCTGAAAGCCAGAGAATCATGTAAAAACGAGGAATAGCACGTCATGTCAAGAGCTCGCCAAAGAAAGCAAAAAACATCACGTTAGCTGGAAACGGCTTACCTACCTGACAGAATAGGAGGCTCGCCACGGAGAGTAGCCAGAAACACACACTGTGATGTAAGGAGAATTGCAATAATGGCGACGTAAAACAGGTCAAGTAAGTGACGCCAAGAAGCAGAACGGAACGAATGGTGCAACGCCCATCAAACAACACATTTTCAGGTAAAGCGGCCATCCATAACGTGCAAGGGAATCACTAGCGACAAGCTTACCTCACAGAGCTCCAAGTACGAGCGACTAGCACGACGGTAAGCGATGCCTGCCAAGAAACACACACGGTTCGAAGAAGCAATCAGCATCTGACGATGTTATAAGAACTCATCATAGTGAGGAAACGAGATAAATAGTGAGGACACGTGAGAATGCGGGAAATTGAGCGGGGAGTTCCGCTACAAATGGAAAGAAGCTGAAATCAAAGAAAGAACAAATAACACGTTCGATCGTCGACCGCTCGTTCAACGCGAAACGAGACCACCATTAATATCTCGGCAGCGCTAGCCGTGAGAAGCTGTTTCTCGTTCAAGTACGCTGGCTCTCGTACTAGCTGTTCTAGGTGTGTATCATGAGCTGAAATCGAAGTTGCTGGTGCTGAAGGTGCTGGGAGATGAGAGGGAGAAGAAGGTGCTGTCGAAGAGCTTTGATTGGTCCGTGAACTTGATTGTGCCACGTAACCCAACCCATCACTGTATTCCAGCATATTGAGCAATGCGATAAGAAAGACGGGTTCAGATAGAAAACACCCGTTATATCTCATACCAACAGGTTGAGAGGAGAAGTGTACCGAACATAGTTTACGTACCACACCAAGCTGTGTGGAATTCCCGAACGTCGCAGCCTCGGCAGAAGCAGAGTAGCGACAAAGTAAGCAATGCCCATCATTTTCCCGCCAACGTTGGGGTAACCTCGGGGTACCCTCGCGAACTGGAAACCGTCCCGATTGATCGCGCTAAGATTGGCGGTTGTTGCTGACGTAGCTGTGCCGTGAGGTAACCTGAAGGGAAGACAGGGGGAACTTGTGGGTCACCACGTGAGGGTGACCCCGGGGTCTCCCGCGTTTTCGAAGTGATAGTTGCGTGTAGAATTTTGGGATGGAGTCGAGTCAATCGAGCTCGAGTCGAGTCGAGTCGGACTCCACTTGAGTCGAGTCAAGAATTGACTCAACCCGACACGTGACTCAAAAAAATGCCCCGAGTCGAGTCCCATTCGTCTCGAGTTTCCCGACACGCGAGTTGTGCCCGACTCGAGTTTTTTTTCTCTCGAGTCGTGTTGACAAAAGTGGATATCATGGCGGTTTGAGGTAACGGACTAGGTGGCGGGATTAGGGCTGCCAGATCTTCCTCTAGTAGTATAACGTTTTCCCTCACTGACACACAGGGATTTGAGCATGGGGGTTGGGAGTTGTAGGTTCGGTGTGAGAGTGGGTGGGGAGAGTTTTGGTATTGGAAGTTGGGGTTGACGAAACAATTATAAAACGCGAGACTGTGGGGCAACGACCATGTTCCCCAAATTGCTTGGATCCGTGAATCTGTTTTCGTGAATACAACCCAGACCAGCTAGGGAATATTGGATTTCAGAGATGCGATTTCTTAGGGTTTCTAAGCGTATGTCACTTTAGCGTCATTGGTTAGCCTTGCTGGATTATGAAACCACAACTTCTAAATCCCCAAGAGATTTTGACCCTGTCGAGGGGGAATATCTGGGCACTTCGACTGCAAGTCGAGTCGCTCATGTCGAGTCGAGTCAGCCCTGACGCGGCCCATCACATGTCAAACCGAGTCGGGCGATGCATTGACAGAAGGGCCGAGCCGACTCGACTCGACTGTTTGTCAAGTCGAGCCGGGCGAATCGAGTAAAACCTCCACTCGCTGCTCTTGTCTATGCTGGAGGGGTTGCTATGTGCTTGGGATACCCATGTGGGACTCCGCGTGGAAACGAAATTCACTCTGTTGGTGCCATTTATTTACAAGCCAGTGCTCTCCCTCCGAATGTCATGACAGAAGCAAAACATTCATTTGAAAACATAGAAACGTTGACATTTATAAGCAAAACCAAGCGTTGATGTTATCGTTTAACATATCTTATCATCCCCCTCTCTTCCCCGTCTCCCTCAATTTTGCTTGCGCGGCTCATACTGGACGGAGTTCAATGCAGCAAAACACCTCCTCTCAGATTGCTATCATCTCCATGCACGTAGGCGCAGGAAGAGAAGACATGGACCACAAGGGCCTCTCCTTCTAAATATGATGTTCCAAAGCATCTGAGTTCACAAATCTCTCGGCCTCTTCTGATATTAATCACGTTTCCTTTCAAAATTAATAATGTTTCCCACACATTCCACCCAATGCTCACCAGGAATTTCATTTACCATGGTCTAACCGGATCCATTCCAGATTCCATCAGTGGCTTGGACAAGCTGACTTATCTGTGAGAAACAGTAGGAACAATGACCTACATTTGTTCACCCACATTTCTAGTCCACTCTAGCCTTTAGCCATCATCAATCTGCACGCTGTATGCTTCACTGCGGCTTTGGTATATACACATGTTGGAATGCTAGGGTAGCATACATAACATCGCCTCTTGTGGCATCTCTTGTTCGCCATTCTTGTGATGTCTGTGTTACAAAAATGTGTCACAAAATTGAACTCAAAGTATAAAAGCATGTTTGTGCTCACACGTAAAGGCACATATTGGGACAGGTACCTTGTGGCACATATTGGGACAGGTACCTTGTGGCACATATTGGGGCAGGTACCTTGTGGCACATATTGGGACAGGTACCTTGTGGCACATATTGGGACAGGTACCTTGTGGCACATATTGGGACAGGTACCTTGTGGCACATATTGGGACAGATACCTTGTGGCACATATTGGGACAGGTACCTTGTGGCACATATTGGGACAGGTACCTTGTGGCACATATTGGGACAGGTACCTTGTGGCACATATTGGGACAGGTACCTCGTGGCACATTCAAATTTGGATGAAAAATCCGTTTGGGACAGGTACCACTTCTATGGCTTTTTGAAGCTCCGTTTCCACTCCTCTCTTTCCCCAACTACTTTCTTTTCTTGGATGGAACCCTTTGTGTGAACGTGCTGTCAGGGATCTATCGTTTAACCAATTGAGTGGGTCCATTCCATCCACCATCAGCAAGATGACCAGCCTTCTTTCACTGTCAGTATCAAGGCTATCTGATTCAAAGTTCACATTTGGCTTGGATGGCTCTGATTCATTCCTGCATATTTAACCTAAACCTGATTTACAGTTTGATTTGGGCATGAGCAAGGAGATGAGCAACTGGGTCTTTCCATCCAAGGGTCATATGAAGGCAGGCATGAGCAAAGTGAGCACCCTGGTCGGGTCGATCCTTGGACCGATTCCTGATTTCGGGCCAGCTCGGGTGTGATTTTGACCCGATATTGACCTCGCTCGGAATTGGGTCTTGGTCTAGATATTGGGCTGGGTGCATTTTGGGTGGAGGGTATTAACTATAGGCCAAAGGATGGCGCTGTTGATGAGGTGAGCTCAATGTCGATATCTGAGAAAGTGTTTGGGAGGGCTAGGTCTTGCATGTCCAGTGCAGTGACGAGCTGGTTTGAAAGATTAGGTTTGAAGGAGAAGAGGGAGTGCATGGTTTTCCTCACTCAGTGAGTGGAGATATCAGATATAACAACTATTAGTTCCACCATACCCAGATCATGTCTTTAATAGACATGATCACTGCGGCAAGCTTTTTGGCTCGCCTCGTTCAAAAAGCTCGTAAAAAACGAGGTATGACTTTTCCCATTCGAGAGGTAAGCTCGGCCGAGCCAAGCCGATTTCTCCTCGCGAGTCTTTATCAGCTCGTTAGAAAACTCATGCTTGTAACGACAGTTAGTCATATAACAAGTCACATTAGGAAAGCAGAGAGGAAACCGAAAAGGTATGCCACTTGAAGGTTGCAGATGTGTAAGGGGGGGGGGGGGCGGGCGTCTTGAATTAATGGGAGCACTCAGACGTGAGCAGAGTAAAATTCGCCTCAAAACAATGGGTTTTTTTTTTTTTTTTTTTTTTTTTTTTTTTCATCGGGGGATCTCTATAAAACACGAATAATGATTTTTCTGAGGAGGGAAAAATACTCGTACGAGTTTTGTTCGCCTCAGCCTTGTCGGTACTCGTACGAGCTTAGTCACAAACGGGGCAAGATTTACTAGCCTCGTTCTTGTGCCCATGTCTTGTCTCCAATCCATCCATTCTCAAGCTGCCTCATATTTGGTTGAACTGATGCGGCTGGCTTATAGACTTTCCTTTTCCAGATTAGTTTGTTCAGACTTTCCTACAGACAGTGAAGGCATCATATATTGGAATACAATGTGCTAGGGACTGTGCATGCATAGGTGTTTCAGCTCATTGTTGTATCCTGCTATGCATTTCTACAACCACTAACATTGTGCACTGGGTATCCTCTACGGCTTCTGTATGTGTACAAGTTTTGCATGCTTGTGTAAGGTTCAGAATGGCACCTGTTGTGTCCTTTGCTTTCAGTTCTTGGAATGATTTATTGCAGCATTGTGTTATGAATCCAGGTTATGCAGCTTGTTTGTGTTGTGTTCACAATCAGGCACCATTCATTATAGGTAGCTTGCATCACAATCACAATTCCGCATGTCATGTGTTTTTCACCTCCTGTGATATCATTCATCCTTCTCTTACCATTCAGTTCATTCATTTTTCTGGATTTTTTTTTTATATATCACTTTCCCTGGCACCCTTTGCATGTGCTCAGTAGCAATGGTTTGATTGAATCCGTCACTATCCACACCATATTTGCAGCACTGGTTATGCAAAACGCCCTTTGCTTTGCATGTTGTGCCATCAGAATCATTCAAGACAACGCTCTGAGTGGGTCCATTCCATCCATAATTGGCAACATGAAAACCTCTATGATGTGTCGGTATTATCAAGAGTTCAACAAAGAGAGCAGAAATGACCTCGCACAGGTTCATACATGACGGGGCCTACGATGGTGACACTACATCAACTTGTTTTGAGAATGGGCATACATTCTAGGTTTCATGCACCAAGTATACCCCGTCGTCGCGGCCCTCCGTGGCCCGCCCGCCCCGTCGTCGCGGCCCTACCCTACACTGCCGCGGCCCTGCTTTGTCGCGGCCCTCCACTGCAGCAGCCGCCCGGTTGCCGCCCGGCCCTGCCGCCTCGTCGCGACCCCCTGCACTGCCGGCACGCCGCGGCCCCTGCCCTGCCTGACGCGGCCCTGCCTAAGGCGGCCCTGCCCCTGCAGCCGTGTCGCGGCCCTGCTTGTCGCGACCCCTGCCCCGGCGGCGCGCCACGGCCCTGCCCCACCAGTTGCGGCCCTTCCACCCCTCCCGCTCCTGGTAAGCACACCGCCGCGCCTGCGCCGCCCTGCCGAGCCGCGCCGCACAGCCGAGACGCGCCGCCTTGTCGAGCCGCGCCGCCCTGCCGAGTCGCGCTGCTCCTACTGCTGCTGCTGCTGCTAGCACTGCTGCTGCTGTTCCTGCTGTCATGGCTACCCCTAACGTACTTACTTTCGATGCTGAGGGTCGAGCGGTTGATTTCGAGGTCTGGGTCGATGATCTGCAGCTGATTCTGCAGTGCGATTCTAGGGACGGAGTCTCACTGTTCGATCACACGTCCGGCGTCTCTGTTGCACCTGCTGCCGATGCTGATAGTGCGGTCCGCTCGCAGTGGACCACGCGCGATGCTGCTGCTCGTCTTGCTGTTCGTAGTCACCTGCCGTCTGCTGAGCGCGCGCACTTTAGCCAGTACAAGACTGCTTAGACTCTGTACGACGCTGTAGTTGCGCGCTACTCCTCCCCTGCCACTGCTGCCCTTAGCCGCCTCATGCTGCCGTACCTGTTCCCTGACCTAGCCGCTTTTGCCACAGTCGCTGACCTCATTACGCACCTCCGCACTAGTGACACCCGCTACCGCGCTGCGCTTCCTGCCGAGTTCTGCACCAAGAACCCCCCCCCCTATGTACATCACTCTCTACTACCTAGTCACCCGGCTCCTTGACTCCCTTCGCTCGGTCAGAGACCACTTCCTCTCCCTTTGCCCCACCACGCTCACCGTTGACCTCCTCAAGGAGCGCCTCCTTGCAGCTGAGAAGAATATAGTCACTGTAGGAGCCTCCCGTGGTGACCCTCGTGCCCCTTTCTTTGAGGGGTGCTCCCCGTTCCCCTTTTGCCCTCTGTTGTCTCTGCTGCTGCCGTCGACCTCGTTGGCACCGAGTCGGTCGGCGCTGCGTCTACTCCCAGTGGGAGGCGCCGCAGCGGCAGGGGCAAGGGGGGCAAGGGTGCTGGAGGAGACGGCGGGGGCGGCGGGGGTGGCAGTGGAGGCGGCGGAGGGGGTGGGGGTGGAGGTGGGGGTGGTGGCGGGAGTGGGGGCTTTGGTGGCGGCGGTGGAGGTGGAGGTGGAGGCGGCAGCGGCGGTGGGGGTGGCGGAGGCGGCAGCGGCGGTGGGGGTGGTGGCGGCGGTGGTGCTGGTCGGGGTGGCGCTGTACAGCGGGGAGGCCTTGGTGGTGGCCAGCGCCAGCAGCAGCAGCGTTCTCGTGAGACCCTGTCGCCCCAGCAGCTTCATGAGTGGTACGCTGGGCGCGGGAGGTCTGGGGGTGCTGGTCCTTGTGCTTACGTTCTCCGAACCGGCGAGCGCAGTGGGGAGACGTGCGGAGGACCGCACGTTAATTCCTCACCTCCAGTCTTAGAGGCTGTGGGTTCAACTCCCATCCCAGCACCACACCTGGACAAGGACATTTCTCTGGTCCCTAAAGACTTTTACCTTCCTCCTGCTAAGAACATTTTATTTCTCTCGACCACGGTGTCTGGTTGCTGTTGTGAGCCGGTGTAGCCCGCCACTCACAGTGGTGACCTCCTACGTACCGGGTTCTGCCTCCAATCAAGTCTCTCCACATTAGCCTCATGATATGGTCCTGGAACGTCCAGGCGTCAAAAGATACGTGGGGAAGAAGATTCTGAATATTGAATACACCAGGAGAAGAATGAAAGCAAAAACCCTTTGATATTAAGCCAGTAGCAAATAGCAAACACCTAGGGCAGCTGTATATAGCTTCCATTTGTTTTTTCATACCCAAATGAAGTCTCTTGGTTAACCTTTCTTAATCTGCCCCCAAAAAAATTGTCAACCCTAATCGTGGCCTCACCTTTACCTCTACACATTTTCGCCAACACTAAAATTTTACTACCTTTCCTTCTCAAGTCATGTGTTCGAACGCCCTCTCATGCCAGCTCAGCATTAACAATTATCCAAGCAATCTCTCTATTATGTTTTACTGCACACATTCCTTTCGGAACTAGGAAATGCTGCCACTTTTCTGTGAACTCTGAATGTGAGAGAGGCATGTTGGAAACTGTTTCAATTTACGTGTAGCTCTGTAATTAGATACGCCCTCAAGTGTAGAGAACCCCTGACTTCTGAGGCTCCCTTTCAGTAGCCTTCAAATCATTATTCTCACATTCACGGTCAAACGGTTTGTCAGAGTGTCCATTACACATTTAGTGTCTAAATGTGTAACAATCGGCTATCCAGACACATCGTTTTCAGCACATGTGTTTACCTGCTCTTACTCGCGTAACATTCCACAACAGCGCCTCCCTATGCTACCTCTTGTTGTCCATTCTTGTGTTATCTGCTGGCTTCGAAGCTGGGTAGCAGATTTAGGGTTGATTTATAGATATCATGTCAGTGTTCACACTTGGATACGTACCTCGTGTCACATCCACATCTCCACGTGATGACTTTTCACTTGCCAGCCACACATATCCGCCTACTAATATTTGTGTCATGTGTTCTTCCTTTATGTTGACAACAAATGACTTTTTCAAACTCCATGTCTACTCCTGTCTCCACCCGACTGTTTTATGTTTTTCTCCCTTGGATCTAATCCTTCGTGTGTATGTACCATCAGGTACCTAAGAAACAACAGTTTGACTGGGTCTATTCCCTCCACTCTTGGCAACCTCAGCAACCTTAGATACCTGTCAGTATCAAGAAAAATCAATTAGGGTTCTTCCTTTGGTTTGGATGGCTCGTACGCATTCCTTCAACTAAACTTCAGCTGGTTTTTTTGTTTGAAGTATGGAAACGCACGCAAAGCATGAGCAAGGAGAGCAGGGGCCAGCCTGCTATGGCGATCGAGGCCCATCAGCAGTAAAGGGTTGATAGAAAACCAAGTCTATGGGGGTTCCATCACAGGGGCTTCCCAGAAACCGTGTGAACTTGGGAACTACCCACCTAATCTGCTACGGGTAGGTATTAACATAGCATAATCTCAACCTTTATCTGAAATGGCAGGGTCAACATTTGCCGACCCACCAAATCAACGGGGTTGTTGGCGTGGGATTGCCTAAACTTGGGTGGGGCTTAAGCGACCCATTTAACAAAACTCGGGTCGACTCGGCCCGGCCGGGTTTGCAGGATCAGCCATTATGCCCAATCAGGTATACCCGACCCGATCGGTCGTATGCCCATGCGTAGTTTCATGGAACCCTTTGCATGTGCTTAGTAGCAATGATTTGACCGTATGATCCGTATCCTTTAATAGTGGTTTTTTTTGTTGTATCCAGTATTTCTTTCCACCCATACCACCCTTTTCATGTTGTATAATCAGGGACCTCCGGTACAACGCTCTGACTGGGTCTATCCCATCCACCCTCGGCACATTGAACAAACTCGAGTTCTTGTGAGTAACATCAAGGGAACAAGAAAGAGAGTCAACATGACCTTGCACAGGTTCATACATAAGTGGGTCGGACTGGGCAGTCTAAAAATTGTCTGGACTTTGGCAGACTCGACACAACTCCCAGCTCGACTCTGACTCGTACTATGACTCGACTCGACTTGACTCGTGACCCGCAATGTACCTATCCTGGCAAGAGACACCCCAAATCTTTTGCTGACAGTGAGGAGACCAAGGAATACTTAATCTCTCATCGAGACGAAGTTGTTAAAGCCAGACAATTATACGCAAGTGGAATCATGAATTCCAATCCATCGCGAGTGGTTTAGGCAGTTGTGGTTAACAAAGGTATCTGTGGTTAAAAATTAGATCCAACTTTCACTCGCTGTGAGCCACACGTGTTCAACGTGACTCAGAAGTCGGGTGTTATGGGTCTCGGCGGGCAGCAACAGCACGAATCGGTTGAACTGGCTTTCAGAGGTGGAACCAGGGCTTGCCCTTGGTTGTGGCTACGGAGAGGGATGGCAATGCAAGCATAAGCAGCCTAGCAAGTGTCTACTCTTGCTTTGGTCATCCGGCATCTCTTTTTCTAAAAGTTTACTTGATCATGGCTTTCAGCCATGCATCAGGACACGGTAAGGCACTCACAATGCATGCAGTGTGTAACACAAATGAGACACAGACAGCGGGCCATTTGAGCCCATGGAGAGAACTTGCACTGGCCATGGGTAGGACGTATTCAGAATACCAAGGGCCAAACTTGAACTTCTCGTCTCAACCTTCTTCAGCCCGACAACTATCCTGAGTTGGGTCTGAGATGTCTTTTGCATGGACTCGGTCACATTGGGTGAACAAAAATATCCACCACAACTCAGTTATCCATGATAACCTGAAATAGCCTCATAGGATACGTAGACCATGCTTTTTCCATCTCCCTCTTTGATTGTCTCCTACCTTCTACCATTTTTCACATTCATTCCTTCGTGTTTTCAACTTTGTACACGCGAAACCTCTTGCATGTATGCACCATTACAAATCGTGTTAGGGATGTTTTCCCTGTGGCTATTCCGTCTATTATCTGTCAGTTCCGCCCATTGCAGTGATGTCAGCGCGAACAACCTCACTGGCCAACTCCCTCCAACAATGGGCAATGTATCTTATCCTTATAATTTGTAAGGCAGTTTAGCGTGTTGAAGTGTTGCAATATCTACCATAGCAACCTTAAAGCGTTTCACAAATAGAAGGTATACAAGGTACCAAGGTGTGGATTGCAGCCACAGGTAGAAATTAACTTTGATTGGCCCAGCCCAAACCTCCGACAAAATACGAACGTATGGTTCATCAGTATTTTCAGCCTGTAAAGAACCTTGGCTTAGTAGAGTATTGCAATTTTCTACCACACATCTCCAACAGCAACCTCAAAGCGTTTCACTTGAAGCTGACACCTGTTTCAGATTCTTAGTCTGAGAACGCTCCATGTGCACATGCAGGAACATATCTTCGACTGCAATCAAATGCCCTCCTAGCTACAGCAGCTGCGTGGTCCCACAGATCCCTTCAAGTTCTTTCTGCAAGCAGTGTCGCTCCTTCTGCTCCACATGTGACAAGGCAGGACCAGGTGGGACGCTCCTTATCCAGGTGGCCACTATTTGTACTGCCTATTATTCATTCTCTCACTTGTTTTGAGTGGAGGAACGCTGATTACCACCTACATAACAAGGTTTCCAGTGTCACGCATGCACAGCTTAGCTGCTCCGAATATGCACAGTGCACTGTTGCGTTCCTGTTGTACGCCTCCCCATAGCTTTTACTGAAGAATTCCTGTTTCAACCTTTCAATGCTCTGCTTCATTCCCTCTCCCTGATCCCACATCCCCTTTCACCAGGCCCTTCATCATTCCCCTGCCTGATTTCCTTTTCCTTCCTATCTCTGTCTTCCTACCCCATACTTGTACCCTGCTGATCACCAGCACCACCACCATCCCCATCGCCAGCTCCTGCTCCCTCCCCATCGCCAATGCCAGCACCCCCTCCACCCCCTCCCACTGCAACTCCTAGTGCGCCCTCCGCCTCTCCCTCCAGCAAAGCGGTGGTTTATCGTGCAAAGCCATGGCTGGCATTGCTGCTGCTGGCGCTGTGGCTGTCCTTGTGATGCTGCTGCTGCTGCTGCTGCTGATGAGCTGGCTGCTGTGCCAACGATGCCGGACCAAAGCGGCAGCAGGAGGGAATGCTGGCACTGATGGCGATGGCATTTTAGAGTGGGCTTAAACGCGCTGTGTTACTTACGGTACCATGGTGTTATCTTATCATTTCGCCTTAGAGCAAGTTACAATTGAGGTTTCAGTTTAGGTTCATTTAATAGGTCTTACCTTAGTTGAACACACCCTGTTTGTCAGAGAAAGTGGGGTTAGTTTTGTCACGCGTTGGGGCCAGCCCGGTCCAGTTCAGACCAGGCCCGGTACCAACAACATAAACTGGTTGTGTAACACTAGTGTGCATTTCTGGGGACCAGGCCCGATTACATTGTGGTATGTAAAGTGCGTAGTATTGTAACAAGTGCATGCACCCTAAGCATGGCCGTATCGTATTGCCCAGTCATAGTTACTTAAAAGATGAGCGGCACTGGGTCTGGCAGCATGAACAGGAAAGTCACTGTTGGGTGGCATTTAGGTGGCCATAACCCAAGGCGGAACTGATGTCTCACATGTTGTGTTTTCGGGTCGCAGTTTTCTGTACACATCGTGCAACTTTCCCGCAGCTTTTCAGCAGAAAACACTTCGCTCGGACCCCTGATGTGGCTGTCAGCGTTTTCCACAATGCCGTTGTCATCGTGGTGCGTAAGCCTCGATGAACCGTAGCTGGACTACATCCTACTACCACCATCAAAACTTCAGAGGACATACAAGAAAAATACAAGAGAATGCTGGTGAGGATGGGGGACATTGAACGACAAGTATTCTCAACAGTGACCAACCTTGGGATGTGCAACGAATGGGACACAGTGACAGGAGGAACTACGGCATTCTGCACCGTCCGTTGCCTTCCAGGAAACTCAAGCTGGCTGGTAGTCCTTTTTGCTTGTGCAGCTGTGCGCAAGTAGTAGCAACAATGATCTATCACCAAGGGCCAACTCGCTGGTGAAATCCACAAGGAAGAGGGCAGGCCACTTCAGCAAGCGCTGGGCGATGGCGCTGCTCCCAGGCAAACACCAAGGCTCGGGCCGGTCAATGCTAGCATACTTGCATTGATATCTTGGTAATACTGCGGCAGGAAGGAAGAGCAGACATTAACTAGGTACATATTTGATGATGGATCTGTTCACTAAACGGGCCTTTTATCGAGTCTTCACTTCACCCCATTCAACTAAGTGGTACTTCTACTATAGCGTCACACAAATAGTTTCAAGACTTTCAAGGTCCTATTGGTTACATTCACAAACAGACTCTTAGCTACAGTAATACTTCTCTATACAGCTACTACGATAAATAGAACTACAGAATTGCTCAAGTCCAATTTGTTTCAACAAATAGGAAGATTAAACGACAATGGTGTTGTTGATGGAGTATGCTTTCATGTGGTTTTAATGGAGACTTACCTAAACTACACAAAATGGTAAATCTATTGCTAGACCCTTCATTGTGCAAGCACAAATGAAATTTAGACACAAAGTTCCTTCCTGCACATTTGTCAACTAGCTGCAACAGCAAGCGCGGCGAGCAATAACAATAAGATCACAAGTATCAATAGCAGACAATTCTGTAACTTGAGTCATCTCGAGGAGAGGAGGAGGACAGCAACCGAGGCCTCCTGCTGGAGGGGATATGGGTGGGGCAGGTTGTTCTGACAAAAAGAATGTGCGTATGAGAGGGGAGAACGGAAGGCGAGATGGGAAGAGGTGAGAACCCAGCATTGAATGTGGATGCCTGGGGATGAGAGAGAGAGAGAGAGGTGGGAAGAGGATGAGATGGAGAGGAGCATGTGGGATGGGATGGAGATGTAGGATGCCTGGACCAAAGAGAGAGAGGGAGGGATGGAGGGAGGGAAGAAAGGAAGGATGGGGGGAAGGTGTGGGAGAGGGAGAGAGAGACAGATGGAGGGATGGAGGGATGGACGGACGGATGGGGAGAGGGGGAGAGGGAGGGAAAGGGAATAACATGTAGACACGAGGTGGTGTGGAGACACGAGGGATAGAGGGGAGCAAGAGGATGGGGGTTTGATGGGGGCTGTGGTCGACTAAAAAACAGGATTGATGGCAGGGGACTGCAGAAAGAAGGAACGGGGCGGATAACAAGAGAGATGAGAACGGGCATCAGGGACGGGTTAAAAAGGGCAAGCACATATTAGAGGAAACGGGGTGGCAAGAAACCATTCCCCTGCACACCAGGAAAAAAGGGAGGCAGGAGGTGAGACGGAGGGCAGTAAGCGAGGATAGGGATTGATTTGCCATCGTCGTGTGTGCAATGCAATCCCATGCTCATCAGCAGTAATAGCAGCAGCAGCAGCAGCAGCAGCAGCAGCAGCAGCAGCAGCAGCAGCAGCAGCAGCAGCAGCTGCTGCCATGCTTGCTCGGTTTTCCGTTCCTGCTGCTGCCTATGAGCGCCACTGACATGGCCGCACACGTGTAGGGGAAGAAGCAAAGGGCAAAGAGCAAAGAGAGAAGAAGCGTAGGGAAAATGCGAGAAAAGGAGAGGAACACTGGGGGCAGGTGCAGAGACAGATGCAAGGGGCGCATGTTCCTGCTGTGTATGAGCCATAAGGGCCCCTGGCATGGGTGCACACGTCTAGGATGTTCATTTGGACGGAAAGGGGGAAGAGTTGGGTGGAGCGGTAGGGGAGGCGGGGACGGGGGGAGAGGAAGAGAAGGGAAAGGTATCGGAATCACTGAAATAGGCGTCATTAGGAGAGGGGGGGGAGAGAGGGAGAGGCGGAAGGGAGGCAAACCGAGCGGCGGGGAGAAAGCGGGATGGACATACAGACACAAGGGGCACATCTTATTGGGAACATGGTGGAGAGCGTGAGGGAAGTGGTTTTTGTTTTGTTATGTTTTGTCTTGTTTTGTTTTTTTTGGCTTTGTTTTCAAATACAGTCCACGTCACTTAAAATTCACTCGTACGGCCTTAGGTCGTCGCACCGTTGAGAAACTGCCAACGAGTGAGCGTGGACAGCAAGGGGGAGAGAGGTGGGGAGAGAGCGGAGGAAAGGGGGGGGGGAATAGGTGAGGAGTGGGGCGAAGGAGGAGAGCACGGAAAGGGAGGCCACGAAAGGGGAGACCACAAAGGGGAAGGGGGGGAGAAGGGGGATAAGGGGCGACTTTGGCACCCTAGGAGGACGAAAGTGGGCGATCATGATCACAAAACAGAGCCAAGTCAGAATAATAAAGTGAGAAAAAAACGCTGAGAAACAAGTGACTGAAATGTGGGTGACCCTCCCTCCTTGTACCTTGTCCTCAACTCACTCACTCTGCTAGGGGGTCCAGCTTTCGTGCATGCACCCACCAGAGAGAATGGGTGCAGGAAGGGAGGTAGAGAGGAGAGGAGAGAGTCAATGCAAGCACAATGCAAGCCATCAGCATGCTGGACAAGCATCACCATTCAGCTCACAACCATTAGCATACTGCAGCTCTGCACCCTCCCTTCCCCCCTCCTTTGCTCTCTCTTCTCCACTTCTCTTCTCCCCCATTCACCTCTTCTCACCAGAAATCAGCAAACAGAGCAGCGCAATCTGTATTACCCATCTGCCTCGACCGCCTCTCCCAGCATCTCCTCCTTGTGTCTCACTCTTTCTCTCCAGCACCATCGATACACCTCTGACTGTCACTGCGCACTCAAGCAATCCCCTCTCTCTCCCCACCCCAACCCACTTCCCACCCTCCCCTCCCTCCACTCCGCAAGTCCCACCACCTGCAACCCAGCCTCTCTTCCTCCCCCTCGGCAATCAATCTCTCCTCCAGCCCCTTGTATCCCTCTCCTTCCGCCCCCCTACCCTCACCATTTCCCCCACCCTCCCCCAACCCAAGTCCCCCCAGGCAGGCTCAGCTCCACGACCTCCTTGCTGCAGCATGGCCGGCCTATCCTCTCCCCACCTTAGTCGCCCTGCTCTCATCTGCATCCACCATCCACCATCCACCATCCACCGTCCACCGTCCACCGTCCACCGTCCACCGTCCACCGTCCACCATCCACCATCCACCATCCACCATCCACCATCCACCAGCACGCGATTGCCCACCTGGACTGCACCGCCTCCCCAACCTTCTCTTGCCTGGTGGTGGGTGGTGCGAGGGTGAAGCATGGAGACAGACATGGGAGAATGAGAAGTGATGACGATGGAAGGGTGCACGTGGTGCCGCTGAAGGTCAATGCACCACACCCGATGCATGCTTTACCTTCGTGCCAAACTCCCATCTCCCGTCCCCGGCCCTTTTCCTCTCCCACCACCCACCCTCCCCTCCTTTCCGCTCTCCCACTGCCCCTCCCCTTTCCCCACCGTTTCCGCTCTTCCACCTTCCCTCCCTCCTTTCTGCTCTTCCCCATCCCACCTCATGAACAGCCAGTGACAGCCAGCCAGCAGCAGCGCATCTGCCTCTGCCAGCTAACTCCCCGCGCCCTCCTACTTCTCAGACGCCCCATCTAACCCTACCAACCGGAAAACCATAACCCCTCTCCCAGCTCCTGGCTCTCCTCCCCCTCTCACTCACCCCCTCCTCGTCCCCCTCCTTTCCTGTCCTTCTTGACCTCCCTAATCGTCCCTCTCCTCTCGTCCTCTCCCCCCTCCTCTTCCACTTCACCTCTCCCTCTCTTCTCCCCCCCATCCTTGTTCCCCCTACTCGTCAACCCTCTTCTCCCCCCCTCCTTTTCCCCCCTCACCTACTCCCCCGCTCCTCTCCCCCACTCATCTCCCACACCCCTCTCCCCCTTCGTCCCATGCTCTCCCCCCCACCCACAAAAACAACACATTCAAATGTCTGCATACCTCAGCACTCCACTGCCACTTGCCACACCGCGCCAGTTAAAAGGTCATGTAGGAACGGAGGTACCAACCAAGGAAGGATTGAGAGAAGACATGCACTGAATGGATGGAAGGTGGTGGGGAAGAAGCACGGGGTGGAGGGGCGGAACTTGGAAGGGTTGGAGGAAGCGAGAAAGAGTGTAGCACAAGTCAGGGGGATGAATCAAGACACAGATAGAGTGAAACAGAGGAGGGTGGGGGAAAGGCGAGTGGAAGGGAAGGGGAGAAGGGGGACGGAGAAATGGCTTTTTTAGATGTACGCAAGGGCTTTCATAAATGCAATGTAAGGGCTAAGGAGAGTTGCAACAATGGGTTTGCATGACGATGCGAATCAGAATAACGGGGGGAAGGGGTGTGAGAAGGTGAGGAGGCTTCTTCAGCTATGCAGCACCCAGCCATACAGCACCCAGCCATGCAGCACCCAGCCATGCAGCACCCAGCCATACATCACCCAGCCATACATCACCTCAGCAGGACGCACCTGCTCGGCTGAGTGCTGGTGGCAAAGGCTACCGCCGTCTGGTCGGCGGGAAAGACGATGAAATGGCTGCCTGGACCCACTGTCTGCACGTTGACTTTTGAGTCGACTCAAAAGTCAACTGGCTGCCTGGACCCACTGTCTGCACGTTGACTTTTGAGTCGACTCAAAACAACTGGCTGCCTGGACCCACTTTCTGCACGTTGACTTTTGAGTCGACTCAAAAGTCAACTGGCTGCCTGGACCCACTGTCTGCACGTGCAGCGCCCAATTCTCCTGCATATCGCCGCAGCCTGTGATAGGATGGTGGTATGAGGAGGGAAGGGAGTGGGGGAAATGAGGAGGGGGGTAGCGGGTGGATTGGCTGTCCCCCTTCAATACACGCTGTGGCACGACTTTCACGCCGCTCGCGGAGCAGCAATAGTAGCATCTCGTGACAGAAACGTTCGACTCTCTGTCGCCGGTAGGAAGCATATAGGATGACGGCCAGCACTAAAATGATATTACTGAGTCAGCTCATACGGAAACTAGACACGTCTGGGCGAAAGTGACGTTCATTATATGAGCCTTCCATCAAGATTACATTACATGGTAGTTAGGGAAGATGGGCGGAATGATGGCCGTTGATAACCCATTTGTCCGGGAGAAAGAAATCGACAGGAGGCTGCGGGACAGAAGGCAAGAGAAAACCGTTCCGCCGTTTCTCTCTATATCGTCTCCTGCTGTCAACTGCGCATTCGTCGCGACGGTGGCGGCGGCGTCGCACAGACGGGATCGCTCGAGTAGGGATGAGATGGTGAGCGTCACACGTTAGTGCCATCTCGCCGTATTTTCTAGTCAACTCAAAATTGCATGAAGAAACGCTGCACACTTTACTCGCGATAAGCTAGGTCGCGGGCTGAGCGGCTAGCTCGCTATGTCGTCAAGGTCGCCATGTCTCTGGGATGCTGATTCCATGAGTGGCAATTTCAAATATGTCAGTACCTCTTCGTGTGCTGAAAGCATTATTTATATTTTTCTGTAGTGGTTGTTCCAGTTCCGTTATCGCGATAGCGAATGAAGGGTTCGCGTTCCTCAACAGGTTCAGCCGCTGCCCTGATTCGTCGGGCTAGCAGACCTGGCGAGATTTTTGGAACAACGAAATGTGAATGTATCGCTGACATGCCACGCCACCATCAAAACCCACGTCACCTTGAGATTCGGGACAGCAGGGTAACTCGACGATACCTTTCGCATTTCTCGACCACAAGTGGTATGTAGCAGTCATTGAGAAGATTGCGAAGCAATCTTGGCAACAAACCGTCCCTTATCTGTTTCTCTGAACTCTGAAACTACCTCTCTGCCATCGTCTTAGGGCGTGTCTCCATTTTGACCCCGACGGTTCGAACCGTGGACGGTCCGAGATGCCAAAAGGTAACCAGCGTCGCACGATATTTCGTGGAAGTTTGTGCGACGTCGCCAACAATCCGAACCGTCGCGTCACTTTTTACACATTCAACGGTTCAGAATCTGAACCCTTGACAGTTCAGAAACCAAACGGACGGTGCAACAGTACTAACTAGAGATTGGCGCGCGACTTTTTGGAAAATATGAAAATAAGATTGGCTGACGAAACTTGCAGAACAGCTGTCGTGAATTGTGTAACGACGCTACGGAGCTGGTCGACGTGGTGGTTGCCCGGCCGACCGGGTTACCCGGAAGACGGGGTTTCTGCGGAGGCACGCAACGGTTGCCCAGGTGTTCGTGGCGAGGCCGACCTCGGTGAAGTATCCCGAGGTTGATGTGGCTGATCAGGTCTAGTCGTCAGCACGATAACGATCTGGTTTGTGCGCTGTGCAGGTGATAAGGCACAACACGCCAATCATCTGCGAGCACCTGCGAAACGGGTGCGCTGCTGTCCTGCGGGTGCAACGCTGTGCAGCTGACTTGCTTCAGCGTTGGCACGCCGTCGACTTGCATTGTTGGCGAGCCGCAATTTTGACCAATTCGTGCTGGAACGCGGTCGACCATGCTGCGCTGGCAGTCGTCCTGCTTGCTTGTTAGCTCTGATGTAGTCAGTCTTGCCAACTTTGTTGCAATGATTTTGAACCATTGTTGCCATATCTCTTAGTGAAACTTTTGCAAATTCTCCCCGTGAACTAGCAAGTAGTGAGCATACAAAAAAACGACTAAGGAACGAACGCAGAGATCACTCCTACCCCGTGCCTAGCCCGTAGTCTAGCCTCCCGTTGATTGAGGTATCTCCGCATCGAGCCCATGAGTCGGTACGTCTATGGGTAGGGTGAGCAGACGAAAATGTAGAAGGGGCGATACTCATTGAATTGGAGAGATTGAAAGTGGGAAAACATTGAGCAGGAGGAGGAAATATTGGGAGGAAGGGATTCTAAACCAAGCGAATGCCTTACAGGCCGTAAAGAGTTGTAAGACTGCTGAATGTTGGAGGTATTGAACCCATGAGCTTGTTATCAGACAGAACTCTGGGAAGTTTCGATCACAGCATCCGATGAAAAGAAAGAAAATATTAACTCTTTCAACTGAACAAGTTGATGTAACATCTAAATCTTCATGAAATTCACGTCACGTGAATGCAAAATATCAGGTGTCAAGGCAAAGTAACTAGAACGGGCGTTTCACCTTTTCTATGATGAGCCATTTGCACAATGAAGAGCAAGCATAATAAGGTAAGGCGGGAACAAGGAAAGGGGATGGACATCACCAGAAATAGTCATGATTTTAAGGGAACAAGACAGGGGGGAATGCAGAAGGGAAACAAGAGATGGGGGGAGACACGTAGGGAGTACCATAAGTACCAAGATTGTACAAAATGAACAATACAAGGGGGAGCACAATACGAGGGAAGACAAGGTAACAAGTCAAGGGAAAGATGTGAAGAAAACAAGGAAGAAGAGGAGGGAAGACAAGGAATCACGGGCATTGACAAGCGGTCATGAATAGATAAGCGAGGCGAAGACCGGTACGTCACCATCACAAGGGAACAGGATTCGGTGAAGCAGGGCAGAGGTAATCAAAGGGGGGTCTTAAATGTGGGAAACGAAGGGGGGTGGGGGGATGAATAGGGAAGGGGGGGAGGTGGGGGGGGAAGAAATCACCAGAGACTGAGAGGGAGAGGACAGAAAGATAATGGACCCAAAGGGAGTCACTGAATAAGACGACAGGTGACAGAAAGGGGGTTCAGACGATGGGTATATGTAGTCAAGCATGCATTCATCTTACATGTAAGTCAGGCCTCTAAGCAGGCCAATAGTATCGGGTATTGAGCCGCTAAACTGATTCCCAGACCAATATCTGTTATGATGATATGCGATGCATTCAGTGTATGTGTACAACCAGATAAGGGTCAGCAATGAGGGGAGAACCAATGAGCAAAGACGAGACAGAGGGGGGACGAAAAACACATGGATACAAATGAGAGGTGAGGGCAGAAGAATACAAAGATGGAAGGAGGAGAGTCGATATCAAGGTTAAAGACAAAAGCATAAGAGCACAGGAGAAGAGAGGTGGGCCATTCATTCGAAAAAAACATGGAGGCATGAGGGCAAGGGGTGGGAGGGTAAAGCAGCAAGAGGAAGGGATCAAGAAAAACACATGGATACAAATGAGAGGTGAGGGCAGAAGAATACAAAGATGGAAGGAGGAGAGTCGATATCAAGGTTAAAGACAAAAGCATAAGAGCACAGGAGAAGAGAGGTGGGCCATTCATTCGAAAAAAACATGGAGGCATGAGGGCAAGGGGTGGGAGGGTAAAGCAGCAAGAGGAAGGGATCAAGTGACGTTACTGGTAGAGAAGCGGGAGAAGAGGGGGCTCAAGATGGGCCGAGCTGGGCCTCCCAAAGCATAATATGCAGCATGTAGCTTTTTAACCATGCCACAGTTAAGCCACAACCAGCCCAACTTGGGCCTGACCCACTCTGTCCTTCTACTCGATGGCCCACCCCCAGCAGGTAGCCGATCTGGGCACCCAAACCATAATATGGTGCATGTAGCCGTTAAGCCATGCCAGAGTTAAGCCACAACCAGCCCAACTTGGGCCTGACCCACTCTGTCCTTCTGATTGATGGCCCACCCCCAGCAGGTAGTGGGTCGGCCTGGCTTGTCTCTTGCCCATGCATATTTTCAAGAAAAAACCCCAGGAAATTTAGTATAAGAGCACATGTGGCTTCGAGTGGACTTACATTAAATTCAATTTTGTAAGGGAGCCAATTGTGGAGGGAATAGTCCCAGTGAGATTATTCCTGTTAAAAGATCTGTGATGAAGAACACACACACAAAAATTCAGACAATGTTGAAGATCTAAACGACACTTCAATAGCCACAAGCACAATGGCAGCACATTTCTTTTGGAGCTTGCAGCACTGGCTTTTCAGATGCAGTGACTTCCCTGGATTTTCAGAACTTTGCGGTTCACAGAAGAGGCAATGAGAGAAGATAGGTCTGAAGTAACTAGTTCTCTGCTTTTGCTGACCATCAGAGTGTTTGCAGCGAGTAATCTTGCTGCTTGCCTAAAAGAACGGCCACAATCACCACAGCTCAGTCATCAGACATAAAAGCAACTTCAACTTTTTCTTTTGGTAAGCCATTTTCTAAAACAATACCAGGGAGGCTTCCTACATAATTTGCCATGCATCAAGCTACCAAGGAGAACGTAGGAAATACACACAAATTGGATTGGACAGGAGAATGATTGGAGGGAGCAGGAGCGGGCAAGCATTAAGCAGGAGAGAAGCTGAATAGGAAGGAAAGGCGTCACAGGACAGCAGAGGCCTTACAGATATTCCAGATTTATAAGAGAGCCAAGTGCTTCAGGGAGTGATCCAGTCAATTGATTGTTCCGTAAATCTCTGTCACAACCACCATAAAATGTGATGAATCAGGGTGAGTTTGCATAGAGGGACATCAGATAAGGAAAGCCACGTTATTTGGTAGGGAAACGCATCTGGATATGTGAATGTTGCTCATAGGAAGGTAATTTTTCCATGAGCACTGAACGGCGTCAAAGGAGATTGGAGAGTGGTATGAGGGGACTTGCAGGATCCGAGAAAGAGGAGTAATGGATGTGGAATTGCACTAAAAAGAGGAAGGCTTACAGAGAAACTAGGTCAGTCAGAAGGACAATTCCTTCAGGAATGGAGCCTCTGAGTTGGTTGGCAGGTAGTCGTCTGTGGTTATGAGTGGTGTGCGTGTCGCACATGCCAGCGAGACAGAAATGAGGATGGAATATGGAAGGAATAGTGTGCATTGGAAAAGGAAAGGGGAGAAGTGACAGATTATACAATGGTGATATACATTTTGACTAGGAGGAAAAATGCGAACAAAAACAATGGTGATGAGAGGAAGGAGGGCGGTGGAGAGGGGAGAACAGCAAGGCCAAAGAAAACAAACAACAGAGTGCGGAGAGTCACTCTACAACGGTAGTGAGCTAGACTGCGGGGGGGCAGGCACGAACTACTAAGAGTGATCGTAGCTTTGCTTGCATTCACGGGAGAAGTTGGACTGGGATTTCACTAGCAAAGTTGGAATTACTGAATGATTGAACAAGGAGTCACAACAATGATTACATCAGGCACCTAGCAACTCTGCAGCTAGCCTGGTCGACCGCCAGCACAGCTTGGTCGACCGCCTGCCAGCGTTGCGTAGAGGATTCGTGCCAGCACTGCAGAAGAGTGACCTCCCAACACTGCAGATCGACGGCGTGCCAACGCTGCAGCAAAGCGGGTGTCCAGCGTTGCCCCGTAGAAGACAGCAATGCGCACGCTCGCAGGTGCGCACAGAGGATTGGCCCGACTTGCATCGTTGTGCCTCCGTCGACTGTTGTCAGTGCCTGACAAGCCACATCGACTTTGGGATACCAGCCCGAAGTCGCCTTTGCCATCGCGACCTCGACGACGTTCGCGTGTCTCCGCAGAACTCGTCGAGCAGGTTACCCGGTCGACCTGGACACCACCAGGTGCTCTGGTCGACCACCAAGTGCCTCTGGTCAACCACCGGGTCTCTTTGGTCGACCACCAGGTCCCTCTAGTCGACCACAGCTCCCGTCGAGCTACCCCCTGGTCGACGGACCCCTTCCGTCGACTAGAACTGTCAGTTGTTGTCGCCGAGCTCCCCTCGTCGACCGCTGCTAACTCGTCAGGTCGACGGACTGCTCCGTCGACCTCCCAGTCAAACTGCTCCTTCTCCCCTGCAGCTCAACGAAGCCCGTCGGGCAGCTCTCCCACTGTGAACAGTCGGTTGCTTCTTCCGTACATCCGACCAAGTCATCGGCGTTGCCCAAGCGAGGGCGGGGCCAACACTGCATTCCCGTTAACACTCCCCTGCCGCGCTCACGCTTGGGCCTTCAGCCCATACGGTAGTACTCCACGGAGAAAACTCGTCCTCGGCGTGCACCCCACACACAGCACACCGTCACCGCACCAGTTGTGCAGAAGGGCACGGCGCCTACTGCTGCACCTCATCGTCGCCGTCGCCGACGTTGACCGGACGAACTTGGCCGATGGCGACAGAGCACTGGTTGAAAGCCGGAAAATGCAGCGCCTTCGTCAGGAAGTCAGCCGGCTGCTCGGTGGTCGGGATGTACTTCAGCATAAACTTCCCGCGCCTCACCATGTGCTGCAGCTAGGCGTAGCGTCACTCCATATGCTTGAGGTTGCCTATTGATTGCCGACTTGTTGTCCACGCGGAGGATGGTCGGCTTCCCAGCGTCGAGCAGCTTGAACTCTGCAAGGAGGAAGCGAAGTCGACGCCCCTCCTTGCCGCCGTCCGTGGCCGCGACGTACTCCGACTCGGTCGAGGAGAGCGTCGCGCACTTGATGCGCTGGCTCAACCAGGAGACATCGACCCTTCCGAAGACGAACACGTAGCCGCCCGTGCTCGTCCGGTTCTGCTTGTCGCCCGCGTCGTCGGCATCCTGGCCGATCAGCTCCAGCGACTCTGGTCCACTGCCGAACTCCAGGGCGGTGCCGCGAGTGTCTGCAAGGTAGGCGAGGCAGCGGTTGACCTCGCGGCAATGTTGGTCGTTCCTCACCGTGAGGCCGCTCCCCAGCTTGCTGCAAGCGAAGGCGATGTCCGGCCTCGTCGTCGTCGCCGCGAACTGCAGCAGCCAACCTTCTGTCTGTACTCCTCCTCTTCTCGCTCTTTGGCCTCCTCATCGTCGAACGTCAGCTCAGCGTAGGCATCGACTGAGACCGGCGTCTTCGGGACTCAACCGCCCTGCTCCCCGTCGATGAAGCGCCTGCGCAGCTTGTCGGCGTAGCCCTGCTGGTGCAGCCACAGCTTCCTTGCCGGCCTGTCGCGCACGATCTCCAGCCCAATGTACTTCACCACCGGCGAGATCTCGCGCAGCTCGAAGGCGGCCTCCAGCAACTTCTTCAGCTCCTTAAGCATCGCGGTGCTGCTGCTGGCAGCAAGCAGGTCGTCGACGTAAACCAGCACCCACTGTGAACGGTCGACTGCTTCTCCCGTACATCCGACCAAGTCGTCGGCGTCTTAGTTGCAGAAGACGCGTCCTGCGTCTTGGACGCATGCGTCCAGACGCAGGACGCAGAACCTGGACCCCAAAGACGCACCAAAAGACGCAAGCCCGGGCAGGGCAAAAAAAACCTTCGGGCAGGCAAAAACAAATTGTATAGGGCGTGGGAAGAGGGGGGGGGGGGGACCTTCCACACTTTCAAGGCAAATTTTTCCCCAACAACATTTTTGTTGCGGTGGAAGATGAAGGGTTGCTTGAGGAAGCCATAACGGAACGGAGTTAAGCTACTAAGCCTAAACCTCTAGGGTTTACGAAAGAGAATTGGGTGGGTGGGTGGAATGAGAAAGTTCAAATAGACTTGGTTGGATTTCTAAAAGGGCTTGGTGGTGGGCCACAAATGTTGGGTTTTCTAGATGTGGAGTGGTGGAGAGGTTTGACATTTTCAATTTTGATTGAAGGGTCATGAAATGTTGGGGGGGTGTTTTACAATGGCGATTTGGGCAAGGGGGGGTCGAAATTTCACGATTTCGACAGTCGCGTCGAAATCACGAATGTAAATTTCGTAATCGGGAAAAAGGAAAAAAAAATCGGGCTGCCCAAAAAAAAATCGAGCTGCGTCCTAGCGTCTAGACGCTGCGTCCAGACGCAGGACGCAGCGTCTGATTTGCGTCTTCTGCAACTAAGGTCGGCGTTGCCCAAACGAGGGCGGGCCAACACTCCATTCCCATTAACACAGAGAACAGTAAAAAACGGAAGGAATCCGGAGATAGTTGACCATAGAATAGAAAGAAGAGCAAGAAGGGAAGATGCGGATGTAACAACCCATTCCTATTTTGAGAGAAAAGAGTCTCACAACAACATCTACTATCATCACACCCCTCTCTCGAATGCTTGCAATATCTTTGCATAAGTGCCTAGACTAGTATGTGAGGTTCAATACGACCGTTTCTTTCCACGCTGAGCAAAACCATATTACTGGAATGGTTGTCAAGAGAGGCAGATTGGCTGCAGAGTAAAGTAGGATTAAGTACGGGTCTGGCCAACAAGGTGACTGTGACTGTAACAGAAAACGAAGGATAGTTGCTCATATATGAGACGCATGCGCATATCAAACACATCTCTAGCTAGATCGTTGCACGGAACACATAGTATTTCTTAGTCCTATCTTTTGGTCGAAACTCACAAGTATCGCAGCTGTTTTAGTGCCGAGATGCTAGATGGGATGCTGCCTCCGATTGTATTGTACCAAATATCGCTGCAAAACATTTGGAGTATAATCACATGCACAAACAACAAAGAACATGCAGAAACATGAGGTAAGAATCATGATGTGATCGAATGCAACAAGTGTTCCAGCTGATTCAATAGTTACTGTAACATCATGCTCATCATAGTACTACAGCCACGGCCCATCACATAAGGAAAGAGATAGTGAGATGAAAACGAGTGTGTTTTTCTCTAAGATGTACATATCGAAACTGTTACATCGCTTCCACAGGACAAGATCGTAGGCTTTCCGTCTGGTACCTGCTCTCTATGTTTGCACTGCATTCATCCCCTGCGTGGGCGCAGACAGACCCTCGATAAATCTTACAGATTCGTTATCATCCCGTTGCCGTCGCAGGTGATGCCAAAAGTGGCGCTGCAGTCGGGATTGGCGTCATTCCAACCAGCAAAGGTCTTCCCCCACGCCGAGTCCTGCAGGACCAAAGCTGCAGGCCGTGGAATGTGGGAAGATAGTGGTGAGAGGTTATGACAGTAGTGTTAGTAATGCAATCACATCTCGTTTTTGTGTCAAGCGCTTACTCAGCCGAATAGCTCAGTCGTTAACTCTAACAGACCCTAGTAGTAGGATTCTGAATCCCGCGAGAGTGACTACTATCTTGTCACTTATTCTTGTTACACCCGCCCGCGCCGGCGTGTCATACGGATAAATAATTGATCCTCCGGAATGTAGTTCTGCAGTTGGTAACAACGGATACTACCACCACTGGCGGCCGCCTGCCAAAGCGCCTCTCACCTTGCGTCGGGTGAAGGGGCTCAGCGTCCACCATCGCTAGTGGTGCGGCGACAAGGGCAGCAATCCAACATGCAAGCACCAACGAGCTGCGCTCCATGGCAGTAGTAACTCGCACCATCGCCACGTGGCCACTCTTCTCATACGGGAGCTAGAACTTCACCGATGTCGGGTGTGCGTAGGCGTAATCTACGAAGTCGTTTTGCTGGGGGCGAAGGAACAATTCGCCAAGTTTGGTCACTTCGGCCGGTTGAGCTTGAAGCTGAGGATTTGTTCGGCTATAGCTTGTGAACGACTTTACTACAATGCTACTACTTCACACCGCAGAAAATGATCGCACTCGACCTTGGTGCTGTGGAGTGAGTGGGGCCAAGGTACTGGAAACTTCACTGCTAACTCATCGTCATTCAGTTATTGTGGGAAGAGTGAAAACATTCCTGTCAAACAAATTCGGGCTTCCCTGCATTTGGGAATCGGGTGTGTCCGTTGAATAAACCCTTTTTCTAGTTCATGTTCCAGCCCTTTTTCTCCTCCTGTTTTTACGGCGTGTTGCGGCCCGATTGCCTTGATCCACCTCGACCTCTCATTTCAGGGAAGTGTACACCTGTTCTCCGATATTTCCACACCCTGAACTTTGATTCTTCCCAGACACCCTACATGGTTGAAGGTTTGATGAGACGGACGCCCTGACATTGTGGGTCTATCAGGAAATAGCCACCAGGTCAAGGCCTTTCGAAACTCGAACTTTGTAGTTCGAGTGAGCGGGGAAAATTCCAGTGCCAGATTGTTCCTGCGTTAAGCTCGCATTGAGATTGTGTTACATTAACCCTGAAAATTCGCACAAGGCCTAGAACAGTACAGAAGCGCTGATGGTCACAAGGCTGAAGCGCCTTGGTGAACACATCAGCAGTGTTGGCCCGAGTGGCCACGTAACGCAGACGAAGCTGACAGCGCTGCTGCAGCTCTCGAGCAAGGAAGTAGCGCAGAGCGATATGCTTCGTTCTGTGCTCCAGTCTGTGCTCCTCACACAAGGCAATGGCAGCCTTGTTGTCAACGTACAGCACTGGAGGAGAACGAGGCCGCTCTCCCAAGTCGGTCAGCAGGTAGGTGAGCCAGCGTAACTCCTGTGCAGCCATGGCTGTGGCGTAGATCTCAGCCTCACAACTGGAGCTGAGAACAGAAGACGAGCGTGTAGAACGCCAAGAAACTGAACCAGAGCCAAGGCTGAAGGTGTAACCCTGAGACGACCGCTGAGTAGCCTGGTCGTCAGCCCAAGAAGCGTCTGAGTGCTCAGTGAGTACAACTCGGTCTCGTCCTCCAAGCACTAGCCCCATGCCCGACGTACTGCACAAGTAGCGCAACACCCTCTTAGCGGCATCCATGTGCTCCTTCCGGTGACGGCCAGGAGCGACATAGCGTGCAACGATGCTAAGAGGGTATGCAAGGTCAGGTCGAGTGCAGGTCATCAGGTACATGAGGCAGCCCACAAGCTTTGGATACGGGCCACTCGGCTCTACGGACTCATCCGAAGGCAGAGCTGAGAGCGAGTGACCGGTAGGCAGAGGAGTGGGCTGAGGCGAGGAGTACGTGAAGCGGAAGCGCTGAAGGACCTGCTGCACCATGTGTGACTGAGTCAAGGTGATGGTGCGCCGTGCTCTGTCCCGGGTGATCCGCAAGCCAAGATAGCTTGTCAGTTCACCCAGGTCTGTGCACGTGTGTCTCTTCTGCAGCTCCGACTTCACGTGGGCGAGTGCGACAGTGTCAGCAGTGGCAAAGACCAAGTCGTCGACGTACACGAGGATGTAGAACGGCGGCAGTGAGGTGTCGGTGCGTAGAAACAGCGACGGGTCAGCAGTAGAAGGAGCGAACCCAAGAGCCGCAAGTGTAGTCCTCAGTGTGTCGTGCCACTCACGTGGCGCCTGTCGGAGTCCGTAGACTGGCCGCCGGAGGCTCCACTGGGTACCAGGAGGGAACGACCCAGTGAAGCCAGGTGGGCGGCGCAACCAGATCTCCTCGTGCAGGCTGCCCTGTAGAAAAGCAGTGCTGAAATCAAGAGAGTGGAGCTCGTAGTCACGCTGAGTGGCGACGTGCAGCAGAACCCGAAGAGTGGTCATCTTCGGGGTCGGGGAGAAGGTCTGGAAGAAGTCAACTCTCTCTCGCTGACTGAAGCCTCGTGCAACGTAACGCGCCTTGAAGACAGGCGGAGAACCCGGCGGCCGCTTCACCCTAAAAATCCACATGCCACTGACGATGTTCGCCCCAGGTGGGGGAACCTCGTCGACGTAGGTGCCTGTGGACTTCCAGGAAGCCATCTCTGCGTCCATGGCTGTCTGCCACTGAGAGGAGTAGGGACCCTCTATCGCCTCTGCGTAAGAGCGCGGAGTCGGGATGTCTGGTGCATCCGGGTCTCCCTCAGGGGCAACTAGCATGGACACGAGATGAGGTAAAGCAGCGGCAAAGCACTCAAACTCCTCCTGCCTGTCCTCAAGGACGTCCGTGCCAAGAGCACACTCACCCCCGACGGACGGAGGACAGACAGACTCAGACTCAGCAACTAGGCTAGCGGCGTAGTCTAGACGACAAGCGGCAGCAAAGTCGACAAGCTCAGCAACTAAGGCAGACGCAGCAGTGGACTCAAAGGAAGGGTCAGTGACAACAGTAGCCAGGAGACGCGTGACAGTAGGACTGGTAGCACGAAGGGAGTCAGACTCAGGGTCAGCAAGAGCAGGAAGAGAGGACGCAGGAGGAGACGGGAGAGGGACACGCTGGGGAGCAGTGGAAGGACGAAGCGCCATCTGGTGAGTGCCTGGGACAGCAGGAGGACGCTGACGCGGGACACGACGACCAGTGTGAGCAGCACGTACAGGCGACGCTCGACGAGACTCAGGCGACGCAGGACGAGACTCAGGCTCACGACGCTCCGTAAGACCTCCAGTCGGACCAGTGTAAGGAGAAGGACCAGGAAGAGGGGAGGCAGACGGTAACTGTGACTGCGACTCGACAGACGGAGGACAATCTAAGGAGGGAGGAGGACAAGGAGGAGGAGGCTGACCAAGAACCTGCTGAAGGAGCGGAACGAAGTACGGCCGCGGCCGCGCAGCGTCTCCAGAACCAGCAGAGACACCAGCGCCAGGGTCCTCAGCACCAGCAACAGCACCACCTCCAGGGTCCTCAGCACCAGCAGCAGCTCCAACTCCAGGGTCCGCAGCACCAGCAGCAGCGCCGACTCCAGGGTCCGCAGCACCAGCAGCAGCTCCAACGCCCGGGTCCGCAGCACCAGCAGCAGCTCCAACGCCCGGGTCCTCAGCACCAGTAGCACCTCCAGAAGAAGCAGTACCTCCAGCAGCTCCAGTAGCCCCAGCACCAGCAGCACCTCCAGCAGCTCCAGCAGCACCAGCAGTACCACCAGCAGCGCCAGAAGCACCGCCAGCAGCAGCACCTCCAGCAGCTGGGTCCGCGACACTAGGAGCGCCACTCCGGAGACTGCAGCGCCGTGCGTATCACTCTCGGAGCCGCTGGGGAGAGGGCAGCTCCCGCCTAGGAGGGGAAGCACTAGCACCAGCTCCAGCCGCACTCCTAGCTCCAGAAGCACCTCTCCTGAGGCTGCAGTACTGTAAGTACCACTCACGCAGCTGCTGTGAGGAGAGAGCTCCTCCAGGTGTAGCACTCCCAGGCTCAGCACCTCCAGACTCAGCACCCCCAGACTCAGCACCCGCAGGCTCCGCACCCCCAGGCTCAGCACCCCCAAGCTCCGCACCCCCAGGCTCAGCACCCCCAGACTCCGCAACCCCAGGCTCCGCACCCCCAGGCTCCGCACCCTCAGGCTCAGCACCCCTAGCAGGACGAGAGTCGACAGCTACCTCGACAGGCTCAACCGGGTCTACCTGGGACACACCTGAGGGAGCGGCACCCTGAGGGGGGAGGGGGTCTACCACAGCAGCACCTGGCGCGAGGAAGAGAGGCGGGGGGGGGAGCGGGGCAGTGCGGTAGGGGAAGAGGCGGTAGTAGGGGACGGACTCGTCGAAAGTGACGTCCTGAGAAGGCAAGACACGGCGCGAGGTGGGGTGGTAAAACTGCCAACCAGACGCGTCCGGGACAAAGCCAAGGAAGACACAAGGAACAGCGCGGGAGGAGAGCTTGTCCGCAGACGTATCGCGGACAAAAGCTCGAGATCCCCAGACCCGAAAGCGTGACGCATCGCCAACCTCTCCCGTCCAACGCAGTGTCGGCGAAGTCTCCGGAACGGAGACACGGGGCCAGAGGTTGAGCTGATGCGCAGCGTATCGGACTGCAAACGGCCACAGAAAGTGGGGGGCAGCCGCATGGATCAAGGAGGTACGAGCGACCTCCATGACCAAGCCAATGCGGCGCTCAGCAACCCCATTCTGCTGTGGAGAGGCCGGAAGCGTGAACGACTGGCGGATGCCGTGCTCCGCACAGTAGGCTGCCAAGAGATCGGAGGAGAACTCACCACCTCTGTCAGAGTGCAAGCGCAGGACAGGAAAGTCCGAGTGGAAACGCTCGCTGAGCTGGAGACGAGAAGCGCTGATCCAAGGGATCAAAACATCAGGGACCTCACCCTTGGTGCGCAAGGGGAAGACCGTGGTGTAGCGCGAGTAGTCATCAACAACTATCAGGAAGTACCTCTCCTGACCCTGACCACGGACGCGGGCTGGGCCCCACACGTCCATGTGGAGTGTCTGCAAGGGAGCAGTCGTCGGGGGAAACGAGGAGGAGTGAGGAGCGGCGCGCTGCCGCCCCTCGACACAGGGAAGACAGGGAGGAGCAGGCGAGGGTGGGAGGGGAGGGAGAACCCTGGGAAGACCAGAGACAAGGTACCGTTTGTGCATGGCACGAAGGCGCTGCACGGACGGGTGACCAAGTCGGTGGTGCCAGAGGACGGTCTCGTGCGCCAGAGAGCGACACGAGCAGGGGGCCGAAAGCTGACCTGACGCAGACACAGACGCAGCTACCTGAGGGGACGCAGTGGTCAGTGTGTACAGGTCCGACCCCGGCTGCCGAGTGAAGGTAGCCAGGTGGCGACCCGTCCGAGCGCACGTGCAGTGTGTCACGCGCTCGTAGGCAGGGGTGAACTGGTGAACACCCCCATCCTGAAGCGCACTACCCGCCACCAAGTTCGTAGAGAACGAGGGGAGGTAGAGACCTGACAGCGTGCCCGACGGGACCGCAGGACAAGGGAGGACAGCGGAGGAGGTCGCAAGGACCGGACCCCCAGAGGGGTCAGCGAGGGAGACTGCAACCGGCCGAGCAAGCTGCTCAAGGGCCGTGCGGTCACGAAAGAAACAGCGGGAAGCACCGGAGTCCAGTGTGAAGGTGTGCAGTGCCGCAGTAGACGCAGTACCAGCAGGTGCGAACGCACGAGTACCTGGGGCAGCAGACTCACCAGCACCTAGAGCAGCAGCCTCACGAGGACCTAGGGCAGCAGACGCACTAGCACCTAGAGCGGCAGCCACACCAGTACCTAGAGCAGCAGACTGGATACCGGGGTCAGGCGGTACACACAGGGGACAGGCACTCTCAGTACTAGTAGACAATGCATACATGGAAGTGAGGATAGCATCAGATTCAAGAGCAAAGATATCTACCCTCTGCCTAAGCAGCTCCACCCAGGAGGGGAGCTCAGCGGCGTCACCAAACTCTGTACGCCAAGCGTCGCCCAGACGGGCGAAGCAGTGGGACTCTGTGTGGCCACGGGTCCCGCAAGGCTGACCAGTCCGGACACCTGTGCGAATGACGTACGGGCAGCGAGCAGTACTCAGTGACCCTCTACTCTGAGCGTACCACTCACGGAGCTGCTGGGGCGAAAGAGGACACGGCAGCTGCACCTGTCCACTACCAGACGCTCCCGAACGACCCACTCCAGAGCGACTACCACTACGGCCACCCCGACAGCCTCAACTGGCGTACCACTCACGAAGCTGCTGGGGCGAAAGAGGACACGGCAGCTGCACCTGTCCACTACCAGAAGCGCCCGAACGACCCACTCCATAACGACTACCACTACGGCCACCCCGACAGCCCCAACTAGCGTACCACTCACGAAGCTGCTGGGGCGTGAGGGACTCACGCGCATGGCCTTGGAGCTGCATCTGGCCACGCCAGGAGCAGTAGTAGCAGCAGTAGCGGCAGTAACAGCAGTAACAGCAGGAGCAGTAGCAGTGGGAGTGGAAAAGGCAGTAGCAGCAGTAGCAGCGGTAGCAGTGCGGGCAGGGCAATGCTCACCAGTGGTCGGCGCGGCAGGAGCAAGACGGTGGCGACAGCGGGGCCGCTACAACTGCAGGGCGGGGCCGGGCCGCAGCAGGGAGCTCCGCAGCAGCTGCTGCAGGGCACGGCCGGGTCGCGACGGCAGCTGCTCCAGGGGCCAGGGGCGGCTGCTCCAGGGGCCAGGGGCGGCTGCTGCAGCAGCGGCTGCTCCAGGGGCCAGGGGCGGCTGCTGCAGGGGCGGCTGCTCCAGGGGCGAGGGGCGGCTCCTGCAGTGGCGGCTGCTCCAGTGGCCAAGGGCGGCTGCTGCAGGGGCTGCTGCTCCAGGAGCCAGGGGCGGCTGCTGCAGGGGCGGCTGCTCCAGAGGCCAGGCGCGGATTAGGTCAGGGCGACGCGGCGAGCAGGGGCGACGCCGCGGGCAGGTGACGACGCGGCGGGCAGGTGGCGACGCGGCGGGCAGGGCGACGCGGCGGGCAGGTGGCGACGCCGCGGGCAGGGCGACGCGGCGAGCAGGTGATGACGCCGCGAGCAGGGCGACGCGGCGGGCAGGTGGCGACGCCGCGGGCAGGGCTACGCGGCGAGCAGGTGACGACGCCGCGGGCAGGGCGACGCGGCGGGCGGGTGGTGACGCCGCGGACAGGTGGCGACGTCGCGGGTAGGCGACGACGCCGCGGGCAGGGGCTACGCCGCGGGCAGGTGACGACGCCGCGGGCAGGGCGACGCCGCGGGCAGGTGGCGACGCCGCGGGCAGATGGCGACGCCGCGGGCAGGCCGCGACGCCGCGGACAGGGCGACGCGGCGGGCGGCGAGAGCCTGCAAGGGCGGCACGCGGTCGGGCAGAGGCTGCGCGCGGGCCTGACGGGTCTGCAGGGGCGGCTCTCGGGCCTGACGGGTCTGCAGGGGCGGCTCGAGGGCCTGATGGGTCTGCAGGGGCGGCTCTCGGGCCTGACGGGCCTGCAGAGGCGGCTCGGGGGGGGCCTGACGGGTCTGCAGAGGCGGCTCGGGGGCCTGACGGACCTGCAGGGGCGGCTCGAGGGCCGTACTAGCTTGTAGGAGGCAGCGCGAGGGCTACAGGACGGCACTCGGGCAGACCGAAGGGCGGGGCGCGCGAGGGCGCACGAGCAGAGAAAGGTGCACGAGGGCGCACGAGGGCGCACGAGGGCGCACGAAGGCGCACGAGCAGAGAAAGGCGCACGAGGGCGCACGTAGGGTAGGGCGCACGAGGGCGCTTCTAGCGGAATAGTGGGCCCGTAGTAGAAAGCGGTCCTAGGTAGCAACCTAGGCTCGTGATACCATGTTAGAATCTAAAATAGAACGAGAATGGATGAAACTAGGTAGGAGGGGGATACAAGTAGGAAACCCTAACAAAGCTGTACCCCCTAAGGCTAAACCCACTATAGCCTACACAATATAAACATATAATGTTTGACAAAGACGATGACGACGACTCCTCCGAAGGAGCAGCGGGCGCAGTAGGAGGCGCAACAGGAGAAGGCGGAAGCGGCGGAGGTGCAGCACCACCAGCCCCACCTGAGCCGGAGAGTGACGACGACGACGTGCAGGAGGTTGTCCCGCAGCATCACCATAACAGCACCGTCACTGGAATGCAGCTTCTCGGACTTCACACCGCTACCTCAACGGCGTCGCGCATCATCGAGCCGAAGAACCCACGCCAAGCTCTCACAGGGCCATACAGCAAGGAATGGCGCAAGGCGATGGACGCGGAGATCAAGGCACTGGAGTCACGCGATACCTGGGTGCTCGTCGATCAAGCAGCGGTCAAAGGGAGGAGGATTCTCTCCGGCAAATGGGTCTTCCGTATGAAAACCGCATCTGATGGCACGATCGAACGATTCAAGGCACGGTGGGTTGTGCGTGGCTATGATCAGAGGCACGGGATTGATTTCGACCAAACACTCGTGTCGGTGAGCCGTCACACCTCAGTCAGAATACTCCTCGCCATCGCCGCAGCACAACACCTTCCACTCCGACAAATCGACGTGAAGAACGCGTTCCTGTACGCGTTAGTAGATGCAGTTATCTATGTGGAGCAGCCGCACACATATGGCGAAGGGGATTCGCGCGTTTGTCAGCTGCGGAAATCCCTTTATGAGATCAAACAGGCGCCGAGGCTCTGGCAGCAGTATCTGCACAACATACTGCTTGAAATCGGGTTCAAGCAGTTGCCTCACGACCCTGGGATGTATCGCCGCGATTTCCGCGGCGAATACATTCTTCTCACGGTCTACGTCGACGATCTCCTCTACACAGGTTCAAGCAGCGAGTTGCTCGAGCAGTTCGAGAAAAACCTTGCGGGGCGCGTCGACATCACCTGCAACCACAGCGTGAAGCAGTTCCTCGGCCTCAACATCACTTACTCGCCAGACGCCATCCACCTCTCGGCAGCCAAGTACGCAGAAGAGCTTGGCAAGCGCTTCAACATCGCACCTGCACCGCTTTCCACCCCTTACCGCACTCCAGGACCCAACCACAAGCCTGACAACAAAGCCCTGTCCCCTGCTGGGCTTCAGACTTACCAGCAGCAGTTGGGATGTCAGCTCTTCGCCTTAGTCACCTGTAGGCCAGACCTCTCGTACATCGCGAGTTAGCTGGCCCAGTACTTCCGCAAACCAACGGCTGAAAATCTCTCAGATCTCCAGTAGGCGCTTCAATTTTTCATTTCCATGCCCAATATTGGGCTCTGCTACTCCACCATCCCAACCGCATCCTTCAACCTCATTGGCTACGTGGATGCTGATCATGCTGCCGATCCCGACAATCGACGGTCCAGGACAGGATTCCTCTTCCGCCTCGAGCCAAGCGGCCCCATCTCCTGGAATTCGCAGAAGCAGGAGCTGGTTGCACTGTCATCGGCAGAAGCAGAGTTCATCGCAGCAACAGCAGCCGTTCGCGAAGGCCTCTACCTTCAGGAGCTGCTGCAGGAGGCGAAAATTCCAACCTCGCCGAACTTTCGCCTGCACTGTGACAACCAGAGCACAATCAGAATCGCGAACAAACCTGGATTCGTCAACCGCACCAGGCACATCGCGCTGCGATAACAAGGACGAAGTTAACAAGGGCAAGGTTGACCTAACCTACTGCCCGACGGGTGACATGGCAGCTGATTTCCTTACGAAGAAACTGCCGCGTCAGCAGTACCAGCATTGCTCCGAGCTCAGCGGAGTAGGCAAGTGAGTCAAGATCTGCGATGGCCAGGAGTGAAGGGGGGTGTTACGAAAAGTGAAAAAGGAACGAACTACTGTGCACTCCTTACCGCAGCAATCGAAGCACACAGTACCGAGGCTGAAGTCGAAAAGGCAGAAGTGACACAAAAGGTCGCCCGGTTATGAAAGCATCTAGACCGTCGGGCAGACAGCATCAGGCAGCAGCAGATGCGAGGATTCTGCCCGAACAGTTTCGTAACCACCTGGAGTCACACGGTTGATTTTCGCTGTAACAAGGGAATGTACCCCTTAGAGTACATGGCTCGCTATGTCGTTTCGTATTCCCCTATATTCTTACTTATTGTGCTGTATTTGCATGTTTTTATTATCTCAAGCATTTTACATTCACTCTGCTATTGAGGTCAAGGGCCCACCACCACTATATCAGTAGTGTGCGAACCTTCCTGAGGTGATCCTGGCTACGATCAACTTATGATCGCAACAAAAAAGTAAAAGGAATTGCTTGCGCATTTGCGGGGCAAACGCCTGGGATTTTCGAGAAATGTCATCACTGATCGGGCGGCGCGAGCAATGCAATCACAAGCAATCCGATCAGATCCGCCCCGATCAGATCAGCGCCGATCAGAGGCGGTCTGGGCCACGTCCTCATGTATGAACAAACAATTCGTGATTTCATTATTAACTGTTAGGTATAAATATGTTGTAGATTGATAAGCTCTTTAGCCTTCTCAAATATCTTATTGTCGATGTGTGGAGGTGAACATCACAATGATTTTCGAAAACATTGTGTGATGCATGTTATGAGTTATTGATATACGTAAGAGGTAACAACGTTTGACATTGTACTTATACTACAAGTTACTATTTTATAGCCAAACATCATAAAAATAACTTATTAGCTTTAACTGGGTGTAAGGAATTTTCTCGACATTCCTTAGCGCGCCCTGCAATATCGCGTACAGCAGCAGCCGTTGTTCGCCCGTTACTGCTAACGGGGCTTCGCCGACTTCGCGCGCACTGTTTCACCAAACCTCGCACTGGTGGCCCGGCCATGTCGGCCTACACTTCGGGACTAGCCCGAACCTCGATGCCAGCATAGCACTAGCTAGCTCGCACCCACCGCGTTACCGTTTGCATGTTTCGCGTATAAATGTTCGCTCATGCCTTCGCTCACATTTTGTACTCGTTTGACACTTAGTGCAATCCTCGCTACCTCGATTCGTTGCACCCGTAACACTTGGTATCAGAGCCTCTTTCTTTCCGGACCGCGCATCTCCGCACCCCAGGAAATCAACTTTTGATTTTTCACTCGAACGGACTCACGCACCTTAGCCCCTAGGAGTCGCTGTCCTCGCGTTCTCTCGTAAACGCGTGCAGCCACGACTGCACCTAGACTAAGCCGAGCCGACGCCCTTCGTAATGGCCGAGCACATCGACGTCACCACCCTCACGCAAGAGCGCTTGAACGAACTGCTGCAGCAACTTCGCGAAAGCTCTGAAGAAATTGCGGCGCTGACGGCAGAATGCACGTCCCTGCAGAATGACGTCGCAAGAGCACAGCAAGCACAATCTCAAGCACCTGGCACTCCGGTACAGCCGGCACCACAGACATCGCAACATGGAAGTGTGGGGCAACCCGCGAGCGCGGCCAGTGATGGCGTCGTCCGCCACGACGGAGACGACGACCACGGCACGACACACCCCGAAGTGACGAATGCGGCCAGGAGTCAGCCTCGAGTCACGATTTCTGTGCCGGCCGGCGAATCAACACTACCGTCGCCGATGCCGCTGAAGCCGCAGCGTCCGCCATGCTTCGACCCGAGTCAACGAGGTGGTCCTACCGTTCATTCGTGGTTGTTTACGATGAATGTCTTCTTCGACGCCAACTACGTCTCGGAGGATACGGCGAAAATCCGTTACGCCGTGTCGTTGCTGCGAGGACCCGCCATGGATTGGTGGCGTGTCATCGTCACGAAGCCGGCGGACTACGTGACTCTACTGACACGGGAAGGACAAACCGGACCCTGGGCGCCGTCGTATTTCGTGGAGGTGCCCCAATATCGCATGTGGGACGCGTGGTGCGCAGGTCTGCACGCTCGGTTTGAGCCAATTGCGGCTTTGATCTCGGCGCGACAGAAGCTCCGCACTTGGCGCCAACTCGGTTCCGTCCAGGACTACACGAGTGGGTTTCTGGCGCTATGCGAACAAGTGGGTTATATGCACGAGAGCGAACGCATCGACCGCTACATCGGCGGCCTGAAGCACGACATCGCTCAGGAAATCCAGCTTCGCGGCGTCACCGATTTTCAAGAAATTCTCGCTATGGCGGAGAAGCTCGATTTCTTCCGCCGACCGAGACTGGGGTCCTACGGAAGCAGCAACTGGGGACATCGGTCTCGTGGGACGAACGAGGGTGCTACGATATGCTGGGAGTCAGTAGCAGACGGGCCCTCTACTAACAGGTCACGCCGCTCGCTCGACCCAACCGACCCTCACCGCGTGATTGTGCCGGTTCACGCAATCGACCACACCCGGACGAATAAGGAGGGGACTACGGTAGACAGCCCCATACTGCTTAGTGGGAAAATCGGGACGGACTTAGTAAAAATCTTTGTAGACGGGGGGGGCAGCCACAGCCTCATCAACACTGCCATAGCACGGAAACTGAAACTGCCACTGGACAGATGCTTACCTGAGATCGATGCAAGACTGGTTGACGGCACGCCACTGGCGATACGGGAACGTGTAGACCGGGTTCAGATTCGATGCAGGGGTAACTTCACGTTTAGCCAGGAAATGCTCGCAACAACCCTCGACGGAACCGACATTTTACTCGGTCGTGATTGGCTGCGACGACACAATTCGCGAATCGACTGGACGACGGGTGACTGCACCGTGCGAGTGAACGGTAACAACATCGCCTTACCTTGCTGGGGCTCGCCTGAGTCTTCGTCGGTGCGTGTCAACGCGATCACGATGAAACGCGCCGTAGCGGTGGGAGCTGACGCGTACGCGGTTGACATTCGGGAAGCCGAGGCAGCAGACAACGGGGGGGGTTTACAAAAACTGCTAGCTGACGTACCAGATGACCTAGCAGCACTCCTGAAGCAGTGTGGTGAAATATTTCCGGACGACCTGCCAACGGGACTGCCACCTCAGCGACCGCATGACCACAGGATCGAGTTAGAACCGGGGGCACAGCTGACAGTACAGCGACAGTTTCGACTGACCCAACCCGAACTGGACAAACTGAGGAAGCATCTAGATTACCTGCTCGAAAAAGAATTCATTCGCCCGAGTTCGTCACCCTTCGCAGCACCGATACTGTTCACACCCAAGAAGGACGGGGGTTTTCGCATGTGCATAGACTACAGGGCACTGAACAGAGTTGCCATCAAATCCCGTTACCCCATCCCGCGAGCCGACGAACTGATCGACCAACTGCGCACAGCCCGGGTTTTTTTTCGAAAATTGACCTTAGAGGGGGTTACCACCAGATTCGCGTCAACCCACCCGACTGCCCCAAGACAGCCTTCCGAACACGCTACGGATCCTTCGAATACACAGTCATGCCCTTCCGACTGACCAACGCCCCCGCCACTTTTCAAATGACAATGAACGAAGCCTTCCGCCCGCTTTTAGATAAGTGCGTCATTGTGTACCTCGACGACATACTGATTTACAGGCCCGACAGAGCACAGCATTTACAAGACATCGAAGTGTTACAAAGTAAGAAATGAGGATGACTAGAAACAGGACCGTACAAGGGTTGTATAGGCAAAACCTAACAATACTGTACCCCATGAGGTATGCCCCACTACAGCCTACAATATACTTCTGACACACCCCCATAGGCAAAGTGGGGGACAAGCAAGAGAACAAGGCAAGGTCAAGCTCAGGGTGGATCACGACGTCACCACGCATTCTGAGCACAAGTACAAGGCCACAAGGCCAGTTCACATGCAGGGTTATAAATCAAGGTGAACAAGCAAGACAGTGATCTCAACCTAGCAATGGTAAGCATGCAGGTGCAAGTATATATAGATCACAGTACAAGCAAAGTCAAGAGGTGAGCAAGTGAGGTCAGGTAGGCACAAGACCTAACATAGTACAAAAACGTTGATGATCACAAGGCTGAAGTGCCTTGGTAAAGATATCAGCAGTGTTGGCCCAAGTGGGCACGTAAGCAAGACGAAGCTGACCACGCTGCTGCAACTTTCGAGCAAGGAAGTAGCGCAGAGCAATGTGCTCCAGTCTGTGCTCCCGACATAAGGCAAGCATGGCCTTGTTGTTGACGTACAGAACTGGAGGAGAACGAGGCGCCTCTCCCAAGTCAGTCAGCAGGTAGGTGAGCCAGCGTAACTCCTGTGCAGCCATGGCCCCAGCGTAGATCTCAGCCTCACAACTGGAGCTGAGAACAGAAGACGAGCGGGTAGACCGCCACAAAACAAAGCCGGAACCAAGGCTGAAGGTGTAACCCTGTGACGACCGCTGCGTAGCCAAGTCTTCAATCCAAGAAGCGTCTGCGTGACCAGTGAGGACAACTCGAGCGCGTCCTCCAAGCATGAGCCCCATGCCCGACATACTACACAGGTAGCGCAACACCCTCTTAGCTGCATCCATGTGCTCTGGTCGGTGTCTCCCAGGAGCAACATAGCGTGCCAGGATGCTAAGAGGGTATGCCAGGTCAGGTCGAGTGCAGGTCATCAGGTACATGAGGCAGCCAACAAGCTCTGGGTACGGGCCACTCGGCTCTATGGACTCATCTGAAGGCAGAGCTGAGAGCGAGTGGCGAGTAGCCAGAGGAGTGGCCTGAGGCGAGGAGTACGTGAAGTTGAAGCGCTGAAGGACCTGCTGCACCATGTGTGACTGAATCAAGGTAGTGGTGCGCCGTGCTCTGTCCCGGGTGATCTGCAAGCCAAGATAGCTGTGCAGCTCACCCAGGTCTGTGCACGTGTATCTCTTCTGCAGCTCCGACTTCACGTGGGCCAGTCCAGCAGTGTCAGCAGTAGCAAAGACCAAGTCGTCGACGTACACGAGGATGTAGAACGGCGGCAGAGTAGTGTCGGTGCGGAGAAACAGCGACGGGTCAGCAGTGGAAGGAGCAAACCCAAGAGCCGCAAGCGTAGTCCTTAGTGTGTCGTGCCACTCACGGGGCGCCTGGCGGAGACCGTAGACTGGCCACCGGAGGCTCCATTGGGTACCAGGAGGAAACGACCCAGTGAAGCCAGGTGGGCGGCGCAGCCAGATCTCCTCGTGCAGGCTACCCTGTACGAAGGCTGTGCTGAAGTCAAGAGAGTGAAGCTCGTAGTCACGCTGAGCAGCCACGTGCAGCAGTACGCGAAGAGTGGTCATCTTCGGGGTGGGAGAGAAGGTCTGAAAGTAGTCAACTCCCTGCCGCTGACTGAAGCCTCGAGCCACGTAGCGCGCCTTGAAGACAGGCGGAGAACCCGGCGGCCGCTTCACCCTGAAAATCCACATGCCACTGACAATGTTCGCCCCAGGCGGGGGAACCTCGTCGACGTAGGTGCCTGTGGACTTCCAGGAAGCCATCTCTGCGTCCATGGCTGTCTGCCACTAAGAGGACTAGGGACCCTCTATCGCCTCTGCGTAAGAGCGCGGGGTCGGGATGTCTGGTACATCCGGGTCTCCCTCAGGGGCAAGCAGCATGGACACGAGATGAGGCAAAGCAGCAACAAAACACTGGAACTCCTCCTGCCTATCCTCAAGGACGTCCGTGCTAAGAGCACACTCACCCCCGACGGACGGAGGACAGACTGAGTCAGACTCAGCAACAAGACTAGCGGCTTAGTCTAGACGACAGTGAGCAGCAAATTCGACAAGCTCAGCAACTAAGGCAGACGTAGCAGTGGACTCAAATGAAGGGTCAGCGACAACAGCGGCCAGGAGACGCGTGACAGTAGGACTAGCAGCACGAAGGGAGTCAGACTCCGGGTCAGCAAGGGCAGGAAGAGAGGACGCAGGAGGAGACGGCAGAGGGACACGCTGCGGAGCAGTGGAAGGACGCAGAGCCATCTGGTGCGTGCCAGGGACAGGAGGAGGACGCTGACGCGAACCACGACGACTAGTGCGAGCAGCACGAACAGGCGACGCAGGACGAGACGCAGGCTCACGACGCTCCGTAAGACCTCCAGTCGGACCAGTGTAAGGAGAAGGAGCAGGCAGTGGGGAGGCGGGCTGTAACTGTGACTGCGACTGGACAGGCGGTGGACACTCTAAGGAAGGAGCAGGACCAGTAGAAAGCGGGAGACCAAGAACCTGCTCAAGGAGCGGAACGAAGTACGGCCGCGGCCGCGCAGCGCCTCCAGAACCAGCAAGGACAGCACCAGCACCCCCAGCGTCAGCTCCAACGCCAGCAGCACCACCAGCTCCACCAGCACCTCCAGCAGCTCCAGCAGCTCCAGTAGCGCCAACTCCAGCACCCCCAGGAGCACCGGCTCCAGTAGCACCTCCAGCGCCAGCACCTCCAGCAGCTCCAGCTCCGGCAGGACCACCAGGCCCAGCAGTTCCAGTACCTCCAGTACGAGCACCTCCGGGACCAGTGGCTCCAGAACCCCCAGCAGCTCCAGCAGCAGCACGACCTCCAGCGCCCGTAGCACCACCAGCTCCAGCAGCACGGCTCCAGCGCCGAGCAAACCACTCGCGCAGCTGCTGTGGAGAGAGTGGCTCCCGCCAGGACGAAGCACCCGAAGGACCTCCAGGCTCAGCACCTCCAGACTCCACACGCGCAGGCTCAGCACCCTCAGGCTCCGCACCCCCAGACTCAGCAACCCCAGGCTCAGCACCCCCAGGCTCAGCACCCCCAGGCTCCGCACGCTCAGGCTCAGCACCCCCAGACCCGGCACCCGCAGGCTCAGCACCCCTAGCAGCACCAGAGTCAACAACTACCTCGACAGGCTCGACTGCGTCTACCTGGGACACACCTGAGGGGGCAGGACCTTGAGGGGGGAGGGGGTCTACCGGGGGAGGACCTGGAGCGAGGAAGAGCGGCGGGGGTGGGAGGGGGGCAGTGCGGTAGTAGAAGAGACGGTAGTAAGGAACCGACTCGTCAAACGTGACGTCCTAAGAGGACAGAACACTGCGCGAGGTGGGGTGGTAAAACTGCCAACCAGGCGCGTCAGGGGGGAAGCCAAGGAAGACGCAGGGAACAGCACTGGAGGACAGCTTGTCCGCGGACAAGTCGCGGACGAAAGCTCCAGATCCCCAGACACGGAATGCAGACGCATCGCCAACCTTCCCCGTCCACCGCAGAGTAGGTGTGGTCTCCGGCATGGAGACCCGGGGCTGGAGGTTGAGCTGATGCGCCGCGTACTGAACCGCGAACGGCCACAGAAAATGGGGAGCAACCACATGGATCATGGACGTACGAGCGACGTCCATGACCATGCCAATGCGGCGCTCAGCAATCCCATTTTGCTGCGGGATGGCCGGAAGCGTGAACGTCTGGCGGATGCCCTCCGCATGACAGAAGGCTCGCAGAAGGTCGGAGGAAAACTCTCCACCTCTGTTGAAGTGCAGACGCAGAACAGGAAGGTCCGAGCCGAAACTCTCGTTGAGCTGACGACGGGCAGCGCGGATCCAGTCGATCAGCACCTCAGTGACCTCACCCTTGTGGCGCAAGGGGAAGACTGTGGTGTGACGCGAGTACTCGTCAACGACAAGCAGAAAGTAGCGCTCGTGACCAGGTCCACGGACGCGGGCTGGGCCCCACACGTCCATGTGAAGAGTCTGCAGGGGAGCCTCCGTCGGAGGGAACTCGGAGGAGTGAGGAGCGGGCGCTGCCGCCCCTCGACACAAGGAACGCAGGTAGGGGCAGGCCTCGGGGGAAGGGGAGGGAGAGACCGGGGAAGACCAGTGACAAGGACACGGGAGGCCATGCCTTGGAGACGAGGCAGGGAGGGGTGACCAAGGCAGTGGTGCCAGAGGAGAGTCTGGTGAGACAGGAGGCGACACGAGCAGGGGGCAGACTCGGGACCAGACCGAGACACTGCAGCAAACACCTGACCCGACACGGCCACCTGACCAGACTCAGCAACCGGAGGAGACACGGTAGTCAGGGTGTACAGGCTCGACCCAGGCTGACGGGTGAACGTGGCCAGGTGCCGGCCCGTCCGAGTACACGAACAGTGGGTCACCCGCTGACCTCCAGGAGTGAACTGGTCAACCCACGCGTCCTGAAGGTCAGCTCCACTCACCAAGTTCGTGGAGAACGAGGGGAGGTGGAGGCCAGACAGAGAGCTAGACAGGACCGCCGGACACGGCAGAACCGTGGAGGAGTGTGCAAGGACCAAACCCCCAGAGGGGTCAGCCAGAGAGACTGGCACTGGCCGACTGAGCGGCGAGAGTGTGGTGCATTCGCGAAAGAAGGAGCGGGAAGCACCCGAGTCAAGGGTGAAAGTGTGCAAGGCCGCAGCAGGCGCAGTACCAGAGAGAGCAGACTCACCAGCACCTGGAGTAGTGGACTCACTAGCGCCTAGAGTAGCAGCCTCATCGGCACCTGGAGTAGGAGACGCACCAGCACCTAGAGCAGTAGCCTCACCAGAACCTAGAGCAGCAGACTCTATACATGGGTCAGGCGGCACACACAGGTAGCAGGCACCCTCAGCACTAGTAGGCAATGCATACATGGCAGTGAGGATAGCATCATAGTCAAGAGCAAAGATATCTACCCTCTGCCTAAGCAGCTCCAGCCAGGAGGGGAGCTCAGCGTCGTCGCCAAACTCTGTACGCCAGGCGTCGCTCAGACAGGAGAAGCAGCGGGACTCTGTGTGACCAACCGTCCCGCAAGGCTGACCAGCCCGAGCACCTGTGCGAATGACGTACGGGCAGCGAGCAGTACTCCGTGACCCTCTACTCTGAGCGTACCACTCACGAAGCTGCTGGGGCGAAAGGATCTCGCGCGTACGCCGCTGCAGCTGCACCTGGCCACTACAAGAAGCTCCCGAACGACCCGCTCCAGGGCGACTCCCACCACGGCCACCCCTACAACCCCAACTAGAGTACCACTCACGAAGCTGCTGGGGCGAAAGGATCTCGCGCGGACGTCGCTGCAGGTGCACCTGGCCACTACAAGAAGCTCCCGAACGACCCGCTCCAGGGCGACTCCCACCACGGCCACCCCTACAACCCCAACTAGCGTACCACTCACGAAGCTGCTGGGGCGTGAGGGACTCATGCGGACGTCGCTGGAGCTGCATCTGGCCACCGCCAGTAGCAGCAGGAGTGGCAGTGCAGCAGCAGTAGCAGTGACAGCTGGAACAGCAGTAGCAGCAGAGCAGAGCAGCGCGGCTCAGTAGGGCAGGGCGGCGCGGCTTGGCCGAGCGGCGCCGCTCGGCTGGCAGGCAGGCGCGGCACGCGCGGCAGCACGCTGGTAAGGCAGGCGCGCGGGCAGTGCGGGTAGGACAGGTGCTCACCAGAGGCGGGTAGGGCAGATGCCATCGGCGGCGGTCGGCAGGCGCCAACGGGCACGGGTAGGGCAGGTCCGGCGCTCGACGGGTGGCTGCAAGCGCTCGATGGGCGGCTGCAGCGGGGCCGCAACGGCGGCTATGGCGGGGTCGCGACGGCGGCCGCAGGCACGACGGCAGCTATGGCTGGGCAGGGCCGCGACGGTGGCAACGGTGGGGCAGGGCCGCGACAGCGGCTACGGCGGGGCCGCGACGGCGGCTGCAGACGCGACGGCGGCAGGGCAGGGCAGGGGCGGCCGCCCCAAGGGCGGGCGTGGGGTGGGGGAGGGCGCGGGCGGGCCGCAGATGAGGCAGGGCGCGGCGGCCAGGGGGGGGGGGGGGGGGGGCGCCGCGACGAGCAGGGACGGCGCCCAGGGGGCGCCGCGACGAGCAGGGGCGACGCCGCGCGGGTCCCGCAGGGGCATCGCGACGAGCAGGAGCGGCGCCGCGCGGGTCCCGCAGGGGCGTCACGACGAGCAGGGGCGACGCCCGGGTCCCGCAGGGGCGTCGCGACGAGCAGGAGCGGCGCCGCGCGGGTCCCGCAGGGGCGTCGCGACGAGTAGGGGCGACGCCCAGGTCCCGCAGGGGCGTCGCGGGGTCCAGGGGCGGTGTCGCGGGGTCCAGGGGCAGCGCCGTGGGGTCCAGGGGCGGCGTCGCGTGGTCCAGGGGCAGCGCCACGGGTTCCAGGGGCGGCTTCGCAGGTGCAGGGCAGGCCTGCGCGCGACCTGCAGGGCAGGGCGACGGGCAGGCGCTCGAGGGCGCAGGTAGAGTAGGCGCTCGAGGGCGCAGGCAGGGCAGGCGCTCGAGGGCGCGGGTAGGCAGGCGCAAGGCGCGTGACGGGGCAGGCAGGCACGGCAGTGCGTTTCGGGCAAGGCAGAAAAAAAATATCGTGGTGGGCCCTAATAAAAACGTTCCCACTGGGGAACCTGCTCTGAAACCATGTTACAAAGTAAGAAACGAGGATGACTAGAAACAGGACCGTACAAGGGTTGTATAGACAAAACCTAACAATACTGTACCCCATGAGGTATGCCCCACTACAGCCTACAATATAGTTCTGACACGAAGCCGTTTTTTAAATACTGAGTGAGAACCGCCTACTGACCAAAGCCTCTAAGCGTGAGTTTTTACAGGACCGACTGGAGTTTTTGGGACACATCATTTCAGCTGATGGAGTGGAAATAGACCCAAAGAAAATTGCGACGATTCAAGCATGGCACGCGCTGACCAACTTGACCAAGTTGCAGAGTTTTCTGGGGTTCGTCAACTACGTGCGCCGGTTCGTCCCCGACATGGCGAAGCTGGCTGCCCCGTTGACCGACCTGCTGAGGAAGGGGGTTGAGTACACGTGGAGGGAGAAAGAGCAAGCTGCCTTCTCGGCCCTCAAAAATATTTTGTGCTCTCCGCCCGTGCTTCACATCGCAGATCCGCACCGTCCGTTCGAGCTCGTCACCGATGCTAGCGACATTGCTGTGGGAGCACTATTATTGCAGGACTTCGGGAACGGCCTCCAGCCAATCGCGTACGAGTCCCGCAAGCTTCACCCGCCCGAACGCAACTATCCGATACACGACCACGAGATGCTGGCGATCGTGCACGCGTTTAAGGTGTGGCGATGTTACCTCACGGGAGCAGACGTGACAGTACGGACAGACCACCGATCACTACAGTACCTTCGCGCCCAACCGAATCTCAACCCGCGACAGATCCGCTGGTTGGACTATCTGGAGTCCAACTTCCACTACACGGTCACGTACAAAAAAGGTGCATCCAACATCGCCGACGCACTCACACGCCCCACCGCCCAACTCCACGCCATTCTACTCGCCCAAACCAACCCACTGCTAACAGGCCTATTCACCCACGGATACAGTACCGACCCATTTTTCATGACCGGAAATTCACAGCAACTGGCAGAAGCAAAAGGAGTCTATTACGTAAAAACAGGAACAAGCCGCATCTGGGTACCTGTGTACTCACTACTGAGGGAACTGTTACTGCAGGAAGCACATGACGGGATTACCTCGGGACATTTCGGGGTAGAAAAAACGCGACAGCAACTGCAGCGGTATTACTACTGGCCGGAGCTGTTGACCGACGTACAGCACCACGTGGGCTCGTGTCCTACGTGTCAGGTGATGAAGAGCTCGCGAAAAAGAAAGGCGGGTCAGTTGCAGCCGATTCCACCGCCTAAGCGCGCCTGGCAGCAGGTTACCATAGATTTCGTCACAGGGTTACCTTCAAACCCTGGGGGTAACGACGTGGTTATGGTCGTCGTTGACAGGTTGACGAAGATGGCACACTTCGCTGCGTGCAAGAAATCGATCTCAGCCGAAGAAACCGCTCGCCTGTTCATCGCGGCCGTCGTTCGACTGCACGGGATACCAGCCGCGATAATCAGTGACCGCGACACGAAGTTCACCAGCAATTTCTGGAAGAACCTCTGGGAGCAGTTCGGGACCAGGCTACAGTTCAGCTCGTCGTACCACCCCGAGACCGACGGTCAAACGGAGCGGACGAATCAGACGATGGAGCAGTTGATTCGTGCCACGTGCGACGACCCGACAACTTGGAAGCAGCAGCTGCCGCTGATTGAGTTCACGTACAACAATGCCACGTCAGCGACGACGCAGCATTCCCCGTTCTACCTGAACTACGGGCAAAATCCTACAGTGCCCATGACGCCGAGTCCGGACAACCCAACGCCACGCGCACAACAATTCGCCGAGATCATGCAAGCTGCCCGCCCCAGAGCCGCCGAAGCAATTAAAAAAGCCAACGTCATCGCTAAACGCAACGCTGACCGCCACCGCCGCCCAGTCACGTATCAGTCAGGAGACTATGTACTACTCGACACACAGAACTTAAGACTGCCCGTCGTCCCGAAATTACGACCGCATTACTGTGGGCCATTCCAATTCAGCCACATGATCACCCCAGTGACAGCACATTTACTATTGCCGACAGACTGATACATCAGCCCTTCATTCCACGTCAGCCTGCTTCGCCCATACATCCCAACCACAAGCCAACTGCCTCGTCACTGCCCGCCATCCATGACTCGCCCTACATCGGAGCCGACCATCGAGCCCGAAAAAATCCCGAGCCATCGAATTCGACACCCCACGGGAATCAAGAGGATTGAATTCCTCGTTCGCTGGAAGGACCGCACACCAAATGAGGATAGCTGGGTGCCCCTAGCCAACATTGAAAACCACCCTGCCCTGCAAGAGTACCTGAGGAGCCGGGGTCTCCGCGATATACACGCACTCGCGTAGCGGAGGGGGCTTCTTTGGGGGGGGGGAGGGGGTAGTGTAAGGAATTTTCTCGACATTCCTTAGCGCGCCCTGCAACATCGCGTACAGCAGCAGCCGTTGTTCGCCCGTTACTGCTAACGGGGCTTCGCCGACCTCGCGCGCACTGTTTCACCAAACCTTGCACTGCTGGCCCGGCCGTGTCGGCCTACGCTTCGGGACTAGCCCGAACCTCGATGCCAGCATAACACTAGCTAGCTCGCACGCACCACGTTACCGTTTGCATGTTTCGCGTATAAATGTTCGCTCATGCCTTCGCTCACATTTTGTACTCGTTTGACACTTAGTGCAATCCTCGCTACCTCGATTCATTGCACCCGTAACACTGGGACTAATAGGGCCTCCACATAAGGGAATCAGACTTTGCAACAAACCAAATTGTAACGTGAAAATTACGGAGTGTACCAACATTGTAGTTGTTTACCCTTGAACCGAGGGGAAAATATGCCACACGTAACGAACATGGGACCCGATAACGTGAATGGTACAAAAAAAACGCGTACGGTCACTGTATCGGGTTTCCTGACGGTTTTGGTAATCGGGGTCACGGATTCAGTCACTAACAACAGGTGAAAAATCACGCGAATGGTCACACATGTAACTCCCGCCAAAAATTCTTGAAACTCTACAATATTCCCGCTCGCGTCCAACCAATCATCTAACTTCTAAAAAAAACTAAAACCCAATCGGAATTGGATGCGGTTTGGGAACGGATCAACCCTAAACACCTGGCGAATTGTGTTTAGGGTTGATTCATCCGAAAATGCATCCAGGTTCGTTTTGGGTATTATCTTTTTTGGGCGGGAGTTTCATCTGTGACCATTCGCGTTTTTTTTTCCCAGTTGATTGTGACTGAGATTCCGTGAAACGCTTTATCAAACACGTGAAAACACCCTTTCCTTTGACCGTACCCATTTTTTTTACCAAACAAATTATCGAGACCCTTGTTGATTACGTGTGGCATATTTTCCCTGAACCGAGAGCCCTCACCAACTCCTCAACCGACACCACGAAATCTGCTTTGGCACTTGGCGCCGAGTGATGAACCGATCCATGGTCGTCGTCGCCAGCGGCTGTGTGGAGTGGAGAGGCGCATCGTACAGCGTACTTCGCACCTGTCGCCCGTGAGGCGATCATGAAAAAACCCCCGTGACCAGCGCTGTCAGAGGGCAGACGCGAGGAGGAAACATCATCGCGATTCGCGAATGTGAACGAGACTGAGGTCGGGGCGCGTGCGACCTGGAAGTCTGACACATGAAAATCAACCACGATTTAACGCCTAAACATGTTCTAAATCCTTCTTTAACCATCTGACTACTAGTTTTATCCTTACACCTCTCTGCCCCAGAAACACCGCGTCTTGAGCCGATTCGTCAGAACGGGCCTTTTGCAACACAAACCGCCTCCCCCGTGTAGTATGTTCCCTCCCCCACTCTTCCTCTCCTTCCTCCCCCTTCCCTCCCCCCATCCCCTTTCACCCCACCCCTTCTACCTCAACCTGCTGGGGCTGGGAAGGTCTCTCCCCCTTCACCCCAAGCCAAGCACCCCGCAATGCCTTGGTGTTTCCGCCCTCGGAATGTTCCCGCGTGTGGTATTTTCCGCCGTCCGATTTTTTCTCATCCGACAACACCGAAGTTCGCACTTGTCTGTGGCGGGGGAGGGTCAAGTTGAACCAGCTTGTAACAGGGAGCAGAGAGACATGTCACCAGAATAAGAGGCGACAAGACGAGACATTATTCAGTGAAACATGGACCGATAGTGGAGCGTGCGCGACCGACCAGAAGCATGGACCTTCACCTCGTCAGAATTTTCTTGTCAGAATCTACAATACAGTCAAGCAAAGCCAGCATGGCCGTCAGTGACGCAGGTATATTGTAGTAATAGAATAAGAGTTTTCTCTCTTACTAGACCAGTTCATCTCGTCGAGAGTTGTGATGTGACAAGGCAAAGCTAGCCAGCCGAGGAGAAGCGTGCCGTATTCCGTCACCGGATAGTCGTACTCAGGGAAGGAAGCACCTCCAGCAAGCAGCGGCCCCTTGTCTCACCGTCACATTCTCTCAGCGTCCCAACGTCCCAGCTTCTCAGCGTCTCAGCGTCTCAGCGCTGAATCGACTCGATCCACGCAGAACCAGCGCGAGTTTCTTCTTCTCGCCTCCGCGTCTCACCGGCATACGCACATTGTTCCCCGAAACAGCCTTCTGCTTGGAAAAATAAAACTCAGATCGATTTAGGAGCTTTTCTGGCGCCGAATCGCGACCTTGCCCTTCTATGCCTAAGCGCCGCCCGTCGCATTCTGCCACCACCACCCTTACTCGCTTCGCTACTAGCCGCACCGTTAAGAGTTAGTTTCTCAAAAGATTCGTTGCACATGCATGAGTCCCTTTGTAGCTCTAGATCTTCCTCTACGCAACCCCGCTCGCCTCAACTCAGAATGGCCCCGCGAGTACAAGACGCATTCTCGTCGTTAGAAGCCATGCCATCGTCGCCGAATCGCGGAAGCGATAGGAATGTTGCACTGGCGGCGACGGCCGGCGACGGCCCCGGCGAGGCTGCGAAGAACGCTGCGAAGTTCGCCATGCCGAAAGCGGGTTCCGATAGGTGTACAGTGGACACCGTGGTGTCGCTTTTATCGAGACGGCTCTTTATCGGGGCACTCGCGCTGACGGTCGCGTCGCTGGTCACGCTCGGCATGTTCCTGGTGAGGCGCCGCCGCAATTGCACACGTCACGGCCGCAATTTCACACGCTGTCGCCGCATTGCATTTCGGAAGCTAACCTCTCGAGCAGAGATACGAACAGCAGGCAGTGCGTATCATAGCTAGTCACGTTCGACATGTAGCTCCTTATAGCGGCGCGCTCTGCATTGCACGCTGTCGCTGGAGTGGTCGCTGTCGTCGCAGTGGTCGTTGTTTCCGCGGCTCCGCAGCAGTGCCCGCGTCGCACTCATCGCACGCGTCGCACTTCGCATCGCATCGTATGCGTCGCACTTTCCGCATTGGGCACGGGAGTAGTTGCTCAAAGACTGTAATCACGTTGGTCCCCCACTGCGCAGTAATCACGCGCACTCGCACGCATCGCATGCATCACCGCACGCGTCGCACTCTTCGTCGCACTCCGCGGACTCGCAAGCGCGCCACAAGGAAGTTTCTGGTCATGCGCGCTGCTGCTATCATCTCCCCTTCCCCCTTTCCAGTCCCCCTTCTCCTCTCTCTCATTCACCCCCTTCCCCTCCTTTCCCTTCCCTCCCCCTCGCCTCTTCCCCTCCCCCTCCCCCTCCCTCCCTCACTCTAGGCCTTCTCGCTTCTCGTTTCTCATCTGCCTGCTGTTCGTTTCTCGTTCCCCTCTACTTCATTATCCAATTGCTCTTCCGCCCCCGCGCTTGCCCCTCGCTGCGTGCCGTTCCGTTCCGCTCCGCTGCGCGTCGCTCGTTCGTTCTCGCTGCGTGCTGTTTCAATGCCTGGCGTGCGTGCAGGGTGGACGGGAGGCAGAAGTACTTGTAACGAACCGGATCTTAGCGAAGGCTGGGGACCGGAGAGTCAACAGCAGCGTGAAAACCACCAGGTAGTTCGGCGCAAGGTGGTTCGGCGCAAGGTGGTTCGGCGCAAGGTGGTTCGGCGCAAGGTGGTTCGGCGCAAGGTGGTTCGGCGCAAGGTGGTTCGGCGCAAGGTGGTTCGGCGCAAGGTGGTTCGGCGCAAGGTGGTTCGGCGCAAGGTGGTTCGGCGCAAGGTGGTTCGGCGCAAGGTGGTTCGGCGCAAGGTGGTTCGGCGCAAGGTGGTTCGGCGCAAGGTGCTTTTGCAGTGTGCATTTTCGCTGAATCACCTACCGTGCCCCACCCATTCCTCTCTCTTCCTCGAACCCCATCCCTCCACCCCTACTCTTCCACCCCGCCCCCCCGCCTCCCGTCCCCCATTCTCCCGTTCCCCCCTCTCCCTCTTTCTGGCTCTAGCTCGTCCCGCTCTCCGTTTCTCGCCTCTCACTTAACGCACGCACATGCGCAGACGCACACGCGTTTCTTCTTCTTCCACTCACCCCGCCTCTCCCCTCCTCTCCGTTTCCTCCCCACCCTCCCATCCCCCCCGACCCTCCCTCCTCCCCTGCTCCCCCCTCCCTCCCCCCTCCTATTCCCCCCTCCCCCTTCACTCCGCGCCAGCTCCCCCGCCGCTCCCCGTCCGTTCAAGCCCCCTGCGCCGGTGAAACTTCGGTCGCGCAAGGATTATTTGATAATAGACAAGTACGATTGGGCGCAGCTAAACAACCAGCGCCCGCACGTGTGCTACGCCGGCGTCCCCTGCTCCCTCCTGCTGCTTGTACCGAAGCACGCTCTTAACGGGACAAATGACGCGATGGGGGACGTGAAGAAGGAGGAGAAGGAGGAGGTTGCGAAACCCGCGGCGAAATCCGCGATGGCGTTACGGTTCGACGACGAGATTCAAGAGCTGGAGCGGCTGCTGCTGCCGCACACGGAAGTGCTCCTGGCGGACGTGATGGTAACCCTATACGGCCCGTCGCTGCAGCACGCTTCGCTGGTTTCGCAGACGGCGACGCCGAACGGGCCGCTGCTGCAGCTGTCCGTGCTGATTTGGGACGTGGGCGATTACAGGTGCGTGGGGGGTGTGACTTGTGCGGGGGGGGGGGGGGGGGGGGGGTGGGGGGTATGTGACTTGTGCGGGGGGGATGTGACTATACCGTAACAAGGTGTGACTATGTATGTTGCGTGACTGCTGCCAAGTGCGGAGGCTCTAGAGTTGCTGCTGCAGCTGTCCGTGCTGGGCTGGGACGTCGGTGATCACAGGTGCGTGCGGGAAGTGATAGGTGTGACTATAGGTGCGGGGGGTGGGGGGGCTGGCGGGAAGGAGAGGGAGAGGGGGGGGGGGGGTGTTGACCGAATGTACGCTGCTGCAGCTGTCCTTGCTGGGCTGGGACGTCGGTGATTACAGGTGCGTGCGGGATGGGTCTCAACGGGCCGCTGTTGCAGACTTGAGTGCGTGGGGAGCGAGAATATGGGTGTTACTATACCTAAGTTGGTCTCAAGTACGTGCGGGGGTGGGTCTCAAGTTGCGTAAGGATGTTACTATACGTAACAAAGGTTTGGGCCTGGAAGTTTGAGGGCGTGCCTATATGGAGCCTCTCTAGAGTTGTTTTTTTTTCTCTCTCTCTCTCGTTCTGTTACATTACGATTTTGAGTAATTTCCACTTTCTTCTTCTTTCTTTGGCTTTTTACTCGGAATTACCCCAAATAACAGGGGCATCGTGCGCGCGGACTGCACGCACGAGAGCGCCGTCGGTTCGCGCTATGATACCCCGCCGGGTCCGGGGGAGGTGCGCTACTTCCGCGTGCACGTCCACCCCGCCGCCTCCCCCCCCGCCTCCCCCGCCACTCCCCCGTCCCCCGTCTCCTTCCCCTCCGCCCCCGCTTCCGCGCGCCGTTCCGCCGCAGGGGCGGGCGTAGAGGCGGGCGCGGAAGCGGGCGGCGCAGGAGCGGGAGTGGTCGCGGGGGCGGGCGCGGGCGCGGGCGCGGGGGGGGATTGGGAGGGCGACGTGGGGTTCGAGGTGGCGGCGATTCCGTCGCCCTGCTCCGTGGGCACGTTCGCGCGCTGGTTGAGACGACCCAACGGATCGTACAAGTGAGTGGGGTGGGTTTGAGTGCGGTGCAAAGTGGTTTTTGTTTTTTCATTGTCCGCTGGCTGAGACGACCCAACGGATCGTACAAGTGACTGGGGTGGGGCTTCGTTCGGTTCGAAGGCGTTCTGTGCGGCTTTGTAGGGCTTTAGCATGGTGAGAAGAGGTTTTCGCGTTTATTGAAGGCAGCAGGAGCGTGCGCCGCTGGTGTCTGTCTGTCTGTCCATCCATCCCCAGTACCCCCCCTCCTCTTCGCTTCGATCCTCACTTTGCTCCTCACTTTGCTCCTCACTTTGCTCCTCACTTTGCTCCTCACTTTGCTCCTCACTTTGCTCCTCACTTTGCTCCTCACTTTGCTCCTCACCTTGCTCCTCACTTTGCTCCTCACTTTGCTCCTCACCTTGCTCCTCACTTTGCTCCTCACTTTGCTCCGCACTTTGCTCCTCACTTTGCTCCTCACTTTGCTCCTCACCTTGCTCCTCACTTTGCTCCGCACTTTGCTCCTCACTTTGCTCCTCACTTTGCTCCGCACTTTGCTCCTCACTTTGCTCCTCACTTTGCTCCTCACTTTGCTCCGCACTTTGCTCTTTCTCTTCCCCCATTTCAGATGGACCTCCTACACGTGTGCGGCCATGTCAGTGGCGCTCGTGGGCAGCAGGAACTTCTTTCCACCCACTCCAATGCCCCTTGCTCATCTCACGTTTCCCCCACCCTGCTCCTCACTTGGCGCTTTCCCCCGACCGCCTTTTCAGATGGACCTCCTACACGTGTGCGGCCATGTCAGTGGCGCTCGTGGGCAGCAGGAACATGCTCCGAGCAACAGAAAAACGAGCGCGCAAGGCAGCAGCTGCTGCCGCCGCCGCCGCCGCTGCTGCTTCTGGTGGTGGTGATGGTGGGCGGTCGAGGAAACTCTTGGCTGCTGATTCTGCTGCTGCTGCTGCTGCTGCTGCTGCTGCTGGTGGTATTCCACACACAACGACGACGACGGCGGCGGCGGCAGCGAGTGAGAGCAGAATCGAGCTTGTGCCAGTGCGGCGAAGGCTCACGGGAAGCGAAGTGACCTTTGAGGCGCCTCAAGAGGCTGTTGTTTCAGCCACAGCAAGGACGAGCGAGAGCGGGATCGAGCTTGTGCCAGTGCGACGAAGGCTCACGGGTGACGAGGAGGAGAGCTGCAAGGAGAAGGGCCCGTTTGCGTGCGAGAGCAAGAAGCAGCTGCTGAGAGATCTGCTCATTGCGCTCGGCCCTGCACTAGAAGAGCAGGCCATTGCAGCGAACGGTGATGGCAGTGGTGGTGGTGCTGGTGGTGATGGCGGTGGTGCTGGTGGTGGTGGTGGGAGAAGTGGAGGGACTGGGATAGATGGGGGGGAGGGAGAGGAGGGGAAGATGGAGCGTGGGGAGACGGATTCTGGGATTCCGGGGGTGGGGATTTTGACTCGGTTTGCGCTGGTGGGGGACTCGCACATGAGGAACCTGTTTTTCGACCTCACGTATTCTCTGCTGCGGGACGAGAGGGTGGAGAATGGGGTGAGTGGGACGAATGGGATGAATGGGACAAATGGGACGCTGGGCGGGCAGTCGAGGCTGGTGTTTCGGAAGAACGTTCACGGGCAGATGTGCTCGCTGATCTCGTCCTCTGGGCTGATCCGCGCGTGCCACGATTCTGTCGGCAGCGTTGTACACCTGGCGTATGATGACGTGGCGCGGAACGCTGAGCTGGCGCGTAGCGCTGAGCTGGCAGCGAGGAGGGGGAAGGGGAACGGGGGGAAGGGGGCGGCGGAGGAGAGGGGGGAGGGGGGGAGGGGAACGGAGGACCGATGGATGGAGATTCGGTATTACTGGGTGGATGGGCTCTACCTCAACGGGCAAGACGGATGCCTGTACGTGACTTGTTGTCTGGCTTCTTTTCCATGTTCCTCTATGTTCTCTCCCACTTGGATGGAGATTCGGTATTACTGGGTGGATGGGCTCTACCTCAACGGGCAAGATGGATGCCTGTATGTGCTGGGATGGGCTGTAATCTGCTGTGGCCGTCTCGTGGCTCGTCTCTTCTCTCCTCTTCTCTCCCTTCTCTTCTCTTCTCTTCCCTTCCCTTCTCTCATGCATCTTGCAACTTGTTTCCCAATGGATGGAGATTCAGTATTACTGCGTCTACCTCAACGGGCGAGATGGATGCCTGTACGTGATGGGATGGGCTCAGCTGGTGCATTCCGCATCACGTGGCTCTTCGCCCGCCTTCGCTTCACTTCCATTCCCTTCCCTTCCCTTCCCTTCCATTCCCTTCCTTCCCTTCCATTCCCTTCCCTTCCCTTCCCTTCCATTCCCTTCCCTTCCCTTCCCTTCCATTCCATTCCCTTCCCTTCCCTTCCATTCCCTTCCCTTCCCTTCCATTCCCTTCCCTTCCCTTCCCTTCCATTCCCTTCCCTTCCCTTCCCTTCCATTCCCTTCCCTTCCCTTCCCTTCCCTTCCCTTCCCTTCCCTTCGCCTCCCTTCGCCTCCCCTCCCCTCCCCTCCCCTCCCCTCCCCTCCCCTCCCCTCCCCTCCCCTCCCCTCCCCTCCCCTCCCCTCCCTTACCCTCCCCTTCCCTCCCCTACCCTCCCCTTCCCTCCCCTCCCCTTCTTTTCCCTTCCCTCAGGCATTGTTGCAACTTGTTTCTCAAAATGCCTGCACATGGTGACTCGTAACTCGGCAATCCCCACCACCTGTTCCCCTTTCCCTCCCCGGCCTTCCCTCCCCGGCCTTCCCTCCCTGGCTTTCCCTCCCCGGCCTTCTCTCTCCAACGATCGGGGGAAGTATCCTGTGCTACTGGCAAACAGCGCGCGCTGTAGCCTTGCCTTTGCACCGAGCCTGAGGTTGCATGCAAACGTAGCCTCCTTCCCCCTCATCTCCCCCTTCTCCCCTTGACTTCTCCCCCCTATCTCGCTCCCTCCTCTGCCCCGTCTTCCCCCCTTCTCCCCCCTTTCTCCTCCCCCCCTTCTCCCCCCCGTCTCCTCCCCCCCTTCCCCCCGTCCTTCTCCCCGCAGCAACCGGGGCAAGTACTCAGGGAGAGACACGGCATTCCCGGTAATCAGGCCCACGCCAGACGTGCTACTGGCAAACAGCGCGCACTGGAGCTTTACCTTCTGCACTGAGCCTGAGGTCGCATATGCACGGGGCCTCCCTGTGTTCCTAGACTGGCTCAAGTCCGTGAGGAATGAGAGCTGGAGAAACAGCAGCAGCGGCGGGAACAGCGGTGGTGGGGGGAACAGCAGCAGCAGCAGCAGCAGCGGAGGCAGCAGCAGTGTGGGAGGTTTGAACACAAGTAGAGCCGCCCGAGGCCGCCCGATTCGCTCGGTGCTCTTTGTGTCGGCTCCTCCCTTCCCGACGGGATTCTCTACGGCCTTGTGCAACGGCAGAACGAACCAGGCAATAGTCTTTGCGAATCAGCTGGCTAAGAAGCTCGCAGAGAGAGAAGGAATCTCGTTTGTGGACCTGTGGCATGTAGCGGCTCCGAGGTACTTAGACTCATGTGCGTATTTCAACCCGCACTATACATGCGAGTATGATAGCGAAATCACAGGAGAGGTGGGGCACGCGATTACCGAGTCGCTCGTGTGGTCGCTTCAGAGACTGCTTGTGCCTAAGAGGAAGGAGAGTGGGAGGTAGGGGTGTTTCTGAAAAGGTTTCCGTGTCTGGGGAAGAAAGAAGGTTCGCTAACTCGAGACATCTGTGACATGCTGCTGTTTGGTGCCACAGGGGAGTATGCATGATTAGAGATGGGATAAAAATCTGCACGCGTTTCTTTTGGAGTGTGGGCACTGGGCAGTGGGCACTGGTTCATGTGGTTGCGTCAGGCTGTAATTAAGCGGGTGCCTGTTTTGCATAGCGTATGTTGTAGGTATGGTAGGTGTAACAAGTGCTGTAGGGTATGGTAGTACAGTACACGCACCCGAGTTGTGAAACAGTGGTGTGGTGGAAAGAATTCACATTCACACCATTCTTTATACACCTACCTTGACATACGGTAAATGAATCCAGATACGGTACTGTAAATGGTTCTTCTGATTTGTGCAGTTCCATACTGTAACTCTTGCTTTACGGTAACTGCTGATGGTTTACCAACCAACTGAAACCTGAACACATTGTGCTACAAAAATAGTACTCCATACTAGTGCAAGTGCACAGTGGAAATGAAATTTGACCCGAGAGTCAACAGTTTCATTTCATTATTATTTACCCTTGCTTGATTCATCCCAACCCTATCACCTTGCACCGCATCGCATCACACCCTGCTGCACCGCACAACACCACGGCAGACATATTTTCGTGCATGCATACCGCTTCATTAGTGTACTGCACAGACAGGGATGGAAAACATATTGATTGCACTGCACTGCATAGCAGACATATTGCTGTAATCATCGTACATCGAAACGGTTACAGGACGCAAATGTAACATTTGCGAGTGACTCGATTTTGAATTTGCGTGTCTCGTGCCGGGGGCTGCAGCACCAGTCGAGAGTGAAGAAGGCTTGAGTGAGCTTGTCGAAAGCATCCACTGTACCTGCGCCAACGTGCCTGCAGGTAACCAGGTAACCAGGAGGAAGAAGCAAAGACAAGCTGAGTAAGGTACCGGTCGGGTAAGTTGAGAGTGCAAAAGAATCTGTTGGAATGAAACAGAATCCGAGTGAAGTTGTCGAAATGCATCCATCCACGGTATCTGTGCGGACCAACGTGCCTGCTGGTAACCAGGGTAACCAGGAGGATCAAACACAAGCTCAGTATTGCATGCAGCCGAGAGAATGAATGAACGAACCACAGAGTCAATGAATCCACTGTCGCTCGCTCCCTACATCCCCCCCTCCTTCCCTGCCCCCCTTCCAGCCCCCCTTCTCCCCATTCCCCTCTCCTCTCCCTCTCTCGAACCCCACTCTTACAGGCAAACCCTCGCTCTTCCTTGTCCCTCCTCGTCCCTCAATCCCTACATACTCCCCATAAACCCCTCCCACCCCGTTTTTTCCCTTCACCCCCAACCCCTCCCCCCCTCTTTCCCCCCCATTTATTTCTCTCTCACCGGCAGAAGGAGTGAGCAGCATCGGCCAGATGAAGCACTCTCACCGAGTCGAACCCTCCCAAACTCCTCTGCACCTCTCCATCCGTTGCATTGGCAGTTAAAGCGACGGGCAACTTTTGGCAGTGTTGGGTTCAGAAGTTTTTTTTTTGAACCAGGCTTGCCAGCGCGAAAGTGCTGGCTGGCGAAAACCAGGATTTCGTGCGGACACTTTCCATCCGCAGTAACAGTTCGCCAGGGTTCTGGGTTTTGGGTGGCAAATGTGCACCGTCGCTTTAAAAACACCCGCCCTTTCTCCCTGCCCTCGCTCCTGCTTCCCTTCTCCTCCTGCCCTCCTATTCCCCTGCCCTCCTCCTTTCTCCCTTCTCTCCTGCCTTCCTGCACACTTCCCCTGTTCTCCAAATCCACCCTCCTGTTCCCGCCCTCTAGTGAATACCCTGGTACCGATTCTCCATGATTCTGCACCCCTCCTCCCTCTGAAAAGAATAACGGGCCTGAAAGAAGCTTCGGAGAAAGCTCCCCGCCAGCTGCAGGAACGCGCGAGGAAGCCTCCTCAACCGAAGAAACCGACTTGGAACGAACTTCCACGACGGCTTTTGACAGACGAATCTCGTTGGGGACTTGCGGTAAAGAGAGGAAGGAGGCTGGGCGATAGACCATAGTGGTAGGATCGGATCCCCAGGCCATGGGGTTAATAAAGAGATCTATAGGGCAGGTGAAGGGGGGGTCTATGTCTCCGCCAGGTGCCCTGCATGGCTCCCATAGGCTGTCCCACCACCTGCAGGAGAAAACAACAGAGGAGGGTTTTGTATGGTAGTGAGATTCAGGTGAAAACAAGCAGGGATTCTTGGTTGTATATGGTACATCGGAAGGAGGGGAGGTGAACTGAGAGAGAGGGGAGGAATAAGGGACGGAAAGAGGGGGGCAGGAGGAGAGAAGAAGGAAATAAGGAACAAGAGATTTCTTAGCTTGACTCACCGGTCACAGTAGCAAGTGACGTGAGGCAGGATGAGGAAGCGATTGAGTAGCCGAGCAATGGCAAGGGCTTTCCGGGTTACAGCCTGCGAGAGGGGAAACGGGGAAGGGGAGCAGGAAGAGAAGGGGAAGAGGGAATGCGGTGTGGGTGGGGGGGGGGGGGCGGTGGGGGTAAGAAAGAGCAAGAGAGGGGCGAGAAAGAAGTAAAGAGAAGGGAGAACAGTAGAGGTGAAAGCGGTAGAAGTAAAAGCGGTAGAAGTGAAAGCGAGAGAGGTGAGTGAAACTCACATAAGCGTACTCGATGGTTGCCTCGTGCTTGTCTATGCCTGTGGGCATGGCCTCTATCCATGCAGGAAGCTTCACGTCGAACGAGAGGAAGTTTCCTCGGGTGTAGAACCTGGGTGGAGAGATGGCAGGAGAAGGAGGGGGAGAGAGGGTGGTTGGGAGTTGGGGGGGGATTTTTTTGAGACGTCTCAAAAACAACCTCGCTTCACGTGGGAGATCATGCATGATCAGGGCTGGAGGCATGTTGAGCATGGGAGGCATGTTGAGCATGGGAGGCATGTTGAGCATGGGAGGCATGTTGAGCATGGGAGGCATGTTGAGCATGGGAGGCATGTTGAGCATGGGAGGCATGTTGAGCATGGGAGGCATGTTGAGCATGGGAGGCATGTTGAGCATGGGAGGCATGTTGAGCATGGGAGGCATGTTGAGCATGGGAGGCATGTTGAGCATGGGAGGCATGTTGAGCATGGGAGGCATGTTGAGCATGGGAGGCATGTTGAGCATGGGAGGCATGTTGAGCATGGGAGGCATGTTGAGCATGGGAGGCATGTTGAGCATGGGAGGCATGTTGAGCATGGGAGGCATGTTGAGCATGGGAGGCATGTTGAGCATGGGAGGCATGTTGAGCATGGGAGGCATGTTGAGCATGGGAGGCATGTGAGCATGGGAGGCATGTTGAGCATGGGAGGCATGTTGAGCATGGGAGGCATGTTGAGCATGGGAGGCATGTTGAGCATGGGAGGCATGTTGAGCATGGGAGGCATGTTGAGCATGGAGGCATGTTGAGCATGGGAGGCATGTTGAGCATGGGAGGCATGTTGAGCATGGGAGGCATGTTGAGCATGGGAGGCATGTTGAGCATGGGAGGCATGTTGAGCATGGGAGGCATGTTGAGCATGGGAGGCATGTTGAGCATGGGAGGCATGTTGAGCATGGGAGGCATGTTGAGCATGGGAGGCATGTTGAGCATGGGAGGCATGTTGAGCATGGGAGGCATGTTGAGCATGGGAGGCATGTTGAGCATGGGAGGCATGTTGAGCATGGGAGGCATGTTGAGCATGGGAGGCATGTTGAGCATGGGAGGCATGTTGAGCATGGGAGGCATGTTTGAGCATGGGAGGCATGTTGAGCATGGGAGGCATGTTGAGCATGGGAGGCATGTTGAGCATGGGAGGCATGTTGAGCATGGGAGGCATGTTGAGCATGGGAGGCATGTTGAGCATGGGAGGCATGTTGAGCATGGGAGGCATGTTGAGCATGGGAGGCATGTTGAGCATGGGAGGCATGTTGAGCATGGGAGGCATGTTGAGCATGGGAGGCATGTTGAGCATGGGAGGCATGTTGAGCATGGGAGGCATGTGAGGCATGTTGAGCATGGAGGCATGTTGAGCATGGGAGGCATGTTGAGCATGGGAGGCATGTTGAGCATGGGAGGCATGTTGAGCATGGGAGGCATGTTGAGCATGGGAGGCATGTTGAGCATGGGAGGCATGTTGAGCATGGGAGGCATGTTGAGCATGGGAGGCATGTTGAGCATGGGAGGCATGTTGAGCATGGGAGGCATGTTGAGCATGGGAGGCATGTTGAGCATGGGAGGCATGTTGAGCATGGGAGGCATGTTGAGCATGGGAGGCATGTTGAGCATGGGAGGCATGTTGAGCATGGGAGGCATGTTGAGCATGGGAGGCATGTTGAGCATGGGAGGCATGTTGAGCATGGGAGGCATGTTGAGCATGGGAGGCATGTTGAGCATGGGAGGCATGTTGAGCATGGGAGGCATGTTGAGCATGGGAGGCATGTTGAGCATGGGAGGCATGTTGAGCATGGGAGGCATGGGAGGCATGTTGAGCATGGGAGGCATGTTGAGCATGGGAGGCATGTTGAGCATGGGAGGCATGTTGAGCATGGGAGGCATGTTGAGCATGGGAGGCATGTTGAGCATGGGAGGCATGTTGAGCATGGGAGGCATGTTGAGCATGGGAGGCATGTTGAGCATGGGAGGCATGTTGAGCATGGGAGGCATGTTGAGCATGGGAGGCATGTTGAGCATGGGAGGCATGTTGAGCATGGGAGGCATGTTGAGCATGGGAGGCATGTTGAGCATGGGAGGCATGTTGAGCATGGGAGGCATGTTGAGCATGGGAGGCATGTTGAGCATGGGAGGCATGTTGAGCATGGGAGGCATGTTGAGCATGGGAGGCATGTTGAGCATGGGAGGCATGTTGAGCATGGGAGGCATGTTGAGCATGGGAGGCATGTTGAGCATGGGAGGCATGTTGAGCATGGGAGGCATGTTGAGCATGGGAGGCATGTTGAGCATGGGAGGCATGTTGAGCATGGGAGGCATGTTGAGCATGGGAGGCATGTTGAGCATGGGAGGCATGTTGAGCATGGGAGGCATGTTGAGCATGGGAGGCATGTTGAGCATGGGAGGCATGTTGAGCATGGGAGGCATGTTGAGCATGGGAGGCATGTTGAGCATGGGAGGCATGTTGAGCATGGGAGGCATGTTGAGCATGGGAGGCATGTTGAGCATGGGAGGCATGTTGAGCATGGGAGGCATGTTGAGCATGGGAGGCATGTTGAGCATGGGAGGCATGTTGAGCATGGGAGGCATGTTGAGCATGGGAGGCATGTTGAGCATGGGAGGCATGTTGAGCATGGGAGGCATGTTGAGCATGGGAGGCATGTTGAGCATGGGAGGCATGTTGAGCATGGGAGGCATGTTGAGCATGGGAGGCATGTTGAGCATGGGAGGCATGTTGAGCATGGGAGGCATGTTGAGCATGGGAGGCATGTTGAGCATGGGAGGCATGTTGAGCATGGGAGGCATGTTGAGCATGGGAGGCATGTTGAGCATGGGAGGCATGTTGAGCATGGGAGGGCATGTTGAGCATGGGAGGCATGTTGAGCATGGGAGGCATGTTGAGCATGGGAGGCATGGTGAGCATGGGAGGGCATGTTGAGCATGGGAGGCATGTTGAGCATGGGAGGCATGTTGAGCATGGGAGGCATTTGAGGCATGGGAGGCATGTTGAGCATGGGAGGCATGTTGAGCATGGGAGGCATGTTGAGCATGGGAGGCATGTTGAGCATGGGAGGCATGTTGAGCATGGGAGGCATGTTGAGCATGGGAGGCATGTTGAGCATGGGAGGCATGTTGAGCATGGAGGAGGCAATGTTGAGCATGGGAGGCATGTTGAGCATGGGAGGCATGTTGAGCATGGAGGCATGTTTGAGCATGGGAGGCATGTTGAGCATGGGAGGCATGTTGAGCATGGGAGGCATGTTGAGCATGGGAGGCATGTTGAGCATGGGAGGCATGTTGAGCATGGGAGGCATGTTGAGCATGGGAGGCATGTTGAGCATGGGAGGCATGTTGAGCATGGGAGGCATGTTGAGCATGGGAGGCATGTTGAGCATGGAGGCATGTTGAGCATGGGAGGCATGTTGAGGCATGGGAGGCATGTTGAGCATGGGAGGCATGTTGAGCATGGGAGGCATGTTGAGCATGGGAGGCATGTTGAGCATGGGAGGCATGTTGAGCATGGGAGGCATGTTGAGCATGGGAGGCATGTTGAGCATGGGAGGCATGTTGAGCATGGGAGGCATGTTGAGCATGGGAGGCATGTTGAGCATGGGAGGCATGTTGAGCATGGGAGGCATGTTGAGCATGGGAGGCATGTTGAGCATGGGAGGCATGTTGAGCATGGAGGCATGTTGAGCATGGGAGGCATGTTGAGCATGGGAGGCATGTTGAGCATGGGAGGCATGTTGAGCATGGGAGGCATGTTGAGCATGGGAGGCATGTTGAGCATGGAGGCATGTTGAGCATGGGAGGCATGTTGAGCATGGGAGGCATGTTGAGCATGGGAGGCATGTTGAGCATGGGAGGCATGTTGAGCATGGAGGCATGTTGAGCATGGGAGGCATGTTGAGCATGGGAGGCATGTTGAGCATGGGAGGCATGTTGAGCATGGGAGGCATGTTGAGCATGGGAGGCATGTTGAGCATGGGAGGCATGTTGAGCATGGGAGGCATGTTGAGCATGGGAGGCATGTTGAGCATGGGAGGCATGTTGAGCATGGGAGGCATGTTGAGCATGGGAGGCATGTTGAGCATGGGAGGCATGTTGAGCATGGGAGGCATGTTGAGCATGGGAGGCATGTTGAGCATGGGAGGCATGTTGAGCATGGGAGGCATGTTGAGCATGGGAGGCATGCGCGAAATCTTTTGGGGCGCCTCAAAAGGAGGCATGCGCGAAATATTTTGGGGCGCCTCAAAAGGAGGCATGCGCGAAATCGGAACTAGACCTCTCAGCTAGGCCAACACCTCGAAGGGGAGGCATGAGCATGGGGGCATGCTGCGCACCACACCACGTATGGCAACAGGCCAACACCTCCCAAGCAACACCTCCCAAGCAACACCTCCCAAGCAACACCTCCCAAGCAACACCTCCCAAGCAACACCTCCCAAGCAACACCTCCTACGCAACACCTCCCAAGCAACACCTCCCAAGCAACACCTCCTACGCAACACCTCCCAAGCAACACCTCCCAAGCAACGACAGAAGAGCGCGTAGAGTAGGGCGCTTTTGAGAGTTCATAAATACACCTTGCTCAGGAATGACGGAGAAGGGAGAGAAAAGGACTCACTCGGGGGGATCCCGAGCCCACAGGCCTGCTTCCCTGAACCGCCCGATCTTCCCGGCGCCATAGTGGAACTGGAATGTGCTGTGCACTGCGTAGGGGGTGACCCCGATCCGCCTGGGCATCTGCTGCTCGAAGAAGACGTGGCCGTTGTAGAAGAGCGCGAGGGGCAGCAGCGCGAGCTTGAGGCGACGGGAGAAGGCCCAGAACACCCGGTTGCTGATGGGACGCCCGGTGGTGGGGGAGGAGACGACCTGAGGGGGGAGAGGGGAGGGAGGAGGGGGAAGCGGAGGATAAGGGGAAGGGGAACGGGGAGGAAGGAAGGAGGGGAGGAGACGACCTGGGAGAGGGGAGGGGAGGGGAAGGGGGAGGGAGGAGGGGGGGGGGGGGAGGATATGGGGAGGGGGAGGATGGGGCGAAGCGGGAGCATTGGAGAGAGAGGAAGGAGATGGAGGAAATGGGGGAAGTGCCTTGAGTTGATTTGAAGCAAAGAAGGCCCAGAAGACCCGGTTGCTGATGGGACGGCCTGTGGTGGGGGAAGAGACAGCCACACCTGCCATACCCCATCGCACCCTACCACACCTGTATGGGAAACATCTTATATCGGAGCAGCAGGTTGAACGCATGCTGATCCCCCCATATCTTCTCCCAACCCTCGCTGCAGCCCATGCCACACCGCACGCCAAACTGCACACCCTACCCCACCACACCACAGGACACCCCACCCCACACCCCACGCCGCACCACATCACACCCCACCCCACCCCACCGCACACCACACCACACCGCACACCCCACCACACCGCACTGCACCCCACCACCCTACCACACCTGTATAGGAAACATCTTATATCGAAGCAGCATATTGAATGCGTGCTGGTCCCCCCATATCTTCTCCCACCCCTCGCTGCGTCCTCGGGTCCGCATGGCGTGGTGCCACGTCAGCGCCAGCGCGACAGAATCAGGGGATGCCCGGAAAAAAAGAATCCCTGTGTTGAGTGCGTGCTCGTACGCGTTGCCGAAAATTTCGGTTGCCCGAGGAGTGGCGTTTCGGAACCAGCCCTGCGCGTCTGTACCGACCATCACACTGGGGTTGCGCTGCTGGCTGCGAGGAGAGGAAAGGGGAGGAGAAGGAGTTGGAGGTTGCACGACAGAGGTCAGGAGTACAAAGCGTGGGGGTTGGCGTTTTGAGACGTCTCAAAGCTCTTCTTTTTTCACGTGGTTGCACGACAGAGGTCAGGTCAGGAGTACAAAGCGTGGGGGTTGGCGTTTCGGAACCAGCCCTGCGCGTCCGTGCCAACCATCACACTGGGGTTGCGCTGCTGGCTGCGAGGGGGGAAGAGCAGGGATACGGAGGGAAAGGGGGAGAGTTGGAAGGGGCAGGAGAGGGGTCAGGAGGAGCACAGAACTTGGAGAGTGGCGTTTCGGAACCAGCCATGTGCATCCGTGCCAACACTGGGGTTGCGCTGCTGGCTGTGGTGGGGAGAAGCAGGTTGGGGAAGGGGGAAGTGAGTGGGGGGAGAGGTGAGGCAGGGCAAGGACGGTAGCGGGATGGGACATGCAGAGTGTGGGGAGTTGAGTTGTATTGCAGAACCAGCCCTGCGGTGTATTTTGAGGCGCCTCAAAATACACCTCACTGCACGCAGAGTTGTATTGCAGAACCAGCCCTGCGCGTCCGTGCCGACCATCCCCCTAAACCCTAAACCCAGGGAGAGGGATGTTGGGGAACAAGGGGATGAGGGCGGGCTGAGGGGAGAAGTCAGAAGGGAAGAGGAAAATGAGAGGGGGAGGTGTGGAGGGGGCAGGAGAGAGGGGGGAAGTATTAGAGCGGAGGGGAGGCCGCACAAAAAGGGTGCACAGAGCATAGAGCGTGGGGAGTAGCACTGCAAGAAGGACCAGTATGGTGGCATTACTCGAGAATGGTACGGCAAGTATCAGTGACATTCATTAGTGTATTTCAAGCTGCATGCCATGCACACCACACCACACCACACCGCGCTGTACCGTACCTCGCCACGTCATTGCTGTGAGAGAGCGAATCGGACGTCACGAACACGTCAGCATGCGCCACGTCAGCATTCTCGTAAAAGTACGCGTGGGGATCTCTTAGCCAGACCACGTCAGTGTCACTTAGTAGCACGTCCCACCCAGATTCTAATACTGCCGAGACTAAAGCCGTCTTTAACATGCCCATGCCCTGGAAAGCCGTGGCGTTGCTCCGGAAGTTTCCTGGAGGGAGCACCCCGTGCAGGCGGATGGATGGGATGCGGTGATGTTGGGTTAACTGCGGTTGGGAGAAATGAGGGGGAGATGGGGAAGGCAAAGGAGGGGAAAAGGGTATGGGGAAGAGGGGCAGTGACAGGGTTATGGTATTATTTGAAAGGTAGGATAAGCCTCACAAACCCTAAAGTGCATCCCCCACCCCTCCACTCCGCGCCCCTTCCCCCCACTCCGCGCCCCTTCCCCCCACTCCGCGCCCCTTCCTCCCACTCTGCGCCCCTTACCCCCACTCCCCTCCCCCCGCACATCCCCTCAATGGCTTCCCTCCTCTTCCCACCCAGACGTAGACAGGCAGATGAGAGAAGATAACGGGAGGCGTGACAGGCAGACGTAGACGTGAGACGTCAAATAGAGACGTAGACGAGAGGGGTAGAACGGGAGACGAAAGCGAGGGACGTCAGAGAAACCTAACCAAGCGTCATAACGAAGAAACGCACGCGTCAAGAAACCAGGGCGAGGTACAGATAGAAGACGAGGGCGACGATTGAAGCACAAACCAGTCAATTCCACCATATCTCTACAAGTCTACCGTGAACACAAAAAAGAAAAAAGAAAAAAAAAAGACGTGACCCATCAAATCTGCACGGAGACCGTACACACGCGAGCAGCACGAACGCTGGGTGAAGCAAAACCGTACGCGTTAAAGGGATACCTACGTTCATGGTATAGTCGTCCAGCGCCCCGACCAGCACGTTCTGTATCCCGCACCGCCGCGTGTGCTCCCACCAATTGAGCAACATATCCTCGAACGCGACGTTCGCGATCGTCGCGCACACGCTGCGACCTTTCGTCATCGTCGCCAGCGCTCGCTGCAGCTCGTGCGATTGCACCATGCGATGGCGCGCCTCCGGATCTAATTCCGGCGGCCCCGCCGGAACCGTCGCCGCCGCCGCTGTTGCTGCAGGCGACGCCGACGAGGATATTGACGATGGCGATGCGGACGTGGATATAGACGGCGCTGACGTGGAATTGCCACGCATCGACGAGACGCCGCCGCTTTCGCGCTGTCCACTCAGCGCCGTCGTCGTCGTCGTCGTCGTACTCTTTTGTAACCCTTCGCGCGAAGGTATACCGCCGCCCTGATTCCCGGCGCTCGACGAGGAGCCGGTGTCGCCAGTCGCAGGCGGCGGTAGCGACGTCGACGAAGAGGATGGCGATGATGACGAAGACGATGACGGAGACGATGACGAAGACGATGGCGACGATGACGAAGACGATGACGGAGCCGGCGGCGGTGGCGGTGGCTGCGGAAGCGAGCGGCGCCGCCGGTCGAGCTGTCGCCGCGCGGCGGCGGCGGAAGCACCAGTGAGCAGGGCCGCCGCTGCGCCGCGGTGGCGGGAGAGCGTTGAGAGCGTAGCGAGGCCGTCTAAAAGGAGGACGTGAGCGGAGAGAGAGCCGAGGAGGAACCCGGTGAGGAGGAGGAGGAGGAGGATCAAGCGTTGGTTTACCGTTAGAGGGGGGCGATGTAGTGATGATGATGGTGGTGATGGTGGTGATTGTGTCTGTATCGATTGTGACAATAGCGATGAATTTTTGGGCAAGTGTGGATGGGCTTTGCACGAGGGGTGATGGGGGGTATGATGGAGCTGATGCGATGACGCCGCCAGCGACGGCTGCGACGGCTGCGATGGATGATGCGACGGCTGCGAGTGTTTTCGGCGATTGCTCGCCACGGATTCGCATGCTGCTGCAGAGCAAGTACCACATGCGAGCATGGCGACGGCATGCGACTGTACGCGACTCGTGCCACTCGCCGCGGGGTCGAACAACGCGCGAGAGCGGCGGCGATTCAAATTTCCGAAACGAAAGTTCAACCAAGGAGAACACAAGATTCTATTATACGTGCAAAATAATCGTAAGGAATCAGTCACATCGGCCCTACGCGACGGTGGTCCGCCTACCCGCTTGCGAGATTTGCGCTCTGTACTAACTACAGATCCGAAAGACCTTCACAGCTGAGAAAGAGCATAATAGTACCACCCGCCAGGGGTAAAAGCCTGCGATTCGATCTGTCCTACGCAAGATTTACAGACGACTCTCTGCAATCGCGTGAGATTCGGCGAAGTAGTCTGCTCGAGTCATCTTTGCTGGAAGCTCGAAGCCATGGATTTCTCGAGAATTACTGCGAATTGAGTTTTGCTTTCTCGTTGTGCGATGACAGCGAGTTGGTTCACTGAACTTCATGCGGTTTAATAGGGCTTTTCCAGGGTAAGAGAATGTACTCAGCAACTATTGCGTTGAAACGGAAGACACCGAAATACCGTGCAGTCGAGGTCCCGCCTGTTCGGTGGCTGATTGTTCAGTACGGTTGAGAAAGCGTTTACACGATAAGAAGGGTTCTTGCCGGACACCGCTTTGGAACGTATCCCACCGAACAGTCACTATGGAGCGTTTCCCCAGAAGAACCCAAACGCCTCGGGCATGTACCAGCCAATAAAAAACCGAGACTACTATTCCCCGCTGGTGGAGAAACTTTCGAGAGAGAAAGTCACGGCCCACGTCACCAGCACGAGTCGCAGCAAGCCTGGCGACGGCAGTGGAGCAGCTTGTCGTAACCCTGGACATCGGAGGTTGTTACTGTGTATGGGATGTGACGTGCAGTTTGGCGGGGTTGATATAAGAGAGGGGCAGCTGACGGTTGAGTTCTGATCTGATCTGAGGAACTTGGCTGAATGAAAGCCCGCGAAATGCTGTAACTGCAGGAGAGGGAATGGAAGGCAGCCAAGTACTGTAATTACGGGATGGGATGGGATGGGATGGGGAGGCAATTGGGATGGAAGGTAATTGGTTCGGAGCCACCCAGACTACAATTTGTTAGTGCCGGGACATTCTAAGATGTAATAAACAGGGTGGGATACATTCCCCCATAGCCTTAAGGCAATATATTAGTTGTGGGCAACTCTAGGCCGCTCGAGGCCCTCTCTTTTCTTGTGGGGACCTGGCAGAGCAGCACCTGGTCATTTACAGATTAACAGCTATATAACATGGAAGTTATTGAGCTGTTCTCGATGCAGCTCTCATCACACCAGTTTGGATGGAAGGTCTGGCTGGTAAGGGGAGGACAGAAAGGGGTAGAAAAATAGGGGTCGGGGATGGGACAGTAGTCCCGCTAGATATTCTAAATTTCCTGAATTAGGACCCTGATAACCGCGGGAACAAGGGGATCTATCCTGGAATCGACAGCCCCTGACAAAAGGCCTCCAGACTTTCAGATCTGCCGATCGCAAGAAGCCAGCAACGATATGCAGTGGACACCTCATCTAAAAACATATCGAATCATTGAACGAATCATCTGACCATCGGGTAACTGAGAAACCAGGATGTACAGTCTTTCCAGAAGCAAAATGGCGATGGCGACGATAGCGGACCGCCCCCACGCCATCACATCGCCCATAACCGGCCTGTGCTTGTCGGTGGTTGGACCAGCGGAATTTCGTCAAACGCCATGGGCTTTCACCTGGGTAGCTGACATTCTCGCCCACTGGAAGCGAAAGTCGCAAGTCAAATTCGCCCACTGGCTTTCACAAAAAGCTGGATTTGCGACATGGTCAACCAGTTACGTTCGCTAAAAGCAGCCGAATATCCTGGTTGTTTGTGTCCGACACCGTCACTGTCACGTCCATTGTAATGAACTCAATGGCGACTGCAACAGCGAAAACCCTGAACCTCCTAAAATTGATGGAAGTGTAGTTGTGTAGGACAACTAGACAATCCGGTCATAGTTTCATACGATTTTAACATGCCAGTTAACTATCCAGCCTTCTTACCATATTCACAACATCGAGACTTCAATGTCATGCAGCCGCAAGACCACTATGATGGTCACTGACATTATACAAATAGTACCCTAAAATCATGGATTACTCCCTCGACATCGACACACATGACTGCATCCGGCCAATCCGCAACCTCGTCGATTCCCTTATCAATTCTGTTACAACTTACAATCCCAAAAGGGACTTAGCGAAGGATTGCTTAGGGTTGATCGCAGAGTAGTGTTGCAGCGGAAGTTTGAATTGCAGGTCAGAGTGAATGTAAATGACTGAGTTGATAATAGCATGCATACATTGGGTTTATATAAGAATACAGGGGAATACGAAAAGACCTAGGCTAGTCATGTACTCTAAGGGGTACATTCCCATATTACAGCAAATTCAAACCGTGCGGCGCGGGAACCCGTTTTGAACCTGTTCCCGCTCTTTTCACTTCAAATGTTTCTGCCTGCATCAGTCTTGGTCAGACGGTTGCTGCGTCGCTTCGACTCTTCTGACTCCTCGACTTCGTACTCGGTAGAGTCGGCTCCTGCAGCATACAGGAATGCCTTCTAATAAAACTTCATATCGTAACACTCCCCTTCATTCCTGGGCGCAAGGAGAGCTGACTCGCTTGACTACTCCGGTGAGGCCAGAGCAGTGCTTGTACTGCTGACGTGGCAGGCGTTTGGTGAGGAAGTCTGCTGCCATCTCAGTGGTCGGGCAGTAGGCGAGGTCAACCTTTCCTTGGTCAATTTCGTCCTTGACGAAAAAGTACCGAAGCGCGATGTGCTTCTTGCGGTTCACGAATCCTAGCTTGTTCGCGATTCTGATGGCACTCTGGTTGTCGCAGTGAAGGCGAAAGGTGGGCGAGGTTGGGATTTTCGCTTCCTGTAACATCTCCTGCAGGTACAGGCCTTCGCGAACTGCTGCTGTCGCGGCGATGTATTCTGCTTCAGCCGATGACAGGGCAACCAGCTCCTGCTTCTGCGAGTTCCAGGAGATTGGCCCAGTGGATTCCAGGCGAAAAACGAAGCCGGTTCGGGACCGTCGATTTGCGGGATCAGCTGCATGATCCGCGTCCACGTAGCAGTTGAGATTGAAGGAGGTCGTCGTCAGCGTGGAGTAGGAGAGCCCGATGTCAGGTGTTGAGATGAAGTACAGGGCGCGTTCCAGGTCCAGCTGGTTCTCAGCTACTGGCTTGCGAGAATACTGCGCCAGTTGGCTAGCGATGTACGAAAGGTTGGGTCGGCAGGTGACAGAGGCGAATAGCAGGCAACCCAGTTGCTGCTGGTACAGTTGGAGCCCTGCGGGTGACAGTGGTTTGTTGTCCGGTTTGTAGTTGGTGCTGGGGTTGCGGTAAGGAGTTGAAAGCGGTGCCGGGGAGATGTTGAAGCGTTCCCCTAGCTGCTCTGCGTACAGCAGGTCGTCGACGTAGACTGTCAGAAGAATGTAGTCGCCACTGAAGTGGAGACGATACATTCCCGGGTCGTGTGGGAGCTGCTTGAAGCCGATTTCAAGGAGGATTTTGTGCAGGTGCTGCTGCCAGAGGCGAGGCGCCTGCTTGATCCCGTAGAGGGACTTCTTCAGTTGACAGACCCTGGGATCACCTTCTCCGTAGATGTGCGGCTGCTCCACAAAGATGGTGGCGTCCACCAACGCGTATAGAAACGCGTTCTTTACGTCGATCTGTCGCAGTGGCAGGTGCTTAGCGGCAGCAATGGCGAGTAGGATCCGGACGGAAGTGTGGCGACTGACGGGAGCAAAGGTCTGGTCGAAGTCGATGCCGTGTCGCTGATCGTACCCGCGTACGACCCAGCGTGCCTTGAAGCGCTTGATAGTGCCGTCCGCGTTGGTTTTGAGACGAAAAACCCATTTTCCGCTGAGTACCTTCCTCCCCTTCACTGCTGCACGATCGACTAAGACCCAGGTGTCACGAGATTCCAGCGCCTTTAGCTCCGCATCCATCGCAGCACGCCACACCTTGGCGTGAGGGCCGGTTAGGGCCTGGCGAGGGTTCTTTGGCTCCACGGCCCGTGCAAGAGTAGAGACGGACGTGTGTAGGCCGAGAAGTTGTAGGCCGAGAAGTTGTAGGCCGGACACAGCGGTGGTGTCTGTGTTGGTGGTGACTTCCACCACGTCGTCATCTCCGCTTTCGTAGCCAGGTGCTGCGGTGCTTGGCTCTGCTTGGCGTCGTGATGGTCCTGGCGCGGGGTCATCGTCGCTGTCATCGTCGTCGTCGTCGCGCGGGCGAGGCGGGATGCTGGGATGTTCGTCGGCATCGTCGCGGTCTAGTGCTGCTGCTGCTGCTTCGTCTTCTGGAGTCGCAAAGCTGCGGCCGCTGTTGGCGTAGCCTCGTGCCTGATTGCGGCGCTCGTCCTCGATCCACTACTTCAAGGTGAGCCGCTCGTAGAAGAGGATGTCACGCGCAGGAACGATCTCGTTGCTGTCGATGTCAAGAATGAGCCATCCTTTGTGCTCGTGACTGAGCCCCAGATGAACTCCCCAGCGCGCACGATGAACGAACTTGCCGATTGTGGCTGAAGTCGGCCGATATTGCACCATTCACCCCCAAACCCTCAGCATGGAGGGGTCTCCCCTTGAGTCGGTCCACTTCATGTGAGGGGACAGGTTATCCCTGTTAGCGGTGGTGGAGAGAAGGTTGTGCAGGCGCACCGCGTGATTCATGGCGTAGGGCCAAAACTTCTTTGGCAGGCCGGACTAGTTCATGATGGCGCGAACTTTTGTCATGAGAGTGCGATTGACCCTCTCAGCGACGCTTTGCTGTTGGTGAGCGTAGGGGAGAGAAATCTCATGCTTGATCCCCTTCTCGGTAAGGACGCTCTCCAGTTCATTACTGCGAAATTCCTTTGCCCCATCACTCTGCCAGATCTTCAGTTTCCTTCCTGACTGGCGTTGCGCGTGTGCGAGAAAGATGCGGAACACTTCTGGAGCCTTGGAGCGAGCGTCGACGTTGGCGACCCACACATGGCGAGAGTAGGCGTCGATGAAGGTTAGCGTGTACTTTTCGCCGTTGAGTCCGTCGCAGGTGAGTACGATGAAGTCGCTGTACACTTTCTCCAGCTTTTTGTAGCAGTTGGTGCTTGGCTCCAGGGAGGGATAGGCGGTGTGAGAGAGTGCGGCTGTGGGGCAGACAGTGCAGGTGGTCGGATGAGGGGTGGTGTGCTGTAATTCCGTTCCGTCGGGGCGCAGCAGTGCTCCTGGCGGGAAAACTTTAGCGCGGAGGCAGTTGGCGGTGGCCCATCCGCTGGTGCCAGAGGTCATCTTCGACGCGAATGCCGGAGGTGCGCTTGTAGCGGGCGTGTTGTTCCGCTACTTCTGCTTCCGTAAGTTGCGGTATCTGGAGTGGAGGTTCTTCTTCTTCTCCTGGTTCTGCTTCGTTGTCTGGCCCCTCTGCTTCTGCTTCTGTCTCCCCTTCTGCAGGTGCCGTTGTGAGGTAAAGGGCGAGAAATTCCCTGTCTGGGATGATGGTGAGCGGTGTCGTGGTGCCTTCAATGAAGCGAGCGAATGGATCTGGGCGGGAGATTGGACCAAGCGAGACTCGCGGAGGTGTTGGCGGTATATTCCCCCCTTCAATCTCCGACCAGGGATCGCTCCAACGATGAGGTGAGCGCGGAGGTTCGCGAGTGCGTGGGGGTCGTCCGAGAGGAATGACGACGCGGGGTGGTGCCTCTCCGCGCTCAGCTTTGATCTCTCGTTCAGCTTCATCCAATTCTTCTTGCGTGAGCTCCCCTTCCTCAGGCTCTGCTGTTCCCCATCCTCCCGTGGTGACCGTGCCGCTGGCGCTGGCTCCCCATGCTGCGGTGGCGGACGCCCAGGTTGCGCCGCCTTCTGGCTCGTTATCCTCGCCTCCCCATCCTCCGTGTCGTGTTGACTCTTCGTCCCATCCTGCCGCGATGTGCTCCTCATACAGCTTTTGCTTCTTTTCCGCCCGGGCCTTATCATGTTCTTCCTTGACGCTCAGCTCCTCTGGTGCGTCAGGATCTTTCCAAGTCAGGTCAATCTCGCGGCGGTAGACTTCTCGAGTGTACGGGCGCGGTCGTTCTTCTTCGTCGAGGGTGCGGGTGTTGGCTTCGAGGATAAACCGGAGGGTGTCCGAATAGGGCATCGGTCTCTCCACCCGCTGCTGTCCGAATTTCTTGTTCGGCTCACCGAAGATGCGGTGAGATGACACAGCGAGTTCTTCACGTGTCATGCCTGTGGGTTCTGCCTCAGCGCTCTCCGCCTCCTGAATTGCTGCGTACTCCCGTTCAACTTGCTCCGTGCGGCTTGCCGTGGGTGTGTGGCATGTTGTGCACAACCCGTTGATGTCTGGCTCGTGCAGGTTGATCTCGCGGGGAGGACTGCGGCGAATCCACGGTCGTCCATCCGGATGCTCCCATGATTCCTTGTTCATGAAGGCGAACTCGAGAGGAACAAGATCCACGAGCTCGTCGGAAGATGCTTGACAGGAGGGTACGTCGAAGTCCAGGATGTAGATCCTGTTGATTGAGCGTGCTCGTCCGAGGTATTTGAACGACTCGAGAAGTGTGTCCGGGGGAGCGTAGGTAAGAATGAGATCACGTGTGGCAAGATCCGTGTGAATTATGACTCCACAGTCGCGGAGTTGTCCAGCCGAGAGCAGATTGAAGCGAAGTTTCGGGACATAGAGGACGTCGTTGAATGAGATGTGAGTGTTGCTGTCTCGTGCTTGCAGAACGACGATGCCTTGGGAATTGGAGCGCAGCTGCTCGTTGTTGGCGACTGTGACGTAGGTTGCGGGGGTGCGGCTCAGGTTCGAGACGTATCGCGTTGATCCCACCATGTGCTGTCCGCAGCAGCTGTCCAAGTACCAGGTGTTGTAGTTGTCGGTGTTGTTCCTGCGCAGAAGTAGCGCCAGTCGCGGAGTCACCAGGGTTGCCTTGTAGCGCCTGTGGAAGGAAGGATCTTCGTCTTCCTTCCATCCCACCGGTACGTAGTGCTGGTTGTCGTGTGGCGGGCTCTCCCGCAGTGTGATTGGCTGATTCCAATCCTGCTCGTCCTCGTCATATAGGTAATAGTGATCTTCAGTGAGGGGATTGTTCCATCCCTCTTCTGGTTCCAGAAGTCTTCCTTGGACTTCGTTCTCTTCGTCAGGCTCAGCAGTGCGGCGTCGGCGCGTCGCCATGTTCGCGATGATGTTCCTAGGAGCTCCTGATTGAGGCCCTTGAGATTGCTGGTGTTGATGCTGTGCAGGAGGGCGAACTGTCTGATGCTGAGGCTGAGAGTGACGAGCGTCTTGTCGGCCGACCCAGTTGTTGTGGTGAGTGGAATTTGGGTGGCGGGAGTTGGATCGGGATTTACATCGATCCGTTGAGTGTCCGAAGACCTTGCATATTTTGCAATAATGGCGCCTTGGTTGACGTCGCTCTTCTCGGTTGTCTGCGTAGAAGGCGAGGCGCTCTCGGCGCGGCGCGGAGCTTGTTCTACTCGAATCCATGTCCTGCTGTTCGGACAGGAGTGCGGCGCATAGCGCGGCTTCTGAGATTATCCCTCGCTGTCGGAGTAACGCTTTACAGGGCTTCCACTCTGGCCCGAGTCCTTGAAGGACTATGTTGACGAAAATCTCTTCCGAGATTGTACTCCCATGCTTCGTGATCTGGTCACGGATGTTGCGACAGCGGTTAATATAAGGATTCGCTTTCTCCCCGTGCCCCATTATTATCTCCAAAAGTTGCTGCAGAAGCCTGCTGGCGGTGACCGAGTCCTTCGGCTGGTAGACTTCAACGAGGTGCTTCCAAGCTTCCAGGGATGGAGCGTCGCTCTCTTTGTAGGAGCGAATGTTGAGTTGTTCCGCAGGCGTCATGTTGCGTAGCAGCACACTGTAGGCCATGAGGGACTCGCTGTAGTACTGAGCCCTGGCGACTTCAGTGTTTTCCGCCGGTGTAGGATAGGAGCCGTCGAAGTAATGGTAGATCTGCGCCATTTGTAGGAGGAGCTCAAGCTCAAAACTCCATGTGTAGAAGTCCTTGCCGACAAACGCGGCAGTGGTTTTGATTTTTGAAACGCTAAGAAAGCGTGCTTGCGCGGAGTTGATAGCTTCATCACTTGGACGGGGGGAAGTTGTTGTTGATTTGTCTGTGTCGAGGGAGAAGGTGTGCGCGGCGGTGTAACGGCTTTTCTCAGCCAGTTGTCCAGGTTGTACTGGTTGGGAAGAGGTTCCCGCATCGCCTTTGCGCAGGTCTTGGAGTTCTTTCTCCATAGTCGAAAGTCGAGCGAAGAGTTGCTCGAGGGCGGCAGTGCCGATCGTGGTTGTCGCCTCATTTGTCGCAGCCGGATTGGATTGTCCTTCAGCCGTCAGATTTGCTTGGCCTCCGGATCCTCCGGCCATCTTGGTCTTGGAGCGTGTGCCACTCGCCAGATCTTGGTTCGGCAAATTTCACGGAAGTGTAGTTGCGAAGAATCCCTGAGTAGATCTCATACCATGTTACAATCCCAAAAGGGACTTAGCGAAGGATCGCTCAGGGTTGATCGCAGAGTAGTGTTGCAGCGGAAGTTTGAATCTCAGGTCAGCGTGAATGTAAATGACTGAGTTGATAATAGCATGCATATATTGGGTTTATATAAGAATACAGGGGAATATGAAAAGACCTAGACTAGCCATGTACTCTAAGGGGTACATTCCCTTATTACAGCAAATTCAAACCGTGCGGCGCGGGAACCCCTGTTCCCGCTCTTTTCACTTCAAATGTTTCTGCCTACATCGGTCTTGGTCAGACAGTTGCTGCGTCGCTTCGACTCTTCTGACTCCTCGACTTCGTACTCGGTAGAGTCGGCTCCTGCAGCATACAGGAATGCCTTCTCATAAAACTTCATATCGTAACAAATTCGATTTGACCCAACATATCAAGATGACCAGAGTCATCTTTATGGCCGATTGTGACCCAAATAACACACATACGTAGAAAAACGCTATGCACAACCCAGTTAATGAAATAGGTATACCAAAATTAATGGACAACATCAGTAAGCAACGTCGCCATCACATGACTCCAACTGGAAGAAACAGGGGCGACATTTGTCACCACCCGCCATTAGAATGATGAGAAAGAAATCCGAGTGGGACCACAACCCGCGGCGAGGCAGGCATCAGGGCTTAGGTTTAGATTTTGCCTACTCACGATTAGCAGTGTAGACTTTTTCAAAACCCTTCCGAGCAGTGTGCCCTTTTTGGAAACACTGATGGATCAGTGTAACTTGAAGTTTTGAAAACTTTACCCAGAGGCATCAGTGTAAGGTATATTTTTTACCCTGATTGTACTTTAGGCAGCTCAATATGTGCTGGCAGCAACCAAGCTCGAGGCCCAAATCGCGCACGATTACCGTACTACCGTAAGTTGGGCGCTGGTGGGTGGGTGTGTGATGTGAACTCAAAAGTCGAGCGCAGTGGCTGGTCTGGTTTCGCTGCAACACTTGTATTTTTCGCCAAGTCAGCAAGCTTCCCGGGGGGAACGTGTGTTTGGGGACCTCGAGTCCCTCATTTCCGAGTCAAGAAAGTTGACATTCTTGCAGAGAGTGCAGCTTCGACCAATCAGGTTGCATCGCCTCTACAGTAACAGGTAGGTTGCAAGCAGACACGGAGTGACACGGTGTCGGTTGTCAGTACTCTCGTGTGCTGGCGTCGTAGTGCATCATTACGAAATTAGGTGTATCATTACGAAAGTTCTAGGAAAATTCTTCTCGATAAGTAGATTTTCCGAGGGTGGGGGGGAGTCCCTGTACGCTCTTCAGGGTAATCTTCGCTAAGGGAAAATTTACCCCAGAGCATCGGTGTGGCCTAAATCATTACACTTACAGATCAGTGTAACATTAACTCACCAAAAAATTACCCCAGCACATCAGTGTAGACCCAAAATTTCACCCTTGTAATCAGTATAGAAGGGTAAATTACACCAGGGCCCGTGCTAGGATTTGGGGCACCCTGAGGCCTCAGGGCACCTTTCCAGAATCGTAAAAAATGCCCTGATTTGTCAGGGCAGATTTTCGAAGCCTTCCTGTATGTTCAGGGCTTTTTCAAAAATCAATCCTGACCTGTCAGGGCAAAAAACAAGTGTTCATGGTTCAGATTGGTAGGTTAAAGAGATATAAGTTGAAGTTGTATATACGCATGCACGGGGGTGGGTTCGATCCCAGGAACTCATCTATCTACTGACTATGCCACTTCTGGATGTTTGAGTGGTTGAATGAATGCTAACCGACTGGGCTACGAGACAGGACTTCCCCCCCCCCCCCCCTCTTAACAAAAAACGCGTCAGGGCAGGCCTCGGCATTCATCCTGACGCCACAGGGAAGAACACTACTGCCATTCTGAATGTTCAGGGCATTTCATATAAAACAATCCTGAGACCTCAGGGTTAAAATTTACACTATTCTGAAATGACAGGGTAAATTCAAAACTGCATCCTGAATTCAGGGTAATCAGGATGTTTTGCCCTGATAACGTGGGGCCTGAATTACACTGCAAACCTGAGCCTGGCAGGCATCCCCATGATTGAACCAGGGGAGAAAACTGCCTCTGACTCCTTGGTTGTCCCTATTGCCACCGTTCATGTACTGTCCACACCACATCCACCATATTTTTCTTCTCCACAAGGCAGGCACCTCTGCCAGAGGGCTTTGCCATAAGGTACCGTACCTTCCTTCATACCACGAGCACTATCCAATTTCCCTCAACCAACAACCACCTCAGTTTGAAAGCCAGACAGCTGTCAAAATATGTTCAATAATAGATAGCGTGAATTAATAAGTCCAGCAATATACAGTACAATGGGACTTCAGGCATGCAAGAAACGCTTTGAAACTATAACCCGAAATAAAGTGAGCCAACCAACCCAAAATACAGAAACGGAACCAAAACCAGAGTAGTTTTGTAATAGCGGATGTAATATAGAAAGGTGGGGCTCACCATGATTAAATAGAAACTTAAGCCTCTTATCTAGCGCGGCACACATATGTACTTAGCCCCGACCTTCCCAGCACAGGCATTGCCATTGTAGGTATTGAAATCTGAAGCTGCTTGGGTCATAGTGCCGCCATAGTAGCTGTAAGCACCGGAACAGGTCAGCGTTGGGGGCACGTTCTTGGGCCGCCCCTTGTTGCATTTTCCGAGTAGAAACGGCCAGTAATCCGCTTGTAGGCACACCTGGGGGCACCAAGTAGGGCATGGGGTAGAAAAGAAAAGGAAGAACGATAGGACGATGGGAAACAGGAAAGGTTGCGACAAAGCAAAGACAGACCCTCCCCTTTCCCCACCCATTCCTTTCCCACTTGCACTTCTCACCTGCACGCCGATTTTGTTGCCAACAGCCGACGTGGTGAAAGGGACGGTGTTGGAGCAGACAAGACCGGGGTTGTTGCGGTAGAGCTCAGCCCAGGTAGAAGGAGTGCTTGGCAGTCCCAACCCCTGCAGCAATTTCTCGCACGTGCTCTGTGCTGCGAGCGTGGCGTATTTCACACACTGAGGGACGCTGTAGGCAAAGGTTCCGTTGCGCTCCACACAGATAGAGCGGCCGGGCTTAATGGTTTGCGTGCAGTCAAGGCCGGGGTTGAGGTCTGTGAGATCGTCTCTTGTAAGTTTGATAGAACTGGCAATGGACGCACATGTGTCGCCCTGGAGGGTGAAGGGAGTATGGAAGATATGGAAGAGGGTGGAAAGATGGATGAGGATGAAAGGATGGAGGCATAGCACCTCTTGCACCAAAAGCTAAAAAAAAAAAAAAAAAAAAAAAAAAAAAAAAAAAACACCAAACAAACAAACAAGCAAACAAGAATTTATCATCCATAACTACAATAATCTATAATGGCTCCAGCACTCACACTGAGAACGTAGAAGAAGGCAGTGCAAGGGACGACAGGAGATTCAGCAAGCTGAAGCACCGTCCCTTTAGACAGCGCTTTGTTGCATGCAACGGCCTGCATTAGGCAGTACAGGGATTGGGATTTACAGGCATTTGAAAATTACATCCATTTTGAATTTGGAATTTGGAATCACATGCATTTTGAAGCACAGGCATGAGGGTCTCGGGCCAACTGCTAATACAGATTCTGAACAACAAAGCAGAGAAACATGGCAAACAACAAGCCCGCTGTCAACCTGCCTATTCAGGTTATAGGCAACTGAAATGTTCGTCCCAGCCTATTCAGTCCCTCATGTGCATGCCTAGCTCAGTCGACCCTTTCAATTGATATCTCCTTACCGAATTCAGTCCAACCCTTTCAGCTGATCTCTCCTTACCGTGTTCTGCTGTGAAAACTGCGGGCTGGGAATCCCTGCGAGGGAGTACCATTCTGATTACACGTCCCAGCACAACTAAGGCGACCTCTGATTCGACTCAACAGTCAGGTCTGTCCTTCCTTCCCATGCCTGATGATCTCCCCTTACTACCGAGTTTTGCTGAGTGAACTGGGTGATGGAGAGCCCAGCAAGGGAATACACGCCCACGCACTGCCCGTTTGACTGTTGAGTCGACTCAAAAGTCAACTGTGATTCCCATGCCTGATGATTTCCCCTTACTGTGTTCTGCTGTGTGAACTGCGTACTGGAGAGCCCTGCAAGGGAATATACATCCACGCACTGCCAGTTGTCACCAATCACCGTCATGCTGGTGGTGGTCATGTTAGCTGGAGGGGAAAGAGAGAGGGGGAGGAAGGAGAGGAGAAACAGATCAGAAATTGGCAACCAAATGTGACAAAACTTTTACGACTTCCACAAAATTGAAGTCTCAGTGAAGGCCAGTCAAGAAAAGGGACGATTTGAGGTCTGAAGAGGCAGAAACTAACGATACCAAGGGCGAAGGTGACAAGGATAGAAGGACGGACGATGCTGCGCGATTTCTTGTGGATTCCTCAACTAGGTTTGACCCTTTCAGCCTTCCCAAGCTCAACTGGTGACAGTCAATCAGCATAAGTGTAGCATGTTTCTCATAACTGGTGACCTAGAAATACAAGATTTCTTGAAAGAGCTGTTGGACAGGGGACTGAGCTGTTGGGGACTGAGCTGTTGGGGACTAAGCTGTTGGGGACTAAGCTGTTGGGGACTAAGCTGTTGGGGACTAAGCTGTTGGGGACTAAGCTGTTGGGGACTAAGCTGTTGGGGACTAAGCTGTTGGGGACTAAGCTGTTGGGGACTAAGCTGTTGGGGACTAAGCTGTTGGGGACTAAGCTGTTGGGGACTAAGCTGTTGGGGACTAAGCTGTTGGAGGGAAGAAGAGGCACCGGAAGGTGTGGGAGAAGGCAGCACCTGGGTCGCAGGTGGGGAAGTTATCGATGGTTCGGCTGGGGACGTAGTTGGGAGGGCAGATGCAGGAGTAGGCGCCCTTGCCATCGTTGATGCATGTGCCCACGGCACAAGGGTTCTTGAAGTACGACCCACACACGTCCACTGTTACGAGGGATGGTTAGGGGTGATTGGGAATGGTTTAAGGAGAGTACGAGGAGAAGGAGGAGGGGAGGGGAGGGGAGGAGACGCAGGCTGCATTTACACGAAGATTGACCCTTAGCACAATAATACACACACAAGTGCTAGTTGTTCACATGTAAAGCGTATTTTACTTCACAACTCTGCAAGGATTCAGGACCTAGAAAAGCTACAACATAAGCAGACAGAACCATGAGGAAACATTGCAACCAAGAGCAAACACTACACCATATCTCACCACAGACACAGGTGTTCCCCAAAACCAAAGCACAATACACTCAATTTGAATGTGTCTCACCATAAACGCAGATGTTTCCGTAGCCGTTTGCAGCCTCAACAAATGGCTGCTTGGTCTGATCCGGAATGGTGCAGTTGCAGGTGTTGCTGTTGGTCTTGAGGTTGGGAATGCAGGTGAAGCGACCGCACGGGTTCATGCTGGGCTGCAGATCTCCATCGCCCTTGTAGCTCTTCAAGCCACATGGGTCCTTGGGAACTGGATGGCACAGAAAAGGGAGAGAAGGCAGGAGGAGAGAAGGGAAGGATGAACCCCATGACCTCAGGAAAGCTGACGTGTCAGCTTTCTCATGAACCCCATGGAAACCTGAAGTTCCTTAGAAAGAGATGGGAGGGAGCACGCAAATAGCTCTTATACAGGTTCCATTCTTCGAAATGGGCGTGTTTTACTCCTAGCAACGGGGTAAATGTCTCACTCTTGACAATGGGGTAGATGCCAGGCAGCACGTTGATGCCACACACGCCATCCCCTCCCTGCATGTCCATGCGCATGTGGCCCCTGTCTCCCCACTCCTCGCCCCACGAGTTGCGGATGATCCAAAAGGGAGGCGCAATGCGGTTCTCACTCCCATCATCTCTCAAAACGAAGTAGCCAACAACGAGTACAACGTGGTTAAGGTTGCCAGTATAGCAGCCAGGGTCCTGGTACTTGAAAGTCTGGAGACAGAAGGGCAAACATGAATATATGATGGTTAGATAACATCAACAAGGAGGTGTATAAGCATTGCGTATAGGCATTGCCAAGGTGCACATCAAGTAAAAAAAATATAAGGAGCACTGGTTGTTCATTTTTAAACAGCAAAATCTCGCATGAGTTGCATGACATACACAACTCAGGTTCCTTGCCCCCACATCATTTGTAGAAATGTAGGAAGCGGAAAGGAAGCTAAACTGTGCCACGTCACACATGGCAAGCACGAAGCGGAAAGAAGCCTGAGATGCAGTGGCAATTGTCTAACCAGACCACACCATTTGAAGGCAAATTGGATTCACTCACCCCGTTGTATTTTGCAAAGGAGGCAACAGTGGCCTCCACGTGAGGTGTCTATGGATATTTAGCATATTGTAGGTGAGGTGTCTATGGATTCACTCACCAGACCAAACCATTCGCAAACTGGATTCACTCACCCCGTCGTATTTTGCAAACGAGGCAACAGTGGCCTCCAGGTGAACCACCACTGGCTGCTTCTGCACTGCCAGCAAAAGCCCCACATACCCCTTGAAGGCAGTGCGCTCAAAGCCCTGAACAGGGTACGTGATTTTCTGTAATGCAGAAGAGTACGAGAGGGTTGGGACGGGAAGTGAATGCGATGTAAAAAGGGCAAAAAAATGAGGTTATTAGATTGGCAAAGAGAGGAAAGATTTGCGAGAGAGTGTCGGGCTATATCGAGTGAGAATGTCACTGGCATTGAGTTGTTTTTTATTCCTGTAAGATGACCGCACAACCTGAACAGTGCTCAAAACGCCCTTACTGCCTTCCATACCTTATTGCCGTTCATACCTTGTTGCCTTCCATACCTTATTGCCGTTCATACCTTACAGCCTTCCATACCTTATTGCCGTTCATACCTTACAGCCTTCCATACCTTACAGCCTTCCATACCTTACAGCCTTCCATACCTTACAGCCTTCCATGCCTTACAGCCTTCCATACCTTACAGCCTTCCATACCTTACAGCCTTCCATACCTTACAGCCTTCCATACCTTACAGCCTTCCATACCTTACAGCCTTCCATACCTTACAGCCTTCCATACCTTATTGCCGTCCATACCTTATTGCCGTCCATACCTTATTGCCGTCCATACCTTATTGCCGTCCATACCTTATTGCCGTCCATACCTTATTGCCTTCCATACCTTATTGCCGTCCATACCTTATTGCCTTCCATACCTTATTGCCGTCCATAGTAATGGCCCCCTTAGGCAGCGCCATTAGCTTCTCGAAGGCATCAGTGGGTGAGCCTCCAGCGTTGCACTTGGCTGTCTGGGTGGTGAGACCCATGGCTGTGAAGAGTGAATCCACTGACAGCTTCGGCGCCTCTAGGTTTGTCGCGATGCCGTATGCTGCTTCTATGCTCGACACCACTGCGTATGCCCAGCATGCATCTGTTGGAAAGCAGAAGGAAGCACAGGGAGGGGTACAGTGCTGGTGAACAAGAAAGAATGCAAGAATGCAGAAAAAATGCAAGAATGCAGAAAGAATGCAAGAATGCAGAAAGAAGGCAAGAATGCAGAAAGAATGCAAGAATGCAGAAAGAATGCAAGAATGCAGAAAGAATGCAAGAATGCAGAAAGAATGCAAGAATGCAGAAAGAATGCAAGAATGCAGAAAGAATGCAAGAATGCAGAAAGAATGCAAGAATGCAGAAAGAATGCAAGAATGCAAGAATGCAGAAAGAATGCAAGAATGCAGAAAGAATGCAAGAATGCAGAAAGAATGCAAGAATGCAGAAAGAATGCAAGAATGCAGAAAGAATGCAAGAATGCAGAACGAATGCAAGAATGCAGAAAGAATGCAAGAATGCAGAAAGAATGCAAGAATGCAGAAAGAATGCAAGAATGCAGAACGAATGCAAGAATGCAGAAAGAATGCAAGAATGCAGAAAGAATGCAAGAATGCAGAAAGAATGCAGAAAGAATGCAAGAATGCAGAAAGAATGCAAGAATGCAGAAAGAATGCCCCCCTGTTGGCGTGGCACTCACTGCAGTCGCTCAGACAAGCATTACCAGACCCCGAACTCACTGCATTCGCCCTGGTCCTTGACGGGCCAGCCGAGGAAGGGCACGGAGTCCCAGGAGTGGAGGTCCCTGAAGACCCACGAGTCCTTCTGCCCGGCTGACACTCGGTAGTCCGCACTCACATAGCGCGGGAAGGGGCTCGCCCGTACGGGCACGTATGTATTCAGCGTTACGTTTAGACCGTAGGCTGGAGAGCAGGGGACATTGGTGTGTGAGAAGTTTGGGAGAGAGATGCAGCCGCTGAGGGATAGGTTTGGGGGAAAGGTGAGAGGGGACGTGACGGGTAGATGTATAGATGCCACTGGTGCTGCCATGGAGAAGCTATGTGTTAGAGCCTACAAGACAAGAAAGCATGTCAGAACAGTAAGAAGGTTCGATTTCTGGAGGTACTAGTGAACATGAAAGGACTTGCCTGGATTGATTGATTCTGGATTCTAGAGGTACTAGTGAACTTAGAAAATCACCCACTCGTGGGTGAAGCATGTTTGATTGATTGATTCTGTGTTAGCATAAAAAGGACTTGCCTGGATTGATGTTGACTGTTGCAGGTGGAGGAGGAGCGCCTGTAGGAAGGAATGCAGGCAAGGAGGAAAGAGGGAACGCAGCAGAACGGTTCTGGGGGCATTGATCGACGCTGGGAGGGTTCACAAGGCCAGGAGGTTAGTGTAACGGCTACAAGTGCAAGCAGCCTAGGGGTCAGATTCTCCTCTAGGGCTTTGGCGTGAGCGAGCGTTCCCACCCACCCGTCCGCAGGGCAGAAGTGAGGAGGGTATGAATGGAGCACCAAAGGAGCTACCAGCCAGATTCTCACCTGTGCGCAGGTAAGAGCTCGTAATGGTATGAATCATGAACGGCTTCACTGTAGTGGACGCCACGAAGCCAAAGTAGAACGCCCGCGGCTGCTCTGGGACAGCCTGGGGCGGCCCTGGCTTCAGCACCGCACACAGCGACAGCCGCGTCTCTATCAGCGGCTTCATTGGCTTCACTGCCGTTGTTGCGAGGAACACCCGAAGGAATCCCGGGTCCCCAGGCACATAATCCACCCATGCCGTGTATGGCTTCTTGTTGGCCAGTGGGAACGGGGACTTCACAGCTGCGACTGATTTCTCCTGGCCCTGAATGTTCACCCCCACGTGCGGGTCTTTCATGTTGTCTTGCGGCTTGTTTTGAACCACGTCAAACTCAACCGCCATGCTTCGGGTGTCCATCCCACCGTAGCCCACTCCAACGTCGCTCCCCACTGTGTTGGTTGCCGAAACGACAAAGGCAAAGCCGTTTGACGTGGCCTTGCCCTTAGGCGAGAGGGCAAAGGTGAAGTTGACACTGAAGGCCAGCTCGAACCCACAGCCTGGGTACACACGCCCAGCCTCGTACATGAAGAGTGGCACTGGGTCCGGGTTGAACATCCCTACTGCCTCCTTTTTCGCTCCTGCTGTGAGCACGGTAGACGCGGGGAGAATCTCCCCTTCTACTGGAGAGACAAGGTCCGTTTCTGCAAGGAGATCGTGTAGATAGATGGAAAACAGAAGCCAAGGAGAGGATGAGGAGGAGGAGGTTAGGGTTGTGTGATATATTGAGGGCCGGAAAGGTTCTAAGGGATGGTGTTGCTGTGCTGTGTGAACTGACATTAGGACGCATGATCGTCTGCATGCGAAATATAATTGTCCATAACCCTGTGAATATCCATACAGAGAAGCAATTTGAGAGCAAAGATGAACATACACCCTTCAATCTTGCGCCCGCATCCCATGCCTTTTTATTTTTCCGCTTAACTGTTGCACCACTTACCATCAACAAGACAGTAGACCTGTCGAAACACGTTGTACCCTTGCAAGGTATCACACAAGCAGGTAGGCACCAAGTTAGGCCCATCGGGGTAGCACACCCCATGCCCCGTGCACAGAGGGGCGACAGAACCTATCGAGATGCCACAAAACGCCCGGCATTCTGATTCGGAACGCTGCAGGGGTGTGGTTTCCCCTTCAGCCAGTTTGAAGCAGTTTGAATCCAGCAAGTCTGTTGGCTGTGCGGGCAGAGTGCCCGAGAGGTAGTTGTATGAAAGCACAGCCAGCACGTTAGCTGGCTTCACTATGGGGCCTGTGAAATAGTTGCGAGAGAGGTCGCTGTGGTGAGAGGAGGGGGACGAGCGAGGGGGAGGGGGGGGGGGGAGAGAAAAGGGGGGAGGGACAGGGAGGTGGTGGGGGGGGGAAAGCACAGGGGCGGAGGGCACCTTAGTCATCTCAGTTCAGCCAAAATTGGCCATATGCGGATGAGGGTGATGCAAGGTGAGTGGTTCTTGTGGGATAGGATCATAGGAGAAGGTGAATATGGTGTGGCTGTTGTGAGATGAAGGTGATACGAAGTTTGGGCCAAAGACGACGCCGCAAATATGAAATAATGGAAACAAAGTAGATGAAATGTATTGCAGGTGGTGAGATGTATTGCAGTGGTCCCGAAGGCGGTAATATGAAATAATGGAAACAAAACCATGTGAGTGCTGGTCCATGCATGCAATAAGTCAGGTCTTACAAAGTCTTGAGTTTTGTGAGCAAGGTGACTGCGTCTGGTATGCTTCCATACAGCAGGTTGTTGGCAAGAGACCTAAGAGGCATCACGTGAAGGCATGGTGGAAGGTGGTGGAGGCATGGTGAAGGCATGGTGAGAGGGATGGTGGAGGCATGGTGAATGTGAAGGCATGAGACGAACAGAGGTGAGTAGAACAGAGGAGAGGGAAGTGGAGAGGCGAGGAGCGGAGAGGAGAGGAGAGGGGAGGAGAGGAGAGGAGAGGAAAGAGGAGAGGAGAGGAGATGAGAAGAGTGGAGAGGAGGCTTAGGAGCATTGCAAAGGTTCCCCATGTTGGAGATAAAATACCTCATGGCAGGAGAGGAGCGAACGAACGACACATGCAAATGGGGCTAGAGTGAACACACACACACACACATATATGTGTGTGTGTGTGTGTGTGTGTGTGTGTGTGTGTGTGTGTGTGTGTGTGTGTGTGTGTGTGTGTGTGTGTGTGTGTGTGTTCTTGACCGAGTGGCGCGAGAGCCATGAAGAAATTTGAGTGCTACGAATTATGAGAATTTGAAATGTCGCGGTTTGTATCTCATCTGCTAGCTACCCATGCACACGGATCAAACGCCACTCACAGCTGCATAAGATTGGTCAGGCTGCCAATGACTGTTGGAATGAAGCCAGTGATCTTGTTCCTCTCAAGCCACCTGCACATACAGATTAACAGAAATGGTCACATAATCATTCATCAATGCATATTCTGATCGAGGTTTGTGATTTTTTTAAATGCTTATAACGAGAAAGCTGATGTAAGCACATGAGGAGCCGCCTTACAGCTCCTGGAGACTCTTCAGAGGGGTGATCGTAGCTGGGAGGAGAGGCCCACTTAGGTCGTTCAGCCTTAAATCCCTATCAGGAAGAGAGCAGAGCAAAATATGGATGGATAGAAAGAGAGCAGCAGAGGGATGGCACACAAGGGGAGAAGGAGGATTAGAAGGGTTACCATAACAGACAGATGAGCCAGAAGGAGTGCAGAAGGATGGATGGACTGCAAACGGACAATGCATGGATGGATTAACATAAAAGACAATGCAGTGCACATGCAGCGGTAGACTATGCTTTCAACTGCAAGCTGCATGTCAGAAGACCATGATTTAACTCACAGGTTATGGGGAAAACCAGAGAGGAGGGCTGGTAAGCAAGAATGCAAGTAATGCACTAGCACAAGCATGCAGCAAAAGCATTCAAAGGAAACATATGACATGCTAGAAATGGTACGGAACCAATAAAGAGTAGTTGTACAGACCACAGAGGTGCCACAGGGAGAGAGGAGAACAGCTTGGGTAGCAAGGTGGCTAATGAACGACATACAGGTAGACGAGATTGGAGTGGGCGAGAGGAGAACAACTTGAGTAGCAAACCGCACAGTCAACAGTAGCAAGCTTACAGGTAGACGAGATTGGATAACCAGCTGAATTTCGAAGGGATGGAGTCGGAAAGCGCGTTGAAGGCTAAGTTCCTGTAAGCCAGAGGGACACAGGGGAGGGTGGATAAGCATGGGGTATATGAGTACAGGAAATGTTTATTGTGCTTCAGAGCCTATTTATACAAGCGTATACTGTGCTTGAGAGTCTATTTATACAAGGGTATGTTGTGCTTGAGAGTTGACATGTAGAAGGGAATATTGTGCGTGGGAGCCTATATATATAGGGGTATATTGTGCTTGAGAATCTATATATATATATAGGCATATTGTGCTTGAGCAGCTCACGCTAGCGAAGCAAACGTGCAGCGGCCATGGGATGGGGAATGCAAGGGTGGAATGGTGGCACATGGAGTAGCTCTCTCGTGTTAATACTCACAGTGAGACCAGACGGTCCAAGAAGCCAAGCTTCGAAGGGATGGGCCCAGAGAGCTGGTTGCGGGAAAGGTCCCTGGAGAGGGGATTAGAAAGGGTTTTGGGGGATGGATGGATGGATGGATTGATGGATGGATGGATTGATGACGGGTCTACTACCCATTATAAAGCTGATGCGATGACAGGATTGTGGATCATAGAATTGATGGGCCCTAATTGTTGTGATTCTAGTTGATGGTCCCTGGAGATGGAAATTGGTATGGGGGGATGGATGGATGAACTGAGTATGGGGGGATGTATGGATGAACTGAATGATAGATAGATTGATGATAAGTTGACCCATTGACAAGCTGATGGGATAACAGAATTGATGGGATGGGGTGGCAAGATATTGAGCTGATTGATGAGTTGATGCGATGGCAAGATACGGAGCTGATTGATGAATTGATGGACTGATGCGGGGCGAATGCTCATCTGCTCTGCTTGCTCTCTGCTCATCTGCTTTGCTCTGCCGCTGTTATCATGTATCCCAGGTTTGGAAGCAGAGGGGGGACCAATGTACGCACACACCAGCTAGTCATTCACTAGGCCTTACAGAGTTTCCAGGTTTGAGAGAGTGGTGATAGCTGGGAGGATTGAGCCGTTGATTTGGCTGTTAACTATAGACCTGTGTTGATGCACAGACATGAACAAAGCATTTGATAGGTCAGTCAATTCAGATCAGAGACTTGAAGCGTGCATGAGACATGCCAGTACATAGGCGAGGCGAATGTATAAGACAATGGTAGTGTGTGTGTGTGTGTGTGATGTGATAAAACGGATGTAGTAGGGAAAAATGCGCAATAAAGGGAATCAAGGGACAGCAAGAATTTTTGTGCGGCAAGATACCTTATTAGCCTGCATCCCCCCTTTTGGTTAAACAAACCGATGGAGGAGAATGTAAAAAAGGAGAAGACAAGGGGGGAAACAACAAACGAGTGTGTGAGCAAGTGGAGAGGCAGGAAATCTATCTAGCATATGAAATGGCCAGTAAAAGACCATACAGTTCTTTCAGTGATGTCAAGGAGTACATCACAGTAGGGATAGGGCCAGTCAACCCCATGTTGTCAAGACGCCTGTGATTCGTAGTGGGAACAGCATAGATGGAGAGACCATATAAAACGGAGAGAGATGCAGAAGGAAAAAGAAAAGTGTAGAATAGAAATGAGCGTTCGAGTTGAGAAAAACTTGTCTAAAAACAAGCTCGAAGTCGAGTAAAACCTGACTCAGTATTTGCTCATGTCTAATTCAAAGGATAGCACAGCAGCAATGCAGTACACGCCTGTCATTTCTCGTTGCACCTGTCCTTCCACCATCCACAACAGAAAGGCTTCTGTCGAGCGAAGTAACTCACAATTTTTGCAGTTTACTGAGTTCTGTCAAGCTAGCAGGGAAGCTGGCTGAGAACTTGTTCGATGAAAGATCACTGGGACAGGATGAAACGCGCAAGGGGTGGCACTTGCAAGATGAAGCTGATAAGATAGCTTGCACAGGAAAAGCAAAATCAATATAATAGACCATGGAAAAAGGAGATAATCGAGAAGAAATGCAAACGGGGGGATTACTACCACGGTAGTTCTCTGAAAAACAGCACGTGCTTATGTTTACATACACGTTGATTCAAATAGTTGAATACCTACTGAGAATAAAACAGCACAACAACCAATGCGCATCGGTTTAAGTGAAGATGCCTTACAGGGCTAACAATTTCTTTTGGGAACCAATTTCAGAGGGGATAGCGCCAGTGAACTGGTTGTAACTTAAAGACCTGTAGCGATTAACGTGAAGGAAAGAGAAATATGATGGATTTGGAGTTGATAAAAACATGAGCAGAGCTGGAGACTGCAGAGAAGAGCAGGCAGCTGTATAGTTCTTGTGTTCATGCTGAGGTCATTATGAGAGAATGAAGCACGATGGCAGTATTATGTGCAGTTCAAGTCAGATGAAAGGACCACTTGGATGGTAAGTGTGCTAGAAATAGCAAGCATGGGATAAAAAGCGGTAGCATGAGCACAGGTTGCTTCTAGTTTAGGTCATTTTTATAGCATGGGCCATGAGAGCTGGTTCGAATAGTAAGGCGCTACTTGGTTGGTGCAAGGCATCTCACTCATCTCCGCACACTCTCCCGTCTCAAATCCCCTCACAGCAAGGTTCCACTGTGACATGGCGTGCAAACAAGGCAGGGAGATATGGAAAGGATGTCAGGATAACACTAAAGAGCGCTCACAGGAAAGTCAGATCCATATTGCCAATGCCAGAAGGGATTGAGCCAGTGAGCTGGTTCTTGAGGAGACGCCTGTAGCAGGAAATCATCGTACAGGCACAAGGAGAGGACACACGAAGAAGCAGACATAAAAGCAGGGGTGTCTGAGAACGTTGAATGCTAGCATTACAACCTGATCGTACAGGCACAAGTAGCGTAGAGGACACACACCAAGAAGTAGACACAATGGCAAGGTTTTCTGATAAAGTAGTGACATAATTGTACAGGGATAGGGTAACACGACTATGATACAACTTGTATGTAATGTAATGGATTCAAAACCAACATTCGGAACGGGTAAGGTTTGGAGGACAGAGATTGCCTTGGTCAGGGTGGTTTCATCTTGTATTTGGCTCGAGATAGACGTTGGTGTTCGGCCTAGCGTTCCTCTCTTCAGTACTTCATAACTAGGCGCCAAATGCATTCGTGTTGGGACCAGGAACATGATCTACTCACAAGCTTTGCAATTTGTTGAGCCTGCTAAAGCCATCGGGGAAGCTGCCTGAAAACTGGTTCGATGAAAGGTCACTGAAATAGAAAGACAGACATGCAAAGGGTAGCAGCTGGAGCTGAATTCGTAGGGAAGGGTGAATTGAACCACAGGCTAATAAGGAAGCAAGGGGAGGACCAAAGTTTGCCAGCATCAGAAGAGCAGAAGGGGAAAGGGTGGAACGGAGAGAGAGAGAGGCAGGCGAGCACTGCAGCGAAGTGATATTGCTTACAGTCGAGTGAGTTTTGTAAGCGAGTTGAATCCATCAGGGATGGGTCCAGTGAACTGGTTTCCGGCAAGGTTTCTGGGGTCGTTAGAGAGGCATGTTGATACGATGGATGATGATGATTGCATGGGAAGGAACAGACACTGGATGAGTTACTACACCCACTGAGAGGAGTGATCATGCTAGTGATATCCTGGTTGAGGAGAAGATAACAGGCCTAAAAATGGGGAGAGAGGATTATAAATAGAAGGGATAAGTTTAACACAGCCAGAAACATGAGCATGGGGCGAATGGAGAAATTGCGAGGATTTGACAAGATGAGAAACTAGCATTTAAGACGAGCAGCAGACAAAGTCATATTCACGTACAGCCTTAGAGTTCCAAGGGACAATGTGAAGACAACTCAAGACAATGAATTGAATTGAACCAATGGACATGCTTACATGTCTTCCAGGTATCCAGACAGACTGATGTCTGAGGGGATTGTGCCGCTGAACTGATTGTTGTTTAGAGCCCTGTACAGTGAGAATGAGGGAAGGTTTGGACAGACCAGGCATGAGAGAAGGAGGTTATTACAAAGTACTTACAGCAACTAGTATAATGGCATGTTAAATTTCTGAACACGTGGAAAGGAGGGGCAATAGATGCAGGAACAAAAATACTAACCGGAACAACAGCGAGAAGAAATGCGAAGAAGAGGGAGGAACAAAAGGAATGGCAATAACGAATGGAGGAAAAAAAGGGGAATGGTATGGAACAGAGACAAGGTGAAGAGAGAATGAGACAAACATACAGCCATGTCAAGAATGTAAGGGAACTCAAGACGGCCGGAAAAGAGCCACTGAGCGCATTGTTTCCTAGATATCTGTGGTTGGTAAGGGGAAGTGCAAGACGCGCAACAGAGGATGGTTGAGAGAACAAAATGAGGAACCTGGTTTTGAGAAGACACAAAGCAATGTGGAGAGTACTGGAGTTGGCGAATGAGAAGAGATGAAATGGAGATAAAGCGAAACAAGCAGCGCCCGACTATTTTTTACTGCACAGGCTTCGCACACTCCTGTATCAAACTATTATGGATGCGGCAACCACAATACAAATGCACGTATCATTCCACATGCCTGCTGCATTCTTCACATTCCAACTCTACAGCCACAACACATCGATCCTGCCTATCCTTCCTGTCCAGTAGTCTCACAAGTATCCCAGCCAAGCTATACGACTGAAGCTGTCGGGGATGCTGCCTGAGAACTGGTTTGATGAAAGATCTCTGGATCAGAATGAATTTGGAAGGGATAGAAGTTGATTTTACAGCTTCTGAGATAGCAAACGGTGAAGATACTTAGTGGGTTTGAATGTACAAGGAACTAGCAAGTCTTGGTGACAAACTCAGCAGAAGGTGAAGTTCCAGTGACAAAGAGTTGAAGACACACATAACACACATCCAGAAGATCTGGTGTGGAGCAATCTGGGAAAAAAAAAAAAAAAATCAACTAAGGCTGACATTTCTACTAACAGAGAGAAACGGAGGAGATCACAGCAGATCAGAAGATGTCTTACATGGAATATAGGGCAGAAATAGTTCCAATAGCTTCAAGTGAGCCGTTGAGCTGATTATAAGAGACATTTCTGAGTTGATGAGCACATGACAGCCATAAGAGAATAGAAGAGAGAGAGAGGCACAACCAGAAAACAGCAGCACAATCTCAGGAAGTGCAATTGTTGCTACATTATCGTAAAGACAGCAGGAAAATGGACATTGCCTTGCCCCTGGGATGTTTCCAGGAGTCTAACAGTGTGTGTGTGGTAATATAGGTGATTGGAGAAATGTGGAGAGATGTTTTTTGGACCGCATGTGAAGCAACTGTACCGGCTTAAAGCCAAGATTAACGCAGCAATCATGAAATACATGGACGTAAGTTTCACATTCCAGATGCACCCACAGCACAACACACATCATTCTTGACATTCCTTGTGTCCAATCCCACTCACAAAGATCCCAGTTCTTGTAGATCACTGAAGGTAGCTGGGATGCTGCCCGTGAACTGGTTGCATGAAATATCACTGAAACAGGGTGGAAAGTGGGTGGGAAGGCAGTTGAGCTTGCAGTTTTTGAATAGCAAAATGTGAAGATGCTAAGATACGGTTGAGCAAGATACCAAACTGCTGGTTGGTTTGAATTGAACCTGTTTGAGTTGGAATTGAACTATACATTCAACCTTCTGGTCCGGTTCGACCTTATTAGTTGAGCCGTGTCGAACTTTGAATGAACCGAGACCAAACCTACTTCGGTTTGACTTGTAACTGAACCAGTGCGTTTTGATCCGGTTCAAATTCGAGGTTTCATGAATGCACAAGGAAGAAACAAATCGAGACGACAAAGACAGAAGGTGAAGCCCCAGTGACAAAAACTGTTGCGACGACACAGGGAAGGCACGTCATGAGATGGAGAAGCGGACAGCGGACAGAAGGGGACAAAGGAAACGAGGGGCAGAGACTGAAGGGCAGAGAAAGAGGTTTTACAGGGAATATAGGCTATTAACACCAATAGTTCCAACTACTTCGATTGAGCCACTGAGCTGATTATAAGAGACATTCCTGAGTTGGTGTGCGCATGACAGCCACAAGAGGAGTGAAAAGAGAGGCACAAACACTTTGGTTGGTGAATCGCTATACGATTTATAGATACAATAGCATCACGATGACATTGCCCCTAAACTGTTTGCAAACAGCCTGAGAGATTATAGGGAGGGGCTTGGAGGGACCTTCGCCTGATCTAAGGTGTCACAAATTGGGTGCAGCAGTATAGAAGCACGGAGGAGAAAAGAGTAGGGATGCGAAAGGAAAAACAAGGGGAGGGGATTGAGGAGGAAAGGAACGGGGAAGGCTGTAGTAATTTGTGCGTTAAGGAAAGGTAAGGAATGTGGGCAAAGCACACAGTGTGACATTCGCAACATGCATGCATGCCCCAACTCAACATGTGTCCATGGATATATGCCCAAGTCAACATGTTTCATGCATGTATGCATGCATGCATGTACGACAAACACACACATTTCTTGCACTCAATGTTGCACCCACACATTACAGCTCCACCCACAACACATCAACCTTGCCTGTCCTTCTGTCCAATAAAGTCTCACAATTTTCCCATGCTAGTTAGATCGCTGAAGCTAGCAGGGATGCCGCCTGTGAGCTGGTTGCACGAAACATCACTGGCAGGGTTGGTGGTGTCACGCATGCAAGCAAGAGCGGAAAGGATGGCATTGAAAGGCTGATACTGAACCGCACAAGATGGACAGGAGCCACTGAAGGGCTTTAAACACATAGAGAGGCATCAGAACACCATAGAAGATCCACACCACACAAAGGCCCACCATAGGCCCATACCACAGGCTCACACCATACGCCCACCATAGGCCCATACCACAGGCTCACACCATACGCCCACCATAGGCCCATACCACAGGCTCACACCATACGCCCACCATAGGAGCACCCTAGGAGGAGGAGTAATGTGAGAGTACTGCATGAGCATTGCACAGATATTCTATAAATGTTTTCAATGGTGAATATTCTGGAAAAGCGTGAAACTAAAAGGTAGTGGTATAGAGAATCTTGTGGCAAGAGAGAAAAACGATTAATGGTGGATAGGATAGGATGAGAGATCACAGAGGTAGAGAGCATAGCACAGGAAATCAGAGATCTTACATATCTCTCAAGGCTGGCATAAGGCTGAGTTCAGTCGGGATAGATCCAGTAAGGTTGTTGCTGCGAAGTGGCCTGCACAATGATAATGACCATGCAATGGACGTAGGCAGAATGCCACGGTTTAGAGTGCAAGAATGCCGTTTAAAAAAAGACAAAGACTGGAAAAGACAGGGGTATGAGACGCGTGAAGAGGGGTGCTGATTGTTTAGCACAACAGCCTCGAAGTTTTTTTTTTTTTTTTTTTTTTTTAGTGGCGTTTGTATGTAATTATGAGAGGAGTCAAAAGAACAAGAAACAAGAAGTTGTTACACCAGGAGGAGGAGGAGGAGGAGGAGGAGGAGGAGGAGGAGGAGGAGGAGGAGGAGGAGGAGGAGGAGGAGGAGGAGGAGGACGACGACGACGAGGACGAGGATGAAAAGAGGGTCCGGTACAGGAAGGCAAAGAGGAAAGACAGGCAAGATACAATCCGGAATATCTCACAGAAAATTCAGTTGAGTGAGGGCACTGATTTCCGCAGGGATGCTTCCTGAGAGCTTGTTGTATTCCAATTCACTGTGATGGTTCGAAGCATGCAACAGAGAGAATAAGGCACGTTGAATATAGTAAAGGGTAACTGACTGCCAGTACAGAAGGTTCACTGAATACACTAATCACACAACAAGGCTGGTAAAATTTGATTGATCCTTAATAATGCAAAGTGCAATATTCATGCAAAATTTGTGTAGATGATGAGGTGATAATTACATATAGAACAGCAAGCAGAGCCGCCCGAATGAGCAGCAGGGGATAAAGTGATTCAACCAGACCAGGGTTGTCATTCTTACCCCCTCAGCACAATCTCCTACGCTCACATGAATGGATGCAGTAAAAACAGAGGCTGGTGTTTGAAATTGTAGAGAAATTTGGCATCAGAGTACGAGGAGGAGGATTGGCAACAGAAGATTGGAGGAGGAAGAGGAGGAGGAGGAGGAGGAGGAGGAGGAGGAGGAGGAGGAGGAGGAGGAGGAGGAGGAGGAGGAGGAGGAGGAGGAGGATGAGGAGGAGGATGAGGAGGAGGAGGAGGAGGAGGAGGAAGAGGAGGAGTGAGTAAGGTTGCGAGAGAGAAAAAAAGGCTACTCTTAAGGAAAGAAAGGTTGAGCGACACAGAGTGCACGAAAGAAGAAAAGGTCGTTTCTTACATTGAATACAGCTGGTTAAGGGCACTGAGTTCAGCAGGGATGCTGCCTGAAAGCTGGTTGTATGAGAGGCCACTGCGATGGATACCAACATGCAAGGGAGAGGAACAGATACAGGAGCAACAAGAAGATTAACCATTTCAGCTCATCAAGTGACGTGCACAAGTGGTTCTGATGACATAGAAAGTACCAAAGCAGAGGAGAATGCTGCCGAGGCAAGCTGCAGGGGACAGAAGAATTCAACTAGGGAGGGTTGTTGTTCTGTTGACTGCCTCTGAATATTCTTTTATGCTAGCCACATTGCTACCTCTGAACAAATAAAGGCTTGAAAATAGAAGAACGAACACATTCTGAGAGAAACCTAGACTGAAGAGACGAGGTGGAAGCGTGGTGTAGTAGTGAGGTACAAAGGTAAAAGAAGTATGGCTTTTGACTAGCGGGAGAGAGAATGGAAGGGAGGGGAATGGTAAGAAATTAGGATAACTTACAGTGCCCTAAGTTTTGTAAGAGCACTGATGCCTACAGAGATTGGGCCTGTGAGCTGATTTTCAGAAAGAGACCTGAGATAATGAACACGAGACGTGGGTGGGGGTTTGAGGCAGCAACAGATGAGACAGGCGTGTTTCGCCAATGTTTTGTCTCCACATTTGGTGAGACCGCCAGCAGAGAGAACTACAGTAATTAGACCAAGGACAAGCAGACAGCCGTATTGTTGGAAGAAGCAGTCACGCAGGCAGGTAAGAGCATCGCACCAGGAAGGCAAGTCCTAATAAAGAGAATTGACGAACTGCAAAATTGGTGGATTAGAGGTCAGAGAAAGGGGATACTGGGCGGGCGATAGATACAGGCCCTTAAGATAAGGTAAGCAAACCCGATAACTTACAGGCTAGCGAGGTTTGTAAGAGTGAACAAGGCTGTGGGGATTGAGTCAGTGAACTTGTTTTTTCCAATTATCCTGGGATGATGAACACAAGATGTGAATGAGGCATTAATCAAACAAGCAGTAACAAAAATATGGCGGAGATCCCTCCAAGGAGGTGAGTGGAGAGAGGAGCGGTCTGAGAAGAAGAGAGGATAGGCGCGAGCGAATGAGAGAGGAATGGTGTTGTGCAGAGCGGGGGAGCAAGCAGTGTCAACAACAGGAATGCAAAAGATACGATGCAAGTGGGGCGGGCGATCATGATGCACAAGTGACTCTCCTTCTCAGAGACAACAACACTCCCACGGCCCAACATGGCATGAGGCTGCCTGCCTGCTACAGGCGGCAGCACATGATGGAATCGCAGAGGAGTGCTTGCACCAGCACACTGCACACGTGGCAAGGCAGAATTCGCGGAGGCAGCCATGGAGGAGGCGGGCCTCAGGAAGGTCGCCGTGGGCGAATGAGGATAGAGAGGGGACCTCTTATCGTGTCCTGTTGGGAGAGATAGGGTCACCACCCCTTACCAGCAGCCGCAGAGTGCGGATTCCCTGCGGGTGACCCCATACCCCAGCAACTGGTGAGCGTTAGTGAGCACACCTGGGGTCCTGGGCTTGTTGCTTATCTGTCAACGGCCTTCACGATCAAGGCCTTCACCACCCTCAGGGAGAGGCTAGCAGGTTGTGGATTCGTGTGGATTCCTGTGCAACCTTACCAAGTCCTCTTTCTAGTCCTCAACACACGACGCTCAACACACGACGTGCCGTGACCATTTTGAGGGTCCATGCACTAGAGAACTAGAGGGGAGAGAACCTACAGGTTTTGTAGGCCTTTAAGGTTGCCAAAGGTGTCTGGGAATGAGCCGGAAAGTAAATTGTTGTACAGGTTCCTGTGGAATTCAGACATAGATAAGAAATGGATTTGTATCTGGTGATGAAACTGGTCAGAGGGACGTACCGTTGGAGACATCATGACTGGGGCACTGGAGGAAGAAAAGGTTCTGGATTAAGACGACGAAGAGAGGTACAGACATAGAAACACGTGAGACAGTAGGTGAGCGTGAGGGGATGAGGTTGGAGAGGGAGGATGTGTAGGACAGCTCAACAAAGCATGCATCTTACAGGTTGGTCAGGGCAGTAAGCGAGCTATAAGAATTGGGAACTGGTCCAGTGAGCTGATTCGAAAACAGAGTCCTGCAAGGGAAGAATGAACCAGTGATGCATTCAATGGTAGTATGAGGTAAGGGGCGAGGGAAACCTAGTGAAAGGAAGAAATGCCGCAGAAAGTTGGGACGAGGAAAGAGGTCAACAGAGTGTAATGGAGAGGCAATGGAGCAGAAAATAAAAGTGGGAGCGAAACAAAAATTCACATAAGATCACAGAAAAGAAGAGGCGAGAATCTGATATGAATAGGGCATGGGCAAGGAGATGAGAGGCGATGCGTTATGAAGAGGAGAGGAAGTGAAGGAGTGAGATTGGTGATAATTGAACTGCAAACGAGTAGGTCCATGATGATCCATGTAGTCACTAGCAGGGGGAATGGCTTGATACAAACACAGATACAAGCGCACAAGAGAGCGGGTACATGGCATTTTAGGGTGACAAGTGGGCATAATAAACAAAGGACTTACATGGATTTTAGGTTTGTCAGGGAACCAAGCTCAAAGGGGAGAGATCCTGTGAACCGATTGTAGTGCAGACTCCTATGATATACAGCACGAAACAAGAATTCCAATAGACAAAGGCAGAGGGACATAAACCACACTGAAGCGAAAGCTGGACATTCTACAGCTGGTACTTGGCGTTTCATATTATTAGAAGCAAGAGATAATTGAGATAGCTTATTCTCTGTTGTTGCTGGCCAGACCAGAGCCCCACAGCAGGTAAGCTTGCCTACGGGAATCAACAAAATCGTACCAGCTTCATGGTCACCAGAATTGTGTGATTGGATATCCTGTATCTACACCACCCTTTTATATATTGACAGGAGTCTACCTAAGCTATGTACATTGAGTACCGTGAACTTCATGGCATGAATTATGGCCGGTGGAGTGGAGAGAATGTGGTACGAGGAGAAGAGAAGAGAGGACAACCAATGGAGCGAGCAGGAGTGGCAAGCATTGAGAAGGAGAGAAACTGGGGAGAAAGGGAGCCCTAGCACAGCAGAGGCCTTACAGAGTCCACAGCAGAGGCCTTACAGAGTTATCAGTTTTTTTAGACTGCCAAGTTGGGCAGGAATTGATCCAGTTAATTGATTGAGATCAGCTCTTCTGTAATGGTGGAAGAAACCATAGAGTGTGAATGCAAAATGTCAGTTTGTTTGGAAAGGTACGGGCATTTCTCATAAGGGAAGGGGTAATAGTACAACCAAGAGCAACCGTGGCTATGTAAATGTGGATTGAAGGAGACTGAGAGTGGCAAGGCAAGAGTGGAACAGCAGGAATTGAACGCGAGGAGAAGAGGAGGGACGGACGTGGAAGTGCATACAAAAGCAGAACGGCTTACAGGAGTGTCAAGTCTGAAAGAAAGCCAATGGTATGAGGAAAGGTGCCCGTGAACTGATTGATATGTAGAGATCTGCGATGAATGAGATTGGTTCATGTATTGGATGGTGTGTTGGGACACGAGCAAGGGTGCGGTAGATGCAGAAATGGAGAAGGAACAACGTTAAGTGTAAATAACAAAACGAGTAAAGTGGGGGAAGGAGAAGAAACAAGAGGAGTTAAGCAGAGTGGATGTGTACAAAGAAAGTGCAGGGAACAGGAGATGAAAGGAGAGAGGAGGAGAGGATGAAAGAGGATAGGAGGGAGGATTTGGAAGCAAAACAGACTGGGTAGCAAGGAGAGAAGACAAGACACCCCTGTAAGAATTCAACAAATCCACATGCAATGAGTGTAGCCCAGTTTAAGGGGAAAGGACAGGCAGATGCAGGACAGCACAACAGCACACAAGCCTTGTTACAGGCCTGGCCAGGAAGCAGGGAGAAATCGAAAGGAAGAAGAGAATGAGATAGACGACACCCAATCAACATATGAACCTCACTGAGGTTCCACATGGCATCCACAGCACGTAACATAACAAGGCAGCTCACATGGATTGCAGTTTAAGGAGCGAAGTGAAAGTATTAGGGAGGCTGCCTGTGAGTCGGTTGTATGAGAGGTCACTGAGAAACATTTGGAGATAATGACATGGTATGGAAACAGAGAGAGGAAAATAACAAAACTCAGGTTCCTGCACAGACACGACATTGACTCGGTGACTGAGGAATGCTTACCTTCAAATGTGCGACTGGAAAGCAACAGGTTTGTCACCTTATGCAACAATGTTTTTACCTGATGCATCTGATACTACCTAAAGGGACCTACAGCATACGGAGAGCTTCGGGTTAGAAAGGAAAGAGAGAGAGAGGGGGAGAGAAAAACACACAACAAAAAAGAGCTTCGGAGTGAGTCTTACCCGGTGGACGCACAGATTATATTCCTCTCTAGTTTGCCACACCATGTCATAACATGATACAACAAGATGATAGAACTCAATATGGTCATCGCTCACAGTGTTTGCAGTTTAAATAGCCAACTGAAGGTAGCAGGAATGCTGCCCCCGAGGTTCTTTAATTTGAGGATCCTGTGAAACATGGAGAAGGCACAAACGAACAGCGTGAGAAAATATAACGCCTCGCTAGCCACTGGGTCAAAACGAGGGTGTTATTGGCGCAGCGGAATGCCCTTAACACAGCCCACAGGTCGTCCCCCCCTGGTGCCAACGTCCTCGTTGGGGACCTTCAGGGAGTCGGGCCCAGCAGATACCTCAATTTCACTGGTGGACCAGGCCAGCAGAAGATCGTTCGCTGGGGTCAAATTTGGGTCAGTAACATTTTGGTGATGAAATCTGGTAGCCGCATTCGAGTTTCTCGCCACAGGCGGAAAATGTGGACCAGCCAGGACTTGAACCGTAGGCTCAGAGCCCGATATAATGGTAGTTTTTTTTTTCATATGTGCGAGCGAAACAAAAGTTCACGCATTATAACGCAACTGGGCCAACTCCAAGACGCAGCGGTTGCTTTTCGACCTTTCTGTACGTCCACGTCACCCGTCCCCCCTGGTGTCAACGTCCTTGTTGAAGAGATCGGGTTCCCCCCTCAGGACAGACTTTCAAATCCTAGGTTCAATATCATATCCCCCCTCAGTGAGCAAAACGCCCGCGTCGTAGACCACTGAGCCAAAACGAGGGTCACTATCGAGAGGCGCGACGTCGACCCGGAACCCGTTTTCGATAATCCAGCAGGATACGACTCGATATTGTCTTACATTTTCGTGATCCACCCGTCGCCGTCGCAGGTGATGTAGGCAGTTGTGGTGCAGTCGGGATTGTCGTCACCCCAGCCTTTGGCGTTGAAGGTCGACCCCCACGCCGCTTTTAGGTCCTTGAGGACTTGAACTGCGGGCCGCGAGTGCACAAACAATGAACAGATGTGGGATTTCAGTGAAAAAAAAGGCCAATCATCCTCTGCGGCTGATTACGATCAACGGAATCGTTCTACTGCATGGTAGTCTAGAAGTCAAAGCAATTACAATGCCGCTGTTTCGTCACCCGCGAACATCTCCGGGATTGTACTAGTACTGCTGTAGTAGTAGTATTAATAGTTGCTTGGACACTGACCTGCGGGACCGCTTCCCACCTTGCATGGTATCAAGAGGCTCGGCGCGGACGATGGTGAGGGACGCGATGACAAGCGCGCCGGCAATCCACCACGAAAGCGCCAACTCGCGGCGCTCCATGGCACCTCACTGACTTTAAGAAGTAACGATGTTCGTACGTGCTACTAGTAGTAGTACTAAGTCCGTGACCTACTACTGCTCTTGGACTTGCTGGCTACTAAATCCTTGTGCTATAGCACTGGCAAGACCCCTTATTGCAAATGACAATCACGTCGGGAATGCCGTCTTTTGGGGAGCTAAGCTTGCTCCATCATTTGCAATTTTACTGGTTCTTTTAGAGAAAAAGAGTAGTTCTGTTGAACAAAATGAGGGTACAATCAACTGTTGTGTGGGTTACCAGAAACTTTTGTGGGAAGGGTTTTCCGTCCTTGGAACCAACCTCCCCCTCCCCCTATTTTTGTTCGAATGTGATTGGGCCTTTTCCTCGTTTGGCCATGCACACTTGAAAGTGGGGTGAAGTGTGTGGTTGCCAATGCCAAGCCAACCAGACGTTTTCTTCAATCGAGCCGACCTGAAACATGTGGATGCAATTGTAGGTGCAACTGTACGCTCACCTACTGATATTGTAGACTTCGCCAACGGCTGCTTGCATCCAAAACCGGCTCAACCGACCATTCCCTTCCACCACTGCAGTACCGTACTGTATTGTTCTGTAGATCGTGTGATAGTGAATATACATGCAGTCGTTTTTGTCGACTTCGCCAACACTGTATCACAGCCGGCTCCCGCCATGCTGTTCCAAAAATGCTTCTCTCCATGCATTGAGACCTCAAAAGCAGTCAGCATCGCTTCCTACACTTGATACCTAAACAAAATCACCTTTCCGTAATTGATGATTATCGTGCAAATCACATGCTGTGCTGTTCATCCACTTCACAACCGCTCATTTCCTGATTTTCACTTCGCACCATTGTCCCCTCCGTTGCTACCTTTCTCCATTGCATCGAACCATATGCATTGGTTGTGAGTTAGACCCTGGCCCAACTATTCGGCTAGGTCACAAGCATAATTGTTAGGCGCGTAATGCACATAAAATATTATCATGATAGTTATTCGATGCTTGCTCGCGTGTTCGGATATTGCTATTCAATGTTCGCATCCAATATGTAATATTTAGGCTTCCCAGACTTATCACAACTTCGATTAAAATACACGTACAACGTAATATCAACAACCAATAGGTTATTATTAGTACATACCAAATACTCGTCGCGTATTGCAAATATGTCTGCTAGATGTGTGAATGAAGAAAACAGGAATGGGAATGACTAAGGGAAAGTTGGGTACAAATACAAACCCTAGAAAAACTGTACCCCATATGTGCTACCCCACTATAGCCTACAGTAGCTCTGTCATATAAATCTGACACACCCCCATAGGCAAAGTGGGGGAGAACAAGGGGTCACAAGACCAGTCAAGCAAAGCAAAGCAAGCTCAGGGTGGATCACAAAGTCACCACACATTCTGAGCACAAGTTCAAGGCCACAAGGCCAGTTCACATGCAGGATTACATATACATATAAGGCTAGACAAGCAAGAGCACGTGTATATATATATGCAACAGTACAAACAAGGTCAAGGGGTGAGCAAGTGAGGCAAGGTAGGCACAAGGCCCAGCTGAGTACATAAACGCTGATGATCACAAGGCGCAAGTGCCTTGGTGAAGATATCAGCAGTGTTGGCCTGAGAGGCCACGTACGCAAGTCGCAGCTGACCACGCTGCTGTAGCTCACGAGCAAGGAAGTAGCGGAGAGCAATGTGCTTCGTTCTGTGCTCCAGTCTCTGCTCTCGACACAAGGCCAGCATGGCCTTGTTGTCTACGTACAGCACTGGAGGAGAACGAGGCGGCTCTCCGAGGTCAGTCAGCAGGTAGGTGAGCCAGCGAAGCTCCTGTGCAGCCATGGCCCCAGCGTAGATCTCAGCCTCACAACTGGAGCCGAGAACAGAAGACGAGCGGGTAGCCCGCCACGAAACAGAACCGGAACCAAGGCTGAAGGTGTAACCCTGTGACGACCGCTGCGTAGCCTGGTCGTCAGCCCAAGAAGCGTCTGCGTGCCCAGTGAGGACCACTGGACTCTGCCCTCCAAGCACAAGCCCCATGCCCGACGTACTGCACAAGTAGCGCAACACCCTCTTCGCTGCAGCCATGTGCTCCGGTCTGTGTCTCCCAGGAGCAACATAGCGTGCGAGAATGCTAAGAGGGTATGCAAGGTCAGGTCGTGTGCAGGTCATCAGGTACATGAGGCAGCCAACAAGCTCTGGGTACGGGCCACTCGACTCTACGGACTCATCCGAAGGCAGAGCTGAGAGCGAGTGGCGAGTAGGCAGAGGAGTGGCCTGGGGCGAGGAGTACGTGAAGCCGAAGCGCTGAAGGACCTGCTGCAACATGTGTGACTGAGTCAGGGTAATGGTGCGGCGTGCTCTGTCCTGGGTGATCTGCAAGCCAAGGTAGCTGCGCAGTTCACCCAGGTCTGTGCACGTGTGTCTCTTCTGCAGCTCGGACTTCACGTGGGCGAGTCCAGCAGTGTCAGCTGTGGCAAAGACCAAGTCGTCGACGTACACGAGGATGTAGAACGGCGGCAAAGAAGTGTCGGTGCGCAGAAACAGCGACGGGTCGGCAGTAGAGGGAGCAAACCCAAGAGCCGCAAGTGTAGTCCTCAGTGTGTCGTGCCACTCACGCGGTGCCTGGCGGAGACCGTAGACTGGCCGCCGGAGGCTCCACTGGGTGCCAGGAGGAAAAGACCCAGTGAAGCCAGGTGGGCGACGCAGCCAGATCTCCTCGTGCAGGCTACCCTGCAAGAAAGCAGTGCTGAAGTCAAGAGAGTGTAGCTCGTAGTCGCGGTGAGCAGCTACGTGCAGCAGTACCCGAAGAGTGGTCATCTTCGGGGTGGGAGAGAAGGTCTGAAAGTAGTCAACTCCCTGCCGCTGACTAAAGCCACGAGCCACGTAACGCGCCTTGAAGACAGGCGGAGAACCCGGCGGCCGCTTCACCCTGAAAATCCACATGCCACTGACGATGTTCGCCCCAGGCGGGGGAACCTCATCGACGTAGGTGCCTGTGGACTTCCAGGAAGCCATCTCTGCGTCCATAGCTGCCTGCCACTGAGAGGAGTAGGGACCCTCTATCGCCTCCGCGTAAGAGCGAGGAGTCGGGATGTCAAGTGCATCCGGGTCTCCCTCAGGGGTAAGCAGTACGGACACGAGATGAGGTGAAGCAGCAGCCAGACACTGGAACTCCTCCTGCCTGTCCTCAAGGACGTCCGTGCCAAGGGCACACTCACCCCCGACGGACGGAGGACAGACAGACTCAGCAACAAGACTAGCAGCGTAGTCTAGACGACAGCGAGCAGCAAAGTCGACGAGCTCAGTAACTAGGGTAGACGCAGCAGTGGACTCAAAGGAAGGGTCAGTGACAACAGTAGCAAGGAGACGTGTGAGAGTAGGACTGGCAGCACGAAGAGAGTCCGACTCCGGGTCAGGAAGAGCAGGAAGAGAGGACTCAGGAGGAGAAGGCAAAGGGGCACGCAGAGGAGCAGTGGACGGACGCAGAGACATCCGGTGCGTGCCAGGGACAGGAGGAGGACGCTGACGCGAACCACGACCACTAGTGCGAGCAGCACGGACAGGCGATGCAGGGCGGGACGCAGGCTCACGACGCTCAGCAAGACCTCCAGTAGGACCAGTGTAGGGAGAGGGAGCGGGCAGTGGGGAGGCCGGCTGTAATTGGAACTGTGACGGGACAGGCTGTGGACACTCTAAGGGAGGAGGAGGACCAGTAGAAGGCGGGAGACCAAGAACCTGCTGAAGGAGCGGAACGAAGTACGGCCGAGGCCGCGCGGCGACTCCAGACACAGCAGGGACAGCACCAGTACCCCCAGCGGCAGCACCAGCGCCAGCAGCACCTCCAGCTCCAGGACCTCCAGCCGCACCAGTAGTACCCCCAGCAGGACCGCCTCCAGGACCGACAGCAGTAGCCTCAGCGTCAACACCCTCAGCAGCTCCAGCTCCAGTCGTATCCGCAGGCCCAGCAGCTCCAGTACTCCCAGGACGAGCACCTCCGGGACCCACGGCACCAGCACCCTCAGCAGCCGAAGAACCTCCAGCTCCAGCAGCACGCCTCCAGCGCCGGGCAAACCACTCGCGCAGCTCCTGTGGAGAGAGTGGCTCCCGCCGAGACGAAGCACCCGGAGAACCTCCAGGCTCAGCACCGCCAGACGCCACACGAGCAGGCCCAGCTCCCTCAGGCTCCGCACCCCCAGGCTCAGCACCCCCAGGCTCAGCACCCCCAGTAGTAGCACCCCCAGGCTCAGCACCCCCAGGCTCAGGACCCCCAGTAGTAGCACCCTCCGGCTCAGCACCCCCAGGCGTAGCACCCACACGCTCAGCACCCCCAGAGTCAGCACCCCCAGGCTCAGCACCCTCAGCAGCACCAGAGTCACCAGTAACCTCGACAGGCTCGACTGCGTCTACCTGGGACACACCTGAAGGGGCAGGACCCTGAGGGGGGGAGGGGGTCTACCGGGGGGGGACCTGGTACAAGGAAGAGCGGTGGCGGGGGGAGGGACGGAGTGCGGTAGGGGAAGAGGCGGTAGTAGGGGACCGACTCGTCAAACGTGACGTCCTGGGAGGACAGAACACGGCGAGAGGTGGGGTGGTAGAACTGCCACCCTGGCGCGTCAGGGGGGAAGCCAAGGAAGACGCAAGGAGCAGCACGAGGGGACAGCTTGTCCGCAGACAAGTCGCGGACAAACGCCCGAGATCCCCAGACACGGAACGCAGACGCATCGCCAACCTTCCCCGTCCACAGCAAGGCTGGGGAGGTCTCCGGCATGGAGACCCTGGGGTGAAGGTTGATCTGATGCGCCGCGTACCGAACAGCAAACGGCCACAGAAAATGGGGGGCAGCCGCATGCATCATGGACGTACGGGCGACGTCCATGACCATGCCAATGCGGCGCTCAGCAATCCCATTTTGCTGTGGAGAGTCCGGAAGCGTGAAGGTCTGGCGGATGCCTCGTGCACGACAGTAGGCTCGCAGAAGGCCAGAGGAGAACTCTCCACCTCTGTCAGAGTGCAGGCGCAGAACAGGAAAGTCCGAGCCGAAGCTCTGCCTGAGCTGGAGACGAGCTGCGCGGATCCAGTCGATCAACACCTCAGTGACATCACCCTTGCTGCGCAAGGGGAAGACTGTGGTGTAACGCGAGTAGTCGTCAACCACCAGCAGGAAGTAGCGCTCGTGACCCTGTCCACGGACGCGGGCCGGGCCCCACACGTCCATGTGAAGCGTCTGCAGCGGGGCCTCTGTCGGAGGAAACTGGGAGGAGTGAGGGGCAGCCCGCTGCCGCCCCTCGACACAGGGGACGCAGGTAGGGTCAGGCCCCGGAGGAAGGGGAGGGAGGGACCGGGGAAGACCAGAGACAAGGACACGGGAGGCCATGCCTCGGAGACGAAGCAGGGAGGGGTGACCAAGGCGGTGGTGCCAGAGGAGAGTCTCGTGAGACAGGAGGCGACACGAACAGGGGGCAGACTCAGGACCAGACCTGGACGCTGCAGCAAACACCTGACCTGACGCAGCTACCTGACCAGACGCAGTGACCGGAGGAGACGCAGTGGTCAGTGTGTACAGGCTCGACCCCGGCCGACGTGTAAACGTGGCCAGGTGTCGGCCTGTCCGAGCGTCCGTGCAGTGGGTCACCCGCTGACTCGCAGGAGTGAACTGGTGAACCCCCGCATCCTGTAGGTCAGCACCACTCACCAAGTTCGTAGAGAACGAGGGGAGGTAAAGACCAGACAGGGTGCCAGAGGGGGCCGCCGGACACGGGAGGACAGTGGAGAAGTGAGCAAGGACAGGACCCCCAGAGGGGTCTGCCAGAGAGACCGCAACTGGCCGGCCAAGCGGCGTGAGTGTGGTGCGGTCTCGAAAGAAGGAGCGAGAAGCCCCCGAGTCAAGGGTGAAGGTGTGGAAGGCCGAAGCCGACGCAGAACCTGAGAGAGCAGACTCACCAGCACCTGAGGGAGCAGACGCACCTAGAGCAGCAGCCTCGCTAGCACCTAGAGCAGCAGCCTCACCAGTACCTAGAGCAGCAGTCTCAATGCCCGGGTCGGGCGGAAAACACCGGTAACAGTCACCCTCATCACTAATAGTCACAGTATACATGGCAGCAAGAATAGCATCAAAGTCAAGGTCAAAGACAGCGACACCCGCCCTAGACAGCTCACCCCAGCGGGGGATCTCAGTGGCCTCAGGGAACTGGTGACGCCAAGCGTCCGTCAGGCGGCCAAAGCAGCGCTGGGTGGAGTGCGCACCCCCGCACTGGTCACCCGCGCGGTCGCCGGTGCGTAGGACGTAGGTGCACGGACCAGTACCCCCACCCCGCTGGCGTGCAGCGTACCACTCACGGAGCTGCTGAGGAGGGGGGATGTCACGAGTGCGCTGCTGCTGCTGCTGCTGCTGCTGCTGCTGCTGCTGGCGCTGACCACCACCGGAGCCGACCCTCTGCGCAGCGCCACCCCGACCAGCTCCACCTCCTCCGCCGCCGCCTCCTCCACCGCCGCCACCTCCGCTCCCACCGCCACCACCGCCGCCGCCTCCGCCTCCACCGCCGCCACCGACACCTCCACCCCCACCACCACCCCCACTGCCACCCCCACCCCCTCCACTGCCTCCACCGCCGCCTCCACCGCCCCCGCTAGCTCCTCCAGTGCCCCTGCCCCCCTTGCCCTTGCCAGGGCGACGTCTCCCACTAGGGGTAGACGCCGCACCGACCGACTCAAGCCCAACGAGGTCGGCCGCAGCAGCAGAGGCAACAGAGGGCAAAAGGGGGGAGGGGGAACACCCCTCAAAGATGGGGGTGCGAGGGTCACCACGAGAGGCTCCTACAGCGACTATGCTCTTCTCTGCTGCTAGGAGGGACTTCTCGAGGAGGTCAACGGTGAGAGTGGTGGGGCAAACTGAGAGGAAGTGGTCCCTGACTACGCGAAGGGAGTCAGGGAGCCGGGTGACTATGTAGTAGAGGGTGATGTACATGGGGGGGGGGTTCTTGGCGCAGAACTCAGCAGGAAGCGCAGCGCGGTAGCGAGCGTCACTAGTGCGGAGGTGCGTAATGAGGTCAGCGACTGTGGGAAAGGCAGCAAGGTCAGGGAAGAGGTACGGTAGCATGAGGCGGCTCAGTGCAGCAGTGGCAGGGGAGGAGTAGCGCGCAACTACAGCGTCGTACAAGGTCTGAGCACTCTTGTACTGGCTAAAGTGCGCACGCTCAGAGGTAGGCAGGTGGCGACGCACAGCAAGACGTGCAGCAGCATCGCGCGTGGCCCACTGTGAGCGAACAGTGGCGTCAGCATCAGCAGCGGGGGCAGGAGAGGCACCAGAAGTGAGGTCAAAGAGGGAGAGGCCGTCTGCCCTGTCGCACTGTAAGAAAAGCTGCAGGTCATCTATCCAGACATCAAAGTCAATGGCCCGACCCTCAGCGTCAAAAGCGAGGACACTAGGGGTAGCCATGACAGTAGTAGACTAGCAGCGCAAACAGTAGGGTGAGGGCAGTGCTGTGAAAGGGGCGCTGCTCTTACCGGACAGGGCGGCTCGGGTGGCTCGGCTGCAGGGCGGCTCGGCGGCTCGGCTGCTGGGCGGCTCGGCGGCTCGGCGGCTCGGCTGCTGGGCGGCTCGGCGGCTCGGTTGCTGGGCGGCTCGGTGGCTCGGCTGCTGGGCGGCTCGGTGGCTCGGCTGCTGGGCGGCTCGGCTGCTGGGCGGTTCGGTGGCTGGGCGGCTCGGCTGCTGGGCGGCTCGGCGGCTCGGCGGCTCGGCCGTTCGGCTGCGACTGCTGCTGCAGAGACGGCGGCGGCTGCTGCCTCAGGGACGGCAGCGGCCGGCCGCTAGGGGCCGCGTCAGGTGCAGGAGAGGGCCGCGTCAGGGGCGGCGTAGGGGCCGCGACAGGGGCGGCGAAGGGGCCGTGTCAGGGGCCGCGTCAGGGGCCGCGGCAGGGGCCGCGGCAGGGGCCGCGTCAGGGGCCGCGTCAGGGGCCGTGTCAGGGGCCGCGGCAGGGGCCGCGTCAGGGGCCGCGTCAGGGGCCGCGTCAGGGGCCGCGTCAGGGGCCGCGTCAGGGGCGGCGTAGGGGCCGCGTCAGGGGCCGCGTCAGGGGCCTCGTCAGGGGCCGCGGCAGGGGCCGCGTCAGGGGCCGCGTCAGGGGCCTCGTCAGGGGCCGCGGCAGGGGCCGCGTCAGGGGCGGCGTCAGGGGCGGCGTAGGGGCCGCGGTAGTGGCGGCGGAGGGGCCGCGTCAGGGGCCGCGTCAGGGGCCGCCTCAGGGGCAGCGTAGGGGCCGCGTAGGGGCCGCGTCAGGGGCCGCGTCAGGGGCCGCGTTGGGGCCGCGTCAGGGGCCGCGTTGGGGCCGCGTCAGGGGCCGCGTAGGGGCCACGTCAGGGGCCGCGGTGGGGCCGCGTCAGAGGCCGCGTAGGGGCCGCTAAAAAAAAAAAAAAAATTAGGGCAGGGGCGCAATGCACGTCGGGCAGGCTAAAAAAAAAAAATTCGTTATGGTGGGCCCTTAGGAAGGAACGGTCCCATGTAGGAACCCGCTCTATACCATGTGAATGAAGAAAACAGGAATGGGAATGACTAAGGGAAAGTTGGGTACAAATACAAACCCTAGAAAAACTGTACCCCATATGTGCTACCCCACTATAGCCTACAGTAGCTCTGTCATATAAACCTGACAAGATGCACGACAACAAGCAAGTGGGTCGTTGTTATTATATTCTAGGTTGGTGGCTTGGAGCCTAAAATCTTGCACAATATTATCTTGTATAAGATTTGGAACTTCAAAACGACCCTCGCACTCGCTGCAAAAGCCAATATCACATCCCATTTGACATTTGGTCCTTTCTAGAATAGCCAATGTAATTGTGCAAAAACAAATCGCGTGCGCCACAATATGTGTTGTTGTAATCGACACCGATTCGATGTCATTTGGAAGACACCTGTTTCTTGCAAATAACAAAATATTGAAGAGTGAGTATGTTGAGGAGAGGAGACGCAACAGGGACATGTACAATGGGCATGTAAGGCAGAGAAACGCCAAGCGTGAGGAACAAAAATGCCTACTACAGACAAGATCGTTGCCTTTCTGAACTCAAAGACCCATACCAGGTTATAGTTCCAGTTCACACAATTAGCCGCATTCGTCTAAATAAAGCGAATCAACGTTAAAATTGCAGAGAGTCACTCTACTTCGGGAGTTGGACTACATGGGAGGGCACGAGTGGTACGAATGATCGTATCTTTGCTCGCAACCTCACTTCTTGCATGTTCACAGAGAACGTTAGAAGATTTTCACTAGAAAAAAGGAATTACACAAAGATGCAAAAGCAATGGGAAAAGGTGATTAAGTCTGAGACCTAGCAAGCCTAGCAACCAGGCAAGTCAACCTCCAGCGCGGCACGAGGACGGTCTGCTAGCACGGCAACTCTGCGGCGTGCCAACGCAGCTGGGAGGCGGCTTGCCAACACTGCAAGGTGGCGACATGCCAGCGATGCACCAGAGCGGCTTGCCAATCCCACAAAATGACAAGTTGCCAGTGTTGCAGCCGCAAATGGCTATATGCAAATATGCGCACACCCATGTCAACGATCGCGTACGGCATGTACTGTCACGCACATTGCGCATGTGCCAAGGCGAACACGTGCCGACAGTTGCGTCAGATGCACCACGTCGACCTCGTGATCACGTTCAGTTGCCACGTAGGTTGGCTTCGCCAAAACCACCCGGACAACGTTCGCACACCTCCGCAGAACTTTGTCGTCTTGCTTACTTGGTCGACTGGAGAAGCCCCGAAGGCGTTGTCGACTTGACAGTCGGTCGTCGCCTGCAGGTCGACGAACGCTTTCGTCGACCGCCCGGGCCGAAGTTGTCCACCGACTTCACCTCGTCGGCGTCATCGCAGTGGTCCCGACGAGGTCGACAACCTCTATCGACTTCCTTACCTAGGTCGACGTCAACCACTGCCGGCAGCTGGCTGCACCTCTAGCACACCCGACTGTGAAGTCGGCTTCGCCCAAGCGAGGGTGGGGCCACATTTATGTCAACACTCCCCTGCCCAGCTCAAGCTTAGGCATCCACACGCAAGGTCCACCCAGAACCCAAAGGGATAAAATACAAGGGGAAACAGTCAGTGGCGCGCACACTCAGCGCAGCACGTATATGGCACCTACTGCTGCACGTCGTTGTCCCTGTCGCCGACGTCGACCAGACGCACTTGGCTAATTGCGACGGAGCACCCGTTAAAGGTCGGAAAGTGCAGCGCCTTCGTGAGGAAATCGACCGGCTGCTCGGTGGTCGGAAGGTACTGCAGTGCAATCTTCTTGCGGTTCACCATCTGCTGCAGCCACATGTAACGTTGCTCCATGTGCTTGAGGATGCCCTTGAGCCCCAAGCCTTCAGCGACAGCGATGGCCGAGTGGTTGTCCACATTTAGGATGGTTTATATTCTAGCGTCGAGCAGCTGGAACTCATTGAGGAAGAAGCAAAGGCGGCGAGCCTCCTTGCCGGCTTTGGTGGCCGCAATGTACTCCGACTCCGTCGACGACGGAGTCACGCAGTTGATGTGCTGGCTCGTCCAGAAGAACAGTGTCACCGCTGAGGATGAAAACGTAGCCGTTCGTGCTACTGTGCGTCTGCTTGATGCCGGCATCGTCGGCGTTTGCGTAGCCGACTAGACATAGCGACTCAGGTCCGCTGCCAAACTCCAGGGCGGCGTCACGTGTGTCGACAAGGTAGGCGAGGCAGCGGTTGACCTTGCGCCAGTGCTGGTCGCTCCTCACCACCAAGCCGGTCCATAGCTTGCTGCACGCGAAGGCGTTGTCTGGCCTTCCCGTGGTGCCGCGAGCTGCAGCGAGTCGACCTTTTGCCGGTACTTCTTTTCCTCGCGTGACTTAACTCCTCGTCGTCGACAGATACCGGCGTCGACGCCGACCAGTCTCCTCCTCGTTGTTGAAGCACCTGCACAGCTTGGTGACATATGTCTGCTGGTGGAGCCACAGCTTCCTCGCAGGTCGGTCGTGGACGATCTCCAGCCCGAGGTACTTCTTGATTGGGCTGTTCTCGCGCAGTTCAAAGGCAGCCTCCAGCAGCTCGCGCAACTCCTTCAGCATCGAATGGCTGCTGCTGGTGGCGAGCAGGTGGTCGACGTAGACGAGCAACCAGCACGCCACACCGTCATCGCCGACCTTGAAGTAGAGAGCCTCGTTGACCCGGCTCTTGCTCCAGCCGGCGCTGGTAAGCACGTCGTCGAGCGCCGAGTACCACAGCATCGAGCTTTGCTTGAGCATGTGCAAGCTCTTCAGCAACTTGGACACGCGGTCGGTTCCGTCGTTGTAGTAGGCCGGGTGGTCCATGTAGAGTACACGGTCGAGCCTGCTCTGCATGAAGGCATTCTTTATGTCAAGCTGCATCAGGTGCAGGTCGAGGACGGCGACGATGCTGAGGAGGATCCGCAGCATGACGTAGCTCACGACCGTCGCATACGTCTTGTCGTGGCCGACATTGTAGATCTGTGTGAATCCCTTCACGAACAAGCGGGCCTTCTCGCGGACGACCGTCTTTTTGACGTGGTACTTCGTCATGAGCAACCAGCGGTTCTTCATGACGTTGACACCGCACGGCGTTCGACAAGCTCCCACGTGCCGCTGGTGAGGAGACTAAGAATCTACTTGTCCATGGCGGCTTTCACCGCCTTGCCCTTCCATCTCGTCAATGCCTCCTGTTGACCGTCATGGTCGAGATGTCCCATCATCTTTCCAGGTCGGGCGTGCATGTCGGGGTCGAGCTCAGGCAGATCGACGTCACCCTGCACGTCATCGAGCAATTTACTGGAGTAGACGGCGGCAGACAAGCATGATACCTCAGCCGCGCATGTGCCTTTCCGAGGTTGGGGCGGGTGGAACGTCGCGGTTTCACTTCGTCCACCGGGACTTCTACCACGTCGCTGTCGGTGGACTCCTCCCCTCTCAACATCTCCCATTTGTCGTAATCGGCTGCACAAACGACTTCCTCACCACCGACTTCTCCTCGTTGCCGCCTTGCACAACGTCACGTCGGCCGCCGGCGATATCTCTGGCCGGCGCCGCACGACGCACCAATTCTCCACTCACCACTTGTGGCCGACGTGGGCGGCGACCTAGGCAGGTCGGCGACGAGGGGTAGAGGGGAGGCGATCGCGGTAGGCGGCGAGGCCGCCGACATCGGGATAACAGGAACAAGAGACGTCCTCGGCGTCGGGTTTGTCGTCCTCGGCAAGCAGCGGAGCCGTCGCCGGCGAGATTGGCGGCGAAACCTAAGTCCGCCCTGATGCCGGCCCATGTGCCGCTGTCCACACCTCCAGCGACAGGGTCTCATAGAATATTATCTCTACGGTGGTGACAACCTTGTTGTCATTGAGGTCGAGCACCTCCCATCCCCTGCTCTTTGCTGACAACCCAATGTGAGGATCCCAGCGGGCCTTCGGCGCCAACGTCCCGCCACGCTGCTGCTCCGGGACCATGAACTGGCACCATACGCGTGTACAGCAGCCCGTGCGATCCCGCTCCAGGCAGTTGTTCACCCATACAGCATGTCTCAGGGCGAGGTGCCACCACTGGTGCTTCACGCCCATGTGAAGCAGCATGGTCCGCACCACCTTGACGACCGTGCGCATCTCCAGGTCAGCCATTCCGTTCTGCTGAGGCGTGTAGGGGCACGTCGGGTCGTGGACGATGCCCATGCTGTCGGCGAGGTTGGTGAAGGTGCCGCCGAGGAACTCCCCTCCGCGGTCAGATCGCATCATCTTCATCGTCTTCAAAGTCTGCCGCTCCACCACATTCAATCACATCTCGAACACCGCCAGCACGTCGCTCTTCTTAGCGATTGGCCGAACCCATATAGAGCGGGTCTTGCGGTTCTTTAGCAGGAGGAACTACAGACTGCCATCCTTGGCGGCCATACAGAACGGCCCGCAGAGGTCGAGGTGCACGACGTCGAGGGCGTTCTCGGCCTCCAAGCCCTTGTCAAGGAAGGTATGCGGCGCCAGGTTGTCGCCGATATAGGAGACGCACGGCAGGCCAGCCTCAGACGTCGGTGGCTTAATGTCCAGTCCGGCGGAGACCGTATGCTTCGCTGAGCTCTTGATCGTGTCGACGCCGACATGCGCAAGGCGAGCGTGCCATGCTTCCGACGTCGACTTCGTCGTCGAGGAGATCGTTTGCAGTGCCACTATCTCTGACGAAGTCGTCGTGAAGTTCGTCGAGCAGGGCCGAAGGTCGGTGCAGAGGACCCGGCAGGTGCAGCGCGCCTGACCAAGGACATCCCCCGCCGCCGCCGCTCGTCGCCGTCATCTTACAACTTCACGCTGCCGTCCTTTAGCTGGCCGACCGATAGCAGGTTAGATTGCACGCCCCGGACGTAGAGCACGTCGGGGACGAGGATCAGCTTCCCGGCCTCGAGGATCTGCTTCTCGGCCTCCTCTTGCAGAGCGACGGTGATGCGGCCTTGGACGACTTGAATCGCCCTCTTGAAGCCGCGCACGTGGCTGACGTCACCACTTTGCTGCATGTTGACGAAGGCCCCCTTCATTCCCACCACATAATGGGAGCACCCACTGTCAAGTAACTCCGCCGTCGGGCTCGCCCGCAAAGTGGCGGCAATCGCCTGAATGTCCTCGCGCCTCTGGCGCCGGCGAGATCGTTGGCTTCACTACATCGACCATCGAGCACAAGGCCACTCCGTCGCCGCGTGCAGTGGCGGAGGAGGAGTCGGCGTCCTTCGCCGACGACGGCTTCGACAGCTGCTTCTCCTTGCGCGGCTGGCTGTCCTGACGATGACGGTCGCCATCACCCTTTCTGCGACTGCCTTTCTGGTCGTCGTCAGACTCCTCTCGGTCGGGGCAGTCGTAGGAGAGGTGGCCGGGGTCGCCACAGACCCAGCACAGGCGCCGTCCTTGGCGTCACAGACCCAGCACTACGATCATCGTTCTGGGCGGACTTTGTGCGGTCGGCATCATTTGCCGACTTGTGCCTTTGTCGACTTTCCTCCTCCGTCGCCACCGCCCGCCTTCCCACGTTGCCCCTGCTGAGTTTCCTGCTTCGTCGGGGCGACATAGTTGGCGTGCGGGAGGAGCTCCGCGGGCCGCTCAGACTCCTGCATGAACTCGTCTTGAATGATGTGACTCGAGAACGAGTCCTCGTTGAGCTGCTCGCGCACGCCGAGAAGAGCTAATATTCGGCGCATCAAGTTGTAGCCCACGACTTGATCACATGGGTGACGTAGGATGCCACCGAGTAGTTGACGCCGACTCCTGCTCGCCCATTCTGATTGTTCAGCCGCTGCTCCAACAGGGATGCAAAGGTTGTCGGACACCTTGTAGGTGCGCATGATGAACGGCCACGCTTGGTAGCCAGTGTCCACCGGAAGTCGGCACAACTTCAAGGCGACTTTCACCTTCGGCAAGCAGCACCGCGAGATGACCATGAAGGTCAGCATGTGAGCAGCCTGAAATTCCGTCCTGAGGTCGACGTCGTCTTCATCCAGCGCCGCCACATCGCCGTCGACAAAATTATTCAGTCCAGCGATCTCCAAGTGAGGCTCAATCGACTCTGTCCACGTGAGAATTCATGTCAACCTTCCAGCAGCTTGGGCATGACGACCTTGTATGGCAAAAACTTGAAATAGATGTACGCCGGCGGGATGCCTCCGTCCCGAATTGACGACATGTGGGTCGTCGACGTCGGCCCGACCCCTAGAATTACAACATTGTTAGAATATATAGAGCTACTAAATACCACCATAAAGAGGTACAATTATTATGTTTTCAAAATTGTTTCGAATACAATACGAAAGCGTACTAAGGGTAAATTGTTTTGAGAGAGTCTGGAGTTGATTATCTGCCAAAACAATAGAGAAAATGACTTTGTTACATTAACTTATCTTGTCGTTTAATATCTGTACATCACATGATTTAACTTCTTGTCAGATTTATATGACATAGCTACTGTAGGCTATAGTGGGGTAGCACATATGGGGTACAGTTTTCCTAGGGTTTGCATTTGTACCCAACTTTCCCTTAGTCATTTCATTCCTCGTTTCTTCTCATGGTATCGAGCAGGTTCCCTAGTGGGAACGATTCCTAGGGCCCACCACCACGATTTTTTTTTTTCCTGCCCGGAGCGCGCTTCGCTCCGGCCCGAGTCGCGCCCTGTGTGCTCTCCCTACCGTCGCGCCCTCGCTAGGCCCCTCACGGCCCCGTCGCGTCGCCCTTAGCGGCCCTCTCACGGCTCGTCGCGCCGCCCCTACAGCCCTTCGCGCCGCCCTTACGGCCCTTCGTGCCGCCCTTACGGCCCGTCGCGCCGTCCTTACGGCCCCTCGCGCCGTCCCTTACGGCCCCTCGCGCGGCCCCTTACGCCCCTTACGGCCCCTCCCGCGGCCCCTCACGGCCCCCTACGGCTCGTCGCCGCCCTCCGCGGCCCCGCCACCTACCTGTGCGGCCCCGCCACCTACCTGTGCGGCCCCGCCACCTTCCTGCTGGCCCCGCCCCGCCACCTACCAGCGGCCCCGCCACCTACCTGCGGCCCCGCCACCTACCTGCGGCCCCGCCACCTACCAGCGGCCCCGCCACCTACCTGCGGCCCCGCCACCTACCTGCGGCCCCGCCACCTACCAGCGGCCCCGCCACCTACCTGCGGCCTCGCCACCTACTAGCGGCCCCGCCACCTACCTGCGGCCCTGCCACCTACCTTTGCGGCCCCGCCGCCTCCTCTCAGCGGCCCCGCCGCCTCCTCCCAGCGGCCCCGGACGCCGCCCTCTCAGCGGCCCCGCCGAGCCGCCCAGCAGCCGAGCCGCCCAGCAGCCGAGCCGCCCAGAAGCCGAGCCGCCGAGCCGCCCAACAGCCGAGCCGCCGAGCCGCCCAGCAGCCGAGCCGCCGAGCCGCCCGGCAGCCGAGCCGCCGAGCCGCCCAGCAGCCGAACCGCCGAGCCGCCCTGCAGCCGAACCACCCGAGCCGCCCTGTCCGGTAAGAGCAGCGCCTCTTTCACAGCACTGCCCTCACCCTACTGTTTGCGCTGCTAGTCTACTGCTGTCATGGCTACCCCTAGTGTCCTCGCTTTTGACGCTGAGGGTCGGGCCATTGACTTTGACGTCTGGATAGATGACCTGCAGCTTTTCTTACAATGCGACAGAGCAGACGGCCTCTCCCTCTTTGACCTCACTTCTGGTGCCTCTCCTGCCCCCGCTGCTGATGCTGACGCCACTGTTCGCTCACAGTGGGCCACGCGCGATGCTGCTGCACGTCTTGCTGTGCGTCGCCACCTGCCTACCTCTGAGCGTGCGCACTTTAGCCAGTACAAGAGTGCTCACACCTTGTACGACGCTGTAGTTGCGCGCTACTCCTCCCCTGCCACTGCTGCACTGAGCCGCCTCTTGCTACCGTACCTCTTCCCTGACCTTGCTGCCTTTCCCACAGTCGCTGACCTCATTACGCACCTCCGCACTAGTGACACTCGCTACCGCGCTGCGCTTCCTGCTGAGTTCTGCGCCAAGAACCCCCCCCCCATGTACATCACCCTCTACTACATAGTCACCCGGCTCCCTGACTCCCTTCGCGTAGTCAGGGACCACTTCCTCTCAGTTTGCCCCACCACTCTCACCGTTGACCTCCTCGAGAAGTCCCTCCTAGCAGCAGAGAAGAGCATAGTAGCTGTAGGAGCCTCTCATGGTGACCCTCGCACCCCCATCTTTGAGGGGTGTTCCCCCTCCCCCCTTTTGCCCTCTATTGCCTCTGCTGCTGCGGCCGACCTCGTTGGGCTTGAGTCGGTCGGTGCGGCGTCTACCCCTAGCGGGAGACGCCGCCCTGGCAAGGGCAATGGGGGCAGGGGCACTGGAGGAGCTAGCGGGGGCGGTGGAGGCGGCGGTGGAGGCAGTGGAGGGGGTGGGGGTGGCAGTGGGGGTGGTGGTGGGGGTGGAGGTGTCGGTGGCGGCGGTGGAGGCGGAGGCGGCGGCGGCGGTGGCGGTGGGAGCGGAGGTGGCGGCGGTGGAGGAGGCGGCGGCGGAGGAGGTGGAGCTGGTCGGGGTGGCGCTGCGCAGAGGGTCGCCTCCGGTGGTGGTCAGCGCCAGCAGCAGCAGCAGCAGCAGCAGCAGCAGCGCACTCGTGACATCCCCCCTCCTCAGCAGCTCCGTGAGTGGTACGCTGCACGCCAGCGGGGTGGGGGTACTGGTCCGTGCACCTACGTCCTACGCACCGGCGACCGCGCGGGTGACCAGTGCGGGGGTGCGCACTCCACCCAGCGCTGCTTTGGCCGCCTGACGGACGCTTGGCGTCACCAGTTCCCTGAGGCCATTGAGATCCCCCGCTGGGGTGAGCTGTCTAGGGCGGGTGTCGCTGTCTTTGACCTTGACTTTGATGCTATTCTTGCTGCCATGTATACTGTGACTATTAGTGATGAGGGTGACTGTTACCGGTGTTTTCCGCCCGACCCGGGCATTGAGACTGCTGCTCTAGGTACTGGTGAGGCTGCTGCTCTAGGTGCTAGCGAGGCTGCTGCTCTAGGTGCGTCTGCTCCCTCAGGTGCTGGTGAGTCTGCTCTCTTAGGTTCTGCGTCGGCTTCGGCCTCCCACACCTTCACCCTTCACTCGGGGGCTTCTCGCTCCTTCTTTCGAGACCGCACCACACTCACGCCGCTTGGCCGGCCAGTTGCGGTCTCTCTGGCAGACCCCTCTGGGGGTCCTGTCCTTGCTCACTTCTCCACTATCCTCCCGTGTCCGGCGGCCCCCTCTAGCACCCTGTCTGGTCTTTACCTCCCCTCGTTCTCTACGAACTTGGTGAGTGGTGCTGACCTACAGGATGCGGGGGTTCACCAGTTCACTCCTGCGAGTCAGCGGGTGACCCACTGCACGGACGCTCGGACTGGCCGACACCTGGCCACGTTTACCCGTCGGCCGGGGTCGAGCCTGTACACCCTGACCATTGCGTCTCCTCCAGTCACTGCGTCTGGTCAGGTAGCTGCGTCGGGTCAGGTGTTTGCTGCAGCGTCCAGGTCTGGTCCTGAGTCTGCCCCCTGTTCGTGTCACCTCCTGTCTCACGAGACTCTCCTCTGGCACCACCGCCTTGGTCACCCCTCCCTTCTTCGTCTCCGAGGCATGGCCTCCCGTGTCCTTGTCTCTGGTCTTCCCCGGTCCCTCCCTCCCCTTCCTCCGGGGCCTGGCCCTACCTGCGTCCCCTGTGTCGAGGGGCGGCAGCGGGCTGCCCCTCACTCCTCCCCGTTTCCTCCGACAGAGGCCCCGCTGCAGACGCTTCACATGGACGTGTGGGGCCCGGCCCGTGTCCGTGGACAGGGTCACGAGCGCTACTTCCTGCTGGTGGTTGACGACTACTCGCGTTACACCACAGTCTTCCCCTTGCGCAGCAAGGGTGATGTCACTGAGGTGTTGATCGACTGGATCCGCGCAGCTCGTCTCCAGCTCAGGCAAAGCTTCGGCTCGGACTTTCCTGTTCTGCGTCTGCACTCTGACAGAGGTGGAGAGTTCTCCTCTGGCCTTCTGCGAGCCTACTGTCGTGCACGAGGCATCCGCCAGACCTTCACGCTTCCGGACTCTCCACAGCAAAATGGGATTGCTGAGCGCCGCATTGGCATGGTCATGGACGTCGCCCGTACGTCCATGATGCATGCGGCTGCCCCCCATTTTCTGTGGCCGTTTGCGGTTCGGTACGCGGCGCATCAGATCAACCTTCACCCCAGGGTCTTCACGCCGGAGACCTCCCCAGCCTTGCTGTGGACGGGGAAGGTTGGCGATGCGTCTGCGTTCCGTGTCTGGGGATCTCGGGCGTTTGTCCGCGACTTGTCTGCGGACAAGCTGTCCCCTCGTGCTGCTCCTTGCGTCTTCCTTGGCTTCCCCCCTGACGCGCCAGGGTGGCAGTTCTACCACCCCACCTCTCGCCGTGTTCTGTCCTCCCAGGACGTCACGTTTGACGAGTCGGTTCCCTACTACCGCCTCTTCCCCTACCGCACTCCGTCCCTCCCCCCGCCACCGCTCTTCCTTTTACAAGGTCCCCCCCCGGTAGACCCCCTCCCCCCTCAGGGTCCTGCCCCTTCAGGTGTGTCCCAGGTAGACGCAGTCGAGCCTGTCGAGGTTACTGGTGACTCTGGTGCTGCTGAGGGTGCTGAGCCTGGGGGTGCTGACTCTGGGGGTGCTGAGCGTGTGGGTGCTACGCCTGGGGGTGCTGAGCCTGAGGGTGCTACTACTGGGGGTCCTGAGCCTGGGGGTGCTGAGCCTGGGGGTGCTACTACTGGGGGTGCTGAGCCTGGGGGTGCTGAGCCTGGGGGTGCTACGCCTGGGGGTGCTGAGCCTGGGGGTGCCACGCCTGGAGGTGCTGAGCTTGGGGGTGCGGAGCCTGAGGGAGCTGGGCCTGCTCGTGTGGCGTCTGGCGGTGCTGAGCCTGGAGGTTCTCCGGGTGCTTCGTCTCGGCGGGAGCCACTCTCTCCACAGGAGCTGCGCGAGTGGTTTGCCCGGCGCTGGAGGCGTGCTGCTGGAGCTGGAGGTTCGTCGGCTGCTGAGGGTGCTGGTGCCGCGGGTCCCGGAGGTGCTCGTCCTGGGAGTACTGGAGCTGCTGGGCCTGCGGGTACGACTAGAGCTGGAGCTGCTGAGGGTGTTGGCGCTGAGGCTACTGCTGTCGGTCCTGGAGGCGGTCCTGCTGGGGGTGCTACTGGTGCTGCTGGAGGTACTGGAGCTGGAGGTGCTGCTGGCGCTGGTGCTGCCGCTGGGGGTACTGGTGCTGTCCCTGCTGTGTCTGGAGTCGCCGCGCGGCCTCGGCCGTACTTCGTTCCGCTCCTTCAGCAGGTTCTTGGTCTCCCGCCTTCTACTGGTCCTCCTCCTCCCTTAGAGTGTCCACAGCCTGTCTCGTCACAGTTACAGTTACAGCCGTCTTCCGTCCACTGCTCCTCTGCGTGCCCCTTTGCCTTCTCCTCCTGAGTCCTCTCTTCCTGCTCTTCCTGACCCGGAGTCGGACTCCCTTCGTGCTGCCAGTCCGACTGTTACGCGTCTCCTTGCTACTGTTGTCACTGACCCTTCCTTTGAGTCCACTGCTGCGTCTGCCCTAGTTGCTGAGCTCGTCGACTTTGCTGCTCGCTGTCGTCTAGACTACGCTGCTAGTCTTGTTGCTGAGTCTGAGTCTGTCTGTCCTCCGTCCGTCGGGGGTGAGTGTGCCCTTGGCACGGACGTCCTTGAGGACAGGCAGGAGGAGTTCCAGTGTCTGGCTGCTGCTTCACCTCATCTCGTGTCCGTACTGCTTACCCCTGAGGGAGACCCGGATGCACTTGACATCCCGACTCCGCGCTCTTACGCGGAGGCGATAAAGGGTCCCTACTCCTCTCAGTGGTAGGCAGCTATGGACGCAGAGATGGCTTCCTGGAAGTCCACAGGCACCTACGTTGACGAGGTTCCCCCGCCTGGGGCGAACATCGTCAGTGGCATGTGGATTTTCAGGGTGAAGCGGCCGCCGGGTTCTCCGCCTGTCTTCAAGGCGCGTTACGTGGCTCGTGGCTTCAGTCAGCGGCAGGGAGTTGACTACTTTCAGACCTTCTCTCCCACCCCGAAGATGACCACTCTTCGGGTACTGCTGCACATAGCTGCTCACCGCGACTACGAGCTGCACTCTCTTGACTTCAGCACTGCTTTCTTGCAGTGCAGCCTGCACGAGGAGATCTGGCTGCGTCGCCCACCTGGCTTCACTGGGTCCTTTCCTCCTGGCACCCAGTGGAGCCTCCGGCGGCCAGTCTACGGTCTCCGCCAGGCACCGCGTGAGTGGCACGACACACTGAGGACTACACTTGCGGCTCTTGGGTTTGCTCCCTCTACTGCCGACCCGTCGCTGTTTCTGCGCACCGACACTTCTTTGCCGCCGTTCTACATCCTCGTGTACGTCGACGACTTGGTCTTCGCCACAGCTGACACTGCTGGACTCGCCCACGTGAAGTTCGAGCTGCAGAAGAGACACACGTGCACAGACCTGGGTGAACTGCGCAGCTACCTTGGCTTGCAGATCACCCGGGACAGAGCACGCCGCACCATTACCCTGACTCAGTCACACATGGTGCAGCAGGTCCTTCAGCGCTTCGGCTTCACGTACTCCTCGCCTCAGGCCACTCCTCTGCCTACTCGCCACTCGCTCTCAGCTCTGCCTTCGGATGAGTCCGTAGAGTCGAGTGGCCCGTACCCAGAGCTTGTTGGCTGCCTCATGTACCTGATGACCTACACACGACCTGACCTTGCATACCCTCTTAGCATTCTTGCACGCTATGTTGCTCCTGGGAGACACAGACCGGAGCACATGGCTGCAGCGAAGAGGGTGTTGCGCTACTTGTGCAGTACGTCGGGCATGGGGCTTGTGCTTGGAGGGCAGAGTCCAGTGGTCCTCACTGGGCACGCAGACGCTTCTTGGGCTGACGACCAGGCTACGCAGCGGTCGTCACAGGGTTACACCTTCAGCCTTGGTTCCGGCTCTGTTTCGTGGCGGGCTACCCGCTCGTCTTCTGTTCTCGGCTCCAGTTGTGAGGCTGAGATCTACGCCGGGGCCATGGCTGCACAGGAGCTTCGCTGGCTCACCTACCTGCTGACTGACCTCGGAGAGCCGCCTCGTTCTCCTCCAGTACTGTACGTAGACAACAAGGCCATGCTGGCCTTGTGTCGAGAGCAGAGACTGGAGCACAGAACGAAGCACATTGCTCTCCGCTACTTCCTTGCTCGTGAGCTACAGCAGCGTGGTCAGCTGCGGCTTGCGTACGTGGCCTCTGAGGCCAACACTGCTGATATCTTCACCAAGGCACTTGCGCCTTGTGATCATCAGCGCTTCTGTACTCAGCTGGGTCTTGTGCCTACCTTGCCTCACTTGCTCACCCCTTGACCTTGTTTGTACTGTTGCATATATATATACACGTGCTCTTGCTTGTCTAGCCTTATATATATATGTAATCCTGCATGTGAACTGGCCTTGTGGCCTTCAACTTGTGCTCGGAATGTGTGGTGACTTTGTGATCCACCCTGAGCTTGTTTTGCTTTGCTTGACTGGTCTTGTGACCCCTTGTTCTCCCCCACTTTGCCTATGGGGGTGTGTCAGATTTATATGACATAGCTACTGTAGGCTATAGTGGGGTAGCACATATGGGGTACAGTTTTCCTAGGGTTTGCATTTGTACCCAACTTTCCCTTAGTCATTTCATTCCTCGTTTCTTCTCACTTCTCGTCTCGTGGTTCTCCGCATCGACCAAGGTCGCATGTCGTACAGGGAAAAAATACACAAAATCTTATTGTTCGATGACCTTCCTTATGTGATTTATGTTTTTTTTCTCCAATTAGCAATTTTTGTGCGATGCCATAGTCAAGCGCAATGGGAACTGCTGGATGGGAACTAGAAAGCGAGCATGGCAAAGATAAACAACAATGCCAATAAAAAACGACAAAATATATTTATTACCAAACTTTTTATTCGTTGGGTTGTTTCAATTTGGGTATTTCAATTAGGTGCGGGACCGATTCGTACACATGAACAGTTTGTCAGAATGTTATTCTCTAGCCTGTAGTGGGGTGCTCTATAGCGAGTACAACCCATCTAGGGTTTGCTATATGTATCCTCATTGCTGCTAGTGAACTCCTCCTCTTTTGCCTAAACTTCTCTTGCCTAGCTAGGACTTACCTAGCTATGGCTCCTAACTCTACCTACTATTTTCACATGCTAGCAGGTCGATCCCCTTGGGTCGATCCTGTGGGTGGGCTCACCACCTCACTGCTTCCGCTGCTACTGCCACTCTCTGTGTCGCACGCCCCGTGGCGTGCGACGGATTTTTCATCCCGCCGCGCGCTCGGAGCGTGCGGCGGTTTTCTGCCCGCCGTGCGCCCCGAGGCGCGCGGCGGTTTTCTGCCCGCCGTGCGCCCCGGGGCGTGCGGCGGTTCTCTGCCCGCCGTGCGCCCCGAGGCGCGCGGCGGCCTTCTGCCCCGTCGGTCCGCGCGTCGCCCCCGGGGGGCGCTTCGACGGGCGACGGGGACCAGCCCGTCGTCCCCGGTCGCCCGTCCTGGCCAGCGCGGGCTGCGCCAGCCCCGAGCGCGGCCCGTACGCACTGCGCCCGGCCCGCGCGCGGCCCGTACGGGCTGCGCCAGGCCCGCGCGCGGCCCGTACGGGCTGCGCCAGGCCCGCGCGCGGCCCGTACGGGCTGCGCCAGGCCCGCGCGCGGCTCGGGCCGCCTGCGCGCGGTTCGTCGGGCTGTGCCAGGCCCGTGGGCGGCCCGTTCCTCTCTGTCCCTGAGCTGCTCGCTGTCCCCCGTGCTTCTGACGGTGCCCCACCCCTACTGCTGCCCGTTCTCCTGAATTAGGGTTTGGGGGTGAGGAGTGTGGGGGTGGCGGTTGTGTGTTACTCCCCTTGCTCCTCCTCCTCCCTGGTCTCCCACTGCTGCAGCTGCCGCTGAGGGGGGTGGGTGTGTGGGAGCCTAGGGTTTAGGGTTTTAGGGGGGTGCGTGGGAGTGGAGCTAGGGTTTGAGCAGTGGGTGTGTGTCGAGGGTATGGGGCAGTTGGAGGAGGTTGTGTGGAGGTACCTGTCGTGTCGCCTGCAGCGCCTGTAGTCCGTCGCCCTTGCTTCGGTAGCCAGTGAGCCTGCTGCACCAGTCGCCAGTGGGTCCGTTGCTCCTGCCGCTCTTCTATAGCCGCCGAGCCAGTTACTCCAGTAGTCCGTCGCCCTTGCTTCGGTAGCCTCTGAGTCAGCCGCTCCTGTGCCCGTGCCTCTGCAGCTTCAGTCGTTGCCTCCCATCTTCTCTACCTCCACAGCTCCTCCTCCTCCTCACTTGCCCGCTGTGATTAGCTCTAGCTTTGCTTACCTTTGTGAACTCCTGCTCTATACCTGCTTGCTCATTGTACTGATTACACCCCACTTTGGCTATGGGGGTGTGTCAGAATGTTATTCTCTAGCCTGTAGTGGGGTGCTCTATAGCGAGTACAACCCATCTAGGGTTTGCTATATGTATCCTCATTGCTGCTAGTGAACTCCTCCTCTTTTGCCTAAACTTCTCTTGCCTAGCTAGGACTTACCTAGCTATGGCTCCTAACTCTACCTACTATTTTCACACAGTTATCAACCCCGTCACGCGCCAAAAAACCCCTGCCAAGAAGGGGACTGCTGGGAAGGGGCTACTTCTACGATCAATGAAAATACTTATTGCTTTGGAAAACAGATTATTGGCGCCCCGTCTTATACCATAACATTTGTACAAGAGCAACTGAATAATTTGGGGTTTTAGATTGATCTCGCAAAATAACTGGAACTATACACTAAAAGCGCAGTTATGTTTCTTCGAGCGCACCGTTTGTGCCATTTTTTCACTCAGGGCACAAAGTTTGTGTATTTCAGTTTCTGGCCGCGAATAAGTCAGCCAGGTTTTCCAAACAAAACCCCCTGGGCTACCCGAAATTTGGGAACTGTAGTTGAGTCTGTAACCCCACTATTATGAACAGTCCCAATTTGCCCCAAGCCAGCAATTGCTCGAGAGAGGAGCACTGGGAAGATGGAAACGGGGACTGGAACGGGCATCCGGTGTAGTATTCCTTTGTAAAAAAGGACGGTTCCAGACTCGAGGACTTCCATTCATGCACAGTTGTGTAAAGAATGACACGCGTGAACTGTATAAATCTCACGATCTATTACAGACAGAGAGTGGCAGAGCCGGCTGGCACCGTAACTGAAGGATAACGTGATAACAAATACACGTACTGTAACCAAGGCGACAAAACTCTGGTCGGTGGCCATGTACAGAAAACCGTTGCATCAATGTGTTTCAAGTCAGTTCGAGTCGAGACGACAGCACAGAACAGTCGATTGGTTTGCGGCCAGCCTCACAATCCCAGAGAGTTTGTCGAGTTGGTCCTTTTTGAGATGTCAGCCCAGGGCGCGATAAACATTGCTTAAATGAGGTTAATCTGGAATTAAAGGTTTGAGTTCCTGTCGACTTTGTGAAACATCGGCAGCTTAACCCACATTCTACTGGGATTCAGGAGTTCGCCACTTAGCTGCCGATGTTACTGGGATTGAACGTATCCGGATGGTCTGAATTCCACGGCCACTGGCTCTGAGATGGTGTGGTGGACCAGGCTTGAGAATATATGGAGCGGTGGGAGAGGAAAGACGAGTCGAGGTAATGGTTGACGGAGCAGCCCATTTAGTAGGTATGATAAAAGCTCGTGGTCTATGGTTTAGCTCAGTCTATGGTCTGGCTCAGTTTGGCTGTCTCGAGGTGTAATTTTAGAAGCCGAAACATTGAGGACATTTCCCTGATTTGTGTGTAACAGAAAATAATTACAACTTTTGCTTCCAGCATTCCCCCCAAATCCGGGTACAGGTCTGGATCACTCTGCGAGAAAATGATAGAACATCATGGCTCGTCTAATCTCAGGGTCGTTGTATTTTAGGCTGCTGAGCGTTAAGTATATCTCTTTAGGGCCCAGGAAGATATCTATCCCTTCTCTCGGCAAAAATTATGGAGAACTCACTCTGCATCTTGGCCAAACATTGCATGTTGCCGTTGAACTTGGCTAAAACTTGGCGTCAATGCCTTCAGTCGGTGTCGAGTCGTTATATATCTGGCAAAAGTATTGGAAATCGGTTTAGTGATTATGGCCACGAAAGTTGGCAGTGGTCAATTAGCTAAGTTGTTTGTACAATCTGGCAGCGGCAACTACCGAATAGAAGAACCTCGCAAGAAAGAGTTGGGCAATAAAGTACTCGGCCAAATTGCTCTGAACAGGCAAATTTTAGCCCACATTCAATCCACTCCCCACATGCGTCCGTTCGGTGAAACGCCGGCTGGCTGTGCACAGGGGAGATTATACGCGTAGTCACAATTAGGCCCGTTTTATCGCGTTAGGTCACAGGGTTATCACGAACGGTCACAGTACAGTACATTGCTATCGCGCGTGATCACAGCGCTATCACGCTTGGTCACACATCGCCCCGCAGGGTTATCACGTTTGGTCACTCGTTGAAACGAACCCTAAAAAGTTGAAACTCCGAATCTTACTGTAGGGATTCAAGGAAAGTTCTCTCGCGCGAGCCGTTTTGTCTGTAGTATTACGAAATAATTTCGCGACAACTCTCAGTAACTCGCGAAAAAAACACCTGCAAATTCTTGTTACTATTTGATTATCCACTGCTCGAATGATGCATAGTGTTCCTAAGAATATCACTTTTAGACGGGTAAAACTCGAAGGGTAATTTCTGTTCCCAATACAAAAAACTAAAACCCATTCGGACGGGATTTAATTCGGGATGCATCAACCCTAAACACCTTGTCGCATGGTGTGAAGGGTTGATGCCTCCCGAATGACGTGCCATCCTATAGGGGTTTATGTTTTCTTCATTCCCCTAAATTTCAGGCTAAAATCTTGCGCGAGGTAACAAGCAATCAATATTGGGATTTCCCAAAATCTCTACAGTTTCTTTTTGTGGTTTCAAATTAATCATTATCGTTTCATCGAGTGACCAACCGTGATAGCTTTTAGAGGCGAGGTGTGACCATCCGTGATAGCACTGTGATCACCCGCGATAAGAATCTACTGTACTGTGACTGTTTAAGATAGCCCTGTAACCTAACGCAATAAAACGGGCTTAATTGAGACTGCCCGTATAATTTCCCCTGTGCACAGTGTCTGTTTGGGAGACGGCCCTCCGAACCGGGGATTTTCGATGCACATGCATCACAAGCTTTGCCGCAAACGTCGGCGAAGCCGACAACACCTGGTCACTGGGTGGCCCATCCCATGCAAGTACAATTTTAACCACAAGTTTCAGTTCTGGTTGGGGGTACTGCACTGCACTTGCACTTCAAGTTAAAGAAGGTGTGGTTGACGGCGATCCATGTAAAAGTCGAATTAAAAAACAGTAGCAACAACAACAAATAATTTCAGAACCACCCGACCCGATTCTCGTACACCGGGAACTCCCTTTGCAGAAGTGACTGCTACAGTACGGTTGCTTGGGGTATTCCTTACTCGGAACGAAGCTGGATACACGAGGATTAGCAGCAAAGCTGGGTTCCCCACAGTCCACAGCAGCACTGACTTCCTCGGAGGGCCGCCGCGGTGGTGCTTCATAGCAGCGTCGTAGTTGTTTCAGAACAACAGCTTCTGCATCAGAGCAAAGGCGCAGCTTCTGAGATTTAACTCGCAGGGTGATTTTTTCTCGGCGATTCGTTCCTTTGCTGTATATAGCAGGAAGCCGCGATCCGGGGTCCATATGTTTCAAAGGTAGGGAAGGTTGGTTGGAGGAAGGGCCGCAATTGGCCGCGCGAACCACGGTGGTGTCGAAATAGGTAGACGCGGGTCTGGGAGTAAGAGAATATCGCGAGAGGTACCATATCCCGAACGCAACTCGTGAATTCGCGTAGAATTCCGGATTAAAGGAAACACGTTGCGCGAAATCGTCAGTGCTGTCGTCGTTGCTAGTAGTTACGGATCTCGAAAATTGTCCCGACGATTCGCGAAGTAGGCTGTTCTTTACCGAAGGTACGAAATTTGAGGCAGTTTGGGGGATTTGAGGCTCCGGTTGTAAGTCACGGATACCCAGTTTCAGCTCTTGCCGAAGCGAAGTCAAAGCGCCGCCTCGTGCTTCAAGATTGCCTTCACGCGCCGGTCATGGTGCGGCGAGTTACTATTATGGACCGCGCGCTGGCACTCGCATTGTGGATTGCCGCCCTTGTCGCCGCACCCCTCGCGATGGTCCACGCAGTGACCCTCGACCCGACGCAAGGTGAGAGGCGCTCGAGGCCAGGAACGAGTGTCATACCTACAGAGGTAATTTACCGTTTAAAAAGTCTCTCCAACGTGTAATGACAAACTTCTCACCACTTTTCCCGCATTCCATTGCCTGCAGCTGTGGTCTTGAAGGACTCGGCGTGGGGGAAGACCTTTGATGGTTGGACCGACACCAATCCCGACTGCAGCACCACTACCGGCGTCACCTGCGACGGCAACGGGATGATAACGAAACTGTAAGATTGTTCGAGTGCTGTGGGATAATCTCATCACAGGTTGCGGCCATGGGGCGAGGGAGGGAGGGAGGGAGGGTAAGTCCTCTTGGTGCGTCCACGTAGGGGATGAACTGCAAAGCTTGAGAGCAAGGTCCCGGCAAAACACTAATACCACCTTGTGGAGCCCATGTAACAGTTTCGAGAAATATGCTCGTCAAAAAGCCACGCTTGTTCTCGTCTCATTATACAATTACATGGTAATCATGTTTGTGCATGTGTCTAGGTTGTTTCTTTCCGTCTTCACACCATGTGATTATTGTCCAAATGTTTCGCAGTGAAATTGCATACACTCGGATCTCAGGCAGCATCCCTTCAAGCATCAGCGCGCTGACTAAACTGCAAGTCTTGTGAGTCATGGCCAAGGATAGGACTAAGACCTACAAGACCTTGTTATGTGTGCTGTGCAACAATTTAGCAAGACATATGTTTGATATGCGCATGTATCAGTTTCCCTAGCCCACTCCCTGCTTGTTGGTCAATCCTGTAGTAGCTCTTCTTGTTTTTCTTTCTATTCTCTGTAGTTTCTGTTCTCCTAACTCCAATCGTTTGCTCTGTTCTCTGTTGTTTGTTTTCCTTCCTGCTCCATTACTATCATCGTTCGCATTCTTCCTCTCATTCTCCCTTGCTCCTTCCGTCCTCCCCTATTCCACCATCTTCAATCTTACTATCCTCCCCATCCGTCTTGCCAACGTGTCCCACACATCATCCAAAATCCAACACATGAATCGCGTTCATAACCACAGACGTCTACCAAGCGCAGAGCTCACAGGTTCCATCCCGGATGGGATTACCCTTCTGACGGACCTGACACACCTGTAAGCCTTCTGACACAGATAACAGGCTTCATCCCTGATGAAATTGTGATTCTGTCCATTTCTACCCCTTCTCCATCCTTCCCTCCTTTCCTCACGCTCAACTCCTGCTAGTCCACTCTCCAATCTCCTTTGACGTTGTTCATTGTTTGATGCGGTTGTTGTTCCTTGTTAGAAACACCTTCCTATGAGCAACATTCACAACTTCTGATGTGTTTCCCTATCGATTAACGTGGATTCTCTTATCTGCTGTCCTCGTCTATGCAAACTATGTTGATGCATCAAAACCTTGTGGTGGTGGGTGACAGAAATCTTGCTGGCAATCAATTGACCGGATCACTCCCTGAAGCACTTGGCGCTCTGTCAAATTTGAGAACTATGTAAGGCCGTTGCTGTCTTGGAGATTCTTTTCCATCCTCCCCAGTTTCTATCCTGACCAATGCTTGTTTGCTCCCACTCTTTCCAGTAATTCTTCTGTCCTCTTCGTTCCTAGGCACATGGAAGTCTTGGTAGCTTGATGCACGGCAATATGCTAAATGTACATATTGTTCTGAAGACTATGAAGCTGTGGTCATTTGGTCGTTCCTATAGGCAAGCAGCAAGCCGCTGCAAAGACTCTGATCTGGATAGCAACAACAGAGAACTAGCTAGTTCATACTTGTCTTTCTCTCATATTCTCTCATGTGGATCTCTGTGTTCCCCATTGCTCCAGAAACAAAAAAAGCCTCTACTGTACTTGCTGCCATTTTATGTGTGATTTAGTTGCTCTCTGCCGGTTTTGTGTGTGTGTGTGTGTGTGTGTGTTTGTGTGTGTGTGTGTGTGTGTGTGTGTGTGTGTGTGTGTCTTTATCCCTTCTACAATCGGCTCCCTTACACAGGTATTTTTTGAATAATAAACTCACTGGGCCTATCCCTTCTACAATCGGCTCCCTTCAATATCTGAGATACCTGTAAGTTTGTTGCTTGTTATGCCCACTAGCAGCCACATGCAATAGCCACATGCAATGGCCACATGCAATAGCCACATGCAATAGCCACATGCCCACTCTTGCGCTTGCAATGGGCAAGGGACACGCCCAGGCCAACCCGCCACCTGGGGAGGGGGGGGGGGGGGGGGGGGGGTGGGGGGGGTGTTGGGCAATCGACTGAGACGGACAGACTGAGATTTACCCGGGTATGGCATAGCGGCAACTTACGTCCACCATAATGTGGGTGGATGGGAGGCCCAGCCCAGCTCAGCCCATCCTGAGCACTGCCGTGTCCACTCTTCTCCCTCTCTTGCTCTTGTTGCTTTGCCTTCCCGCCCCTTTTCCTCATGCCTCCGGGAATATTTGAATCAATTGCCTGCCTCTCTTCTCCTGTGCTCTTATGCTTTTGTCTTTCACCTTGATGTTTACTCTCCTCCTTCCATCTTTGTATTCTTTGGCCCTCACCTCTCATTTGTATACATGTTCCTCTTGTTCCCTCCGTGTCTCATCTCATCTCTGCAAATCCGTTCACTCCTCACATTGATGACCCTCACCTGTCTGCACACATACATACAAATGAATGCACATCATATGATCATAACAGAAATCTGTATTCGAATCAGCTTAGCGGCTCGATTCCCAGTACTATTGGCTTGCTTACAGGCCTGACCACAATGTAAGACGCATGCTTTGTCTACATATGTACCCATCTTCTAAACCCATATTCCCTCACCTGTCGTCTTATCCAGTGACTCCCTTGCTGTCGTTTAACCTTCTGTCCTCTCTCTCTCTCTCTCTCTCTCTCTCTCTCTCTCTCTCTCTCTCTCTCTCTCTCTCTCTCTCTCTCTCTCTCTCTCTCTCTCTCTCTCTCTCTAATGGCCCTTTCATTGATAGTCAAAGCGTACAGACATGCAAGGTATAGGTCAAAGCAAAGGTGGGGCTAGTACACTTCCTATTCATTCATCCGCTCTACACCCTCTAAGTGAGGTCCAGTGCTGGATCAAGGGCCGAGAGGCAGTCCCCAAGGGACGGGGCCTCACCCACTGCTTCTAGTAGCGGGTTTTCAACTGCTGCTGCTATGTTGCACTTTTCCAGGTACCCAATCGACTGCCCACGTTGAAGAGCCACCGACCACCGCTGCCGGTATTGGTGTAAGAGCTTGGCAGCTTGGTAGGAGGTTGGCTCGGCGTTGAAAAACCGCCGTGCAGCCGTTTCTGCGAGTAGTTTCAGGAAATCTACTGACTCTGGGCAGGGGCACCCGTATGTCTCGACCGCTAGTGGGAAGAACTTCACCCACTCTGGGCGGTCCTTGTAAAGGCCGTGTTTCTTATCTGCTGCCTCCCGTGCCGCCCACCCCCTCCCCTTGGTGGCGTTCTCATCGCGGATGCTGATGGGGTCTGTTACCGTCACATCGCAGATGTAGACGGCGCCAGTGGAGCGGCAGCGTAAGGCCAGGTCTTCCTTCTTCTCCTCCACTGGGCTGAAGGCGGCCGTCTCGATGTGCACCATGAAGCCTGCGTCTTGCGCCATCCGTGCGCACTCATCTCTGAGTTCATTGTGTGTGTTTGTGCGCCCCCCCCCTGTTCCGCATCGTAGCAGGTGATTTGGGAGCCGCTTATCCGGGATCTCCACCTTCTTGGAGCAGTTGCAAACCCCAGGAGCCGCAAAGGGGAGCCCCAGCCGAAACTGGAGCGCGTTGGCATAGTGGGGAGCCTCAAGGCGGAGCGAGGAGTGGATGGGCACTGCGTTTAACCAATCCCCCGCCCCATACCCTGACAGGGAAAGCATCCGCTGCGTGTGACCGTTGTTGGGGTTCGGGCTCATCCCTCGCACCTCCTCCACCTGCATGGCATAGCGCTGGCCCTGGATAGCCGTGGCCAGCCCGTGCTGTAGTTTCCCTGCTGTTGGAGCCGATCTCTCGGCCTGGAGAGCTTCTTGGGCTGGAAGCGGCAGTTCCCCTTCACATTCCGCAAGCCATTCGGACAAGGGGGAGGACTCGGTGTAGGGGCCACGCATCAGCTCGCGCGTGACTTCCAGTGGGCCGGTGCACTCGCTGTCCAGGGAGTCAAGCAGCAGCTGCGCCTGCGTGTAGCTGGCGAGGAAGCTGTAGCTTCCCTCTACTGATGGGTCCGTCAACCCAAGGCCACCGAGCGACACGGGGAGTGAGGCTTGCGCCCACGTGCGTGAAATCTCCTCGTCCCCACGAGGGTGATTGATGCCGCATGCTGTCAGCAGTGTTTCCAGCAGCCTCCGTCCCCACTCAGACCACTCCTCCTTTGGCAGGAAAGGCAGTGGGGTTGTGCGGGCTATGTATGACACTCGGCGGGAAATACACCGGGAAAGCAGCAGTCCCGCCACCTGCGGCTCCATCCGCTCAATCAAACCCAGCGGTGCGCCCATCGCCTCCAGGCTGGACCGTACGAAGGCAGTGGTTGCCGTGGAGGTGCCAATGTAGCTGCCCAGCACCTTCAATCCATCGCTGCTGGGAAGAACCCCCTCAGGCAGGCGGTAGTCCGTGGGCGTCCTGCCTGCCCAAGCCCCGCACTTGGCAGGATTGTGGCTGAGCCCAATTTCTGCCAAGCGGCCCGTGAAGTGTGTAAAAGCAGCTGCACATGACGACGGTTCTCCCAGGAAGGTCATGTCGTCCGCGTAGGCCAGGCAGACGACCTCGGGGTGAGCCTCCGCTGCTGCTCTCAAAGCTGGTTGCATGGCCGCGGCAAAAAGAAGGGGGCCGAGGGGATCCCCCTGGCGGACCCCTGTTTCACTGAGCAGGGGTGGGTGGTCGAAGGCTGCATCCAGATGCAGCGTGGAGGGTTGGCCGTACGAGAACTGCAACAAAGGCAGCAGCGGTTCTAGCTGCGATCCTTTCAAGGCCGACGCTATGGCGTGGCGGCTGACACTGTTGAACGCATTGGCCAGGTCGGCCTGCAACACCAGTGCGTCCTGGTTGGCCGCTGTGTAGGTACGGACAACATGTATCACTGCTTCCGCTCCTCCTGGCACAGCCACTCCGAACTGTAGAGGTAAGAAATACTCTCGTGCTGCGTCCGCTACCTGGGTAAGAGCTGCCTTGGCTGCTAAACGCAGGATGCACTCGCCTATGGCAATCGGCCTCGTTCCTCCATCCGGCTTGTCGAGGGCTATCAAGCGCGAGGCTGTAAGTAGCTTCCCTACGTCCTGGTGCAGCTTCCCTCTCAGGATTGTGTTAACCAATGCATGAAGGTGAGAACCAACCGTGGCGTGCAGCAGGGTAGCTTCGCGCAGGTGCTCGAATGTTGTCCCTGAGGGGCCTGCACCTACCCCATTCTCACATTTCGAGAGCAGCTTCAGGAAAGTTTCCCGCGATACTGCCAGGTAAGATTCCGGCTCGGGCTGGGGCCAAGGTGCGTCAGAGCGCGGGGCACTAGGGTGTTTGGCGCGGAGGGATTCCAGAACCGCCGGAGAGGGCTGGCTGACTGGGGTGGCTTCCAGTGCCATGACAGCCCTCGAGCTAATCCCTCTGCCCTAGATATTACCCCCAGGTCGTCTGGCTGGTGTCTGGGAGGGGGAGGGGAGTCCAACGAATCAACCGTTTCCTGGTACAATGCCTCCCATTCCCCTCGCAGGAATTTACGCAGTCTTTCCCTTGTCGCCTTCCAGTCTGGGTGCCTCGGCGAATGCTGACGCAGCGTCAGGCGAGCCGCAAACAGCAGAATCGTCCAGGCTGGGATGGAGTCTGGGTCGTGTGCGAGTCGCAGCAGTGGTGTCAGCATCACCATTGCGAAAAGTAGGCGCAGTTTTTCCGGCAGGCGACGTGCCAGCGGAGCGTTGCGACTGTCGCGTAGCTTATCCAGATTACATGTACTGACGTTCGCGAATAATGTGTCGTCCTTGGCGAGGGCTTCTGGCGATTTTTGGGGGGGTGGCTGTGGTTGCTGTTGGTTACCCCTCGCTGCTGTTCGTGGTGCATTTGCAGGTGGCGGTGTCAGGTTCGGTTGAGCGGGATTGTTGGCAGTGGTGGCAGGGGGGCGGGAAGCGGTTTGAATCTGTGGTGAGTGTCGCGGCTGGGTGGGTGTGTTTCTGAAATTTGATGACGCGCCTCGGGCATGGGTTGAGCTGATTCTCCCCCGAGCTGGAGTTTGTGACTGGGCCTCCTCCGAGGCATTCGAACTTGAAGGTGAGTCTGCTTCATCCTCCTCCGCCTCATAAATGCTCCCCGATAACTCGCCTTCTTCATTAGTTCTAACTAATTCGGTTAAAGCCCTTCTCGCCGCTGCCTGGAACGCATTCTCCGGACCTCCTTCTCGAGAGCCCCTGCCACGTCCGCGACCTCCGGCTCGTCCCCCACGCGTCCGCGCACTAGCTGCGGCCAACTGGGGACTTTCGCGACCACCTACTCCTGCGTTCTGACGCGACCGTGCGTCCTCGATCGCCTGCTGCCGACGCGTTCGCCGTAATGGCGACTGAAGCGGAGAAGTCAGCGGTGGACCAAGGTCACACTGCTGAGAGTGCGATTGCTCCGCCTCCGGCCCCTGCTGCCGCTGTTGCTGTTGCTGCTGCTCCCCTACTCCCCCCGGCTCCCCCTGATGTTGTTGCGACATCCGCGGTTCCGCTCCCGCTGTCGCCAGCTCCCCCGCCGAGCCTTCCGCACGCTGCTCCCGTGTCCGGCGCGCCGGTTCCCGTTGCGCAGCCGTCGCATGTGGCGCAGCCGCCCGCCCAAGCTGTCGCTGGGGGCCCTGCGCTGGGGACAGCGGTGGGCGCCGGCCCCGATTCTGCCCACTTGGCTGCCCCTTCGGCTGCGCCGGTGAATCCCGTCGCGCAGCGGCTCGCGGAGTCCCAGATACGTGCTGCCGCGGGGGGCAATGCGGCAGCGCATCGGGGGCGAGGTTCTCCTCGGCGTCGCCCCTCCTCGTCATATCGTTCGGCGCACCGCGGAGGTCGCGGTGGCTGGTGGGGAGGTCACGGTCGCGGGCGCGGTGGGCCAAGCGAGATGCAGCAGCTGCGCGAGGATTTCCCGGGGATGCTGGCTGCGGCGATGCGCAACGCTCTGAATGGCGCACCGAATCTTGGTAGCTCCCCGGCCCACGCCGCTCCTGCGCCCGCGCCTGCTCCTGTGAATGCGCTGGAACCGGCCGCGCCCCTTGCTGCACCTGCTCCGCACGCATCCGCGTACCCGCGGGCTCCTGCTCCTGGCAGTGACCGTGCTCCGCCTGCCTACGTTCGTCCTGTGTCTGCCTCGCAGTATCCGCCCCTGCCCTGGATTCCCCCTCTTCTGGACACGGGATTTGTGGGAGCGGGAGGCGGAGGGGCGAGGGGAGCCTTCGATCCTCCGCGTCGTTTTGCTGAAGCTCCGTCCGTGCAGCCTCCACCCCCTCTTCCCGTTCCGCCTGCCGCGTTGAGGACCGGAGTGGCTCAAGTTCCCACGGCGACCCTCGCGCAGCTGTGGCGCTTGGTGGAGTGCCAGCAGGCCCTGACACTGATTCTGGTGAATGCGCACTTCGCCATTCTCCAGAGCCCAGGGAGCACTCTTGGTCGTGAGGCGCGAGGAGATTGCTTGGCGGCGGCTGCGCAACTTGCCTTCCTCCTCCTACCCTTGCTGGGAGCGCCCGCGATGGGAGGCGTTGCGGTTTCAGAACTGGACGGAACGGTCCAGGGTCTGACCGCACACCTCCAGGCTGGTGGCAGGATTGAAGCTGTAGGCGCGACCGCGTTAGTGGTCCAGCAACTGTGGAGGACCATGCCTGGTATCCTGCCATGCCTGGTATCCTGCCATGCCTGGTATCCTGCCATGCCTGGTATCCTGCCATGCCTGGTATCCTGCCATGCCTGGTATCCTGCCATGCCTGGTATCCTGCCATGCCTGGTATCCTGCCATGCCTGGTATCCTGCCATGCCTGGTATCCTGCCATGCCTGGTATCCTGCCATGCCTGGTATCCTGCCATGCCTGGTATCCTGCCATGCCTGGTATCCTGCCATGCCTGGTATCCTGCCATGCCTGGTATCCTGCCATGCCTGGTATCCTGCCATGCCTGGTATCCTGCCATGCCTGGTATCCTGCCATGCCTGGTATCCTGCCCCCCTCCCCCCCCCCCCTCCCCCCCCCCTCCCCCCCCCCCCCTTCCCCCCCCTCCCTTCCCCCCCCCCTCCACACATGAATTGTTTCTATACACGTGAATTTTAGGAACAGTGATCTATAACTTTTGTCAGCTCATGCCGTTGCTCCTACCAGCTGTTCAAATTCATGGAATCCTTTCTGCTTTCCGTCTTTCCATGGGATGCTGTGATATGATCTTCACAGAGAGCTTTCGTATAACAAGCTCACTGGTTCAATTCCTCCAACAATCACCAGCCTTACAACTCTTTACAACCTGTGAGGCCTTGCTAGGTTGGAATTATTTCCTGGCAATATTTTCTCCTTATGCTTAATTCTTGTGAATTCAACGGTTTTCCTCCCTATAATATTCACCCTTCTTTGTAGGGGGGTATGGGATGTCCTTCCGTTCTCCCAGTTCTCAATGATTGTCCCCCCCCTCGTGTTGTTCGTTAATATTCGTCCCCCCTTGGATTGCCCTCCCAATTCAATGATTATCCTCCCCCTCGTACTGTTCATTTCGTAAAATATTCGTCATCAATATATCATCCCCCTCTTCCATGTTTTTTCTTACTCATACACCCCTTGTTCGCATCTCTGCCTTCTATCTGCGTTGAACACCTCAGGTTTGTTTCCAACAATCAGCTCGATGGCTCCCTTCCCGTCGAAGTCTTTTCACACCCTATATTGTTTTATGTGTAAACCATCCAATCCCTCAACGCTTCCTGCTCACCTATCTTGTGTTTCACTAAATGGAAAAAGAATGGTTTTGCTTCCGGGTTGAATTGAACCGAACTGGGTCCGAACTTGGTTTGAAATTCACCCCCCAGTGGTAAAATCTCTATGGTTCGATTTGAACCGAGTATTCTCTCGATCGCGCAAAGGCAGAGGGTCTGTGGATAGGGAGACATGTTAACCTACACAACATCTGATGACGATGGGTTTGGCATATTATCCAAAAAGAGTTCTGGAGCCCAAGATTGAGATGCAACAACTCTGTCTGCTAACCGACAAACCAACCAGGATTGGTTCACTTCACTGCGGCTCAAACATAAATCCCAAACCGAACCGAATTGAACGGTTTGATCGAAACCAGTTCAGCTTTGAGCTGACATTTTCTGGGGAAGAAACGACCTGCTTGGTACGCTTCTCATCTCTAATTTTAGGAATGTTGCTATGATGAGCTGAGCTCATATATGGGAGTCACTTTTGAGAATACAAAAAATCAAACTATAATCATAGTCTGTAGTAGTGACTATAATCATATTCAATCTAGTAGGTAAGCATGTGTTGGTAGAATAAAAATTTCAATACATTTTGTATATGTTATCTATATGCTTATTGATATATACATACATTATATACAATACTGTCATATTGTGTGCGTTTTTTGTTGTCTTGCATGTCTTGTGGTCCCCGCTTCTGTCACAGATCCCTTGAAGGAAACAAACTCACTGGTTCGATTCCCACTCCAGTTGAACCATATGCTCCTTTAAGGGAAATGTAAGATCCTGTGTCCACGGTCTTTCTTTGTCCCTCTCTTCCACCACTTCTTCTGTTAGACGCTTTTCATCAGTAAGACCCCGGCGTTCTGATGCTAGACTAGATTTTTACCTGGCCATGGCCGCCCACTTCCTAATTTCCATTTGGCACAGTCCTTTCTGCTAGTGATTGCACCAAGATGTTTTTACGCATTGCTGATTATCGTTGACGGCGCTAGCAGACCAGAATCCACCAAAACGAACGCGAATTTGGCAAAAGGTAGGAGGGCTTTAAGATAGCTGACTTGAGGCGAGTTGGATTGCCTGCAGACATTCTCACATTCTCACATTCTCACAGGGTAGGCGGGTTGTAACCTCAGAACTTGTGTTTCCCAGTATTCTGCTCCTCCATTTTATGTGCGGACGTATGTCAGGCATAGTAACAGCTGAAATCTAACCACTGCTCTTTGCTTTTATCTGCGCATATTGTAATCCTTTTACAGTTCACAGCATTTCCTGACATTGTCAGTGCACATTTCGCATGCCCGTCTCATCTCAGATACCTTGGTAACAATCAGCTCACAGGCTCAATCCCCGGAAAGCTCAACTTGCTTACAACTTTGGAGTTTATGTAAGTTCTTGGGTTCTCATACCAATTTCCTTCCTTTCCATGCTGTCACCGGCTATTATTCTGCCACACGTCTTTACCCTTCCAAGCACCTTCGGCTCCTCTCTTTCATTCCATCCAATACCCGCTCACGGCTTCTTTTCTGAAAAGCTAGCACTGCGGATGTATCCATACATGCATGTGAACGTAATCAGGCAGGAAACGTTCGAATTTGCAGTCCTACTCGATTGATTCAACCGCTGCTGCTCGTCCGGCGTCTTATGCTCTGCACGTGGTGCCTTTCATTTCATGTGTACTAATATTTTGATATCCTAGGCACTTCAACCCAGTCTTCTACTTCACGACTATAATGAATAGTTTCCTCTTCTGCTTATATACAAACTCCTGAGGGGCCTGCTTTGCTCACCCAGTCTGCTCACATAGTTTTCCCTGTGCTCTTCTTGTAATGATCAGCTCATTCTCTTTTTTCTCTCCCTTGCATGCTTCAAACCATCACAGTAACGTCTCATCCAACCTGCTCACAGGCAGCATCCCTGCTGATTTCAGCGCCCTCGGGAAACTGTGGAAATTGTAAGAGAAAGCCCTTTCCTCCTCCTCCTCCTCCTCCTCCTCCTCCTCCTCCTCCTCCTCCTCCTCCTCCTCCTCCTCCTCCTCCTCCTCCTCCTCCTCCTCCTCCTCCTCCTCCTCCTCCTCCTCCGCCGCCGCCGCCGCTTCATCTTCCTTTTCTCGTGTATACGCTCTTGTGTTCTCAGAATCTTGCCATCACTCCCTCCGCTCTCCTCTCCCGTCCTCTGCGCATGGTTCGCATCTCAAACTTCCTGCTCACATTAGTCTTATTCCCACTTGCTTCGCCATATTTCCTTCCTTCTCTCCTTTTTAGTCTATTCTTCTCGTCAGCTCTGCTCGCTTGCTACTGGCTCCCATTCATTCATTGTGACTATCACTGCGATCTTCCATCTGTTCTTTCCTTATTTGACAATCGCAGTGATATTAGTCACAATCAAATAACTGGCTCGATCCCTGCTGAATTAAGCACTCTCAGAAACCTGGACGACCTGTAAGACTGCGTTGTCATAACTCTGCGTTACTGTGCCTGCTCGGTGAACATTGGATGGACTAAATAGCTGCTGCGCTCGACTACCTTTCTCTCCCTCCTGGCCACCTGCTCTGCTCCTCTTTGTCGTTCGGTTGCCATTGCCAGAATAGTACACCCCTTGCCAGGGAGCCTTCCTTTCCTTTCTCCTCACACCTTCATCAGTCCACTCATCACCTCCCTTGACATCCCTTGCATCGTACTAGCTAGCAGTAGTTGTCTTGGGTCCGGTCCACATATAACTCGTTTTGTGACAAAGAGCATTTTGATGCAATAATTGCGTCGGTAGTTGTATCATGTGTAATGAGAAACTGTCCATTTAGGGAGAAACATGTATCTGTGCGTTCACACCTTCTCTAGTAGCTTAGCATCTGGCGGCGGTGTCCGTCAGTTGATAGCTCAAGAAGCTTATTCATTTGCATTGCAGTGCACTGTTCACCTAATCAACTTTCCAACCCTTGCATGTGTTTCCATTGCATGTCATTTGATTGCATGCCTTTCCATTGCATGCCTTCCCATGGCATGAGTTTCCGTTGCATGACTTTCCAATGCATGAATTTTCATTGCACAACTCTCCAATGCATGCCTTTCCATTGCATGTCTTACCATTGCAGTATCCTCTCACACAACCAGCTTACGAACAGCATCCCTGCTGACTTTACTGCGCTCTTACTGCGGAGAGTGTGAGAAACAACGAACCAATTAGGTTACATGCGAATCGTTCATTTATCACTCTCTCTCTCTCTCTCTTCCTCTCTCACTCACACACGCACACACACACGCACACATGCACACACTCACTCACACACACACACACACGCACGCACGCACGCACGCACGCACGCACGCACACACGTACACACACACACACACACACTCACACTCTCTCTCTTCCTCCATTCGTGTTGCTTCTCTTCCACTCATTCCTTGTGCTTCTCTTGCCTTCATCAACCCAGGTACCTTGCGGGTAATCAGCTCACAGGCTCCTTTGATGCATTTACAGGCTATGGTGGTTACGTAAGGGAGTTGTAAGTTCTCTACTTCGCTCCAATCTCTTAATTCTCTTTCTGCTTTTCCTCCCTTGTCCCCAAGAGCACTTTAGTTGGCTAGCGTCTCAACCCCCCTTCTTTCACTGCTCTTCCCTTTCCTACTGACCACCACCACCAGTCCCTTTTGAACCCGGTTTCTGGAAAGCTGCTATGACAAAAAAAAACTTTCTCCAACGGAGAAGAAAATGGGTTGCTGCACAGTTGTCTGATAGTTATTTTTTTAACAGCTGACACGTGGATGGCTAGTGCATATGTGCACAGCTCGATTCCAGAAACCCCTATCTCTCGAATGGAGGGGAGGGAGTGGGTTGCTCCATAGTTGTCTGGGGCTGGGGCATACCAGGATGCCAGTAGTACTTGCCTTCCCTCGTCCTGACTTGAGTGAGTAATACTCGTGACGAGTATTCTTCGACCTCGTCCGCATTCTTACTCACCCTGAAAGTTGAGTATTTTCTTGCAGCGATTAACTTAAGGCATGATCAATAAAATTGGGATTTAAAGACGGTAACAAATACTGGCTAGGTTGAATACGGTGAATGTCAGTTCAGCAGGCAATATCTGAGGATTTGGAATAAGAAGCGTTAGTTGAATTTGCTTTGTCTCCTGCTTCACGCCTTCTGGAGTTTTCATCTCTGTGTCTTCATTTCCCCTTCAGAAACTGTACTCTTTTACTCTGATTCCTTCTTTTTTTTTCCTATTCCTACATCCAAGCTTTCTTGTTTCCCGTCAGCAGCTTCGGTTTCTGTGCCATCCATCCCTTGCATGTTTCACCCTGTTCCAGAGATCTTTCATCCAACCAGCTCTCAGGCAGCATCCCTGCTAGCTTCAGTGATCTGTATCATTTGGAGATCTTGTGAGTTTGGATGAAGACATTGTCCCTGCTAGCTCCAGTGATCGATAATGTCTGGAGTTCTTGTGAGTTTGGATGAAGAGCTTGTCCCTGGCTCCACTGCTCATGTCCTTTCCTTGCCCTGGCTCATCTCGAATGCTCCAAACCAGAGCTGCGGGTGTGAGTGACTCTCGGATGGGCTCACATTTTGGCCAATGGGGTTTAGAGTGGCAGGGAAAGGTTGTGTTGGTTCTGTGCCAAGTTTGTGTCACGCTGCTGTGTAGCTGTGGCATATTTATTCACTTGCGAATATGGCAAAAGACTAAAGGAGCATTTGGAATGGGATTTCTATATGAATCACTTTGTCCATTGCTTTGCTTCAATGTCCCATTCCGATTGCATTGGTCACTCTGTTTCCACCTTTTGTTCCGCAAGCCATTGCTCAATTCCCTCTTATCTTTCCCGTCTGGCATCTGCACCTTCCATTCTGTGCTATCCTTTGCATGTTTCTTCCTGTTCCAGAGATCTTTCTTCCAACCTGTTTGACGGCAGCATCCCTGCCAGCATCAGTGAAATTAATACTTTGACCACCTTGTGAGTTTGGAAGGAGAGCGCGGTGAGGATTGTTTGCGTTGTGGGCACAGCTGTAATGTGAAACGCAACTGAAATGTGAGAGATGCAAGTGGAATGTGGGTGCAAAAATGGAATGTGAGATATAGGTGCTTCTGAACTCCTTCTGTTCGTACTTTTATTCTATGTTGTCATGGCTAGTGTTTCTGTATTTTCGTGCACCCCTACGCACTTTCATTCTATGTATTTTCGATCATCCTTTCCTGCTTACACGTCCCCTTTGTTGAGTTGTTTCCCACCGGTCTGCTATGCGTGGTCCATTCTATTTCTTTCTGCTTCAAGCTTCTCATGTTCCCTCTCTTAGACCCTTCCCCGCCCTTTCTCCTCCCCGACCTCCTCCCTTTCGTCCTTTATTCCCTCTTCTTTACCTCTCTTTAAGATCTGCAACCACGTTAACTCCCCTGATAGTGTTCACTCTCAGTAGACTGTTTGCTCTCCGTGAAATGTTAACCAGTTCCTTCCGTTCCCCCTCATCACTCAAGCACGACACTCTCCTCCCCTAATCTACTTGGAAAATTTCCCATGTTTTCTGATTCAAGTCTCTTGTTGTCTTCTCTTTCCTTCTCTCTCCCCTCTCTACTCCACTCTGTAAAATTCCCGTCAGACCTGAAACTGAAATTCATGAGTGCAGTGCAGGCAGACATGTCAGCTTGTGGCACATGTGCTACACCCCACTAGTCTCTGTTATGACTTTGCAGCCACAGCCGTTTTCAACTTATCACACTACCACCAACCAATGTACTTCGTTTCCATGTCCTTTCTCGTGCATGCGTTGTCAACACAGGTCTTTAAGCAACAACCAGTTCATTGACACAATCCCCTCCACTATCAGCGCCCTTACAGAACTGATTACCCTGTAAGTCCCGGTGCAGGGTAGATTTTATTCAGTTGGTCTTGATGGATTCTGATGGCTTAACTTAGCTTAGCTTAACTTCACTTCCCCAGCTTTTCCTCATGTACCCAGTAAGCAAACCATGCTCTGGCTCAATGCGATTCCACCCAGATCGTTCAGAAACTCGAGCCGGCCTGGCTCGGACGATTGCTCGTGGTCATTCCTGCCCACTTTAGACATAATATATCCTCCTGGACCCATAAAATTTCTCTCTTGATTCATCAGTTTATTAGCTCATGCTTCTCCAAATTCTTATGCCGCTGCTGCTTTAGCTGCTGTTGCTGCCACCACCACCACTGTAATCACTGGCGCCATCTATACTACTGCAACCAGAGCTCGTTTTCTGGTTATCACCAGAAAACCGCATGAGCACGCTACACACACACACACACACACACACACACACACACACACACACACACACACACACACACACACACACACACACACACACACACACACACACACACACACCTATCCCATTCTCATATACCTCTACCACCCTCCCCTGTACCCCTGCTGTTGCCCATAGGAAATTGGCCAGTAATCAGCTGTCAGGCTCCATTCCATCTGAAATGAGTTCCTTACAGAAGCTCACTTACCTGTAAGCCCCCCTGGAACGAACTGCCAGCTTTCTAGTCCTGTCTGCTGGCACTCAATTGGTTCTCCTCTCGCCCTGCCCTGTCACACCTTTCTATGCAACCACTCCTTTATCATTCCTTGCCATTTCTACAATGTCACACAGTCCCCTTCAAACATTTGAGAGCGTCACGCACCTTGTCCATTATGTGTGCAAGCAACCAATCCCTGTCCATTATGGCCATTATACGCACTCTTCCTTGCCAGACCTCTCCTATGCTCTATCCTAATAGCCCTGTCTCTCCTGTCTGTCTCTCCTTTTGTGTGTCTTCTCTCTGTGTGGCAGGGATCTGAGGCTGAACCAGCTGTCAGGGTCCTTCCCAGAGAGCCTCTCCGCACTGACAGCCCTCCAGGAGCTGTAAGGCGAACGAATCCTCATGCATCCAGAAACCTCATGTGCCCAGGAATGACATGGGGATGGGAGTGATTCTGAGGAAGCATAACAACTACATGCATGCACAGATGATGAGAAGGCGCTGGTGACTAAAAACTAGAACGGTTAACCACAGAATATCAATAGTCCATGGGCAGCATACACATCAGCGTTTAACCATGGGCACAGAAAAGGATGATGCACCAGCAGAGCTGTATGCACTTTTGCGTTGATGGTAAGTCTGCAACATGGCTTCCATCCACCCTGGCTGTGATTCACCTTGGCTGTCATTCCCCATCCCTGTCATTCCCCATGCCTGTCATTCCCCATCCCTGTCATTCCCCATGCCTGTCATTCCCCATGCCTGTCATTCCCCATGCCTGTCATTCCCCATCCCTGTCATTCCCCATGCCTGTCATTCCCCATGCCTGTCATTCCCCATGCCTGTCATTCCCCATGCCTGTCATTCCCCATGCCTGTCATTCCCCATGCCTGTCATTCTGTCTGTGCAGGTGGCTTGACGGTAACAAGCTCACTCAAACACTTCCATCTGCAATTGGCAACCTTGTCGAAATCAGAAATTTGTGAGTGGAGATTGTTAAGTGTGTATGGCAAGCATGTGTGAAAGGGATGATAACCAAATATGGCCCGCGCCTTGTTGTAGGTATGAGAACTGAACCAGTTCCATTCCGGTTAGAGCTGGTTCGGTTCACTGCTCAACCAGAGCAAGAAGTTACTTCTGCCTCCCCAATTGGATTCTAACCAGCACTTGTGGCTGAGCCTGGTTCTGCCAGTTTGTCTTTTAAGGTCCCGACCCGAGCCCTGTCGAACAACTGAACCGGTTTGACACTGCTCCTGGACCCGAGCCATGCCAGTGGTATAATGTGCTGGCTGCAGCTAGGAGAGAGGCAAACCATGCTGTGGCCCACTATGGGCAGGGTCAGGAGTCAGGACTCAGCACTGTGTGCTCCGCCCAGGTGCTCTGGAAGGAAGAGGGTGAGGGGTACGAAGAAAGGGAGGCACGGTAATGTAGTGTAGTGTCCCGACAGGCATGTACAAGGCACGTCATGCTGGCTGGCAGCTGGATGGTTGAACAGGAAATGTTCAAGGCTGCTCTTATAAAGGAACTGAACTTGTATTCAAAGCACATCTGTACTGTACTGTGTGTGGCCAACCTAACTTGAAAATTCCCTGAACAAGACTGTTTCAGTGTGACGCCCTGCCCTGCCTAGCATATCCGTACTTGAACTCATGAATGGTAATTGTAAGGAACTCATTACATTTTTTTGCCATAGCTTCCCTAGCAGCCGCAACGGAACCTCCGTGCACACTTTACCAACGTTTGTCACCATGGTATCTCTCCTAGCCACTATGGGCACAAGCTCTTTCATCTTGAAAACAAAGAACCTTTGCATAAGTCTTGAGCCTCCACTCCACCATCCTTTCCCATTCTGGACTCCACTAGTACAGTGCTGTCTCCTCTCCTCTCCTCTCCTCCTGATTTCCTCCTCTGATCTGCTGTCCTCTCATCTTCTCTTTTCTCATCCGCTCCTCTCCTCTTTTTGCCTCCCCTCTTCCATGTGTGCATGCACACGTGCTTGTCAAATGCCATGCCTTCACCATGCCTTCACCATGATGGCTTGCAGATCTCTGTCCAACAACAATTTTTTTGGACGCATACCAGACTCAGTCACGCTGCTCACAAACCTCAAGACTTAGTAAGACATGCTCGCTTGTGCACATCCTCGCGCCCGCACGCAACCACATGCTGCTTTACTCAATCTCCACATGAGTGCACTCATCTGATGAAAAACACACTTTTTTCTGAACAACTGCTGCTTTACTCAATATGTACGTTGCTCTAAAGCATCCTGTCAACCCTTGCATGCATCATCCTCGCATACTCATATCAATCAACCACAACATTGCTGCCTTGATCTAGAAAATGTATCGGTGAACGTTACAGCGCAACAGGAACACAAAATGCCGCCTTCACCCATTGCCTCCTACCAACACAGCATCTTCACCCACAGCACAGCTCGTTTGTACCAACAACCACACATGGTATCCGTCTCAACCTCACCTTGTCGCCTTCAGGTGCTTTGAAATGACTAACACGCTATCTCCCACTGTCTTTCGGCCCTGACTTCCTGATTTTGCCCCACCCCCACAGCGACCTCTCTCACAACTATCTCACAGGCGGCTTTGTGAAGCCAGCTAACGTGCTGGCTGTGCTTTCATACAACTACCTCTCGGGCACTCTGCCTGCACAGCCGTCAGACTTGCTCGATTCCAACTGCTTCAAACTGGCTTCGGGAGAAACCACACCGGTGCAACGCACGCAGTCAACATGCCGGGCGTTTTGCGGCATCTCAATGGGTTCTGCCGCTGGCGGTTGCAGCGGCCATGGGGTGTTGTGCTATCCCGACGGACCTAACTTGGTGCCCACCTGCGTGTGTGAAACGGGGTTCTACACGTTTCGAAGGACGTATTGTCTTGCTGCAGGTAAATTGCTGAGTGGAGAAAAGCCACGTGCATGTGTTCTCAAACAGGGTCTCTACTTTGATTTTCCGTCTACCCGCATTCAACCAGACATCATCATTCATTTTACACTTCACACCACCCTTTAAATACACTTTAAACTCCGCAAACTTCAACCTCGCACACCCCCCTAACATCTCTTCCTCCCTTGCTTTCTTCTTCCCACCCTTTTCAACTGGTTTATAGAATCGGTCCTTGCCGCTCCACTCGAAAAGGCAATGCTTCCACCGTCAACCGTGCTGACAGCGGGACTGAAAGCAGAGGCCAAAGGAGCGTTCACTTCTGATCCGGTGCCCCTCTTTGTGTATGAGAATGGGCGAGAGGACCCAGGCTGTGGGTTTGAGCTGGCCTTCAGTGTCAACTTCACCTTCGCCCTCTCACCCAAAGCGAAGGCTGCTTCAAATGGCTTCGCTTTTGTCGTCTCGGCAACCAAGACTGTGGGGAGCAGTGTTGGAGTGGGGTTCGGTGGAATGGACAACCGAAGCATGGCGATTGAGTTTGACGTGCTTCAAAACAAGCCGCACAACGACATGAAAGACCAGCATGTGGGGCTGAATATCAACGGCCAGGACACATCAATCGCTGCTGTGAAGTCCCCATTCCTACTGGCAAACAAAAAGCCATACACGGCATGGGTGGACTATGTGCCTGGGGACCCTGGCACCATCCAGGTATTCCTGGCAACAACAGCAGTGAAGCCGGCAAAGCCGCTGCTAGACAGGCGGCTGTCGCTGTGTGCGGTGCTGCAGCCGGGACCACCGCAGGGGGAGGGGATGGTGCAGCTGCCGCGGGCGTTCTACTTTGGCTTTGTGGCGTCTACCACAGTCAAGCCGTTCACGATTCAAGCCATTACGAGCTCTTACCTGCGCACAGGTGGGTGCCCTCCTCACCTCTGCCACAGGTGTGGAAGGCCGTAGCTCCCTCCCTCCTTCGAATGTGCAGAGAGATTGCAAGGATGTAGTGTATCGTCAGCTCTGCTCTGCCCTGCGTACAGGTAGGAAGCTGGCGGCCCCATTGGACCCAATGAGTGGGCCCTTCCTAGTGGACCTTGCCGACGGATGCCTTGGCTGCGCTTTCTCAAACACCACCAGTGCGTTGCTCCTAGTTTCGAACCATTTTTTGTTTTTTCTGATTTTCTTCCTTTCCTTCTTGCCTGCTTCCCCTTTGGCAGATGCTCCTCCTGTGCGGGGGCCAGTCGACATCACTCCAGGCAAGTCATTGCACGCCTCTTGTTAACACACAGTTTAGCGAGCAAGTGATACCTGATCAGCACCTGGAAAAATCATTGTAACAGTCGCCAGAAAACATCTCGGATGGATGTTTCTTAATAGACATTCATAAGGGCTGACCTAGGTGGGCCTTGACCGGACCGGACCAGGGCCGGCCTATAGCCCTCAGCCCACCCACCCACAAAAGCATCTATGAATCGGATGGTCGTAGTTAGTGCCCAAACCAGGCTGCCCATGGTTGGATTGGGCGAACCTCGCCGAGCCCAACATACACATTCCTCATTTTCACAGTTCTCAACCTGCCCATAGCAATGAAGAGACCCTTGTGAGGAGCTTATGAGGTGGGTTTCGATTTGGCACGCACAGATCTGGCAGGCACAGATCTGGCAGGCACAGATTTGGCAGGCTCAGATTTGGCAGGCTCAGATTTGGCAGGCACATATTGGCCTGCCGCCACCTGCCCCGTGATTGCTTTTGACTGCTCACTTTCTTGGATAAGACCTACAGGACATAAAATTATGCCTTCTCATTTCACCCAGACCTGCTGTAACATTTCCCATCTGTCACTTCACGTTCTCTCAACCTCCACCTTTTCTCCTCGCGCTGTCGTCCCTCTCCCGCTCCCATCACCCTTCCCAAATCCTCACACCTATTCTCCCACCCACTACAGCCTACGGTTTAGACGTATCACTGAATACATACCTGCCTACACGGGCGAGCCCCTTCCCGCGCTATGTGAGTGCGGACTACCGAGTGTCGGCCGGGCAGAAGGACTCGTGGGTCTTCAGGGACCTCCACTCATGGGACTCTGTGCCCTTCCTCGGCTGGCCCGTCAAGGACCAGGGCGATTGCAGTGAGTGCCAACCAACCCAACAGGGGACCGCAACTGTATTTGGGGCAGGCGTACTGTTGTGAGAAATGCAGCATGCTTGATTTTTTGTGTGTGTGTGTGTGTGTGTGTGTGTGTGTGTGTGTGTGTGTGTGTGTGTGTGCGGAGTCTCAAGTTTTCAGTGCCAATTCTGACTCATTTCTGGACCATCTTTCCTGCATTAGTTCTTTTTCAGCACCACTGCTGCCACCATAAAAGGTATTTCCTGCTGTTCCTTCTGTGCGCCGTCCATGCCCTCTCCTTCAGATGCGTGCTGGGCATACGCAGTGGTGTCGAGCATAGAAGCAGCATACGGCATTGCAATGAATCAAGAGGCGCCAGTGATCTCAGTGGATTCGCTCTTCACAGCCATGAATCTCACCACCCAGGCAGCCAAGTGCACTGCTGGAGGCTCTCCAACTGAAGCGTTTGAGAAGCTAATGGCGCTGCCTAAGGGGGCCATTACCATGCAGGGCAATGCGGTATGTAAGGGAGTAAGGTATGGAAGGCTGTAAGTATGTCATTGTGAGGTAGAAATACTTACCCATGTATGTTGAAGGCCATGCAAGCAATTAGGCTTTTGAAGGTTTGGGAAGGAATTAGGCTTTTGAAGGCCATGCAAGCAATGATAGTGGTGATGATGATACATTGTGGCTGCTTAGAGCCTTACACACTCACCTTCTTTTGCCCTTTTACCTGAAAATCGCCTCTCTTCCCAACCCTGTCAAAATCTTCTTGCTCCAGAAAATCACGTTCCCTGTCCAGGGATTTGAGCGCACTGCATTCAAGGGGTATGTGGGGCTCATGCTGGCAGTGCAGCGGCAGCCAGTGGTGGTTCACGTTCAAGCCACTGCTGCCTCGTTCGCCAAATACGATGGAGTGAGTGCTGCCTGGGCAGAGTAGCGTCCAGTGTATACTGTGTGTGTGTGGTATGGCAAGTCCTGTGTGAGCAGGTGTTCGGTTTTGTCCTAAAGTCTAGTCACTCTGTTCTGGTATGTGTGCTGGATTTATTCTGTGTGTGTGTGTGTGTGTGTGTGTGTGTGTGTGAGTGAGTGAGTGAGTGAGTGTGTGCATGCATGCGTGTGCATGTGTGTGTGAAGGCGTGCATGCATGTTTGGAATCTGATAATTGACTTCTGCAATGATCGTACACCTCATTCCTGCGTTACGCTTTTTCAATTGCCCTTGTGTCTCCAGACCTTCAAGTACCAGGACCCTGGCTGCTATAACGGTAACCTCAATCACGTTGTACTCGTTATTGGCTACCTCGTGTTGAGGAATGATGGGAGTGAGAATCGCATTGCGCCTCCGTTTTGGATCATTCGCAACTCGTGGGGCGAAGCATGGGGCGACAGGGGCCACATGCGCATGGACATGCAGGGAGGGGATGGCGTGTGTGGCATCAACGTGCTGCCTGGCATCTACCCCATTGTCAAGAGTCAGGCATCTACCCTATTATCGTTATCTGACCCACACACATTACATGGGCATTATTCTGGCTCTTGTTGACGCATATGTGGCATGTGCTTCATATTCAGTTGCAACTTGCTTTTTAAACCAACATATGGAAAGACAGCTATCGTTCGTTTCTCCGTCTCTATCGATATGACTGCTATTATCTCGTGTTTCTTTTCATCAATCATCCCTTTATGCATGCACACCTTCTTTAATCTCCCTATCCCACGTTTTTGTCCGCTTTTGTGCCATGCAGTTCCAGGGGACCCATGTGGCTTGAAGAGTTACAAGGGCGATGGAGATCTGCAGCCCAGCATGAACCCGTGCGGTCGCTTCACCTGCACGCCCCTCCCCAAGACCAACAACAACACCTGCACCTGCACACTTCCTGCCCCTCAGACCAAGCAGCCCTTCATTGAGGCTGCAAACGGCTATGGAAGCACCTGTGTCTATGGTGAGACATGCCTCAGATAACACATGTTTTCCATGTGCCAGACATTTTTGTGCTGTTTTCTGTTTGCAAGACATGTCTTCTTGGGCAACCTAAGTGAACGTAAGACCAACCGAGATTGAGAGACACGGTTCTAGAGGACAGGCAGACATGACAGCGAAGAATTCACGCTCACTTTACTTGTTTCCACTCTTTTTGCACCGAAAAAAAAAACTCTATGCCTCCCTCCATCCTCTTCCTCCTCTCTCTCTCCTTCTCTCTCGTCCGCCTTTGTCAGTGGACGTGTGTGGGTCATACTTCAAGAATCCTTGCGCCGTGGGCACATGCATCAACGATGGAAAGGGCTCCTACTCCTGCATCTGCCCTCTCAACTACGTCCCCAGCACAACCATCGACAACTTCCCCACCTGCGACCCAGGTGCTGCTGCACCCCCACCTTCCTCCTCCTCCTTGATTCTCCAACAGCTATACCCCTCTCTTGCCTTTTCTTGAATCGAATTCTCACTTTTCCAGTAGTGAAGCTAGAAGTCGCTTGGAATCATACCCTGCCCTTTCACCTTGATTCTCTCACTGTCATTCGTGCTTCTTCACTCTCATCCGTGGTTCTTCAACACATTTTGCCCAATCTTCTCCTTCCTTCACTCCCCGCTCCGTCTTCCAGCTAACACCACCGCCGTCAACTTGATTGTGAGAGGTGACAACTGGTGGTGCTCCGACATCTCTCCTCTCGTGGGCCTCACCCTATCGCAGTTCACATCGCAGAACCCAGTAAGGAGAGACTAATCAGACACGGGGGAGACAAGGGCATGCACGACAAGGGCACGGAGGAGGGTAACTGGCTTGCTGGCTGACATGCTTCTATGGTACACACACATGGAAATCATAGGATGGAATGTGAGGCGCAGGCATATGTGAGGCGCAGGCATATGTGAGGCGCAGGCATATGTGAGGCGCAGGCAGATGTGATGCGCAGGCATATGTGAGGCGCAGGCATATGTGAGGCGCAGGCATATGTGAGGCGCACGGTTGATTGGCTAGCCAGAAGGGAGCAAGGTTCTGGAGGTTGAAACCGGCTTGCAAACAACATGCATGCACTTCTTGCTGCCCTTCATATGTGTGCCTCTGGATGCCCCCCCATGTGTCTGTGCTTCTCAATGCAGTCACTTGTCTGCACCAAGGCCTTGACAAAAGGGAGAACGCTTCGGATCGTCGATACTCCTGCCATCCCCTGCACTGCCTACTTCTACACTCTCAGCGTGAGTTTTGGAGCCCTTTTCATGTCCCATGTTTTTTTTCTTTGGGTGCAAAGACTTATCACTTATCATGTTTCATCCCCTTCCATGCTCCCTTCACCCTCCAGGGCGACACGTGTCTTTCCATTGCCACCTCTCTTCGCACCACCGTGACTGATCTCCTGAATCTCAACCCCGGCCTTGACTGCGTGCAAACCATGAAGGCCGGCCGTTCTATCTGTGTGGAGCGCAACGAAACCTATGCCTACAGCGTCCCTGAGTGTGTGAAATACACCATTCTCACAGCAGACGACACGTGCGAGAAAATGCTGCAGGGGCAAGGATTGCAGAACGATCCGTCTATCTGGGCTGAGCTCTACCGCAACAATCCCGGTCTTCTCTGCTCCAACGTCGTCCCCTCCTCTGCCTCGGCTGTTGGCAGCAATGCTGGCGTGGAGGTAAGGGTTGGAAGTGGGGCAGGAACAGGATTGGGCAGGGGAGGTGGTAGATTGAGAGAATAATGAGCAGTGTGAAGTTTTTCCATCACTGTGTTCACTTATGCTATTTGTTTTTGCATGTATGATATAATCATCCGTCTACTACCTGCCCTTGTTGCATGATTGTCATCTGTCTTGTGTTTTCCTTCCCCTCCATCCCCCTCTGCCCTCTGCCCTCTGCCCTTCCTGCACTCTCAGGTGTGCCTCAAGGCGGAATATTGGCCATTTGAACTCGGTAAATGCAATAAGGGCCGGCCCAAGAATGTGTCGCCATCGCTTTCCTGTTCCGCTGCTTACAGCTACTATGGCGGCACTATGACCCAAGCAGCTTCAGATTTTAATACCTACAATGGCAATGCCTGTGCCAAGAATGTTGGGTCAAAGTTCATATGCGTGCCACGCTAGATAAATGATAAATGTGCCACGCTAAATTAATGTGTAAATTTCATCTCAGGGTATGCCATGTCGTGTTAAGGTGAGAGCAGGGCCTACTACCGTACCGTACCAATCCCAGTCATTCCGGTGTGCGTTCCAGTAACCGGTACCGGTACTACTGCCTTGTCCGATCCTTGACATGGTGGCTGTACTATTGTATGTTGATCCCTCTTGTCATTTCTCAGAAGCTGGATTTAGGATGTATGTATGTGTATTGGTTGTGGCCCATATTATTGCGTTACATATTCCTTGTGTAATCTATTATGCTGCTTCTACTTACCTACGGCATACTCGTACAGTTCGCATGAAAAGTGCACAACTTCATTCTAACCTACTGTATACACAACGGGATCCTTAGATTTTGTATACGGTAGCAAAAAGGAGGTCCCCGTAGAGCCCTGCCGATATGTAGACCCTTTTCTCAATACCAGTAGAATCCCGGCCCAGGAGATTTTCTTTCCAGGGGGTCCTAGTACAGTATTTACGGGGGAATGCAATACACTGTATTCAATACGATAGCTTCATTACAGCACTGAACTGAACCTTCCAATATCATATACTGGTAGCCACATACGACTACAGTAAAAAATGTCTGCAGTCCACTAAAGGTTCATTTACACAAAGGTGTGCCATTCTCCGCAGCATCCAGGGCTTTAACCAGCCCCTTTGTTGCTGCCACAATATCTGCCTGGTTGAAAATACCAGACACCACAGCAACCCCTCCAAATGCTCCACACGCACTCCCTTCCCAGACGTCTCTAGATTCACCTGAAGATTCTCCTGCAGGTGCCGCCCCATCCGTGCCACTTGCCCCAGCAGCAGCCACTCCTTTCACCACATCCAAAATATTCCCTCCTTTTATCCCCCCTATAGCCACAACTGGAAGCTTCGACACAAGACACACATCTGCAAGCCCCTCCACGCCAATCGTTTTGTTATTCTCCTTGGTATTTGTCGGGAATACACCCCCGACCCCGATATAATCCGCGCCGTCCCGCCACGCCTTCTCCGCGTGCTCCCGGCTCTTACACGAGACACCGATGATTCTCGTTGGGCCGAGGATTTGCCTGACTGTAGCAGCATCCATGTCGGATTGCCCCACGTGAATGCCGTCTGCATCCACTGCCAGGGCCACGTCCACACGGTCGTTTATCACCAACGGGATGCCGTGTGCCCTCGCCACTGCCACCGCCTCCGCCGCTTGCTGTGGGGAGGGGTTGGGTGGTGGGGTGGGATGGAGGGGGGAGGGGGGGGGGGGAGGAAGGGGGAAGGGGAAGGGGGCAGGGGGCACGTGGGGTAGGGGGAGGAGAGGAGGGCAAGTGGGCAGAGGAAAGGGAAGGCGGGGTTGGGTGGTGGGGTGGGATGGGGGGTGGTGGGGAGGAAGGGAGGGGGAAGGGGAAGGGGAAGGGGGCAATGGGGCAAGTGGGGTAAGGGAAGGATAGGCGAGCAAGGATTTGTAGGCGAGGAGGAAACGGGAGGGGGAAGGGGAAAGGGAAAGGTAGTAAAAAGGACAAGCATGGAATGGGGGTTCCATGTGGGGTTCCATGTGGGGTTCCATGTGGGGTTCCATGTGGGGTTCCATGTGGGGTTCCATGTGGGGTTCCCATTATGGAATGGGTATGTGGGTGGCAGAAGGGAGAAGCTGGAGAGAGGGCGTATGGCACAGCATCACACGTGGCACATGGCGCATGGCACAGCATGGCACAGCTTGGCACATGGCACATGGAACAACAGTGGCATCACCACCGTAGCATAAGATTTGTTGGGGAGAACGGGGAAGTTACTTGTATCCACCCTAATGCCCTTCTGTCCCCACTGTCCCTAGTACCCCTTGTGACCAGGATGCCCCTAACAACCCCAGTGCCCCTAGTAGCCCATCTCGCCCTGAGTGCCCTCATACTGCTCCTATCACCCACGTGGCCCCATTGTCCCTATTGCCCCTACTGGCCCCAGTGCCCCTACTGGCCCCAGTGCCCCTACTGGCCCCAGTGCCCCTTGTGGACCCCAGTGGCCTCGGTTCCCTTAGCATCCAACGATGGGGGCACCCACCTGAACGAAGTCACCAGTTTCAATGTCCTTCTCCCTGCAAACACCACCACCGCAAACAGACCAACCAAGAAGACAAGAGGACAGGAGAGGAAAAACAAGAAGCACCTTTTCAGTTCATGACAGAGCAGCAGACTGTCCATGTCGCATTGCACACCAGACTATCGCATTGCACACCAGACTATCGCATTGCACACCAGACTATCGCATTGCACACCGAACTTTCGCACTGCACACCAGATTATCCAATTGCACACCTTATTATCACATTGCACACCTTACTATCACATTGCACACCTTACTATCACATTGCACACCTTACTATCACATTGCACACCTTACTATCACATTGCACACCTTACTATCACATTGCACACCTTACTATCACATTGCACACCTTACTATCACATTGCACTCTAGAAACGAGCTTCAGCCAGGCCTACCAGAAGGCCAATCGGGCCCAACTTTGGACAGGCAGGCTGGCGGTGGGTCAGGCCCGCCGGTCCATCATTCAGTGCGGGCCGTGTGGGTCGTGCGGGTCGTGTGGGTCGTGCAGGTCGTGCCCCAAACTCAACTTGCGCTATCGAACTTCCATTGCTATCTTGCCCCCACGCTCCGCCCCCACGCTCCGCCCCCACGCCCGGTTCATCCTAGAGTCAGTCACTGCGTACAGCCGCAGCTGCCCCGGGTGTCGAAGGCTGCAAAGCAGCTGCCTTCCAATAGGCCGGCTGGGCATGCCGTGTGTGTGTGCTTCTCGTACGCACTCACAACTGAGCTGTTCTAAGCCCCTTACCCCCACTGCAGCTGCACTCCCATCTCTGTGTGCATCGCACCCCATCCCACCATGTCACTTTCTCTACTCACCGGATCTGCAGGAGCGTGGCTCCACCAGCAATCGCCTCGCGTATCGCATCCCCTACGCTCCGCCCCCACGCCTTGTTCATCCTAGAGTCAGTCACTGCGTACAGCCGCAGCTGGGCTGGGTGGAAGGCTGCGCGGGCATTTGGCAGGCCGAAATGGCACACCAGGGGGAGGTGGTTGAGAGGGCCCTGCGGGCCGCTGCCCATGGTAATGGGGAGGCTCTTAGCGAGGATGTGGGAAAGGTAGGCCTTTGCGTCCTGGTTGGAAGGGGGGGGAAGGGGGGAGATGGGGGAAGAGAGGAGGGGAGAAGGGGGGAGAAAAGTGGAGGAGGGAACGGAGGGTGGAAAAGAAGGGCAAAGGTGGAGAGGAGGGAAAGGGGAGGCAGAGAGTGAAGACGGGGAGTTGGTCGATGAATTTAGAAGTGTGGGGACAAGGAGGGGCAGAGGCGAGGGCAGGAGCGGGTGGGCAAAGGGGAAGTGCGCGAGAGAGAACGGAACGGACGGGAAGAGGGCGGGGGGAAAGGTGGGGGAAGGAATAGAGGCACAGAGTTGAAAGGCAGGGCTTTGTGTCGATTACCAAAAAAAAAAAAAAAACAAGAAGAGATGCATAGACAATATACAGTACCCTTCAACGTTTATCAGAACACGAAAAGAACTCATCCCTCTCCCCATCCCCCTCCCCATCCCCTCCCCATCCCCCTCCCCATCCCCCTCCCCATCCCTTCACCCTCCCCCTCCCCATCCCCCTCCCCATCCCCTCTCCATCCCCCTCCCCATCCCCCTCCTCATCCGCTCCCCACATGTACACCAGCACTGCCTGCTACACCCCTCGCCCCTGTGGGCAGTACGTTCCCACTCTCCACCGCACTCCACCCCTCTCCACCCCTTTCCCTGCACTCACCACCACTGCCTGCTTCACCCCTCGCCCCTGCGCCAGCCCTGCAGCCACACTCGCGGCCATGCTGCACCCAGTGCCGTGCGTGTTGGTCGTGGCGAGGCGGGGCGACGATAACTCATGGAAGGCCGATCCTGCCAATGAAGAGAGGGGTATGGTGGGGGGAGAGGAGGAGGGGGGGGTGGTGGGGAGGGGAGAGGGGAGGGGAAGGGGGGTGGGGTGGGGTGGAGGTGGAGGCAGGAGGGGAGAGAAAATGAAGCAATTGGCATCGCACGTGTTGGCCGTGGTAAGGGGGGGGGGCCGATAGCTCATGGAAGGCCGATCCTGCCAGGAAAGGGGTTGGGGGATGGGGGTGGAGGAGGGGGGGATGAAGGGCAAAGGGCAGGAGAGGGTGAGTTGCAGAAGAGTGGGGACGACAAGTTGAAGCACCTGACAAGTGAATATTGGGGTCCAAAGGACAAGGGAGGGGAGGACAGAGAAGGGAAGGCGAGTTGTATCATGAAAACAAGAATTGGTTTGGTTGGTCAAGTAGAGTTGGGTTGGGGGGCACGGGGGGGCATGAAGGACGAAGAGAAGGAAGTTAAGGGAGAGGATACGAGAGGCGAGAGATGGGGAGTGAGTGTGAGGGTAGGTTAGCTTAGCACATGGTTCTTAAGTCGGCTAAAGGATCATCTGGGCTATGGTGCGCAAACAGGACGGTTTAAGGAACCAGGGATGGGAGAGAGGGGGTGAGTGGAGGATAGGAGGAAATAGAAAATGATAGGCAGGGATTGTGGTAAGAGGGAGAGAAGAGGATTACGAAGAGGGGAGCTGGGCTGAGTCATTTATGGGGCTGATTGACGTAATCTCCCTCTTTTTGCTGTTTAAAGCCCGCGGGCCAAGTTGTTCAAAGTTAGGAAGGTTGGTTGGGGCGAGAAACGCGATTGGCCGAGATTTTGGGTGCTAGAGTCAAACTCAACCAAAGTCAGGAAGGTTGAACCAATTTAAGGGTTCTTGGCCCGACCGAAGGTTATGAAGCCTTGACTTACCATCATAGAATACGTCCGTTGCTTTTTCCCCTTCCAAATGGCCACCCTTTACTAGCACCGACCTGCAGAATCACAGACAAAAAAAAAAAAAAAAAAAAAAAACGAAATAGGCAGAGCAGAGGCCGAGGCAGAGGCACACGCACATTCACAAGCACGGGCAAAGGGGAAGATTACAAGCACGCACATTCACATGCATAAGGGGGAGAAAGGATTCACAGAGATAACTAGAGGGCCGACGTACGAACACAGCTAGCAACCCGCAGATCAAATGCTGTTGGCAACTCTGCAAAACGAGTTCCGACAGCTTTTTGCGCGGCAGAAGTGAGACGAGTAGAATAGCGCGATGTTTGCGAATCACCAAAGAGACATACCTTTCCCCAGATCTAGAATCTCCTCTCACCAAAGAGATGGTTTTTTAGCTTGTGGACATTTAGAACATTTTCACCCACTCAAACTCCCTCTCACCTGGCACCAAGAGCATGAGTCTGCTCTGGCGCTCTCCTCAGGCAGGCAGGCCCTCTGTCAGTTGTTTGAGTGAATGATCTTCCGAATCTCCCTCTCACCTGGCACCAAGAGCGTGAATCTCCTTGGCTGCTCGCCTCATGTCCTCGGTTGTTCGGACGGACCCTGGCGCAAGCAGCAGCAGGGCCTCAGCCTCTCGGAGGTTGGGCGTGACAACAGTGGCCAGGGGGATTAGGCGAGAGCTGGAGTTTAGGGGAGGGAGAGAGATGGAAAGAGTGAGACGAGAAAATAATGTGAAAGTAGGTATCAGCACAGCCGCAGCAGAGCAAGCAGCAGAGCAAGCAGCAGCAGGGCCTCAGCCTCTCGGAGGTTGGGCGTGACAACAGAGGCCAGGGGAATGAGGCAAGAGCTGCGGCTTAGGGGAGGGAGAGGGATGAGAAGTATGAGACAGTATCAGAATCGGCACGGCTCAAGAGATAGTCAGCACAACCACAACAGCCGCAGCACCAGCAGCACCAGCAGCACCAGCAGCACCAGCAGCACCAGCAGCAATGCTTCCGCGTCCCTTAGGTTGAGCAGTTTACCTTGCCTTGGAGAGATAAGTGGGTCAAATCAAACAACGTATATAATTACTCAAACACACTCAGAACTTGGTATGGACACCAAACCTAAGACGCCGCACCAACAAACTAGTTATCCACCAAACCAAGGTCGCCAGTTATTTCTTACACAGGCAACCAAACCTCACACTCACAGATACATAACCCCACCGCACCCCACCCCGCATCACCACTTCGCACCGAATCAGCTGCATGGCTTGGTTGTCTGCTAGAGTGTCCCCACTGGATGCCACGAGTACTGGGTCTACCACCAGAGGGACTGATGGGGGGACATCACACGAAGAACACAAAGAGGGACAGAGAGGACAAGAGGGGAGAGCGGAAGAGGGGAAAGGGGAAGCGGGAAATTGAAGGATGCATGAGAAACGTCATTAAATGCCACGAGAACCGGGTCTACCACCAGAGGGACTGATGGGGGGACACCACACGAAGAAGTAGAAGAAGAAGAAGAATAAGAAGAAGTAGAAGAAGAAGAACACAAAGAAGGACAGAGAGGAAAAGAGGGAGGTGGGAAAGAGGGGCAAGGGGAGCGGCGAGGGGAAGAGGGATGAGGGGAAGAGGGGGGGAAGAGGGAACAGCAGAAGAGCGGAAAGGGGAAGCGGGGAATGGAAGGATGCATGAGATGAGACAGCTCATTGAATGCCACGAGCACTGGGTCTACCAGAGGGACTGGTGGGATGGGACAAATGCAGAGAGTGGAGAGACGGACAGAGACGAGAGGGCAAGGGTGTGGAGGGGTGAGAGGCAGAGGGACAGGACAGGAGGAATGAGCCAGGACGAGCACCATTCAATTGTCACGATGAGAACTGGGTTTACCAGAGGGACTGGTGGGATGGGACAAATGCAGAGCGTGGAGAGACGGACAGAGAGGAGAGGGCGAGGGTATGGAGGGGTGAGGGGCAGAGGAGACAGGGGGTGTTAGAAAGGAAAGGGTCCTTCGAATCTTAGCACAAAATCGTACCCTAATCATAGAAAAAAACGAGCCCCCGGCTCACAACACCGCAGAGTTCTAAAAAAGAACAGCACCCCCTCCACCCCACCCTCACCTCCCACATTGTTTGTAGATTCCACCATTCAACAGCAGCACCTAACCCCAGGACGCCCAGCTGCCACGCCCTAGATAGACAAGGATACTTTGTGTTCTTTTTCCCCCGTTTGCCACCCGTGCTCCCCAAAATCCACCCACCCCACCCCCGCCACCCCCCCTTTCCAACACCCCCCCTCCCCTCCCCCTCCCGCCCTTTCCTTCTCCTACTATCACATCGCTAACAGCAGCAGCCTCCATTATAAGAGCGTCTCAAAAGGTGATAGCCGTTGGTCTCACCTCCTTGTGCTTCTGCTTCCATAAAGTCACACACAGCAGACACCACCTCCGCATTTGGCAGCATACCCGTCTTGACCTGTCGAGCAGAGGAACGGAGGAATGGGGGCGAGATTGGGGGAGGGTTTGAGTGTGGCTGGCGGTGGGGACGTGTGGGAAGAGTAGGGGGTTTGGCAGACACACACAGCAGCTTCCATGCTGGCATGCGTTTGACAGCGCGTGGACTTGTGGACCATGGAGGGACGAGGGGGTGTGGAAGGATGGGGGAAGCGGGGGTGAAAGGGGGATGGGGAGGGGAGTGGAGGGAGAGGGAAGGGGAGAGCGAGAAGAGAAGGGGGGACGGAAAAGGTACGGATACGGAGGTAGAGGGTTGACAGCCCACGGGATTTGGCAACCTACGGTATGGTGTGCTGCCAGAGGTCGTGCAATTGGCATGATAATAGACTCGCCGGTTGTGCCATCTGAACTCGCCATTCCCCTTCCCCCTCTCCCCCTTCCCCCCTCCCGCCCTCACCCCTCCCCCCCCTCCCCCCTCCCCCCTCCCCCCTCCCCCCTCCCCCCTCCCCCCTCCCCCTCCTCCCCCGCTCCTCCCCCCCCCCTGCCCCCCTCTCTCTCTCTCTCTTCCCCCCCTTACAGCGGCGACAGGCTGGTCGCTAAGCACGCTCCTCAATTGCGCCACCACCGCATCCGCGCATTCCCTCTTCCCCCCGCCCCCCCACAACCCCCCTCCAACCCCTTCCCCCCCTCCCCCCCCTCTTACAGCGGCAACAGGGAGGTCGCTCAGCACGCTCCTCAATTGCGCCACCACCGCATCCGCGCATTCCCTCTTCCCCCCGCCCCCCCACAACCCCCCTCCAACCCCCTCCCCCCCTCCCCCCCCTCTTACAGCGGCAACAGGGAGGTCGCTCAGCACGCTCCTCAATTGCGCCACCACGGCATCCGCGCCGACGGCGTGCGCGAACTGCACGCCACGTGTGTTCTGCGCCGTCACCGCCGTGATCGCCGTCGCGCACCACGCGCCGTGCGCCGCGGTCGATTTGATATCCGCCTGGATTCCGGCCCCGCCGCCCGAATCCGATCCTGCGATCGTCAGCACCACGGGGACTGGCGCGGGGACGGGAGGCGGGGCGGGAGCGGGCGTGGCGGCAGCGGCGCAACGCGCGCCCGTGCGAGTGCAGACTGCGCCGAAAGGCGCAGGAACGGCGGAAAGGAATCGGTGAGACGAATGCGCCGCTAATAATGAATCAGAGGAAGAATTTTGGCGCCAGCGACGAGACGTCAAGAGCTCCTCTTTCCGAGCTTCGTGCACAGTGCGACGGAGAAGCGGCGCGAAAGCTGTTCGTCGAGTCGCGAGAAGTAGCGGCGCGGGTGAAATTAGGCTGGCCATAGGCGCGTTTAGGTGGAGGGTGTAGGGTTTGCGATTGTGAAACTAGCGAATCAAGGCCATGGTTCTCGGAATGAAATGTGAAAACTGTACGCCGTATGGCAAAGTATTATGGAAAGTCTCATATACGCGCACAGAGAAAAAATCTTTGTGTACCAACTTTAGTCTCCCGGCTAAAAAAAGTCAGGTCAGGGCTGACTATTCAAGGGCATTTGCTTCTTGAATTAATCATTAAGCTGGCATATGCATTGCAAATAACAGCTGTGATTTTGCTTAATGGCTCGTGAAATGTCTAGCGTTTAGGATTTGAGATTCATAGGGAACACCATTTATTGCCAGGTCTGTATAGGAACACCTACAATCAATCTACACAGTTATCAGGACAAATCTGCTCGTTGTACAGCCCCATTGCAAAAAGGAGCCCACCGCAGGCGCCGCGCATTCTATTGTATATTTCTCACTCACAGGCGTTCGCCAACATTCGATGTCCCTCCCGCCGGTCCCGGCGCCAGCCTTACCAAGAACCACTAGCAGCACACTTCCAGGCAAACCACGCCCCTCCCCCCAGCCCATAATTATATCAGCAGCATCTGATGTAGACGTTTTCTATACCGAGTGCGCTAGCGGCTACACGCAGAATGACGAGTAAGCAGGCCAGCCAGCCAGCCCACCCAGTTAGCAACTTCCTGTATTTCATATCCCAATGCAAGCGTCCATGCAGGCACGCTGCTCTGGTACCGGAACACGGATCTGACAGCAACGCGTACAGAGTGTGTTGCGGGTAGCAAGATCCGGCTGCATCGTCTGGCACACGCTGTATGGCTGGGCCACAACGGCTGGCTGCTGTTGCTCCTGCAGAGGCGAGGCAACAGCAGCAGCGACAAGAGCAGGAGCCACGTCAGCAGCAGCCGCGAGCTGACCTTCGGTGATAACTTCCTGAGTCGTCGCCTTGGCTTGGGGCTTCTTTTGCGCAGGCTGCGGCTTCCTCGCGGGCTGCTGCTGCTGCGGCCTCTTCGCCGGCTGTTGCGGCTTCTTTACTGCTGGCTGCTGCGGCTTCTTCGCTGCTGGCTGCTGCGGCTTCTTCGCTGCTGGCTGCTGCGGCTTCTTCGCAGGGACGCTCTGCTGCGTCGACTTGCCTGCAGTCTTCTTGCTGCTTCCGCCGCTTCCGCCCTTCTTTCCGCCTCCGCCGCCTCCGCTCCTCTTGGGGGCGATGGGGAGCGCGCGGATCCACTTGCTCAGTCCGATGTACTCTGTCGTCACGTACTTCTTGATCTGAGGGGGTTCGATGACCTTCTGCCACCACACGCGGCCGTCCAGGTTCGCGCCGATGCCGCGGTTGTTGTACTCGGCAAAGAACGAATTCACTTGCCGCGCAACGACGCCGAAATCGTTCCATCCTGTACACAAAGACGGAATAAGGAAAAAGAATGAGACATAGGGCGGGGAAAATGCAGAGCGCGGACAGGACAGGACAAAGAATCGTTACTGGAAAGGACAGGACAGGTGCCTTGACATGTACGAAACGAAAAGCATGCAAAATGGTGATGGTAATGGCTGCAAATGTATGCTAATTCCTCCCCAGCACGCTTACCGTCAGGGCGAACGGCCTTGTCCATATAGGAGTTGGCAACGACGGTGCAGGCGTATTTGCCCCAAGAGCGACCGAGCCAGCCCTGGTTGCGCCCGGTGATGTGCGAGTTCATGATCACGAAGCACGAATCCTCGGCCTTCGACATGCGGTAGTTCGCGGTAACGGCTGCACGAGAATAGAAACGAAGAACGACGAAGAGCAACGAAAGTGGTAACAGATGTTGAGTGCACGAGTTGAGGTGGAAAATTCGGGCGCGAAACGAAAATATCATGAAGACTCACCGGCATAGCCCATGGAATCCATGTAGAAAGTGGATGAGTCGAAGATGGCTTTCGCGGCGCCGAAGACAAAATCAACCTCGCCGAAGATGAAACCTGGTTGAAAAATACGTGTGCGGAAAACGGGGCAAAGAATGGGGAGCAGTGTACGATAAGTCTTTGCTGGGTTTGGCGTAATGCGAGGAAATTCGTCACAAAGCATTTTAGTGAAACGAAGCAGCAAGTGAGAAACGAGATTACGATGTTGTCGACGGAAACTAGTAGTGGGTAGCTGCGGCTGCTTACAGTTCTTGTAATATTGGAATCCTTTGTGAGCGTATAGCGTGTCCTGATAAGAGTAGAAGCTGGAGTTGAACACGATTGTGCGGTTGCCGGCAGAGCGAAATGCGACAGCCTGGTAACCAGTCGTCGCAGGCGGAGGGCGCGGCGAAGCATTCTCAACGATCATGTTCACCATCGTGAAGTCGTCGGCGAGGACGGCAAGCGTACCAGTATTGGCTGAAACGGGTTAGCAAGGAGAAAAAAACAAATGCGATGTCCATACGTTAGGAAAGCAGCATAGGTACACGTTTGAGAAGCTTTGAGATGCTGATGAATAAAGCGCTCCAGACCCAAAGCGAGGGGATTCTATCGACTACGTACCAGTTCCGAGGGGGTTGCCGTTCTTGTCGAGTTTCGCAGAGTACTTGTTGAATCGGATTCTGGTTTCGCCAGGGTCGCCCACCAGAGTGATTTTGGCCTTGCCCTCAGGAATAGTGACCTCTTCGAAGTATAGCCCTTTTTTTACGTAAATGACGACAGCTTTCTGGTTTGGCCTTCTCACCAATGGCCTCACGCTGTCAATCGCTTTCTGCAAGATAGCAACGGCAAAGGTAGGAGGAAGTCGCACGTGGCGTGTAATCCATGTGAGTGGCAAGAGAAATATCACAGAAGGGCTCGTACAAACGGACGCGTGGCGGATCACGTGCGCCCGTGTGTAAAAACTAAAGAGAAAAATGCAATGCAGATCTGAGAGCTGGATCTCTTGACAAGCAGATATGATTCCAACTTGCTGGCTCGACTGCAGCTTTGCGCAACATAACGGCACAACCGCTCCTTCTGCGCAATGCAAGCAAACGCTAACAGACTGCGTAGCTGCGGCTTCGCTGCTTGCCGGCCCGCTTTAGCTGCCGCGAATCGGCTGGGATATCACAGCTACGAGAAGCGAACTGGTCAACGGTTTGCAAGCACTTCCTCGTGCGGCGACGTTCGGCAACTGAGGCGGCGAAACAGCGGCGGCGGCGCGCGAGCAGAACAAGAGCACGGCACAAGAGCTCGACACAGGAGCACGGCGCAGGAGCAAGTCGCAGGAGCACGCACGCACAAGAACACGGAGCAGGAGCGCGACGCAAGAGGACGGCGCTATAGCACAGCGCAAGACACAACGCAAGATCACGGCGCAAGATCACGGCGCAAGAGCGATCTGTATGGTCTGCTGCAGCTTAAAGGAAGCAGCGCAAATCCACAATGTACGGCCACGGCACGCGGCTGGCGCTGCAAGTGCAACCAACCTGAATGCTCTTGAACTTCCCAGAGCCGTCCTGCGCCACCACGACATCGGGGTTCCACTTGGCTAGAGGCCCATACCACCCGGACTTGTGCGCAAATACTTTCTCTGCGATTCCTGCTCGGCGATTGGCTGACGGCACTTCTTCGGTCTTCTTCGCATTAACTGGCTTCCCAGGGACCGCCATGGCGATTGCGACCCATGCAAGGGCTAGAATAGCTAGAAGAATGCGTGCTCGCGCCATCGCGGAAACGCGACCGGTAGCTAACTTGGAGGATCGAAAGGACGGGTATAGCCTAGGAGGAGTGGTTAAGCAAGGTTGTTCCTAGCAGGCTGAGGAGGTAGGTTCATGCGAGGGAGAGCTTCTAGTCCAGCACCGACACGAGACAAATTTACTTGCCTCTAACGTTTGCACCGACTCCTTATCTCAATCACCAAGGGTGGTGCCGCGAGATGACACGAGTCTACGTGTGCTCGGCTTGACCTTCTTAGTGATCGGTTCTACGCGCTTGAAGCACCGTGGGCGTACGAGTGGTAGCACCCTGTTTCTGTGTGAGGAGCAAGGAAGCGCTTCAATGTGAGTCGACAGCACGAGGGTTGCTGTCTAGGAAGGTTACGGGCCCTAATTCGCGCAATGCATAATAACATGCAGCAGCATAAGTTGACGAAGAAGTAGACTCACCACGACCGACTATCGGGGAAGGTTGAAAATTGGCGCACTGGGCCTTGAAAAACTTTCGTGTCTGAAAGGCGAACGCGGCTCGCGAATGTGCCTGGAGAAAGAGTCATCCAAAAGGCAAAGTTTTTGGTTGTGGTTGCGATTTGGTAAAAGTGTCGCCTCGTAGGTTTCCCAGGGTGGCTGTTGGGATGGGCACGTGGTAAGGGCGCGAGGAGTAATCACGAAATTTGCAGGGTGTTCAAGGAGCGACACGAGCAACAGCTGGCATTTCGAGTCGCACCAGAAAATACATTTCAAGGTTCCGAAACGCGGGCGCCAGCTGGCGGTGCCACGGAAATGCGAAGCTGTGGTTGTGACAAATGCGAATTCCATCAACGAACACCGCGCCTCATTATGTATCAAGATAGTACATGCTCATGTACCTCCACTAAACAAAACAAACAAAAAACAGAACATCTAAATGTGTTATTTGCACATTCAGGCCCCCGTGCCCCATCAATCCACTGCAATCTTGGAACATGCACATCACATGTCTACAACATTTAGTGGCGGTTATTCTGGATGTCCTCAGTGTCAAACTTATATGCTGTATGTTGTGTAGGCTATAGTGGGGTAGGCCATATGAGGTATGTTACAATCCCAAGTGGGACTTAGCGAAGGATCGCTCAGGGTTGATCGCAGGGTAGTGTTTGCAGCGGAAGATTGAATCTCAGGTCAGAGTGAATGTAAATGACTGAGTTAATAATAGCATGCATACATCGGGTTTATATAAGAATACAGGGGAATACGAAAAGACATAGACTAGCCATGTACTTTAAGGGGTACATTCCCTTATTGCAGCGAGTTCAAACCGTGCGGCGCGGGAACCCGTTTTTAAACCTGTTCCCGCTCTTTTCACTTCAAATGTTTCTGCCTGCATCGGTCTTGATCAGACGGTTACCAGTGTCGCTTCGACTCTTCTGACTCCTCGGCTTCGTACACTTTAGAGTCGGTCCCAGTAGCATACATGAATGCCTTCTCATAAAGTTTCATATCGCAACACTCCCCTTCATTCCTGGGCGCGCAGGGGGCTGACTCGCTTGACCACTCCAGTGAGGTCGGAACAGTGATTGTACTGCTGACGTGGCAGTCGCTTGGTGAGAAAGTCGGCTGCCATCTCGGAGGTGGGGCAGTACGTGAGATCGACCTTGCCCTGGTCAATTTCGTCCTTGACGAAAAAGTACCGGAGCGCGATGTGCTTTGTGCGGTTCACGAAACCTGGCTTGATCGCAATCTTAATGGCACTCTGATTCTCGCAGTGAAGACGAAAGGTGGGCGAAGTTGAAATTTTCGCCTCCTGCAGCAGTTCCTGTAGGTACAGACCTTCGCAAACTGCTGCTGTCGCGGCGATATATTCTGCTTCGGCCGATGACAGGGCAACCAGCTCCTGCTTTTGCGAGTTCCAGGAGATTGGTCCTGTTAGTTCCAGGCGGAAGACGAAGCCGGTTCGAGACCGTCGATTTGCAGGGTCAGCGGCGTGATCTGCATCCACGTAGTCGTTCAGGTTGAAGGAGGTTGTCGTCAGCGTGGAGTAGGAGAGTCCGATGTCAGGTGTGGAAATGAAGTACTGCAGGGCGCGGTACAGATCCAGCTGGTTCTCTGCTACTGGCTTGCGAGAGTACTGTGCCAGTTGGCTGGCGATGTACGAAAGGTCGGGTAGGCAGGTGACAGAGGCGAACAGCAGGCACCCCAATTTCTGCTGGTACATTTGGAGTTCTGCGGGCGACAGAGGTTTGTTGTCCGGTTTGTAGTTGGCACTGGGGTTGCGGTAAGGAGTTGAGAGTGGTGCAGGTGAAATGTTGAAGCATTCCCCCAGCTGCTCTGCGTACTTAGAGGCTGACAGATGAATTGCCTCTGGCGCGTAGGTGATGTTCAACCCCAGAAACGGTGTGACGTTGTGGTTGATGGTGATGTCGACGCGCTGTGCCAGGTTCTCTTTGAACTGATTAAGAAGCTTGTTGCAGGTCCCGGTGTACAGCAGGTCGTCGACGTAGACTGTCAGAAGGATGTAGTCACCGTTGAAGTGAAGGCGGTACATTCCCGGGTCGTACGGCAGCTGCCTGAAGCCAATCTCGAGGAGGATTTTGTGCAGATGCTGCTGCCAGAGACGCGGCGCTTGCTTTATCCCGTAGAGGGATTTCTTCAGCTGGCAGACCCTGGGGTCTCCTTCCCCGTAGGTGTGTGGCTGTTCCACAAAGATGGTTGCATCCACCAGCGCGTATAAGAACGCGTTCTTCACGTCGATCTGCCGCAGTGGTAGGTGCTTAGCGGCGGCAATGGCGAGTAAAATTCTGACAGAGGTGTGACGACTAACGGGAGCAAAGGTTTGGTCGGAGTCGATACCGTGGCGCTGATCGTACCCGCGTACGACCCAGCGTGCTTTGAAGCGCTCGATGGTGCCGTCGGCGTTGGTTTTGAGACGGAATACCCATTTTCCGCTTAGTACCCTCCTCCCCTTCACTGCTGCACGATCGACTAGGACCCATGTGTCGCGTGATTCCAATGCTTGTAGCTCCGCGTCCATAGCGGCACGCCACTCCTTGGCGTGGGGACCGGTAAGGGCCTGGCGAGGGTTCTTGGGTTCGACGGCGCGCGTGAGGGTAGTGACTGACGTGTGTAGACCGAGAAGCTGCAGGCCAGACACAGTGGTGGTGTTGCTGGTGGTGACCTCCACCACATCGTCATCGTCACTCTCGTGGGCAGTTGCGGTGGTGCTGGGCTCAGATTGGCGACGTTATGGTCCTGGCGCGGGTGTGTCGTCGTCACCATCGTCGTCGTCGTCGCGCGGGCGAGGCGGAACGTCGGGATGTTCGTCGGCGGGATCGCGGTCGAGTGCTGCTGCTGCTGCCTCGTCCTCTGGGGATGCAAAACTGCGGCCGCTGTTGACATAGCCGCGTGCCTCGTTGCGACGCTCGTCTTCGATCCACTGATTCAGGGTGAGTCTCTCGTAGAAAAGAATATCACGCGCGGGAACAACCTCCTTGCTGTCAATGTCGAGAATGAGCCAGCCTTTGTGCTCGTTACTGAGCCCCAAATGAATTCCCCAGCGCGCGCGGTGAGCGAACTTGCCAATTGTGGCTGAAGTCGGTCGATACTGCACCATGCACCCCCAAACCCTAAGCATGGAGGGGTCTCCCTTTGAGCCGTTCCACTTCATGTGCGGGGAAAGGTTGTCCCTGTTGGCCGTGGTGGAGAGAAGGTTGTGCAGGCGCATCGCGTGATTCATGGCGTAGGGCCAGTACTTCTTGGGTAGGCCGGACTGGTTCACGAGGGCGCGAACTTTTGTCATGAGGGTGCAATTGACCCTCTCTGCGACGCCTTCCTGCTGATGTGTGTAGGGGAGAGAGATCTCGTGCTTGATCCCCTTTTCAGTGAGGACGCTCTCCAGTTCGTAGCTGCGAAATTCCTTCGCCCCGTCACTCTGCCAAATTTTCAGCTTCCTCCCCGATTGTCGTTGCGCATGTGCGAGCCAGATGCGGAGGACCTCTGGAGCCTTTGAGCGAGCATCGACGTTGGCAATCCAGACGTGGCGTGAGTAGGCGTCGATGAAGGTGAGCGTGTATTTTTCACCGTTGATGCCGTCGCAGGTGAGCACGATGAAGTGGCTGTACACCTTCTCCAGCTTCTTGCAGCGGTTGGTGCTTGGTTCCAGAAATGGGTAGGCGCTGAGAGAGAGAGCAGCTGTGGGGCAAACGGTGCAGGTGATTGGGCGTGAGGTGTTGTGTGGTTCTGTGCCATCGTGGCGCAGCAGTGCTCCCGGGGGAAAAACCTTGGCGCGGAGACAGTTAGCAAGTGTCTGACGCGAGGGGTGGCCGAGTCCTTGATGCCAGAGGTCGTCTTCGGCGCGAATGCCGGAGGTGCGCATGTAGCGTGCATGATGCTCTGCTGCTTCCGTCTCCGTTTCTTGCGGAATCTGGAGTGGGGGTTCTTCATCTTCTCTTGGTTCTGCTTCGTTGTTCGGCTCCCCTGTTTCTGCTTCCGTTGTTGTCTCCCATTCTGCAGGTGCCGTCGTGAGATAGAGTGCGAGAAATTCGCGGTCGGGGATGATGTTAAGCAGAGTCGTCGTGCCTTCGATGAAGCGGGCAAATGGGTCTGGGCGCGAGATTGGCCCGAGAGAGTCACGCGGGGGAGTTGGTGGCACGTTCCCCTCCTCAATCTCTGACCAGGAGCTGGTCCAGCACCATCGTGGTGAGCTTGGGGGAGAGTGTGTGCGCGGGAGCCTTCCGAGCGGAACAGCGACTCGTGGAGATTGTTCTCCGCGCTCAGCCCTCATTTCCCGTTCAATCTCTTCTTCTTCTTCTTTGGTGAGCGGAGCATCCGCGTATTCGTCTCCTCCCCAACCGCATGTGTCGCCCCATCCGCCTGTGTGCACTGTGCCGGATGTGCCAGTTGCGGATCCCCATGTTGCACCTTCCTCTGGTATGTTGTCATCGTCTCCCCATGCACCTCGTCGTGCCGATTCCTCGTCCCATCCGGCCGCGACGCGCTCTTCATACAACTTTTGTTTCTTTTATGCCTTGCTTGATCTTCCTCCTCCTTGACGCTCAGCTCTTCTTTTGCGTCAGGGTCCTTCCACCCTTTGTCGATCTCCTTGCGGTAGACGTCGCGGGTCTATGGGCGTGGGCGTCCTTCCTCGTCGAAGGTTCCAATGTTCGCCTCTAGGATCCATCGGAGGGTTTCTGCGCGGGGCGTTGGGCGTTCTTGCCGCTGTTGACCAAGCCGTTCGTTTTCTTCGCCAAAGATGTGGTGAGTAGTCACGGCGAGTTCCATCTCGGTCATGCCCGTAGGTTCTGCCTCGGCGCTTTCCGCTTCCTGGATTGCCGCATAATCTCTCTCCACTTGTTCTGTGCGGCTTGCCGTGGGTGTGTGGCAGGTGGTGCAGAGACCGTTGATGTCGGGCTCGTGTAAGTTGATCTCACGGGGATGAGGGCTGCGGCGAATCCACGGCCTCCCGTCTGGGTGCTGCCATGACTCTTTGTTCATGAAGGGGAAGTCGAGGGGGACGAGGTCCACGAGCTCGTCGGAGGAAGCCTGGCAGCTCGGTATGTCGAAGTCCAGGACGTAGATGCCGTTGATCGAGCGAGCTCGTCCCATGTATTTGTCTGACTCGGGGGGGGGGGGGGAACCCGGAGGAGCGAAGGTGAGGATGAGATCGCATGTATCCGGGTCCGTGGCGAGCATGACTCCGCAGTCTCGGAGTTGCCCTGCTGAGAGTAGATTAAATCGGAGATCCGGGACATAGAGCACGTCGTTGAACGAAATGTGAGTGTTACTGTCTCGTGCTTGCAGGACCACAATCCCTTGCGCGTTGGCGCGCAGCTGTTCGTTGTTAGCGACGGTGACGTAGGTGGCGGGGGCGCGGCTGAGGTTCAAGACGTATCGCACAGATCCCACCATGTGCTGTCCGCAACAGCTGTCCAAGTACCAGGTGTTGTAGTTATCAAATGCGGCGGTAGTCTTAATTTTTGAAACGCTCAGAAAGCGTGCTTGCGCAGAGTTGATAACTTCATCACTTGGACGGGGGGCGGTTGTTGTTCATTTGTCTGTGTCGAGGGAGAAGATGTGCGCGGCGGTATCACGACTTTTCGCGGCCGGTTGTCCAGGTTGAACTGGTTGGGAAGAGGTTCCCGCATCGCCTTTGCGCAGTTCTTGGAGGTCTTTCTCCATAGTTGATAGTCGTGAAAATAACTGCTCGAGTGCGGTAGTGCTTGTCAGAATGTTATAATTGTCTAGCCTGCAGTGGGGTACTCCATAGTGAGTACAGCCCAATTAGGGTTTGCTATATGTGTCCAACTGCTTGCTAGTGAACATCCTCCTTTCTTCATTCTTTCTTTCTACTACTACTTCTGACATGCTATCAGAGCAGGTCGATCCCCTTGGGTCGATCCTGTGGGTGGGCCCACCACCTCACTGCTTCCGCTGCTACTGCTACTCTGTGTGTTGCACGCCCCGTGGCGTGCGACGGATTTTTCATCCCGCCGCGCGCTCGGAGCGTGCGGCGGTTTTCTGCCCGCCGTGCGCCCCGAGGCGCGCGGCGGTTTTCTGCCCGCCGTGCGCCCCGAGGCGCGCGGCGGTTTTCTGCCCGCCGTGCGCCCCGAGGCGCGCGGCGGCTTTCTGCCCCGTCACTTCGCGCGTCGCTCCCGGGAGGCGCTGCGACGGGCGACGGGGACCCGCGCGTCGCCCCCCGTCGCCCGTCGCGGCCTGCGCGACCTGCGTAGGGCCCGCGCGCGGCCTGTACGGGCTGCGCCAGGCCCGCGCGCGGCCCGTACGGGCAGCGCCAGGCCCGCGCGCGGCCCGTACGTGCTGCGCCAGGCCAGGGCGCGCCTCGGGCCGCCCGCACGCGGTTCGTACGGGCTGCGCCAGGCCCGTGGGCGCCCTGTTTCCTCTTCCCCTGCGCTGCCCGCTGTCCCCCGTGCTTCTGACGGCGCCCCACCCCTGCTGCTGCCCGTTCTCCTGAATTAGGGTTTGGGGGTGGGGGGTATGGGGGTGCAGTTTCTGTGCGTCGTCCCCTGCTCCTCCTCCTCCTCCGTCTCCCAGTGCTGCAGCTGCCGCTGAGGGGGGTGGGTGTGTGGGAGCCGAAGGAGTGGTACTAGGGGGGTGACGTGCAAGTGGAGTTAGGAGTGAAGCAGTGGGTGTGTGGGGGGTGTGTGGGACAGTTGGAGGAGGTTGAGCGGAGGCTGCTGTCTTGTCGTCCGCAGCACCTGTAGTCCGGGGCGCACTGTCCTGGTAGCCCAGAGAGTCTGCTGCGCCTGTCGCCCGAGGGTCCGTTGCTCCTGTAGCTCGTCGTAGCCCGTGAGCCAGTTACTCCAGTAGTCCAGGGCGCACTGTCCCGGTAGCCACTGTGCCAGCAGCTCCTGTTGCCCGTGTGTCTGCAGCTTCAGCCGCCGTCTCTCATCTTCTCTCCTCTCACAGTCCCTCCTCCTCCTCACTTGCCCGCTGTGATTACCTCTAGCTTTGCTTATAATTGTGAACTATTACTATGCTTGCTTGTTGTGCTGATTACACCCCACTTTGGCTATGGGGGTGTGTCAGAATGTTATAATTGTCTAGCCTGCAGTGGGGTACTCCATAGTGAGTACAGCCCAATTAGGGTTTGCTATATGTGTCCAACTGCTTGCTAGTGAACATCCTCCTTTCTTCATTCTTTCTTTCTACTACTACTTCTGACAGTGCTGATCGTGGTTGTCGCCTCATTTGTCGCAGCCGGGTTGGTTTGTCCTTCGGCCGTCAGATTTGCTTGGCCTCCGGATCCTCCGGCCATCTTGGTCTTGGAGCGTGTGCCGCTTGCCAGATCTTGGTTCGGCGAATTTCACGGAAGTGAAGTTGCGAAGAATCCCTGAGTAGCTCTCATACCATGTTACAATCCCAAGTGGGACTTAGCGAAGGATCGCTCAGGGTTGATCGCAGGGTAGTGTTTGCAACAGAAGATTGAATCTCAGGTCAGAGTGAATGTAAATGACTGAGTTAATAATAGTATGCATACATCGGGTTTATATAAAAATACAGGGGAATACAAAAAGACCTAGACTAGCCATGTACTCTAAGGGGTACATTCCCGTATTGCAGCGAGTTCAAACCGTGCGGCGCGGGAACCCGTTTTTAAACCTGTTCCCGCTCTTTTCACTTCAAATGTTTCTGCCAGCATCGGTCTTGATCAGACGGTTACCTGTGTCGCTTCGACTCTTCTGACTCCTCGGCTTCGTACACTTTAGAGTCGGTCCTTGTAGCATACAGGAATGCCTTCTCATAAAGTTTCATATCGCAACAAGGTACAACCCAATTAGGGTTAGTACTTGTACCCATCCTGCTGCTAGTTCATTTCATTCTCGTTCATTCTGCTGACATGATTTCAGAGCATGTCCTCTCCTAGGATCGTTTTTTTTAGGGCCCACCGAATCGCGCTACCCCACACCTCGCGCCGCCCTGTTAGCGCCGCCCTGCCCTGCCCTGCCCTGCGTCGCGCTGCCCCGCGCACGCCCTGCCCTGAGTCGCGCTGCCCGCGCGCCCTGCCCTGCCCCCGCGCCGCTCGCCGCCGCGCCGCCCTGCCCGCGCACTGCTCGCCGCCGCGCGCCCTGCCTTGCCCGCGCGCCGCTCGCCGCCACGCCGCCCTGCCCGCGCGCTGCTCGCTGCCGCGCGCCCTGCCCTGCCCGCGCACCGCTCGCCGCCGCGCCGCCCTGCCCGCGCACTGCTCGCCGCCGCGCCGCCGCCCTACCCGCGCGCCGCTCGCCGCCGCGCCGCCCTACCCTGCCCGCGTGCTGCTGGCCGTTGTGCCGCCATGCCTGAGCGCCGCTCGCCGCCGCGCCGCCCTGCCCTGCGCGCGTGCCGCCTTGCTGGCCGCCGCCCTGCCTTGCCCTGCTTGCGTGCTACCCTGCTGCTAGCGCGCCCGACTACTCTGCCCGCTATGGCAACTCTCAGCGTCCTCACCTTCGATCCGGAGGGCCGCCCGATAGAGTTCGATGCGTGGCTCGATGACTTACAGCTGTGCTTACTGAGCGATTCTAAGGACGGTGTTTCGCTGTTTGACCTCACGTCTGGAGCCTCTCTCGCCCCTGCCGCCACAGCTGACAGTGCGACTCGCTCACAGTGGCTTTCCCGTGACACTGCTGCTCGCCTAGCCGTTCGCAACCATCTGCCGTTAGCCGAACGCGCTCACTTTGGCCAGCACAAGACTGCTAGAGCCCTGTACGACGCTGTAGTCGCTCGTTACTCCTCCTCGGCCACTGCTGCTCTATGCCGCCTAATACTGCCCTACTTGTTCCCCGAGCTGTCCGCCTTTGCCACAGTCGCCAACCTCGTCACTCACCTTCGCACTAGTGACACTCGCTACCGCGCAGCGCTTCCTGCCGAGTTTCTAGCCAAGAACCCTCCTCCCATGTACATCACTCTCTACTTCATAGTCACCCGCCTCCCTGACTCTCTTAGCGCAGTCAGGGACCTCCTTCTCGCCCTTGACCCCACAGACCTCACTGTCGACCTGCTCGAGAAGCACCTCCTTGCAGCTGAGACTAGCATAGTCGCTGTAGGCGCTTCTCGTGGCACTCGTCGCACTCCCTTCTTTGAGGGGTGTTCGCCCTCCCCCCTTGTACCCTCAGTCGCCTCTGCTGCAGCTGTTGACTACCTTCGTGCTGGGGAGGTAGGAGCTGCGTCTGCTCCTAGTGGGAGGCGCCGCAGCGGCAGCGGCAGGGGCAAGGGAGGCAGGGGTGGTGGGGGTGGCAGCGGTGGAGGCGGTGGTGGGGGCGGTGGAGGCGGTGGTGGGGGCGGTGGAGGCGGTGGAGGTGGCGGTGGTGGCGGAGGGAGTGGTGGTGGGGGTGGAGGCGGTGGTGGCGGCAGTGGGAGTGGTGGAGGCGGCAGTGGTGGCGGCAGTGGGAGTGGAGGCGGCGGCAGTGGTGGCGGCCGGGGTGGTACCGGTCAGAGGGGAGGCTTTGGCGGTGGTCAGAGGCAGCAGCAGCAGCGTCAGCGTGAGACCCCTTCGTCCCAGGAGCTTCGTTAGTGGTTTGCTCAGCGTGGGGCGGCTGGGGGTAGTGTTCGCTGCCCATATGTCATTCGCACAAGTGACCACTCTGGTCAGACATGCGGGAAGTTTCACACACAGCACCGCTGCTTCTCCCGTCTTGACGACGCCTTTTGCGCAGAGTTTCCCGACGCGACTGAGCTCCCCCGCTGGGCAGAGCTGCTTAGGCAGGGTGTGGATATCTTTGCTCTTGATTATGATGCTATCCTTGCTGCCATGTATGCATTGACTGTTAGTGCTGAGGGTGACTGTTACCAGTGTATGCCGCCCGACCCAGGTATAGAGGCTGCTGCTCTAGGTGCTAGTGAGTCTGCTCTCTCTGGTACTGCGCCTGCTCCGGCCTTGCACACCTTCACGCTTGACTCAGGTGCTTCCCGCTGTTTCTTTCGCGACAGTACCACAGTCACACCGCTCCCTGCACCTGTTGCTGTCTCTTTGGCTGATCCCTCTGGAGGCCCAGTCCTTGCACGTTCCTCCACTGTTCTCCCGTGTCCGGCGGTTCCGTCTGGCTCACTGTCAGGTCTTCACCTCCCCTCGTTCTCTACGAACTTGGTGAGCAACGCCGTCCTTCAGGATGAATGGGTTGATACCTTCACCCCTGGAGGACAGCGTGTGGCGATCTGTACGTGCTCCCGGACTGGCCGTCACCTGGCCACGTTCACCCGTCGGCCTGGGTCGAGTCTGTACACACTGACTACTGCGCCTCCTCAGGTAGCTGCGTCTGCGTTTGCGTCAGGTCAGCTAGCGGCCCCCTGCTCGTGTCGCGCCCTGTCGCACCAGACGCTCCTTTGGCACCACCGCCTTGGTCACCCCTCCGTGCCACGCCTCCGTGGCATGCACTCCCGTCTCCCTGTCTCTGGTCTTCCCAGGTCTCTGCCTCCCCTCCCACCCTCGCCTGCCCCTCCTTGCCTTCCCTGTGTCGAGGGGCGGCAGTGCGCCGCTCCTCACTCCTCCTCGTTCCCCCCGACGACTGCTCCCCTGCAGACTCTCCACATGGACGTGTGGGGCCCAGCCCGCGTCCGTGGACAGGGCCGCGAGCGCTAATTTTTGCTGGTTGTTGACGACTAATCGCGTTACACCACGGTCTTCCCCTTGCGCAGCAAGGGGGAGGTCCCTGATGTTTTGATCCCTTGGATCCACGCTGTCCGTCTCCAGCTCCGCGAGCGGTTCCACACGGACCTTCCAGTCCTGCGTCTGCACTCTGACAGAGGTGGTGAGTTTTCCTCCGACCTCTTGCATGACTTTTGTCGTGGGGAGGGCATTCGCCAGTCGTTCACGCTTCCGGCCTCTCCGCAGCCGAATGGGGTTGCTGAGCACCGCATTGGCTTAGTCATGGAGGTCGCTCGTACCTCCATGATCCATTCGGCTGCCCCCCATTTTCTGTGGCCGTTGGCGGTCCGGTACGCTGCGCATCAGCTCAACCTCTGGCCCTGTGTCTCCTTGCCGGAGACATCGCCTACACTGCGTTGGACGGAAAGTTTGGCGATGCGTCGGTGTTCCGGGTCTGGGGCTCTCGTGCCTTTGTCCGCGATACGTCCGCGGACAAGCTCTCCTCCCGCGCCATTCCCTGCATCTTCCTTGGCTTTCCCCCTGACGCGCCTGGCTGGCAGTTTTACCACCCCACCTCACGCCGTGTCCTGCCCTCTTAGGACGTCACGTTTGACGAGTCGGTTCCCTTTTACCGTCTCTTCCCATACCGCACTGCCCCTCTCCCCCCCCCCCCGCTGCTCTTCCTCGCACCAGGTCCTCCTCCGGTAGACCCCCTCCCCCCTCAGGGTCCTGCTCCCTCAGGTGTGTCTCAGGTAGACCATGTCGAGCCTGTCGAGGTCGCTGTCGACTCTGGTGCTGCTAAGGGTGCTGCGTCTGGGGGTGCTGAGCCTGAGCGTGCGGAGCCTGGGGGTGCTTAGTCTGGGGTTGCTGAGTCTGAGGGTGCGGAGCCTGGGGGTGCTGAGCCTGAGCATGTGGAGCCTTGGGGTGCTGAGCCTGGGGGTGCTGAGCCTGGGGGTGCTGAGCCTGGGGGTGCTGAGCCTGGGGGTGCTGAGCCTGGAGGTCCTACAGGTGCCTCGTCACGGCGGGAGTCTCTCTCTCTCCACCGCAGCTGCGCGAGTGGTTTGCTCGGCGCTGGAGCCTTCGAAGTGGCGCTGCTAGAGCTGGGGGGCCTGCCGCTGGAGGCCCTGGAGCTGGAGGCACTGGAGCTGCTGGTCCCGGAGGTGCTCGTACTGGAGGTACTGGAGCTGAGGGAGCTGGAGGTGCTACAGGCGCCGCTGCTGCTGCTCCAGCAGGTCCAACTGCTGCAACTCCTGCCGCTCCCGCTCCAACCGCTCCTGCTCCCCGCGCGCATGCTGGCAGGCCGCCTGGTAACGCGTGTCGTGGCGGTGGGGAGGCGGAGTGCTCTCCGCAGACGTAGTGCCCCCAGCTCCAGTCTCCTCAGAACTAGCACCCCCAGTACTAGTGTCCCCAGAAGGGGTACCAACAGGGTCAGGGTCCCTAGCTCCAGCGCCCCCTGTCCTAGCACCCCCAGTGCCAGGACCTCCAACTCCAGCACCCCCAGAACTAGCACCTCCCGTGCCAGCACCTCCAGCTCCAGCACCCCCAGAACTAGCACCTCCAGTGCCAGCACCTCCAGCTCCAACACCCCCAGAACTAGCACCTCCAGTGCCAGGACCTCCAGCTCCAGCACCCCCAGAGCTAGCGCCACCTGAGCCAGCACCTCCAACTCCAGCACCCCTCGAACGAGCACCCCCAGACCGAGTACCGCCAGTGGCTGTTCCTCCAGCTCCAACACCAACCGAGTCCACAGTAACCTGTCGCGGAAGTACCGAAGGTTGCTGAGGGGACTGTGAGGAGGACTGCGGGGAGGGAGACGCTACCTGACGCGCAACCGCGGGTAGAGGGGTAGCGTGAGACACACCTGACGGGGCAGGACCAGGGGGGGGTGGGGGTACCGGAGGAGCGGGAGCAGGGGGAAGAGAGGGTGCGAGGAAAAGGGGGGGAGGGGGAACCGGGAGACCTCGACAGGGGTACCGGGTGTAGTAGGACACTTACTCGTCGAACCAGACGTCACGTCAGTCTAGGAAATGGTGGAGGGGCGGGTGGTAAAAGGACCAGTCGGCCAAGGCTACCGGGAAACCAAGGAAGACACAGGGGACGGCGCGAGCCGAGAGCTTGTCCGCAGAGGTGTCGCGGACAAGCGCAAGGCAGCCCCAGACACGAAAAGCTAACCCAACACCAGGGGACCCGGTCCAAAGACTGGTCGGTGAAGCCTCTGGCCGCGAGACGCGCGGCTGGAGGTTCAGCTGGTGAGCGGCGTAGCGAACCGCGTAGGGTCACAGAAAATGGGGCGCACGGGCATGAATCATGGACGTGCGGGCGATGTCCATGACCAAGCCAATGCGGCGCTCAGCAACCCCATTCTGTTGTGGGGACTCAGGCAGCGTCCAGGACTGTACGATGCCCTGCTCACCGCAGAATCCGGCAAGAATGCCTTAGCGAAACTCACCCCCACGGTCAGAGTGGAGACAGGAGACACGACGGCCACGAGTGCCCTCAGTGGCTAGAAGCCACCGGATCAGCGTAGAAGTCACCTCAGAATTCTTCGCGAGAGGAAAAACCGTGGTGTACCTGGAGAAGTCGTCGACGACCACCAGAAAGTAGCGCTCCCTCTCAGATCCCTGCATAGGTGCAGGGCCCCAGACATCCAAGTGGAGTGTCTGGAAGGGAGCAGTGGCCGGACGAAGGGAGGAGGAGTGCAGAGTGGCACGAAGACGGCCGGCGACGCAAGAAGTGCACGGCGGCGCAGGCAAGGGAGGGAGAGACGGAAATACGCGAGGGAGACCTGAGACAAGACGGTGACTAGCCATAGTGCGGAGGCGGGGGATCGACGGGTGGCCAAGACGGTGGTGCCACAAGACGGTCCGGTGGGTGAAAGACCGACACGAGCAAGACGCGGCAACCAGACCGGACACAGCAACCTGACCGGACACAGCAACCGGTGGGGACGCAGTAACCTGACCGGACTCTGCTACCGAGGGGGGCGAAGCAACCTGACCAGACGCAGCTACCTGCAGGGGCGGAGTGTGCAGGACGAAGAGACCTGAGTGGGGCTCACTGGTGAACGTGGCAAGAACTGCCCCGGTGGAAGAGTCCGTACAGATCGCAGTCCTCCCGTGTGCAGGAAAAGTGACTGTGATCCCCCGGTCCTGAAGGTATCCAACACCCACCAAGTTCCGAGAGAACGAGGGGATGTAGAGACCCATGAGAAAACCAGAGGGGACAGCTGGGCACGGGAGAGTGTTCAAGCTGCGAGCAACTGCTGGTCCTGAAGTAGGATCAGCCAGGGTAACTGGGACTAGAGCCGAAAGAGGTGTGACTGTGGTGTGGTCGCGGAAGAAGTACTGAGACGCGCCGGAGTCCAGCGTGAAGGAGAGCGACGCAACAGCAGCCGTCACGACTGGGCTAGTGACTGCACAATCACCTACACTAAAAGCACAAGTACCGACACTAGCAACAGGCAAAGGTCCAAAGCTAGGTACACATAAGCCAAGAGATCCGTACGTGACAGAATAAACAGCATCCATAGACATATCAAACACAGGGTAACCACAACGAAACAGACCGGGCCAGATCAGGGGAGCCGACTAAGGCCCAAAACGCTCAGGGTAGAGGTCGTCGAGACGACTGTAGCAGCGCTGTGCAGAGTGGTCAGGACGCCAACAGGTAGTGCCAGCACCAGGGCCGGTCAGGATCCGAAACTGGTAGGGGCCGACGTCGCGGCCACCGCGACGAGCCCCCAAGCTGGCTGGGCCGCTGCTGCAGCCAACGCTACCCGAACCACCAGGCCCCCAAGGCTGCTGAGGGCGCCACAGCTGCTGAGGTCAGAGCTGCTGCTGAGGGCGCCACTGCTACTGCGGGTGCCACTGCTGAAACTGCCGCTGCTGCTGTCCCTGCTGCTGGAGAACCCTAGTGGACGCCATGATAAAGGCTAGGAGCGTCAGGAGCTAGGGACGGCTGCAGTGAAACAACGAGAACAACTAAGAGCGCCAGGTGAAACTAGGCGAGGAACGACTGTAGCACGGAGCAATTTGAGCTAGGAGCGAGGAGCGTGTCAGAATTCCAGCCACTAACCACTGGGATAAAAGGGCTTGTTAAGTAGCGGGTCAGTGCGCCCATAACCCCCTAGGACAACGAGCCTGTAACCCTTCCCTAGGATCAATCGGGGATCACCATTGGACCTCTGACAACCCCCCCCACTGGGATGCCCGAAGTGCACACACTGGGATTCGAACCCGAGACCTTCGCTCTGATACCATGTCAGAATCCCAGCCACTAACCACTGGGATAAAAGGGCTTGTTAAGTAGCGGGTCAGTGCGCCCATAACCCCCCAGGACAACGAGCCTGTAACCCTTCCCTAGGATCAATCAGGGATCACCAGTGGACCTCTGACAGAGCGAAAACGACTGGAGCTAGAACGGCTGGAGCTGAAACGGCTGGAGCGAGAAGGGCTGGAGCGAGAACGGTTGGAGCTAGACACGGCTGGAGCTAGGAGTGGCTGGAGCTAGAACGGCTGGAGCTAGAGACTGTAAGTGCGGCTATCGGCTGCCGCTAGTATAGCCACTGGTAGTGGAAAGTACGTGCGACAGTAGGGGCTGCAGTACTGACAGCTGCGGTATGTAGGGAACTGTGCAGGTCGTCCGGCAAGCAGGAACGCGGGCGACAGTTGCAGCCCAACACCGTGAACCCCTTTTTGTTTTTGTGTGTGTGTGTTTTTTTTTTAGGGTTTAATTTATTCATTTATTTTCTGACGCTAAAGCACTGCGGGGCGCGCTGCCTGCAGGGTGTGCTGCCTGCGGGGCGCGCTACCCGCGGTGCGCGCTGCCTGCGGGGCGCGCTACCCGCGGGGCGCGCTACCCGCACGGCGCGCTGCCTGCGGGGCGCGCTACCCGCGGGGCGCGCTACCTGCGGGGCACGATACCTGCGGGGCCGCGCAACCTAGGGGCAGGGCGACGCGCGGGCTAGGGGCAGGGCGCACGGACGACGTGACGGGCTGGGGCAGGGCGCATGGGCGACGTGACGGGCTGGGGCAGGGCGCGCGGGCTACGCGACGGGCTAGGGCAGGGCGCACGGGCTACGCGGCGGGTTAGGGCAGGGCGCACGGGCTACGCGACGGGTTAGGGTAGGACGCACGGGCTACGCGACGGGCTGGGGCGGAGGCGCGATACGGAGGGCGTGGAGGGCGCGTAGGGGAGGGCTAGGCGCGGAGGCGCGGATGGCGCGTTACGGAGGGCTCGGAGGGCGCGGAGGGCGCTAGGGCGCGGAGGGCGCTAGGGCGAGGAGGGCGCTAGGGCGCGTGACGGAGGGCGTGTAAGCCGCGGAGGGCGCTAGGGCGCGTGACGGAGGGTGCTAGGGCGCGGAGGGCGCTAGGGCGCGTGACGGAGGGCGCTAGGGCGCGGAGGGCGCTAGGGCGCGTGACGGAAGGCGCGTAAGGCGCGGAGGCGCGCTAGGGCGCGGAGGGCTCGAGGGCGTGAGCTAGGCTAGGCTAGGCAAGGATTCTAAACCTACTCGTGATACCATCTCAGAAATAGAATGCAACGGAATCATGAGATTAGGAATGTGGGTGATACAAATAGCAAACCCTAACTGAGTTGTACTCACTAAGGAGCACCTCACTACAGCCTATCACAAATATCAACATTTGACAAGAGATTCAACTTCCTATTGAAAGGGTACCGTAATTGTTTCTTGCACCATGATTTTACAGGGAGTCGTTGTCAGGTATCCTTACAGAAAAAATGAAAGCGGGGTGTTGGCCTTACGAGAAAGAGTAGCATAAATCCTATCCAGAGGCCTGGTAATGAGGCATTAGAACAACCTGCTTCCATCTTCCGCCAGGTAGCAACCCTACCTACCGAAAATCCCTTTCCCAAGAGGAGATGTTAAGCCAAAGCTCGAAAAGGACCCGCTCCGTGCAAACGAGCCCATAGAAAGTATTGACCCCATGCGCGACAATCTTCCACCACCCACAGAACCACTCTCCATCCGCGGAAACCGCTCAGCAGCACTCATGTTACCGGTAGTATCTTCCTGCTCCGCACATTCCCAGTCTTCCTCCCTTTCCGGGCAATGCTTGTCAATGAGAGCCTTGAGGCGGTATGCAACGTCTTTCATGTTAGGGCGCCGTGTGCCTGGGGATTTGACACAGTCCAGAGCTAGATCGGCATAGTCAACAATTGCCTCCTCACTTGCGTGTAGCTTGCTGTCCTTTAGATCTTCCAAGTGATATGCTTCCATTTTCTTCAAGGCCTGTGCAGTGGGTTGGGTAGTGTAAGGAGGCGTGGGGCAGACTTCAGTGGCGCCTCAACAGTTGATAATTGCCTCCTCACTCGTGGGTAGCTTGCTGTCCTTGAGATCTTCCAAGTGATATGCTTCCATTTTCATCATGGCCTGTGCAATGGGTGTGTGTAAAAAAGAGTGGTGCAGAGCGGCAAGGAGGTGACCTTTGAGTCAACCCAAAAGCCAAGTGATATGCCTCCGTTTTCTTCATGGCCTGTGCAGTGGGTACACGTAGGGAAGGGTGATGCAGGAAGAGAAAGAGAGAGAGAGAGAGAGAGAGAGAGAGAGAGAGAGAGAGAGAGAGAGAGAGAGAGAGAGAGAGAGAGAGAGAGAGAGAGAGAGAGAGCATGATGGAGCGGAAATGAGGGGCACACCTGCCACCATGATGGATATGAATGTTGGTGCGGGGCGACAGAATCAGTCCGAAACGTGGTGCAAGGAAACATCGTAAGGAGGAAAGGTGGCAACAAGGAGAGGTGGAAGAGAGGTGGAAGAGAGGTGGAAGAAAGGTGGAAACTTTATTTGAAGAGGACGAGGCAAGGATCGAATCTCGAATCCAACATGAGATGGCCATACCCAGTCTCTGATATGCGAGTGGCGATGGCTATTGGGTGTCTTTCCAACCAGCAACTCCAAAAGCACGATGCCAAAGCTGCAAGCAGTCATCACAGCACAGAACAGGCCAGAGATTATCAGAAACATGTCATCAAATCTGCAAACAAGTCTCAGTAAACAAGTCTACACAAAGAAGCCTGTGCAGGAGCAAAAAGCCTTACGGACAGGCCTCATGCTGTACAAGCTTTAGTCTAGAACTTTACAACAAGCGACGGCCACCCCAAGGATGTGTCTGTAACGGACAAGTGACTTTTGGGTCGACTCAAAAGTAACAGACACGTGGGCTGCAGAGGCCTCACTTCCAGAGGCGTGGCCTTGCAGAGTTGTTGAAGTCAAGGAACAGCTTATGCACTCCTGAAGATGTCGCTCCAACTCTTGTAAATTTTTAGCTCAAGGCCCAAATTGCAGAGCGCGCGGGGAAAGATTACTAAAGTTGATGAAAGTGATGTTTTGAGTGTTGTTTGGCTGCGAATTGTGGTTACGTGAAGTGCGATGCAATTTGATTGGCCAACAGTTTTTTTGTCGAATAGGAGAGAAGGAAACACCAAGAATATTGTGAGTGCAATTTGGGACTCGAGAACCAAACCGAGTTTCTCCCTGGGGTTTGCTGAGTCAGCGAAAACCCTAAGGGTGTAGCGGGAAGCTGGGCGAAACTAAACAGCCCAACTTCAACAAAGTCAACCTTACTCTCCCACCACCCGAAGGGCAACCTTAGTAAGGTTGAACAATTTGGGCCTTGAGCTTTAACTCAACAAGTCAACAGGCGACGACCAATTCAAGGAACAGCTTATGCACACCTGAAGACGTCGCTCTTAGCAGTAATGACATTGGTGCGGTTGTAATCCGGGTCCACATAGCCCGGAGTGCCAGCCACTCTCGTGGCATCGGCGTCGCCATGAGTGAGGCGCTTGAGCATCCCAAAGTCAGCCACCTTGGCTTGCATGTCGTGAGTTACAAGAATGTTGGCGGGCTTAATATCGCGGTGTACGATTGGTGTGTCAAAGCCGTGCAGGTATGCCAGCCCCTCTGCTGCTCCCTGTGCCAGTCGCAGTCGTTGCCTCAAGGGAAGAGGGCCTGGGGCAGAGTGAGGGCACAGGGGCGGTGGTTTCATTCACCTTGAGTTGGATTGACATCTCTAGAGGGGAACAGAGAGGGTATATGAAAGAAAAGCCGAGGAGTTGGAGGAGTGAGCAGCAGAGAGGTCGGGTAAGAGCCATCTCATATCTTATTTGCCAAACGGAGCAGCGAAGATTCACCAAGATTCACAGCACATCCCAGCAGCCAACCCAACTCACGCCCGGACTTGTGAACTCACGCCCAGACTTGTGAATGTGGTACTGCAAGTCTCTGTTGCCCACAAACTCGTACACCAAGATCTGCTCCTGCTTGCCCGTCTCCATGTTCTGATCCTGGCAGAAACCCAGCAGCCGCACCAGATTCGTGTGGTGGAGCGATGCCATGGCTCGCACCTGAACACGGGAGAAATGAAATACGTCCATGTGAAGAAATGAAAATGGTAAGTTTTGGGTTAGGTTGATGTGTTTTGTGATATCAAATGCCTTTTTTTTTTTGCCTCCTTTTCTTCGACCAACAAGTGAGACCCAGTCTGCTGTGAGTGCAAATCTGTATGTAGCACCGAACTCACTCACCTCTGTTTCAAATTCATTCGCCATGACAGTAGAGCGCTTGATAGCCCACAGCTGCCCCTGTGGCGACACACCCTTGTACACAACACCAAAGCCTCCCTTGCCCAGCTGATTCTCCTTTGCCCAGTTGTTTGTCGCCTTCACCATCTCCTGCAGCGTGTACTGCTCACACACGTCCAGCCCCTCCCACTTCCCTGCCAGCACACAAGGCGTGCATGCAGAGCTGTTAACGAAAGGAGGGGGATGGCTAGGGTTGGATAAAACCTACAGCGTCTGGGGCAGAGGAAGAAATGGGATGGATGGATGGATGGATTATATGGTATTGCTTTTTTTGTATGCAAGAGGAGAGAGAGATGCAGGGGACGGGTCAGCAGGGTTGGAGGTCTCACTCTCTTTGCGGGGCCACAGCACAGCACCCATGTGAGTATAGCGAGCTGACTTGTGAGTCGACTCAAAAGTCAGCTCGGGTTGGAAGTCTTAATCAGTTTGCGATTTCTTAGGCGCCTCAAAAGGGTTGGAGGTCTCACTCTGTTTGCGGGGCCACAGCACCCATGCGAGTATAGCGGCCAGCAGAGTGAAGCCAGCAAAGCAGCCCACGGCAATGCCTACTATGGCTCCCGTGGAGAGGGAAGAAACTGTAACAGGGGGAAGGGGAAGGGTGGGGACAGCAGAATAAAGAGTCAGGTTAGTGTCAGAATATAGAGCCAGAATATAGTGTGAGGGAGATAGTGTGAGGGAGACAGTGTGAGGGAGGCAGTGTGAGGGAGGCAGTGTGAGGGAGCTATGGTAGTGGAGCTATGGCTCACCTTTGGTGGTGGTGGTGGTGTTAAAAACAGCACAGGTAGAGCTATTGCCTAGGTCAACAGCGGAGACAGTGCAGGGAGTGCGACCGCATGACTGTGCAAGTGAGCTATGGTGGTAAACCGTGGAGCTGTGGCTCACCCTCCGTGGTGGTGGTGTTAACAACAGCACAGGTAGAGCCGTTGCCCAAGTCAACAGCAGAGTAGCCGGCATGGCAGAGGCAGGTGAAGTTGGAGGAGCGGGAGGAGGTGGGGGCAGGTGGCACGCACTCCCCATGGCCGTCACACGGGCCGTTGTCCGTGATGCTGCAGAACGCCTGGCAGGCTGCCGTGCTGCGCTGGGTGGCGTTGGAAGGGCAGTCCGAATCCAGGCTGAGGGTCAGGCAGTTCCCCGCCAGACTCACCCTCGCGCCCTTCCCTGCCTCCGCCACTGAGTAATCTTTCTTTGCAGATATGCCGCTAACGCACTTCCCGGCCCCGTCACCAGAACTGGTATCCCCCAGCACAAGGTTGTTGGGCTCGTTGATTTCAACCGGGCAGATCTGGCAGCCGGCAGCAAAGAGCACTGCATCACCAAAGAAGAAGTTGTGAGCCAAGTTGATGAGGGCGTCTCCATCTGCCACCATGTTCCTGAAGTTGCGGTTGATGCGCCCGTACAGGCTGTTGTTGCTCACATCGCTGCGGTGCGGTGTGGTGCGGTGTGGGAGGGTTGAGTTGGGGGTGGTTATTATGGGAGGTGACTGGTGCAATGCAGGTTGTGCGAGGGCAGCTGCTGCTTTGTGGTTTGAGATACAGAGTCACGAGATGCAAGAGTGGGACCATGAGTGGGCGCATGTGTGAGGACGAAGCGACAAGCACAGCAGCACGAGTATCGCACAGACTAGGTTGGGTAACAACATGCTGACACCCAGAGCCACTAGTTGCTGTTCGTACAACACAAGTGGCTTGCACATTATCAAGCTGAGACATGCAAGAGCGAAAGAAGCATTTGAGAGCTCACATATGGTTCACACATTTGTTGAAGAGACTCTGCCTTTTGAAACGTCTCAAAAGTAAGTTGCATTTTGAGACGTCTCAAAAGTAAGTAGGGACTCACATTTGGTTCACACATTTGTTGAAGAGGCAATCTGGAAGGGGCCCATAGAGGCGGTTGTTGCTCGCCATGCTGCCACCAAACCAGCAGGCACATCACAAAAACACATTTTATCAAACATCCCAGGCAGGAGACGACTTACGAGGTGCCTCAAAAGCCTGCAGGCACATCAACAACACCCTATTTAGAGCACATGCAGTAAAAATGTAGGTAGGCTCTTCCCATAGGCATCACAGCAAGGGGAAGTGATGGCTCTGGGGAATGCGAGAACGGCTGTATGCAAACAGGTTTGTTGATGGAAGTGACACAGAATAGGGGGTTGAAAAAGGAAAAGGTGTTGGCTTGGGTCCAGGTGAAGAGGTCACATGCGCCACAGCCACTCACATGCGCCACAGCCACTCACATGCGCCACAGGAAGGGCAGCGAGCAGATGGCAGATGGGAGAGGGCCCTCGATGCTGTTGTTGTCCAGCCAGCTGTGAGGGGGGGGCAGGCAGGGAGGGAGCGGCATGGTGCATGTGGGTATGGCGAAAGGGGCTGTAGGTGTCTGTCTGAATGACAGCAGGGACAGATTGGTGACAGACCGGATAACACACAGCCATTGTAGCGAGGTGACTTTTGAGTGACCGACTCAAAAGTCACCTTGGTTTCTGAATGACAGCATGGATAGATTGGTGACAGACCGAAGGACGCACAGCCAGACACACAGGTTGATGGACGGATGCAGGAAAGCATGGAGAGACGAGGACAGACAGCAGAGGAAACACTGAGAGGCGGGGGCAGGCAGCAGAGAAATAGAGGAAGAGAGGAAGAGAGGAAGAGAGGAAGAGAGGAAGAGAGGAAGAGAGGAAGAGAGGAAGAGAGGAAGAGAGGAAGAGAGGAAGAGAGGAAGGGAGGAAGAGAGGAAGAGAGGAAGAGAGGAAGAGAGGAAGAGAGGAAGAGAGGAAGAGAGGAAGAGAGGAAGAGAGGAAGGGAGGAAGAGAGGGATCTCACAGCTGTTCCAGCTTCTGCAGTTGGCTGATGTCAGATGGCAGACTGCCGCTGAGATGGTTGTTGGCCAGATAGCTGTATGGGAGGTTCAGAGGGACGGCACAGCAGATGGGTTTGAGTTGAATCAACGTCTTCAGTTGGATGATGTCTGATGGCAGACTGCTGCGGAGATGGTTGTTGGCCAGATAGCTGTATGGGAGGGCCGCAACAACAGGGAGCAACAGTGTGCGGAAGAATGGCCGGTTGGGATAATGTGTATGAACCACAACTGAAGGGGGTGATTGTTGGTTTGGTTCCTATCATCTTTACAGCGTACGAGTGATTTGTAGACAGATAATTGATATTAGCAGGGAATAGAGACTCACATACATGAAATAGAGACTCACATACATGAAATAGAGACTCACATACATGGAATAGAGACTCACAGAGAATAGAGACTCACATACATGAAATAGAGACTCACATACATGGAATAGAGACTCACAGAGAATAGAGACTCACATACATGAAATAGAGACTCACATACATGAAATAGAGACTCACATACATGAAATAGAGACTCACAGGGAATCGAGACTCTCAGAAAAACGAGGCTCACAGGAACTTGAGATTGGTCATGTTGAAGATGGAAGCTGGAATGGAACCCGAGAGCTGGTTGTTGTTGAAAACGCTGCGTGGGGCAAGCAAGGCAAGAGGTGTAAAGCTGAAACTGGCATGCATGTAGCACAGGGAGACTGGCAGCATGTAGCAGAGAGAGACTGGCAGCATGTAGCAGAGACTGGGAGTGCAACGCGCACCCACGCTGCCAGTAACACCTGCTGCTGCTGCTGTGTGGTGATTTCTGTCGCATGGCATGGCAGCATGCCACATGATGGCATGCCGTCTCAGCAGACAAATTCTCGACAAATCAGTTGCACACTATGCATGTATGTATCCCACTGCGAATATCATTCTACACACGCTGATCATCCCGTTGCAAGTGCCATAGATTACGGATATCGTGCTATTACATTGAATCGAGAGTGGTCAGAGTGGAGATGGAATCGGGCATCGATCCTGTGAAGTTGTTGTTGCTGAGGTCCCTGAACAAAAACACACACGTAATGCAAGGGTTGAGTTGAGAGATTATGAGAGGCACCAACATCAAGTCAGTCAGTCAGTCAAACGGCACATTTCCTTCATGTACACCTCCTATATACACCTCATAATTGTCATGGGTTCCTCATTCTAACCATTGTTCGCTGGATTGCCTACTCGACCTTGTCCACAGGGCCTACTCAATGAAAGGACCATTAGAGGGAGAAAGAGAAAGGGGCTGACATACAGGCTCCTCAGGCTGACATTCCAGCGAGCAAAATTCGGTAAGGTGCCTGTAAGACCGTTACCCTCCAGAGCACTACAGGACAGCAAAGAACAGAGCAAACAAAGGCAGGGCACGAGAGCGACAGGGAGCGGCAGGGATATACACCAGACGTACAGGCTCCTCAGGCTGACATTCCAGCGAGCGAAATTCGGTAAGGTGCCTGTCAGGCCGTTACCCTCCAGAGCACTACAGGACAGGAGACAGGAGTAGAAACAATGGGAGAGCGCAAGAGCGGCAAGAGTCAAAGAGGGGTTAATACCGAAGTGAGTGGGAACACGAAACTACAGCAAGGGCATGTGATGGGATGGTTGCAGTGCAGCGCAGAGAGGCATACAACTTGTCCTTATGGGATGGGAAACTGGCAGTGCACGAGCGTGGTACTGAGGTTCTCCTAATAGGCAAACCCTGTGTCTTTTGAGTCGACTCAACAAACAAGCACAGCTCGAGTGTGGGACTCAGGTTCTTACGATAGGCAAACCCTGCTGCGCTCGTGAAAGCTCGTGAAAGTGCTGAAAGCACGTGGCAGTTCTCACAGGAGTTCAAGAGTAGGTGACGCATTGAGCGGCACTGGAAGAACACCCGAGAAGAAGTTGTTGCCCACTTGCCTGCAGCAGGAGGGGGCATGGGAGAGGGGAGAGGGGAAGGGAAGGGGGTGGTGGTGGTGAGGGGTATGGGTATAGGAAATAGGAGGGACAAATTCTCACTCTCGCACACAGCAACTGGCCGGAATTTCACAATAAATGCACTGCATGTTGACCCCCTCTCACAACATGCACAGCTGATCGAGGCAGAAGCAAAGCTGGGAGGAGACGGGAAGGACAAAGCGAGAGGAGATGCAGGGAGGGAGTGAGGGGTACGCGAGGGGGAGAGAGGAGATTAAGTGAGAGGAGAGTGAGGGAAGGGAATTGAGGTGCGGGAGAGAAAGAGAGGTGAATGAGACAGAGATGTGAGCGGGGGAGAGAGAAGTGAGGGAGGAAAAAAAAACGTGATGGTTAAAGGAGAGAGAGTGAGAAACGCTAGTGAAAGCGATGGCAAAGGAAAAGGGAAGGTGAAAAGGGGAGAAAGAAGGGAAAGGCGGAGAGGGGAATGGTGGGTGGGAGTGAGAGGAACGGGGGGATGGCCAAGGAGGCTGTATGGCTGCCTAGCGGAAACTCACAGTGCAGAGAGGTGGGGCAGTTGAAACAGTTTAGGAGAAATCGACCCATGGAAACTGTTGTTCCTCAGGTCACTGGGCAGGAGATGGTGAATGATGGAAGGAGGAATTTGGGGAAACAGTGTGACACAGAAGAAAGGAGAATGACAGTGGTTTGATTTATTTTTTTTAAGTCGACTCAGAAAGAAGGGACTCTGTGTATTTCGATGGAACAGGCTGCGCATGCATGCTGGCCAGCCCAGGCCAGGGCCCGGCCCGGACGTGTCAGTAATGCTGCAGGTTGCTTTTGAGAATTTTCAAAAACAGCCTGCAGCGTCCGTAACGGACAGGTGGGCTGCACATGGCCAGGCCAGGCTAGGGCCCGGCCCTCAAACGAGCTCCCCACAACAAGAATCAACCCCCTATGTGGCCAGGCCAGGCCAGTCCAGGCTAGGGCCTGGCCCGGCCACCTCCAGGTCATGATGGCAAGAGGGTGACTTCTGAGACGCCCAGGACTGAGAACGACTTCTGAGACGTCCAGGACTGAGAACGACTTCTGAGACGTCCAGGACTGAGAACGATTTCTGAGACGTCCAGGACTGAGAACGACTTCTGAGACGTCCAGGGCTGAGAACGACTTCTGAGACGTCCAGGACTGAGAACGACTTCTGAGACGTCCAGGGCTGAGAACGACTTCTGAGACGTCCAGGACTGAGAACGACTTCTAAGACGTCCAGGACTGAGAACGACTTCTAAGACGTCCAGGACTGAGAACGACTTCTGAGATGTCCAGGACTGAGAACGACGTCTGAGACGTCCAGGACTGAGAACGACTTCTGAGACGTCCAGGACTGAGAACGACTTCTGAGACGTCCAGGACTGAGAACGACTTCTGAGACGTCCAGGACTGAGAACGACTTCTGAGACGTCCAGGACTGAGAACGACTTCTGAGACGTCCAGGACTGAGAACGACGTCTGAGACGTCCAGGACTGAGAACGACTTCTGAGACGTCCAGGACTGAGAACGACTTCTGAGACGTCCAGGACTGAGAACGACTTCTGAGACGTCCAGGAATGAGAACGACTTCTGAGACGTCCAGGACTGAGAACGACTTCTGAGACGTCCAGGACTGAGAACGACTTCTGAGACGTCCAGGACTGAGAACGACTTCTGAGACGTCCAGGACTGAGAATGACTTCTGAGACGTCCAGGACTGAGAACGACTTCTGAGACGTCCAGGACTGAGAACGACTTCTGAGACGTCCAGGACTGAGAACGACTTCTGAGACGTCCAGGACTGAGAACGACTTCTGAGACGTCCAGGACTGAGAACGACTTCTCAGACGTCCAGGACTGAGAACGACTTCTGAGACGTCCAGGACTGAGAACGACTTCTGAGACGTCCAGGACTGAGAACGACTTCTCAGACGTCCAGGACTGAGAACGACTTTTGAGACGTCTCAAAAGTGGCCCGGCCAGCCGGGTCCCGATCTTTGATGGGGAGAGAGGGGCCAGGTCTATTTGACACGCAGAGGGAGGGCCAGACCAGATGGCTTATGACTGTACGTGGTGTGGTGTGGTGTGGTGTGGCTTCGGGATCTCAGCTATTCCATCATGAGTTTGGATGGGGAGAGAGGGGTTGGGACAGGTCTATTTCACATGCGAAGGGCTAAATGGCTTTTGACTGTACGTGGTGTGGGTGTGGCTTTAGGGATATCGACTCACTCCTGTCCCAGACGGTACGAGGGTACTCCTGGTTACAGTGATCCGTATCGCGTCTGAGACCAACAAGACATGTGACCCATCACTCACACGCGTGCCATCACTCACACGCGTGCCATCACTCACACGCGTGCCATCACTCACACGCGTGCCATCACTCACGTCTCACATGTGTGCCATCACTCGCAGTCTCACATGTGTGCCATCACATCACTCACATTTCTACTAGGTCAACAAGCTCTGTCAGCTGCTGGGGAATGGTTCCTGAGAAACTGTTGTTCCCCAAGTGCCTGCCATTTCCATGCCAAAACCGTGCAGAGATAACTTTCGGGGCGCCTCAAAAGTGGGATGCTTCCTGATAAACTTTTGTTCCCTAAGTGCCTGCCATTGCCATGCCGTGCCAAAACCACGCAGAGACAAGACGATCACCGAAATGAGCATGAAATGCTTGGCATGGGAAGAGAAACAGTGGCTCCAGTTCTTGAGGCACATCAAAAAGCGGCTTCACTTCCTTTTGCATGAAGCACCTCAAAAAGTGGCCCCACTTTTTTTCGCATGAGGCGTTAGGCACATGACTGGGGGCGAGTGGGTGGGAGCATGGCTTACAGTACTTGGAGGTTCCTGTGGGCTAGAAGAGATCGAGGAAAGGGCCCAGAGAAATGGTTGCTACCAATGTTTCTGCAAAGAATGGATGGAATGCACCGCCACGCCATGCACGAGAAGATGGTTACATGGACGTGCATTCATATTTTCATGGAAGTCCATAGGAAGAGCAGTATACACAAAGGAGCAGCACACACACGGAACAACGAGGAACAGCAGACATGAGGAACAACAGACAAGTGGAACAGCAGACACGGGGAGCAGTGGGGAACAACGCACGGACAGGCAGGAAAGGGAAACCTCACATGGACGAGAGGCTATCGAAGGCCGAGAAGGACATTGGAACGGCACCCGAGAAGTTGTTGCTGTGGAGGGATCTGCGTGGCATGCGTTGGAGAGGAGAGCATGGTTTGGATGGAGTAGGGAGGAAGCAAAGGGGGAAAGCAATGAGGCGTGAAGGACACCGGAATGACACCTGAGAAGGTGTTACTGTCAAGGGACCTGGGTGTGTGTGGTATGGAATTTGGATCCGAGGGGGCCCGAAGGCATTGTTAGGGAGAAAACAAAGGGAGGAGAGCAGCAAGGAATGAATTGAGCAGAGTAAAAAGGCAAGATGAAAGGAGCAAGGAGGACTTGAGGAGAAACGGCAAGTAGGCAGGCAGGGAGCAAGTTTCATGTCGGGAGTAGCAGCAAACTTAGAGAAAACGCTAAGCAGAATGGTGGCAGGCAGGCAGGGAGGCAGGCAGGGTTACCACATCACTCAAAATGGTGTGTGAAACATGTCATTTCTGAGTCGACTCAAAACACGAGTGGCAGGTAGAGAAACAGGACAACTCACATGTCTGTGAGCCATGTCATTTGAGCGACCACTTCCAGTCCTCCAGTCAGACTGTTGTTGGACAAAGACCTGGGGTTTCAAGGTGGCGTGGAGTGGTGCAGATGTTGGGAAACGCGGTGCAGTGCGATGAAGGAGGAGTGTATGTGGCATGGGTTGTGCGATGCGTGGTGTGGTGGTGCGATGAAGACAAGCATGGAGTGGGTTTAAGGGCGAGGAGCAGAACAAGGTTCTGAGGCATGTTGTGAGTCGACTCAAAACGCGTCGGTTAAAGGGCGAGGAGCAGAATAAAGTTTTGAAGGAACGAGGTGTGGGCGAGCTAGGGATTGAGATGTGAAGGAACAATAAACCCCACTTACATGGGGTAATGGGTGTTAAAGTGGGGTCACAAGAAGCAATGCAATTCAGTTCAGACAACCCACTTACAGGCTGGAAGAAATGATAAGACGGGTAGACAGACATCATACAGACAGGCAGAAGATGCACAGACAGGCAGAGGGGACATCATAAAGACGGACAGACATCATATCAGACAGGGATGGAACGCACAGACTGCTGACACCAGTGAGGCGTGTGAAGGTGGAGGGAATGGCTCCTGTAAAGAGATTGTCAGACAGAGCCCTGCAAGCACGCATGGCAGGCGAACGGATGGCGGGTGGACAGTGGGACAATTTTTTTTTTAAGATGGTTTACATAACAGGAATCAAACGATTACCAAAAGTGAGCTGAGAAAAACACGTGACGAGATTGTCAGACAGAGACATGTGCGCATGGCAGGCAGACGGGTGTTGGGTGGTGTGGGGTCCACGGTCTCAAGAAAAAGGGCTGAGAAGAGAACGGTAGAGAGAGAATAACAGGCCAAGGGGACGACGAGGGTGCAACGAGGAGATGCAAAGTGTGGCCGGGCCGAAGTAGGAGCTTCGGTGAGGATGAAGAGCAGATAGGTCGCATGTGGCAGGGATGGAGCAGGGATGGAGCAGGGATGGAGCAGGGATGGGGCAGGGATGGATCAGGGATGGAGCAGGGATGGAGCAGGGATGGAGCAGGGATGGGGCAGGGATGGAGCAGGGATGGAGCAGGGATGGAGCAGGGATGGAGCAGGGATGGGGCAGGGATGGAGCAGGGATGGAGCAGGGATGGAGCAGGGATGGGGCAGGGATGGGGCAGGGATGGAGCAGGGATGGAGCAGGGATGGAGCAGGGATGGGGCAGGGATGGGGCAGGGATGGGGCAGGGATGGGGCAGGGATGGGGCAGGGATGGAGCAGGGATGGAGCAGGGATGGGGCAGGGATGGAGCAGGGATGGGGCAGGGATGGAGCAAGGATGGAGCAGGGATGGAGCAGGGATGGAGCAGGGATGGGGCAGGGATGGAGCAGGGATGGGGCAGGGATGGGGCAGGGATGGGGCAGGGATGGGGCAGGGATGGAGCAGGGATGGAGCAGGGATGGAGCAGGGATGGGGCAGGGATGCGGCAGGGATGGGGCAGGGATGGGGCAGGGATGGGGCAGGGATGGAGCAGGGATGGAGCAGGGATGGAGCAGGGATGGGGCAGGGATGGGGCAGGGATGGAGCAGGGATGGAGCAGGGATGGAGCAGGGATGGAGCAGGTATGGAGCAGGGATGGAGCAGGGATGGAGCAGGGATGGGGCAGGGATGGGGCAGGGATGGAGCAGGGATGGAGCAGGGATGGAGCAGGGATGGAGCAGGGATGGGGCAGGGATGGAGCAGGGATGGGGCAGGGATGGAGCAGGGATGGAGCAGGGATTGAGCAGGGATGGAGCAGGGATGGAGCAGGGATGGAGCAGGGATGGGGCAGGGATGGGGCAGGGATGGAGCAGGGATGGAGCAGGGATGGAGCATGGATGGAGCAGGGATGGAGCAGGGATGGAGCAGGGATGGGGCAGGGATGGGGCAGGGATGGAGCAGGGATGGAGCAGGGATGGAGCAGGGATGGAGCAGGAATGGAGCAGGGATGGGGCAGGGATGGGGCAGGGATGGGGCAGGGATGGGGCAGGGATGGAGCAGGGATGGAGCAGGGATGGAGCAGGGATGGGGCAGGGATGGAGCAGGGATGGAGCAGGGATGGGGCAGGGATGGGGCAGGGATGGAGCAGGGATGGAGAAGGGATGGAGCAGGGATGGAGCAGGGATGGGGCAGGGACGGAGCAGGGACGGGGCAGGGATGGGGCAGGGATGGAGCAGGGATGGAGCAGGGATGGAGCAGGGATGGAGCAGGGATGGAGCAGGGATGGGGCAGGGATGGAGCAGGGATGGAGCAGGGATGGAGCAGGGATGGGGCAGGGATGGGGCAGGGATGGAGCAGGGATGGAGCAGGGATGGAGCAGGGATGGAGCAGGGATGGGGCAGGGATGGGGCAGGGATGGGGCAGGGATGGGGCAGGGATGGGGCAGGGATGGAGCAGGGATGGAGCAGGGATGGGGCAGGGATGGAGCAGGGATGGGGCAGGGATGGAGCAAGGATGGAGCAGGGATGGAGCAGGGATGGAGCAGGGATGGGGCAGGGATGGAGCAGGGATGGGGCAGGGATGGGGCAGGGATGGGGCAGGGATGGGGCAGGGATGGAGCAGGGATGGAGCAGGGATGGAGCAGGGATGGGGCAGGGATGCGGCAGGGATGGGGCAGGGATGGGGCAGGGATGGGGCAGGGATGGAGCAGGGATGGAGCAGGGATGGGGCAGGGATGGGGCAGGGATGGAGCAGGGATGGAGCAGGGATGGAGCAGGGATGGAGCAGGTATGGAGCAGGGATGGAGCAGGGATGGAGCAGGGATGGGGCAGGGATGGGGCAGGGATGGAGCAGGGATGGAGCAGGGATGGAGCAGGGATGGGGCAGGGATGGAGCAGGGATGGGGCAGGGATGGAGCAGGGATGGAGCAGGGATTGAGCAGGGATGGAGCAGGGATGGAGCAGGGATGGAGCAGGGATGGGGCAGGGATGGGGCAGGGATGGAGCAGGGATGGAGCAGGGATGGAGCAGGGATGGAGCAGGAATGGAGCAGGGATGGGGCAGGGATGGGGCAGGGATGGGGCAGGGATGGGGCAGGGATGGAGCAGGGATGGAGCAGGGATGGAGCAGGGATGGGGCAGGGATGGAGCAGGGATGGAGCAGGGATGGGGCAGGGATGGGGCAGGGATGGAGAAGGGATGGAGAAGGGATGGAGCAGGGATGGAGCAGGGATGGGGCAGGGACGGAGCAGGGACGGGGCAGGGATGGGGCAGGGATGGAGCAGGGATGGAGCAGGGATGGAGCAGGAATGGAGCAGGGATGGAGCAGGGATGGAGCAGGGATGGGGCAGGGATGGGGCAGGGATGGAGCAGGGATGGAGCATAGGGCAGGGATGGAGCAGGGATGGAGCAGGGATGGAGCAGGGATGGAGCAGGGATGGGGCAGGGATGGGGCAGGGATGGGGCAGGGATGGAGCAGGGATGGAGCAGGGATGGAGCAGGGATGGGGCAGGGATGGAGCAGGGATGGAGCAGGGATGGGGCAGGGATGGCGCAGGGATGGAGCAGGGATGGAGCAGGGATGGAGCAGGGATGGAGCAGGGATGGAGCAGGGATGGAGCAGGGATGGGGCAGGGATGCGGCAGGGATGGGGCAGGGATGGGGCAGGGATGGAACAGGGATGGATCAGGGATGGAGCAGGGATGGGGCAGGGATGGGGCAGGGATGGAGCAGGGATGGAGCAGGGATGGAGCAGGGATGGAGCAGGGATGGATCAGGGATGGAGCAGGGATGGAGCAGGGATGGAGCAGGGATGGAGCAGGGATGGAGCAGGGATGGAGCAGGGATGGGGCAGGGATGGAGCAGGGATGGGGCAGGGATGGAGCAGGGATGGAGCAGGGATTGAGCAGGGATGGAGCAGGGATGGAGCAGGGATGGAGCAGGGATGGGGCAGGGATGGGGCAGGGATGGAGCAGGGATGGAGCAGGGATGGAGCAGGGATGGAGCAGGAATGGAGCAGGGATGGGGCAGGGATGGGGCAGGGATGGGGCAGGGATGGGGCAGGGATGGAGCAGGGATGGAGCAGGGATGGAGCAGGAATGGGGCAGGGATGGAGCAGGGATGGAGCAGGGATGGGGCAGGGATGGGGCAGGGATGGAGCAGGGATGGAGAAGGGATGGAGCAGGGATGGAGCAGGGATGGGGCAGGGACGGAGCAGGGACGGGGCAGGGATGGGGCAGGGATGGAGCAGGGATGGAGCAGGGATGGAGCAGGGATGGAGCAGGGATGGAGCAGGGATGGAGCAGGGATGGGGCAGGGATGGAGCAGGGATGGAGCAGGGATGGAGCAGGGATGGGGCAGGGATGGGGCAGGGATGGAGCAGGGATGGAGCAGGGATGGAGCAGGGATGGAGCAGGGATGGGGCAGGGATGGGGCAGGGATGGGGCAGGGATGGGGCAGGGATGGGGCAGGGATGGAGCAGGGATGGAGCAGGGATGGGGCAGGGATGGAGCAGGGATGGGGCAGGGATGGAGCAAGGATGGAGCAGGGATGGAGCAGGGATGGAGCAGGGATGGAGCAGGGATGGAGCAGGGATGGGGCAGGGATGGGGCAGGGATGGGGCAGGGATGGGGCAGGGATGGGGCAGGGATGGAGCAGGGATGGAGCAGGGATGGGGCAGGGATGCGGCAGGGATGCGGCAGGGATGGGGCAGGGATGGGGCAGGGATGGGGCAGGGATGGAGCAGGGATGGAGCAGGGATGGGGCAGGGATGGGGCAGGGATGGAGCAGGGATGGAGCAGGGATGGAGCAGGGATGGAGCAGGTATGGAGCAGGGATGGAGCAGGGATGGAGCAGGGATGGGGCAGGGATGGGGCAGGGATGGAGCAGGGATGGAGCAGGGATGGAGCAGGGATGGGGCAGGGATGGAGCAGGGATGGGGCAGGGATGGAGCAGGGATGGAGCAGGGATTGAGCAGGGATGGAGCAGGGATGGAGCAGGGATGGAGCAGGGATGGGGCAGGGATGGGGCAGGGATGGAGCAGGGATGGAGCAGGGATGGAGCAGGGATGGAGCAGGAATGGAGCAGGGATGGGGCAGGGATGGGGCAGGGATGGGGCAGGGATGGGGCAGGGATGGAGCAGGGATGGAGCAGGGATGGAGCAGGGATGGGGCAGGGATGGAGCAGGGATGGAGCAGGGATGGGGCAGGGATGGGGCAGGGATGGAGAAGGGATGGAGAAGGGATGGAGCAGGGATGGAGCAGGGATGGGGCAGGGACGGAGCAGGGACGGGGCAGGGATGGGGCAGGGATGGAGCAGGGATGGAGCAGGGATGGAGCAGGAATGGAGCAGGGATGGAGCAGGGATGGAGCAGGGATGGGGCAGGGATGGGGCAGGGATGGAGCAGGGATGGAGCATAGGGCAGGGATGGAGCAGGGATGGAGCAGGGATGGAGCAGGGATGGAGCAGGGATGGGGCAGGGATGGGGCAGGGATGGGGCAGGGATGGAGCAGGGATGGAGCAGGGATGGAGCAGGGATGGGGCAGGGATGGAGCAGGGATGGAGCAGGGATGGGGCAGGGATGGCGCAGGGATGGAGCAGGGATGGAGCAGGGATGGAGCAGGGATGGAGCAGGGATGGAGCAGGGATGGAGCAGGGATGGGGCAGGGATGCGGCAGGGATGGGGCAGGGATGGGGCAGGGATGGAACAGGGATGGATCAGGGATGGAGCAGGGATGGGGCAGGGATGGGGCAGGGATGGAGCAGGGATGGAGCAGGGATGGAGCAGGGATGGAGCAGGGATGGATCAGGGATGGAGCAGGGATGGAGCAGGGATGGAGCAGGGATGGAGCAGGGATGGAGCAGGGATGGAGCAGGGATGGGGCAGGGATGGAGCAGGGATGGGGCAGGGATGGAGCAGGGATGGAGCAGGGATGGAGAAGGGATGGAGCAGGGATGGGGCAGGGATGGAGCAGGGATGGGGCAGGGATGGAGCAGGGATGGAGCAGGGATGGAGCAGGGATGGAGCAGGGATGGGGCAGGGATGGGGCAGGGATGGAGCAGGGATGGAGCAGGGATGGAGCAGGGATGGAGCAGGAATGGGGCAGGGATGGGGCAGGGATGGGGCAGGGATGGGGCAGGGATGGAGCAGGGATGGAGCAGGGGGATGGAGCAGGGATGGAGCAGGGATGGAGCAGGGATGGGGCAGGGATGGGGCAGGGATGGAGCAGGGATGGAGCAGGGATGGAGCAGGGATGGAGCAGGGATGAAGCAGGGATGGAGCAGGGATGGAGCAGGGATGGAGCAGGGATGGGGCAGGGATGGAGCAGGGATGGAGCAGGGATGGAGCAGGGATGGGGCAGGGATGGAGCAGGGATGGGGCAGGGATGGAGCAGGGATGGGGCAGGGATGGAGCAGGGATGGAGCAGGGATGGAGCAGGGATGGAGCAGGGATGGGGCAGGGATGGGGCAGGGATGGAGCAGGGATGGGGCAGGGATGGGGCAGGGATGGAGCAGGGATGGAGCAGGGATGGAGCAGGGATGGAGCAGGGATGGGGCAGGGATGGGGCAGGGATGGAGCAGGGACGGGGCAGGGATGGGGCAGGGATGGAGCAGGGATGGAGCAGGGATGGAGCAGGGATGGAGCAGGGATGGAGCAGGGATGGAGCAGGGATGTGGCGGCACTCACAGGTCTATGAGGCTGGGCAATGCAAGGTGTGGTGGGATGCGACCGTCAAAGGCATTGTAGCTTAGAGTCCTGCATGAGAGAGCGAGCAGGTGGGTGGGAACGAGCAGGTGGGTGGGGTGGGAGCGAGCAGGTGGGTGAAAACGAGCAGGTGGGTGGGGTCGGAGCGAGCAGGTGGGTGGGGTGAGAAAGAGCAGGTGAGTGAGTGAGGATGTGCAAAGAGTGCAGATAGAGATATGCAAGAGTGAGATGCAACTGGAACGCATGAAGGGTAAGGAAAGATAGGGTATGTGGAAATGTGTTAGACTGAGAGAGGCCTTACAGTGAGTGAGTGGGGTGGGGTGGGGAGAAAGTGGGAGACACCAACAATGTCTCAATGTTGGTGGCGAATGCTTGCGGTATTTCCCCAGACAAATAGTTCCAAGACAGATCGCTGCAAGGGAGTACGAAGACAAGTTTGAAACAGAAAGAAGGAATTTTATGCATACGCACATGAAATGGCGACATCACACAGCTGTGACATCACACTGCTGTGACATCACACAGCTGTGACATCACACAGCTGTGACATCACACAGCTGTTGCCAGCCAGCCAGCCAGCCAGCCAGCCAGCCAACCGAGGCCGGCCGGCCGACCGACCGACCGACCGACTGACCGACCGACCAACCAACCTACAGCAGCAGTAGCCTCTGCTGCAATCGCACGGACTCCTCGAAGGACCTTCTTGAAGGGCTGTGGTGACTTTTGAGTCGACTCATAAGTCACCTCATATTCGCGGACCTCCCCGAAGGTCTACGGCTGCTGAGCAGCCTCTGTTGCAATGAGGCGAAATTCCTCCAGAGCATGATAGGGCAGGGAGAACAGCACTCACAGTGAAGTGAGGGCGGTGAGTGCAGAGAGCGTTTCTGGTATGTCGCCCTGCGACAGATCGCTGCAGCAGCGGAGAGAAGACGAGAACAACACTCACAGTGAAGTGAGGGCAGTGAGTGCAGAAAACGTTTCTGGGATGTCGCCCTGCAGGTGGTTCGAGGACAGATCGCTGCAGCAGTGGAGAGAGAGAAGATGGCGGGAGAAAAGATGTTGGAGGTGAACTGGTGGGGACGAATTGGCCGGAACGAATTGGTGGGGACGAATTGGTGCACTGGTAGCGCAGGAGGTGCTGCTGATGCACTCAGGCAGGCACTCGGATCCGATGTGAGCAGGGAACGGAGAAAGACAGCGACTTTTGAGTCGGCTCAAAAGTCATCCGATGTGAGTGCAGAGAACGTTTCTCGTATGGTATGTCACCCTGTAGGTGGTTGGAGGACACATTGCTAGTGAACGCATTGCATCTATCTGTGACTCACAGCTCTTCCAGGTTGACCAGAGTTGACCAGCTTTTGGGAAGGCCGCCCTCCAAGTTGTTTCCAGCAAGTGTTCTGCAACCAGATCCATTGGCATTGGGGGAAAGGCAAGTATGAAACAGAAGATTTGGGAAGGAAAGGGGGGAGGGGGGAGTGAATGAAGAATGACAACTAAAATGCCGCACTACGGTTTGGACCTATTCCAAAATTATGAAGGAAAATCAGGCCACCTTAGGGCGAGTTTTAGCAGGGAAGAGAAGACAAGGCGGCAAAAGAAAACGATTACCTTTAATTCATGAATATAGCATTGTTGCGTGCTTCCACAACATGAAAATGCTTCCCCTGCCCATCACAAAAACAGCATCCGCTCACCAGACCAGAGCATTCTGTTTCTGAGGCGCCAATGGGTGCAGTTTTGAGCAGAGGAAAGCACGCTCTGTTCTACTCACAGGCTGGTGAGGGCTGTGAGCTCAGACATGCCAATGGAACCCCACTTAGGAGGCATGACTTTGCGTGGCAGCAGCTTGTTTAGTAAAAAATGTTTTTGTGTTGGTAGGCTTGCTTAAGACCTTTGTAGAAAAAATCTCACAGGCTGGTGAGGTCTGTGAGCTCAGACATGCCTTCAGGCAGCAAGCCCTGCCGCCTTGGCTCGTCATTGCGCAAGTTTCTGCGCACGTGCATGGCGCAAGCACGCACAATGGCACAGACATAAGGCACAAGCACGCACGGAGGCACAGACGAATGCGGTCAGCTCAGTTGATAAGAGTGTGTGGGAGGGAGGGAGACTGTAACGCTTTCAATCCGAATTTCGTATGGCAGGAACCACTGGGCTGGGAGTGAAAGGAGTTAGCGAGGGAGTTGCGAAAACGGGGAAGAGGGAAGAGGGAAGAGGGAAGAGGGAAGAGGGAAGAGGGAAGAGGGAAGAGGAAAACCTTACAGGTACTGAAGGTTGGAGAGCTGGGTAACCCACTTGGGAAAGTCCAAGGCACGAAGGTATGCCAGGTCACTTGACGGGGCCGGAAGGGGGGGGAGTCACGAGAAGAGGGGAAGAGGGGAGAGAAGGAGCTCACAGGTACTGGAGGTTGGAGATCTGAGTGACCCGCTTGGGGAAGTCCAATGCACGGAGGTATGCCAGGTCACTTGGGGGAGCCCGGAGGGGGAGGGAAGGACAGGGGAGAGTGGGGGGGGAAGGGGAGAGGGAGGGTGGAAAACACAATGCCAGGAGAAGAAAAACATGAACGGTGGAAGAACTGTGGATACTAGTAGTGCAGATTGCACAGTGCACAGTGCAAGGAGTGGGATGTGGAGGGCAGAAGGGTGCACAGCACGGCGCATAGTGCAAACAAAGGAGAGAAGGATACCTGCTCAAGGGAACCTGCAATGCAAGCAGGGTAGTCATGTGCAGCTTATAGGGCGATAAGGACAGTTAAGTGAAGTATCAGAATAGATATTTGAGTCTACTCAAAGTTGTCTCATCACACGCAGGCACCAGACTTGAGGAGAATCATGTGAGGGCAAGTGGGACTGCAGGGAAGTCATGTGCAGCTTACAGGGTGATAAGGACAGTCAAGTCAAGTATCAGATATTTGAGTCTACTAAAAAATTCATTCCATCACACGCAGTTACAATACAAGCAGGGCAATCATGTGCAGCTTACAGGGAAGTGAGGGCAGTCAGGTATCGGATTTCCCTGGGAATTTCCCCTGTTGCATTCGTGAGGCCGGTGATCGTTCTGCAGAGGGGCGCACAGACAGAGATGTGGAGTACAGAACGCTTATGGAGGGGTTGAGTGGGCTTATGGAGGGGTTGAGTGGGCTTATGGAGGGGTTGAGTGGGCTTATAAAGGGTTGAGCTGGCTTGTGGAGGGGTTGAGCGGGATTATGAAGGGGTTGAGTGGGCTTATGGGGGGTGGTGAGAGTGGGCTTATGGAGGGGTTGAATTGCGCCACTAAATAGCCTACCGCCAACATGCATGTGTGTGAACGGGTTAAAGAAGGCACGAGAGACTATTGGAGGGAGGGGACGTGAGTGGAGGGAGGAGAGGTAAATGGAGGGAAGAGAGGAGAGAGAAAGGAGGTAAGAAGCGTGCATGAAAGCACAGTGTGAGACGAAATGACGACAATTTGTACTCTTAGGGTATGTTGCGGCGCTTACAAGTCCTGGAGGCTCTCCAGATGAGATAGAACTGCAAGGGAGGACAAGTCCCCTGTGAACAACGAGAGGTCAACGAGACCGCTGGTGGTGGGTGGTGGGCGCACAGAGGGAGAAAGTGGAGTGAGTGAGGAAAGAGGAGGGAAGAGAGAGCGAGTGGAGTGAGTGAGAAAAGAGGAGGGAAGAGAGAGCGCGTGGAGTGAGTGCGGATAGCGGAGGGAAAAGAAAGCGTGTAAAGTGAGTGAGCACACAGAGGGAGGGAAGGGAGAGCGATTGGAGCAAGAGAGCATATGGAGGAAGAGAAGAGAGAACGGGTGGAGGAAGAGAAGAGAGAACGGGTGGAGGGAGAGAAGAGAGAACGGGTGGAGGGAGAGAAGAGAGAACGGGTGGAGGGAGAGAAGAGAGAACGGGTGGAGGGAGAGAAGAGAGAACGGGTGGAGGGAGAGAAGAGAGAACGGGTGGAGGGAGAGAAGAGCGAACGGGTGGAGGGAGAGAAGAGAGAACGGGTGGAGGGAGAGAAGAGAGAACGGGTGGAGGGAGAGAGCATAACGAGGAAGCGGGGATGGATGCAAAGAGTGTGAGAATGCTTCACAGGGATGTAGAACGTAAGGAGTGTGCGTCACAGGGCTTTCTGTGATTTCCGGTGAGTGGCTTTTGAGGGGCCTCAAAAGTCGAACGTGAGGAGTGTGCGTCACAGGGCTTTCTGGGATTTCCAGTGGGTGGGGCCATGCAGAGCCATGTGTGAAGTCTGCAGGGCGAACAGTTTGTGTATGTGTAATGGGGGGAGTGGGTGGGAGGAGGAGGGGGGAGGATGTGTGTGTGCGTGTGTGCGTGTGTGTGTTTGTGTGTGTGTTTGTGTGTGTGCAGGTAGGTCATAGAACGAACGAACGAACGAACGAATGAACGAATGAATGAATGAATGAATGAATGAATGAATGAATGAATGAATGGATGAATGCATGGATGGATGGATGGATGGATGGATGGATGGATGGATGAATGCATGGATGGATGGATGGATGGATGGATGGATGGATGGATGGATGGATGGATCATGGATGGATGGATGGATGGATGGATGGATGGATGGATGGATGGATGCATGCATGAATGAACGAATGAATGCATGAATGAATGAATGAATGAATGAATGAATGAATGAATGAATGAATGAATGGATGGATGGATGCATGCATGAACGAATGAATGCATGAATGAATAAATGAATGAATGAATGAATGAATGAATGAATGAATGAATGGATGAATGCAAGGATGGATGGATGGATGGATGGATGGATGGATGGATGGATGGATCATGGATGGATGGATGGATGGATGGATGGATGGATGGATGGATGGATGGATGGATGGATGGATGGATGCATGCATGAATGAACGAATGAATGCATGAATGAATGAATGAATGAATGAATGAATGAATGAATGAATGAATGAATGGATGGATGGATGGATGCATGCATGAACGAATGAATGCATGAATGAATAAATGAATGAATGAATGAATGAATGAATGAATGAATGAATGAATGAATGAATGAATGAATGAATGAATGAATGGATGGATGGATGGATGGATGGATGGATGGATGGATTGGATGGATGGATGGATGGATGCATGGATGGATGGATGGATGCATGCATGCATGCATGAATGAATGAATGAATGAATGAATGAATGAATGAATGAATGAATGAATGAATGAATGAATGGATGAACGAATGAATGAATGGATGAATGAATGAAGGGCGTACAGCGTGTGCAGGCGGGGAAGGGAGGAAAGCCAGGAGAGTCCGTCCAGAGTGCCAGTCAGCCTGCAACCATCCAATCCTATGTATCTGCGGGACAGAAGCACACAAGCAATGGGGCGGGATGGCTTTTGAGTCAAATCAAAAGGGAGGAGAGCCATGAGAGTCCGTCCAGAGTGCCAGTCAGCCTGCCACCATCCAATCCTATGTATCTGCGGGACAGAAGCACACAGGCAATGGGGCGGGACGGCTTTTGAGTCGACTCAAAAGGGAGGAGAGCCATGAGAGTCCGTCCAGAGTGCCAGTCAGCCACCCTGCTCCCTCCCTACCCCCTCCCTTCCCTCCCTCCTGTCCCCTCTCTGCATCCATCCGTTTCTGTGAAACCCATTCGCCCCCATTGCATGTGTGCTTCTTTCTCTTAACTAGATAGGAGCGGATGGTTGCAGGCTGACTGGAATCTTTTTTGTCGACTCAATTATAGACTCATCATGCGCCCCCATGACCTGTGTGCTTCTGTCTCGCAGATACATAGGGTTGGATGCAGAAAAGAGCATGGACTACAAGAGCACATGGTCATGAGTCGTGACTTAAGAGGGAGGACACTGACATGACAATGACAGATCTTCCCTGCATGCAATAAGAAATAGGTGTGGTTGCTGGTAGCGAAGAGTGGACCGTTCTACGCGTGTACTGCAGAAAGGGTGTTGTTTCTGAACCCATGGAAAAGGGGTGCGTACTGGTGGGTGAGCCTGGTGAGCCTGGCAAGGGAGTTTTGAGATGTCTCAAAACTCTAAAAACTTGAGACGTCTCAAAACTCTAAAAACTTGAGACGTCTCAACAAACGTACAGGTGGGTGAGGCGGGTGAGGCTGGCAAGGGATGGAATGGTCCCCTCCAGATTAACATAGCTGAGATCACTGTGGGCATGGGAAGGCAGGAAAGGAAGAGGGCAGGTGGATGAAAGAAGGGGAGAAGGAAATATGTATGGGAAGGGCAGTTGGATGGAAAGAAGAGGGTTTCAAGTGATGGGCGGGGACGTGACAGGCGCATGGGGAGTGTTGGGAAGGGACAGGGCTCTGTGGTTTGATTAATGGGAGCCAGCTCAGTAGGAAACAACAGCAAGAACTCTATATGTATTGGAGGGAACATACGGGGGGGAATAGATGGGGAAGGGGAGAGAATGGGTGTTGCAAGCAAGAGAGAACAGGATGGGAGGTGGTTGACAGATATTGGAGAGGATAGATGGGGGGAATAGATGGGGAGAATAGATGGGGAAGGGGAGAGAAGAGAAAGGGCGATGCGAGAGGGAATAGATGGGGAAGGGGAGAGAAGAGAAAGGGCGATGCGAGAGGGAATAGGGTGGTTAAGGGTTTTGGGTTAGGGGTTGGATTTAGGGTTTAAGGTTTAGGGTGGGTGGTGACTGACAGATATTGGAGAGTGGCGAGATTCGTGATGAAGGCAGGTATGGCACCACTGAGGGGAGGATCGAGAGGAAAAGCCTTTGTATCCCTGAAAATACACATGTGTGGGTGGACGGACGCACATCACAGGCACAGATGCATGCATTCATGCAGATACATGCATGCACGCATTCATGCGGGTCATGCCCACACGCGCACACGCCCGCGTGCACACATGCACACACACGCTTACGCACGCACTCACCCACCCGCCTGCCCGCCCACCAACCCACCCACCCAACAAACGCACTCACCCACCCCCCACCCAACCACCCACCCCCCACCCAACCACTCACCCACCCACCCACCCGCCGCCCCACCCACCCGGCCGCCCGCCCGCCCAGGCACGCGCACGCTCACTCGCACGCACTCACGCACGCGCACGCGCGCGCGCACACACACACACACACACACAAACACACACACAGCCATAAAGATACAGCCAGGTTCTGACAAGAACATTGACAAGCTTCCATTCGCCATAGGCGTCCGCGATTCACCCACACAAGGAGACACACAGGAACCCAACAAAGTTCCTCGAAACAAGGCACCAGATGCAAAAACTCTCCACGCACGTTATGCGAACCACAGAAAGGACTTACAGCGCTACAACGAGCCCTTTAGGGCTGCAGGTGGCCCCCACAGGGCAAAGACGAGCTCTCTACGGCTGCGCTACGCGTGACTTACAGCGCTACAACGAGCCCTTTAGGGTTGCACGTGATGCCGGCCCATGCAGAGCACGCCGTGGAGGCGTTGCTGTTACCCGCCCACGCGCCCCACGCCTGCTGTAGCTGCAGCAACGCCGCCACTGCCGGACGAATGGGTGCAAATGGGTGATGGGGCAAATGGAGGCAATGAGGCTCGGCAAGGAATGATGACCGTTTCATGCTTCTGAATGCAACCAGGAAAGCGGAGGGGGGGAAGGGGGGGAAGAGCGGGTGGAGGTTGGGAGGAGGAGGTGGGGGACGGGAGGTGCAGTGCAGGGTAACGAGGGGGATGATCACTATTCAGCAGCAGCGGCTGGGCGGCAGCGGCGGGAGCAGCAGCAAGCAGCATTGGCCAAGACAGCAGCGGCGGCAGCAGAGACTCACAGTGTGGTTCTACCAGTGCAAGACTCGCCACGCCAGAATTTCCACTTCCAGCTGCTGCTGCTGCACCTCCTGCTGTATCCAGCGCCTTCGCCCCTTCTCTCAGCAACGACCGGCGGCGCCTGTTCCCCGGGGCATTGCGGCTCTCGCCGCCAGCGCCGCTGGTCACTCGCCGTCCCTTGGGGGAAATCAGCGGAGGAACCACCCCCAGCCGTGATACCCCACGCCGCTGCTGTCGGCGGCGCAGGGAGGCGGACTGAACTGCGGACGAATGCGCAAACGAAGCGGCGTGAATGTGATGAGATACTGGAGGATTCGTGTGTGCTGATGCTGACGGTGATAGCTTTACTGGAAGTGATTCTACCCCTGGCTGCTGGGAAGCAGAGTGGTGCGCGGAGTGAGAGGCAGCCGCGAGGCAGTAAGCGGCTACAGTGCCCGAGGAGGTGAGAAACGGCAAGAGCAGGAGGAGCAGAAGGAGAGAGTGGGAGAAAGCTGCGGCCTTCGCGTGGACGCACGAAAGGGTGGCGGCTGCTGCGAATCTGTGGCGGGTCTTGGCGTCGCCACAGGGGCGAGAGGCCGTGACGGCGCTGCTTATAGTAAGCGCCATCGCCATGAAGGAGAGATTGGCTGGTACTACTAGTGGGTAGTCCTACTACTGGTAGTAGTACTAAGCTTACTAGTAGTGGTTGTTGTTCGTTGTAGGGTCAGCACGAATGTCGACTCAGTATCTTTGTCTCGAATGTCATTGCCTTCCTGTCTGTGACAGAGTGGCGGCAGCAGAAGACAATGGGACTCCGTTTGACTGTAGCCGTGTAGGTCTGCGCAAATGACTGGACCTTTGAGAGGTGCATGGGGCAACAAATGGCATGGTTGATGCCAAGGGGTAAGTTTTGGCTAGCACGTGGCGCATCAGGGCCAGGAAAGGAGGTGGGTGGGAGAACATGGATGAAATCAGGCAAGGCTTGGAAGGGGCACAGGTATGTCTGAGCAGGTCGCATCTCTGTGACAACTGTCTGTGTATGTAAGATTCAAATGCTACATGGTATTTGCATGCTTCCAAAAACTCTCTCACTGGTTGGTTCGCACATTGTTCTCACCTGCGGTCGCACCTGTCTCACTCACCCATCGGTCTCGCTTACCCATCGGTCTCACTCACCCATCGGTGTCACTCACCCATCGGTCTCGTTCATCGGTCTCTTTTATTGGTCTCGCGCATTCATAATACCCATTGTTGTCTCATGCAGGCAATCAACTGCAACAAGCCCCTCCAGAGGAACACAGTTCTGCAGGTGGTCGGTGGTCCTGCCACTCCCTGCTCTTCATTCTTCTACACACCTAAGGTAAGACATCCCTGAATTGCTCTGTTGTTGAGGCGCCTCAAAGGTCCTGCCAATTCCTGCTTTGCCTTCTTTAAAACACTGAAGGTGAGACTTATACACTCTGTTGTACGCTCTGCTGTGCGCTCTGCTGTACACTCTTCTGTACACTCTGCTGTTATCTCTGCTCTGTTAGTTAACGTTAAAGCCAAAGACAGAACCTGTCTCACATGCTCCCATTCTGCCCTCCTGAACCCTGCCCTACCCCAGGGGGACACCTGCCCCTCCATCGCCACCCAAGTTGGGCTCAACCAGACCAGCCTCATGGATCTCAACCCCGGCCTTGACTGCGTCAACGGTGTGCGGCCTGGTCAATCCGTGTGTGTGGAGCGTAACACCACACTCGCATACACCGTTCCTCAGTGTGTCAAGTACGGGATGCTTACCCAGCAGGACACGTGCGAGAGGCTGATGAAGCGTATGATGGATAGAGATGACTCCGCCTCCTCCGCTGCAAATGCTGCGATTCTCTGGGCCCAATTTTACCGCAACAATCCTGGGCTGGTCTGCTCTAGCCCTATTCCAGACTCGGTCGCTTCCTCTGGCAGCAAAGCTGGTGTTAAGGTGCGTGTTGGTCGGGAAGAAGAGCGGGGGTGGTAAAAATGCCGATGGCGAGGAGAGGAGGAATGTGAGTTGGAGATGCATAGAAGGAAGAGTAGAGTACCTTTCATATTCACCCCCGCAGCTCTCTTCATCCGCTTTTTACCTTCCAATTTCTCAGTCTCCCAACACCTGTCAACCCCTTTCTACCCTTCGTGTTCTCACCCTCCCAACGCCTTTCAACCTTTTTTTACTTTCCATGTTCTCACCCTCCCAGGTTTGTCTCCGGGCAGAATATTGGACGTTCAAGACTGGCTTATGCACCTTGGGCAGGGCCAAGCCAGTGAAGAAAACAATGGAGTGCACCACTGCATACGCAGTATATGACCGAGACGAGACAATTGGAAAGAGGCTGTTCGCCGAATACAACAAGAGGGAGTGTACCCGGAACGTGAATCAAGCTAGCATTTGTGTGCCGAAAGCGAAAAAAATCGTGGGCAAAAAATAAACGCCTTTTACGCATGGGATATTTGATGATATGGCCTGCATTTTCCATTGGGTGTTTTCGGAGAAGTGGCATAAGACCATGTGATGATTTCGTCTGGGTTTTGGTGGTTCTTTGGTTACGTGCTCTTGGATTGCGTCGTTTCCTTTTGATTCTGGCAGAGAAGTGTTATGAAATCTGGTTTTCTTTGCTTTAATGGATCGCACGACGTTTCATTCTATGAGAAATATATTGTTACCCAATTATTTCAGTCTAAGTTGTATGCATCTGTCCAGAATTAATGAAATTCCATGTGTTCCTACCGTTATCCCCCACCCCCATCTCTCCCCCTTGCTTAGACCCCCAGGTCAATAATATGGGTACGGGTACTCTGTTTGGTCACTAGTAGTCATACCCCCCTATATGGCAGCTGACATTATATGTCCAGTTTTGTTTTTCTTTCTTTGTTTTCTTTTTTTCTATGCCAACACATCCCTGAACGCAAATAAGCCCATAAGTCTAGCTCAGAGGCTTTACACCCACTCAGACAAGCAGAGGCACATCTAGTTGACAATGGGAGAAGGCACCCAGCATGATTTCTCAATTACGTGTCTTTAGCGATTGTGGGCTTCATTTTGCGTTGTTTGCGCTAAAAATGTGGCACATGCCGTTCACAAGTCTAGACTCAAGAACACAAAAATAACCGTGTATTAAGACACAGATCGCATCAAGTAAGTGCTGTTTGTCTGCCCCCTCAATATGCTTCAGAAAACCTTGTTTGCAGCCAGCTCATGCTTCAAAAAAATGCTAAGACACTGCTCATTGTGCTTCTTCCGTGAGAGGCCTGTGCTTCCTGAGATGATATCTGAGACTCCTTTCCATCAGTCGCATTGGGAGAAACAGGATCCGTCTTCTTTGAAAATGATTCCGAGATACTCGTGCTACCTGCCATTTCATCGCACTCCCCCATGCCCCCCTTCTCCAGACAAGGTTTCTGAATGAGAGCTTTGAGGCGGTATGCAACATCCTTCATGTCGGGACGCAGGGTGCTGGGTGACATGACATGGTCCAGAGCCAGGTCTAGCTTGCTGTCTTTGAGCTCATCCAAGTGATACGCCTCCATCTTTTTCATCGCCTGCAAAGAATCACATTTAAGAGGAATCAACTCATCGTGCAACGAGAGGAACTGTGATTGCGGAAAGGTGCCCTCGACTTGGGCGCGAGCGGGAGCGTTACTTTCTTGTGGTCGTTGACAACTAGTTCAAGTACACCACGTTGATTCCTCTAGCGAAGAAGTCCGGGGCTCCTGGCCACTGAGGGCACTCGTTGTTGTCATGTCAGTTGTCTCCACTCTGACTGTAGGGGTGAGTTTTGCTCCTACATGCTCGCCGGATACAGCGGCAAACAGGGCATCACCCAGTCCTAAACACTTCCAAAGTCCCCACAACAGAATATGGTTGTTGAACGCCACATTGGCTTGGTCATGGACATCGCCCGCACCTCCATGATCCATACCAGTGCGCCCCATTTTCTGTGGCCTTACGCGGTTCGCTACGCCGCCTATGAGCTGAACCTCTGGCCTCATGTCTCACGACCAGGGGATTCACCGACCAGTCTTTGGACCGGTTTCCCTGATGTTGCATCGGAGTTTCAAGTCTGGGCCTACCTTGCGCTTGTCCACGACACCTTTGCGGACAAGCTCTCGGCTCGCGCCATCCCCTGTGCCTTCCTTGATTTCCCAGTGGACTCCTCTGCCTACACTTCTTACCACCCACCCCTCCATCCGTTCCTCGACCCCCGTGACGCCCGGTTTGACAAGTTTGTGTCCCCGCTCCTCCGGTACCCCAGACCCCCCAGGTCTTGCTCCGTCAGGTGTGTCTCACGTTAACCTTCTCCCCTCGGTAGCACGTTAGATGTCATCTCCCTCCCCATAGTCCTCCTCACAGTCACCTCAGCAGTCTTCGACACTACCGCGACAGGTTGCAGTCGTGAGGAGCAGGAACGGCTGGAGCTAGAGAGGCAAGAGTTGCAGCAGCTTGACTCAGAGATGGCGTCTTGGGGATTTACAGACACCTACGTCGATGCAGTTCCCTCTCCCAGGGCATACATAGTCGACGACATGTGGATCTTCAAGGTGAAGCAGCCGCTTGGATCACCGCCTATCTTCAAGGTGCGCTACATGGTTAGGGGCTTCAATCGGCGTGAGGTTGTTGACTTCTTTCATACTTTTTGCCCCGACCCCGAAGATGACTACTCTTCGGGTGTTACTTCACGTAGCAGCACGGTAAGACTACAAGCTGCACTCCCTCGACTTCTCCACTGCCTTTCTCCAGGGCCGCCTACACGAGGAGATCTGCCTGCGGCGTCCTCCTGGCTTCACTGACACTTTCCCTCTTGCGATTCATTGGAGCCTGAGACGACCAGTCTACAGTCTCCACCAGGCGCCCCGTGAGTGGAATGCCACGCTATGGACCACTCTGGCTGACCTCAATTTTTGCCCTTCGTCCGCCGACCCGTTGCTGTTTGTTCGCAGAGGCTCCACTCCTTTCTTCGTCCCTACGTCAACGACTTGGTCTTCGCTACAGCACACATGGTTGATCTGGCTGAGGTGAAGTCCGAATTGTAGAAGAGACACACGTGCACTGATCTGCGTGAACTGCGCCGGTACCTTGAGTTGCATATCACCAGGGACAAAGACACTTGCACCATTACGCTCTCACAGTCGCACATGGCGTAGCAGGTCCTTCAGCGGTTCGGGCTTCAGTTCTCCACCATACAGCCCACTCCTCCTGCTATCGACCACAGACTCACCGACCTTTTTCCCAACGAGCTCTTTGAGTTCAGTGGTCCCTACGCAGAATTTGTGGGTTGCCTTATGTACCTGATGACTTGTTTGCCTTTCCCCTCAGCATTCTCTCTCGCTTTGTTGCGTCTGCCAGACTTCGTTCGGTGCACTGGACGGCTACTGTGAGGGTGGCGAAGTACCTCGTGACTACATCAGGCGTGAGGCTTCTGCTTGGAGGGACACAGCCAGTTGTACTGACCGGTTGCTGTGACTCTTCGTACGCCGATGATGTGGAGACCAACGGTCTATTCAGGGGTACTGCTTTAGTTTGGGTGCTGGAGCTATGACGTGAAGGTCTACTCGGTCGTCATCAGTGGCACAGTTCAGCGCAGAAGCAGAGATCTACGCGGGTGCCATGGCTGCGCAGGAGCTTTGTTGGAACTGCAAAGTTCCAAATGAAGACGTGGGTGGAGGCCAAATGGCCTCCAACCCTCGTTTTGTACTTGGGAATATTAATTCGCCATTGCCTTGCTGCGATACAGTCACCTGCACTTTACAATACACATTTTCTAGAGTGTTCACAATTCATGTATACAAACCATTTTGATGAAGTCAGCCCTGAGCTCAATATGCTTCACAGAACCTAGTTTGCAGCCAGCTCATGCTTCCGATAACTGTTAAGACACTGTTTATTCTCCTTCTTCCATGAGAGGCCTGTGCTTCCTGAGATGACATCGGAGACTCCCTTCCCCCAGTCGCATTCTAGGAAACAGAATTCATCTCTGAAAATAATCGCACACCCCATTCGACCGGGCAATGCTTCAGAATGAGTGATTTGAGGCGGTATGCAGCATCCTTCATGTCAGGACTCCGTGTACCTGGTAACTTGATGCAGTCCAGAGCTAGGTCTGCAAAGTCCACTATGGCCTCTTCGCTTGCTTCTAGCTTGCTTCCTGCTACGGAAGAAGCAACGCAAATCAAGGTGGCATGCTCAATTAGAGACACAGTGGAAAGGGAGGACAAGGCCGCATGATTCAGAGGATACGTGACTCATGCAAAGTAGTATGGTACAGATGAACACGATGATAAGTTTGTTCACAGTGAAAGGCGGAGGCCAGGGTCGGGTTTGGCGTGGGATAGGATAATTTCCCAATCACTGATGGGCCACCCAATCAATTTCCAGTCAGCAACTCCATAAGCAGTATGCCAAAGCTGCAAGCACCCACGCCACTGGACAGAGAGGCAGCGCAGAAGAACCAGCGTAGAACCAGCAAGAACAAAGAAACATGCTTTAGCCTATGAACGTCTGATATTATTACACAGAATACTTTTTTGTAAGTCAAAACTTTTGATGCAGTTCTTATATTTGGCACGGCTGCATGTCTATTGGGCAGCACTAGCCCCTGTGCAGTATCAAAATGAAAGTAACTCTAACGCCATCCTCCACTGTGGACTCGATTGCCTGTCAACTCCCAATCCACATCGTTTATCAGTACCAGCACACCTGGCCGCCTGCATAGCATATGGTTATTAGATGAGGATGGTTGAGGGAGAGGCAGAGGGAGAGGGGTGAGAGGAGCATGTTGAAGCATCCACGGATAAAGGTTAATAGGTCATGTGAGCTGCAGCTGATGTAAGAAGGAAGGGGGCGTCATTTGTCATCAGCTTGTGTGTGTCTTGAGAGCGGAGGCTAACGGACAGTGAGTGTGCTGTGAGTGATGTGACTTACACGGTGGGTCCCTTGAGGAACATTGAAGCAAAACTTTCGATACACTAGTGTGGTTTCAGCGGGACGTTTTGGGGATTGGAAATGTTGCGGTTACAAGCATGTTCAGGCCTGCCTGAGAGGATGCAGCTTTTTTCGCGTGTGAAATTTGCTGTTGGTGGGGTGTCCAGGTGCATTAGGTAGGGACCTCCAAGGGAGGGACATTTCGTAGCGCGTGCAAAGTGTTGCTGGTGACGGGGCATCGTGTAACTCGTCCGCGATTTCAGCGTGTTTAACGATGCCCAACGTAAAATACAGTATAAGCTGCACTAGGGCGACTCGTGTTTCAGACACAATACAACCGGTAAAATCTGCGTGTCACAATCGTTTTGGGACACAAATGTCCCTGCAGGAATGTACCCTTAGCTACCCATACCTGCATAAGGTACACTAGATGGCTTATCCGGGGGATTGCGGTATCTATAAAGGCAGGCACCTTTAGGTTCAGGCATTTCTGTAAAAGGTCCACTTCAATTGGTTGTGGGTTGGGACCCACATGTACTAAAAGAACAGGCCCTGTCACTCCAGTGCAATTATGGACTACGTACATCGCATGTCCCCAACATTTGTGGCATAAGTACGAGAAAGAAAAACAAATATTTCGGAGGTGATGTATTTTCCCAGATAAAGCCCGTCCAAACAAATACGCTGCTCAATGTACAACTACCACATATTAACCTTGGTCAATCATATCCTTGGGGCAACCTAGTCCGCAACCAGCTCTTGATTTCGGTAACCCCCAAGCCAAAGTTTGAGGACCCATTCCGTCCAAACGCACCCTGAGACACTTGAGACCCTATGTGTGACTCTCTTCCACCAACATCACACATGGACCCACTCTCCGACCGTGGGAATGAATGACCGGTACTTGTGCACCCTGCAATCTCACTCCCTTCCTGCACCGCGCACTCCCTGTCGTTCTCCCTTTCCGGGCAATGCTTCTCAAGGAGAGCTTTGAGGTGGTAAGCAACGTCCTTCATATCAGGGCGTCGTGTGCCTGGTGACTTGACGCAGTCAAGAGCTAGGTCGGCAAAGTCCACTATGGCCTCCTCACTTGCTTCTAGCTTGCTGTCTTTGAGATCATCCAACCGATATTCCTCCATTTTCTTCATGGCCTGCAGTTTGCCCACGCAAGGCAGTGGGATGCAGAGGCAAGGAGGTGGAAGATAGCATCTTGAATAAGAAAGGTAAGGGAGCTGAATAAAGAAGAAACGAAGTGCAAGGAAAGATGGTGGAGGGGAAATCAGAGGCACACCTGCCACCATGATGGATATGAATGTTGGTGCAAGGCACCACAATAATTTGGAGACGAGGTGCAAGGAAAGATTGTAAGGAGAAAGGGTGGCAACAAGGAGAGGCTGCGCAGGGTAGGTAACATGAAAGAGAAAAATAAGTATAACGATGCATAATAACGAGGAAAAAATTGAAGTTACATGCTTGTGAGAGGATGAGGCAAGGATCGAACCTAACATGGGATGTCATACCCAGACTCTGATATGCAGCTGACGATGATTATAGGGTGCGTTGCCAACCAGCAACTCCAAAAGCATGATGCCGAAGCTGTAAGCAATCATGACAGCACAGAACAGGCTAGAGATGATTACAAACAAGAACACACAGAATTCAATGTAGGAGTTAAAAGCCTCAAGCCTATGGGTGTTACATTCCAGAACTTAAAAGAGGCATCAAATGTGCCAAAGTATGCAGACCTGAAGACATCACTCTTGGCAGTGATAATGTTGGTGCGGTTGTAATCCGGGTCCACGTAGCCCGGAGTGCCGGCCACTCGTGTGGCATCGGAGTCGCCTTGAGTGAGGAGCTTGAGCAGCCCAAAGTCAGCCACCTTCGCTTGCATGTTGGCAGTCACAAGGATGTTTGCCGGCTTGATGTCGCGATGAATGATTGGCGTGTCAAACCCATGTAGGTATGCCAGGCCCTCTGCTGCACCGTGTGCCAGTCGCAGTCGCTGCCTCAAGGAGAGGGGGCCTGGGGCAGAGCGAGGGCACAAGGAACGTGTGTACACGTTGAGATGCATTGCATCACTAAAGGGAACAAAGAGAGAAGCAAAGCTGAGGAGTTGGAGATTAGAGAAGTAGAGAGGTGGAGTAGGAATCGCCTTCTTGGCCAAATGGAGCAGCAAATCTTTTGGCAAGACGTGCTAGGCTCTTGCCTAGAGAATCTTCGGAACTCACGCTTGGACTTGTAAATGTGGTACTGCAAGTCTCTGTTGTCCACAAACTCGTACACCAGGATTTGCTCCTGCTTGCCTGTCTCCACATTCTGATCCAAACAGAAACCCAGCAGCCGCACCAGGTTCGTGTGGTGCAGGGAGGCCATAGCCCCCACCTGAACATGGGAGAAAGAAGTCCATGTGAATGAAAATGGTAGATTGTAAGTTAGGTTTATGTCTTTTGTGATACCGAGTTTCCATGTAGTAGTTGCAGTTGCAGTTGCAGTTGCACTTGCCCTTGCCCTTTCCCATGCCCTTACCCTTGCCCTTGCCCTGCTACTGCTGCTGCTGCTGCTGCTGCTGCTGCTGCTGCTGCTGCTGCTGCTGCTGCTGCTGTTGTTGTTTGTTTTTTTGTTTGATTGATTGTTTTTTTTTTGTCCGAGCAGTTAGACCAAGCATTGTAAATCTCTCTTATACAGCAGGCGCTTACTTCTGTTTCAAACTCATTCGTCATGACGGTAGAGCGCTTGATAGCCCACAGCTGCCCCTGTGGGGAGTAGCCCTTGTAGACAATGCCAAAGCCTCCCTTGCCGAGCTCATTCTCTTTCGCCCAGTTGTTTGTTGCCTTCACCATCTCCTGCAGCGTGTACTGCTCACACACGTCCAGCCCCTCCCACTTCCCTGCAAGCACGCAGGGCACAATAGCAGTGAGAGGGGGATGCTAAGGCTGAATGAATTTTCCGGTGTTTAGTGCAGACGAACCGGATGAATGGATGGGGTCTATTCGACGTGGGGGTGGGACGGACTATGGGGGGAGGAAGAGCGATGGGGAATTCAGAATGGCTTGCAAAAAGGTGGGGGATAGGAGGGACGCAGGAGAGGGGGCAGCAGGGTTAGAGGGCTCACTCTGTTTGCGGGGCCACAATAGCCATGTGAGTACCAAAGCCAGCAGAGTGAAGCCAGCAAAGCAGCCCACAGCAATGCCCACTATGGCACCCGTGGAGAGCGAGGGGACTGCCACAGGAAGAAAGGTAAGGGTGAAAACAACAAAAGATAGAGTCAGACCATCAGAGCAGAGCCATTAAAGCAGCCCACAGCAATGGCCACCATGGCACCCGTTGAGAGAGAGGAGACTGCCAGAAAAGGGCAAGGGGGGGCTTCTAGGTGGAGTGGGGAGGGAGTGGGAGGGAGATAGAAGGGGAGTAGAGGGGCCACAAAGGACGTTACAGGGCTGGTCGGGGAGAGATTCTAGAGAATGAGGTACAGTAAATGCAGCGGGAAAAACAGTGTGTGCATGGAAGTTTTGTGGTCGAATGAAGGCAATGGAGGAGGGAGGAAGGTGCAACAATGTGAGGGAGCTATAGAGGTGGAGTGATGGCTAACCAGTGGTGGTGGTGGAGTTGACAACTACACAGGTGGAGCCGTTGCCCAAGTCAAGAGCAGAGTAGCCGGCATGACAGAGGCAGGTGAAGTTGGATTGAGAGGAAGGGGCAGGCAGCACGCACTCCCCATGGCCGTCACACGGGCCGTTGTCCGTGATGCTGCAGAACGCCTGGCAGGCTGCCGTGCTGCGCTGGGTGGCGTTGGAGGGGCAATCCGCGTCCGGGCTGAGCGTCAGGCAGTTGCCCAACAGGCTCACCCTCACGCCCTTGCCTGGTTCTGCAACTGAGTAATCCTTCTTCCCAGATATGCCATTAATGCACTTCCCAGCCCCTTGGCCGGAACTGGTATCCCCCAGCAGAAGGTTGTTGGGCTTGGTGATTTCAACCGGACAGATCTGGCAGCCGGCAGCAAAGAGCACGGCATCACCAAAAAAGAAGTTGTGAGCCAAGTTGATGAGAGCGTCTCCATCTGCCACCATGTTCTTGAAGTTGCGGTTGATGCGCCCGTACAGGCTGTTGCTGCTCACATCACTGCGAGTCCAAAGGGTTGAGGGTGGTTATGGGAGGGGTGGTGATGGGTGCAGTGCAGATTGTGTGAGGACAGCTGCGTTGTGAAGGGCTGTTGTGTCGTAACGGCTGTTGTGACACTACTGGCTGTTGTGATATTATTGGCTGTTGTGACATTATGGCTGTTGTGACATTATTGGCTGCTGTGACATTATGGCTGTTGTGACATTATGGCTGTTGTGACATTATCCGCTGTTGTGACTTTATTGGCTGTTGTGACATTATTGGCTGCTGTGACGTTACTGGATGTTGTGATATCAATCATTGGCTGTTGTGACATCTTTTGCTGCTGTGACATTATTAAAAGTTACGCCATTATTCAGCATTGCGACATTATTAAAGTGTTGGAGCTGATGTGACCTCTGATGTATTTCTTTTTGCCTATTTTATGTAATAGATGCCATGTATTCATCTTGCGCCTATCTACTTAAACATGTTGTTATTCAGTTGGGACTCACATTTGATTCACACATTTGTTGAAGAGGCAGTCTGGAAGGGACCCATAGAGGCGGTTGTTGCTCGCCATGCTGCCACCACATCAAGCGGCATGATACGTATCAAGGGGAAGTGATGGCTATGGGTAATGCAGAAAATGGCCTATGCAAACGGGATTTGACAGAGAAGAGGGGTCTGGGAGGGAAGAAGGGAGAGGGCATATGAGGAGGTCACTGGCGCCACAGCCAATCGCATGAACCACAGCCAATCACATGCGCCACAGCCAATCGCATGCGCCACAGCCACTCACATGCGCCACAGCCACTCACATGCGCCACAGCCAATCACATGCGCCACAGCCAATCACATGCGCTGCGCCACAGCCAGTCACATGCAGCACAGCCAATCACATGTGCCACAGCCACTCACATGCGCCACAGCCACTCACATGCGCCACAGGAAGGGAAGCGAACAGATGGCAGATGGCAGAGGGCCCTCGATGCTGTTGTTGTCCAACCAACTGTGGGGGACAGGCAGGGAAGGAATGGTACATGTGCGTGTAGCAAGCGAGGCTCTGGGTGCCATTCCTCTGCCATCGAGGGTGCATGGATAGATTGACGGACCGAGGGTCTCACAGACGGGCGCTCAGGTTGGTGGTGGACGGATGGAGGAAACACAGAGGGACAGGGGCAGGCAGGAGAGGAAACGAGGGGTCTCACAGCTGCTCCAGATTCTGCAGTTGGTTGATGTCTGATGGTAGACTGCCGCTCAGATGATTATTGGCTAAGTAGCTGCATCCGAGGGCCGGAGGGCAGCAACAGAAGCAAGTAAATGAGGGAGCGGTGGTGTACGAGAGAACGGTGAGGCATCATGGGGGAAAGCAGTGGCTGCAGGGTGGGAAAGAGAAGCAGGCATTTTGCATTGGTATCACTGAGAGAATATGGGAGTGCAGATGCGAGTGCGGTGCGGGTACTGGGTGTGTATTGTGTATGATGAGCGACGTCCCAAGGCAGTGATTGGTAGAAGATGGTCAGAGGGAGTTGAGGCTCACAGGAACTTGAGATTGGTCATGTTGAAGATGGAAGCTGGTATGGAACCAGTGAGCTGGTTGTTGTTGAGGATGCTGCATGGGCAAGCAAGGCATGAGGTGTGAATCTGAAACGCGTCATGTAGTAGAGACTCAGAGTGCAACATGCACACACACACGCACGCTGCAAGAATCACCTCCTGTAGTGTGGCGATTCCTGTCACATAGCGAAATACCACATGATGGCATATTAGCACACGGTTCCTCAGTAAATTCCTACATCATGCAAGGGTCATGCTACACACACTGATGATTGCAATGTGAGTGCATTAGAATACATTGAATCGAGAGTGGTCAGTGTGGAAATGGAATTCGGAATAGATCCCGTGAAGTTGTTGTTGTTGAGAGCCCTGAAAAAAACACACATGCAATGCAATGGTTGTGGGTGGGATTATGAGGGGCACATACATCGAGTCAAATGCACATGTTCTGAGCTACATAAAGCCCTCTTACAAGCCATGCTTCATTAATCAATCATATGAGTTCCTTATTCCAAACTTCCTTCTTAAAATTGCCTAGGATAATTGAGTCCGCAATGAGTCGCTATTGTCCACACCATTCACACCGAATCCGAGCCACCTCCTGTCATCATCGCCTGGCCTGAACAGGCACGCATTAACCAGGGCCATCCTATTTGACACAGAGCCCCACTCCAGCCCCAGAGGAAGGTCAGTCGTTTCTGACCGCATGAGCCAGGGTCTGAGCCTAGCAGGCTCGGTCTGAGCTGCGACGAGCCGGCCAGTGGACGAGTTGAGCCATAAGCTTGGGAGCCGGCCAAACAAAATTGCCGGCTCGGCACACTAACGAGCCAAGCTGTTGACCAGAGCGGTTGGCTGGAAATGTTGCTCATGCCTAATATCTATCTAAGGGTGTGCTTCTCTGCCTGTACTTGCCACTGAATGACTACAAAAGATCGTTAGAGAAAGAGAGAAAAAGAGGCTGACATACAGGCTCCTGAGGTTGACATTCCAGCGAGCAAAGTCCGGTAAGGCACCTGTAAGGCCGTTTCCCTCCAGAACCCTACAGGCCAGCAGTCAACAGAGAAAACAATGGGAGATCACAAGAGGTGTGGAGCTTTATAGGAGAAAACCACTGAAAGGGGGTGACCACATGACAGTAAAGGAAGCGCAGGTGCTGGAAGGGTACCGTGCAGAGGGTACGCGGCTCCCAATACCCCTTATGGAGGGGGAAAGAAGAGCGGCATGGACTTGGCACTTAGCTTAGATTAGTACGCCCCCAAATTTGTGAAAGCGCTGGGAAGCACGTGACACTTCTCACAGAATTTTAAGAGTGGGTGCCGCATTGAGTGGCACTGGAAGGACGCCTGAGAAGAAGTTGTTGCCCAGTTGTCTATAGCAGGACAGCATGGGAGAGGCGAGGGGAGGGGAGGGGAGGGGAGGGGAGGGGTGGGGTGGGTATGTATATATGATAATAGGATATAGGAGAAGCAACGTCCCCCTCTCTCACAGCAAGTGGCCGGACTCTCACAGCAAATGTCGCCTTCCTCTCATGACATGCACAGCTGGTCGAGGCCAAATCAAAGCTGGGAAGAGACGGGAAGGACAAAGAGTGGGGTCATGCAGGGAGGGAGAGAGGGGTAAGTGAGGGGGAGGGAGACATTGAAGGGGGAGGAGATTGAGGAAGGGGAATAGAGTTGAGGGAGAGAAAGAGAGGTGAATGAGGGAGGGGTACGAGGGAGAGAAAATTGAGGGGGGGGGGGGGAACTGATGAAGGGGGGAGAGGGAGAGAGAGATTGAGGCGGCACACCCCCAGGCCCCAGCAGACCCTTGGCCGCTGCAGTACAGCTGGAGGACCTACTCCACACTATAGAAGGGGGGTAGGCGCGTGTGGGACATGGGGACAAGATAAGGGGAAGTTAGGCTAGGCTGTATCCATGTCATGCCTGCTTCTATGCCACCTGCATGTACCTGCTGTGGGATTAATACGAAGGATCGTTTGAGAGAGAGGAAAGCTAATGAACGAGTTGAGAGGGAGTGAGAGAAAAAGGGGGAAGGCTAAGGGGGCAGTATGGCTACCTAGCGGAAACTCACAGTGAGGACAGCTGAGGCAGCTGAAACAGCTCAGGTAGAATCGACCCATGGAATTTATTGTCCGTCAAATCGCTGGGAAGGAGAAGGGGAGGCGAGAAAGTATGACACGGCAGGTGAATGAGCATGCTGAATGTTGCACCCTGATGCAGCAGGCTCAGCTTGCAGCAGGGCAGGGCAAGGCCGGGCCAGGCCCAGTTCACGACAGGGTGGAAGGGGGGGCTTGAGTCTGGCGAACAGATAACCACAAGCTGATTCCAAGGCTCCCCAGCCCAGGCTGCACCAGGGCCGGTTCACATTGGTTCACATTATGAGGAAGAAGGGGGTGATGTGGCCATTCGGAGCAAGGGGGCGGTCCTTGAGCTGATTTCAAGCCCTCCCGGGCTTGTGATTTGTCATTGAGGGTGGAGCCTAGGGGGGGCTTGTAAGGAGTCAGGTCAGCTCGTCAGAAGCCAGGTGGCTACGAGCCAAGCCTTGCTAGGCTCTCGGAATTGGGGTTTGCGACTTTGGGAATAGTCTCACAGTCAGTGTTCCTGCTGCTAGCACCTGAGACATAAAACAGATTACCGTGTAGCTGAAAGAACAGGAGGACTGAAAAGCAAAGTGAAGACAGGAAATCCACAGCCCAATCTAATAAGGATCAGAAAATACCCAGTGCTCCCTGAGCAGCACTGGCCATCAGTGACAGGGATGGGACTCTCATCGTGTGCTTGTGGAAAGTGGGAAGAACCGTCAGCCCTAAAGTCTCTGAAACATTGATGATTCTGTTTTGTGAGAATCATGACCTCATGAAGAAAACATGACGTTTGTACTTGGCGTGATCAACTCTGTAGGCAACAGCGAATTTGCAATGTCACTGATGGGACACAAGTCCAGGGGAGCAATGTTGTGTTACTGATGGGTTGAGATTCAACTGCCGGGTTCTGTTGTCCGTGAGATGATAGAACACGCAAACTACCCAACTGCAAAATGGGCTCGCGTCCCCATCACCCACATGTGTCACGTGTGTCATCAATGTGTGCCATAACTCACATGTGTGCCATCACATCACTCACATGTCCACAAGATCAACCAGTTCTGTCAGCTGCTGGGGAATGGTCCCTGAGAAACTGTTGTTCCTCAAGTTTCTGCCGTGCCAAACCATAGAGATAAGTCCATAAGAGAAGCAGGCATGCACTTCTGGCATAGGAAGAGAATGAAACTGTGGTTCCAATCCTTGTACGGGCGTAGGAGGACTTGGGTCCTCGAGTCAGGGTGGCTGAGACTATGAGTTACAGTACTTGAGATCATGACTGGCTGGCTTACAACACTTGAAGTCCCTTATGGGCTAGAAGAGATCTAGGAAACGGCCCAGAGAAATTGTTGTCGCCAATGTGTCTGCAAAGGGTGAAGATGGTTGATCGGAAACGCACGCACATGTGCGCAGAGAGAGCAGCAAACACGAAAAGCAGCACACAAACCGAGCAGCACATGCGAAGAGCAGCACACACAACACAAAGAGCAGCGCACACAAAGAGCAGCGCACACACCGAGCAGCACACGCAAAGAGCAGCACATGACGAGCAGCACGCAAAAAACAAGCAGCAGCAATGACAAGGAACAATGCACATGAGGAACAGCACACAGAGGGACAGGAAGAGAAAGCCTCACATGAACGAGAGGCGGTCAAAAGCCGTGAAAGACTTTGGAATGACACCTGAATAGTTGTTACTGTCAAGGTATCTGTGTGGCATAAGTTGGACAGGAGAGCATGGTTTGGATGGAGTGCAGGGGAAGTGAAGGGGGGAAAGCAATGACGTGTGAGCAGATAAACAAAGCAAGGCAAAACGAGAGGAGAAACGAGGAGGGTGGCAAAGCAAGGAAGGCAGGGCCACCACTCACATGTGCATGAGCCATGTCATTTGTTTTGAGACGTCTCAAAACACTTCTTCATACACGTAGCAAGGACGGCAGAGCCACCACTCACATGTGCGTGAGCCATGTCATTTGAGCGACCACTTCCAGGCCTCCGCTGAGACTATTGTTGGACAAATCCCTGGGTGTTGGAGGTGGCATGGAATGGTGCGATGAAATGCGGTGCAGTGCAGTGCAACGAGGAGTATGGGTTGAGCAATGCGTACGCTGGTGGTGCGATGAGGACAAGTGTGGCATGGGTTGAAAGGCGAGGAGCAGAACAAGGAATTGAGATGTTTAGGTGACAACAATCCCACCTCAATGGAATGAAGGCCATGCAATTCAGAAAATCCCAAGGAGAACGACTCAAATGGGAATCTGACCTGCAGCTCTCGTGGGATTTTTTTGATTGCATGGCCAACAAATGATGGAGCAATATTATGGCTATCAAATCTAGCAAATCCTTAGGGGAGAGGCAGAGTTGGGGATGGGGCGGAGGAGCTACACACGTATTGTGTTTTCGACGAGCCCAACATGGGCAGCCAGCCAACATGAGCAGCAAGCCAATTGGCTCGGAATAGAGCTGTAAATTGGCTCCTCAGCACTTTTGATACGGTGGCAGTTCTTATCTCAAAGAGTTTCCCATGATTGTGTTGGCTACCACTTCTGGGGCATGTTATGGAAGTTCGCAAGCATTCGTCGTAGCAACTACAAACCCAGCGATTGATCATACAGTCATCTCATTTGCAACTCATTCAAGCTGAGGTTCTAGCCCCGTCAAGGGGGTGCTTTTGCATTGTTCTGATAAAAAGGGTTAGCATGAGATTTCCCCCAAGAATGAGACCGAAACGTAGAAGTTCGTGCAGTGCACATCTGAACATACGAGCCAGGCTTGTATTGAGAAGCGATGGTGGCTCAGGAACGACCCGAGGCACACGAAGCTTGAGGCGAGCCAGGCTGGCCTCGTTTGACTCTCAAGTGGTGAGCCTAGTGGGTCAAGATGCTGTTCCTACTGGACCATGCTCTGCCTAGACATGCAGAGGAACCACAAACAGGCAGAGGACGCACCGACAGGCAGAGGACGCAGAGACAGGCAGAGGACGCACAGACTAGTGACGCCGGTGAGGTGTGTGAAGGTGGAGGGAATGGCTCCTGTGAAAAGATTGTCGGTCAGAGCCCTGTGCGCATGGCAGGCAAACGGATGAAGAGTGCAATCAACTTTTTGGTAAGAAGGTTCATATGTTAATAAGGTTAGTAAAGGATGAAGAGAAGAGAGGATAATAATAATAACAGAGAATGAGTAAGAGATACTGAAAAAGGAGAGCCTAGTGAGGATGAGGGAAGGATCTTCAATGATGAAGGGAAAATAAAGAGAGGAGGACGAATAGGGGATTAGGAGAGAATGAAAAGAGGATGATGAGGGGGTCATGAGAGATGAAAAGAGGGTGATGAGGGGATGACGAGAGATGAATAGAGGATGATGAGGGGATGACAAGAGGATGAAAAGAAGATGATGGCTGGATGACGAGAGGATGAAAAGAGGATGATGACGGGATGACGCGAGATGAAAAGAGGATGATGACGGGATGATGCGAGATGAAAAGAGGACGAAGACGGGATGGCGAGAGGATGAAAAGAGGACGAAGAGATGACGAGAGGATGAAACATGAAGATGGACAAGATCTCACAACATGACGGATGTGGCACGGATGTGGCATGGATGTGGCATGGATGTGGCAGTACCCACAGGTCTATGAGGCTGGGCAATGCGAGGTGTGGTGGGATGCGACCGTCAAAGGCATTGTAGCTTAGGGACCTGCAGGAGTGAGCGAAGGGGTGAGAGCGAGCAGCTGGTGAATGAGGCTGTTCAAATGTGAAGTAAGACGGAGATATGCAAGAAGAGGTGCGGAGATGCAATTGGTATGCATGGAAAAATGCAGGTGTCACAAGCAGATGCAATCAAGCAAGGAAAAGTGTAATAAGCAGGAAAGATGGAGAGTGAGAGAGGTAGTGCATTGTGAGAATACAGCGTCTGTGCTTACCTATAGTTGCTTATTCTTGCTTATTTCTCCTTTATCTTATCGTTGTGTGCTTGTTTCCTGGAATCGTTGCTTTTCTATATTTATTCTAGTTATAGTACCAATTTAGGTTGCATGCACACTATTATGCTGAATTTCGGTTAATACCGCATGACTTTGCGTGCGTTTGATTTCGGCCGTATGTCTTCTACCGAATTCAGGAAGGTCCCGTTTCCCAACGGTTCCCGATGTACAGAACATTCGCGTAACATCCTGGTTACCTGCTTTATAGCGTGGCTATATATAGCCGCGTAATTGTACTCAGAATTCATAATTTATTTTTTGAGCTTGCACCTCAATCCTCACATACAGGAAGGGCGGGAATTGGGGTGGGAGGAGGGGGGGGGGGGGGGGGGGGGGGGAAGAGGGTGTTAGTGTTAGCCCTCAATCTTAACTTTTGTACTTGTACATTTTATATCCTAGCATATTGTAGTTTGCACTTTGTGTTGGTTGGGTGTACATACACCCACATCCCAACCCAGCCCAAATGTGATTCCCTGCAATCTCCAACCCAACAATTGAAGATTCCAGGTGATTTCGTTGGGATTGCCCCCGATTCCCTCCCCATCCATCCCTGATGTACTTGAAGAGCTCTGACCTCATTACTACTTTATTTTTTTAAGTTTAATGTCTGACAGAAGGGAGGGATTCAACAGAGGGTTAGGGAGAGAGTGGGAGATACGCACAATGTTTGAATGTTGGTGGTGAATGCTCGGGGTATCTCCCCTGACAGGTAATTCCAGGATAGATCTCTGCAAGAAATTATGAAGACAATGGTCAAACACAGAAAGAAGGGAGAGAGGCGTGAAAGGCAGTGCATAGGAGGGAGGAAGGGCGAGAGGCATATAGAGAGAGAGAGGACCCGGCCTGAATCAATAGAAAGGACCGTTTGAGAGGTAACCAAGCCCCATAACTTCCTCCCGAAACACATTCTTCCTTCGGTATTTTCCATTCGCAGCTAGGGCACCTCGCCTTGGGTCCACTAAGAAAACCCCCGAGCCCCCTTCCTCTTCGCAACCACCATTCAGAAAAACCTAAGAAAAACCCCTTGCCCCCTTCCACTCCGCGGGGTGCGACAGTTGGATATTCCAACGTCACAGTGTTTGCCTGCGCAGATGACATCTCACTCATATGCCCTACCTGCGTTGGCTCACAGGCCGTACTGGCGTTGGTTCATACAGCCTACCAGCATTGGCTGGCTCATAGGCTTACCCATTATGGCCACAGCGTCATTCACCTGCCTCACAAACGCCTCGGAAGGTGTGGCGGCCTCCATTTCAATCTGGCAAACACCGAGTTTACACACGCACCAGCTGGTGACACTTTGCCGGTGAGTCTGAGTTCGGTTGATTGCAGAATGATGGTGCTTGGGAGGGTTTTCAGATCCTTTCGGGAGAGAATTCTGTCGGGAGAGAATTCTGTTGGGAGAGAATTCTGTTGTGAGAGAATTCCGTTGGGAGAGAATTCTGTTGGGAGAGAATTCTGTTGGGAGAGAATTCTGTCAGGAGAGAATTCTTTTGGGAGAGAATTCTGTTTGGAAAGAATTCTGTGCAAACAGGATCTGAGCTACACTGGACTCGTCCCTGCAGCTGCCCTGTTCGATGGAGAAGCAATTTAATGGCAGTGAGCTATTCCTCCTAAGGATGCCATCAGGGGAAGCCCAGGGGCAACTCCTTGAGTAGACTTAAAAGTCCGGGGCAACCAAGAAGAGCAGCAGAGTTTCTGGAGGATCACCGATTTGACCAGCCATGTGGACTCTTCTGGCCGGCCAAAACAACCAAGTAGAGACCGCCTGAAGCAGTGGATGTGATGGTGGCATGCCTGGCAGGCAGGTGAGGAGAGCAGCATGCATGAGGAGAGCAGCACTCACAGGGCAATGAGGGCGGTGAGTGCAGAGAGCGTTTCAGGTATGTCGCCCTGGAGGTGGTTGAATGACAGATTGCTGCAGCGGGGGAGAGCCGATGCAGTGCAGAGTGAGGACAGACTGATGCACAAGCGCAAGTGTTGGTTTCATTGAGGGAAAACGTGGATGCATATAAGAGATGATCTTGAAGGGAACTTGGTGAAGTACCCAAGGCATTATTGGTGCACCAATGGTAAGGGTCACCAAATACTGCTTGGGGCTGACCGTCAATTATTGGAGGGGGGGCAATAATGGTTGGGATGAACCAACCAAGTTGGTTCCCCCCCTGTAAATTGCGGTCGAGTGGATTGTGGCGCACCCAACCAAAATAGGTTGGGGCGCCTTGGCCCAAAGTGTACACCCAAATTTGGGTGTGGCACCTGCACGTCTATAACACACATGTGCTATAATCTAACTGCACAGTCATCTCAGGCACTCAGACAGGCACTCACGTATGCCCAGAGAACGGCAAAAGGCAGCGACTTCATCAGAGATTGATTCAGCGTGTGTAATACAACGATGCGACATGTCAAGGGAAAAATCACAGCATGTGATGGCAGCATGGTAGCACGGGAGCATGGGAGCACGGGAGCATGGAGAGCACGGGAGCATGGAGAGCACGGGAGCATGGAGAGCAGCAGCATGGCACTACCGCTTACAGATCTTCCAGATTGACCAGAGTGGACCAACTTTTGGGAAGGCCGCCCTCCAGGTTGTTTCCAGCAAGTGTTCTGCAATCAGAACCATTGGCATTGGGCACAGCACAGCCGATGGTGTTACAGCAGAGGGGAGGATGAATGAAGAGTGACAATTCAAATGCCAGACTGGGCTTTGACTCGTTTCTAGGATTATGAATAGCCAGAGCAACTTCGAGGGTTGGCAGGGAAAGGAATTCTTCCATTTTGAACCATTTTGGAAAACTCCCAAGAGAATAACATCTCTACATGCTTCGACCTCATGCAATGCAATGCAATGCAAGTGCTTCCCCAGCCCATCACATCCGTACACCAGAGTACCAGATCTATCTGGAACCACCCTTCAGCACGATGCGTCTCGCATCATGTCATCCCCCTCAAGCGTTATGAGCAGCATTGATGAGTCAATTTCCCCCCCCTGAACTCGGACTGGCATGGCGAACCAAGTCCCGTTTCAAGCAGGCACAGCTGCGCATAATCTGGCCTGCGCAATCCACATTGTTTCCGTCCATGCTGCTTGGTTGTTGTCCCCAGCCCCAGGTATTCTCACAATGCCAGCACTCTGATTCTCAGCTCTACCATGGTTCCATTCCAGAGGAAAGCACCCTCCATTCCACCCACAGCCTGGTGAGTGCGTTTTCAGTTGACTCAAAACACACTTTGGAGTCGACCCAAAACACACTATTCAGTCGACTCAAAACACACTTTTGAGTCGAAACAAAACACACTATTCTGTGGACTCAAAATGCAGTCGACCCGAAACACTCCACTCACAGGCTGGTGAGTGCTGTGAGTTCCGACATGCCTTTAGACAGGATTCCTTGCCGCCTTGGCTCATCTGTGTAGATGTTTCTGCGCACGTGCATGGCATGGCACAGACACAAGACACAAGAGACATGCACAGAACCACAGCCTCAGAGCCACAGACAAAGGGGGTCAACTCAGTTGATAAGGGTGGGTGGGAGAGAGACTCTATTCAGGCTGTAACCATTTCAAACAAGATTCTGTGTGGCAGGGGTCACTGGGAGTGAAGGGAGTGAGCAAGGGAGTCATGGTAACGGGAAACGAGGAAAGAGGAAAATCTCACAGATACTGAAGGTTGGAGAGCTGAGTGACCCACTTGGGGAAGTCCAATGCACGAAGGTATGACAGGTCACTGCAGGGCGGGGAGAGAGATTCCGCAAAGTTAAAAAGATCACAATCCGCGTGTGCGGTTGAAATGCTCTGATACCATGTAAAAACTTCGGTTGAGCTGATACATTGTAATGAGCCCAAAGCTCTTTAAGTACATCCGACCAACACAAAGTACAAGCTACACATTTGGAGATTTCAGTCGATCACATTCGGGGTTGGGATGTGGGCGTACACCCAACCAACACAAAGTACATTCTCTAGGATATCAAGAGTGCAAGTACAAAAGTTGAGAGATTGAGGGCTAACACTAACGCATGGTACATAGTGCATGGTACATAGTGCATAGTGCATGGTACATAGTGCATAATGCATGGTACTTAGTGCATATTGAATGGTACATAGTGCATAATGCATGGTACATAGTGCATAGTGCATGGAAAAAGTGCATAATGCATGGTGCACAGTGCACAGTGCATGGTACATAGTGCATAATGCATAGTGCACAGTGCATAGTGCATGGTACATAGTGCATACTGCATAGTGCACAGTGCAAGCAAAGAGTGGCATATGCAGGGAAGCAGAGTGCACAGCGCATAGTGCAAACGAATGGAGAAAAGGTTACTTGGCAAAGGGTACAAACAGTGCAGTCATGCGCAGTGCTGCAGCTTACAGGGCAGTGAGGGCAGTCAAGTATCGAATCTCCCTGGGAATCTCCCCTGTAGCATTCGTGAAGCCGCTGATCGTCCTGCATACGGGCAACAGATAAGTGGAATGCACAACGTGTAGGCAAGGGGTGAGTGGGTATTACGCAATAGCCTGGAACCAGCACCCGCCCGAGTGTGTGGACGGGTGAATGCAGGCACAACAGGTGCGTGGAGGGATGAGTGGAGAAAAGAGGGAAGAAACGTGTATGAAAGCATAGTGTGAGACAAAGATGAAGACAGAATGTACTGCTGGGCTATTTTGTGGCGCTTACAAGTCCTGGAGGCTGTCCAATTGAGATAAAATTGCAAGGGAGGACAAGTCCCCTGTGAGCATGGACAGGTCAAAGAGACCGCTGGTGGTGGGTGGTGGGCACACGGAGAGAGCGAGTGAGCGAGTGAGCATGCAGGGGAGGGTGTGGAGTGATTGAGCATACAGGGGGGGGGGGGAAGGAGAGCGTTTGAAATGAGAGTGCATACAGAGGAAGGGAAGAGAGAGCGAGTGGAGCAAAAGAACATACAGAGGAAGGGAAGAAAGAGTGAGTGGAGCAAAAGAGCATACAGAGGACGGGAAGTGATAGCGAGTGGAGTGAATGAGCGTACATAGGAAGTGAGGATGAAAGCGAGCATATGCATCACAGGGATTTCAGGGATTTTAGGGATTTTCAGTGGGTGGGGTGGGGCCATGCAGAGGCGTGCATAAAGTGTGCGTGTGTGTGTGCGTGTGTGTGTGCGTGCGTTTGTGCGTGCGTGCAAGCGCGAGCGCGTGTACTACATGTGTGTGTGCAGGCAGGTCATACAATGAATGAATGAATGAATGAAGGGCGTACAGCGTGTGCAGGCGGGGAAGGGAGGAAATCCAGGAGAGTCCGTCTAGAGTGCCAGTCAGCCTGCAACCATCTGCTCCTATGTATCTGCGGGAAATAATTACACAGGCAATGGGGGCGGATGGATTGTTACAGAAAAACGGATGGATGCAAAACAGGAGGGGGGAGGGGAGGGGGGGGAGGGGGGAGAGAAATGCAAGGGGGTTGGATCGCATTCAGGGGATTGTGGGGGCAAAGGGAGGTATGCAATGGGGGACAATGGATGGGGGGAATGGGTGCGGGCGGAAAGGGACAAGAGGACGAAGAAGCCAGCAAACATGCAGAAAGAAGAAAAGCATGGAGAATGAAAGCCGATGGTCACGACTCACAAGTGGAGGAGACTGACCTTGACAGGTCGTCCTTTTATGCAACATGAAAAGCCGTGGTTGGTAGGAAATGGAGGAGTATTCTACATGTGTAAGGCAGAAAGGGTGTTGATTATAAACTTATGGGTAAGGGCACGTACAGATGGGTGAGCCGGGAGAGACTGTGGAGTGGTGGAATGGGTCCCTCCAGATCAATATAGCTAAGATCGCTGAGAGGATGGGAAGGCAGGAAAGCAGGAGGGTGGCGGAGATAATGTATGGAAAGGAAAGGTGGATGGAAGGAGGAGGGACTCCAAGTGACGGGCAGGAGGACGTGAGGGCGAATGGGGAGAGTTGGGTGGGAAGAGGAAGCTGTGGTTGAACTAGCGGAGAGCCAGCTCAGTAGGAAACAACAGCAGGAACTATGGAAGAGACAGTGTCAACATGAGTGTGCAGTGCAGCGGTCGCGAGGGGAGCAAGCATAGGAAGACGCGGGACGGCGGGCGGTAGTGGTGGGAAAAACCATGGTGGAAAGAAGGGTGGGCGGTGGGGGGAATAGATGGGTGGGCGGAGAGGGGGGTGGGGGGGGGGGGCGAATGGGAGGTGCAAGGGGAGAAAAGGGTAATTGGTGAGTGACATTTATTGGAGGGGAAAAAGGGGGGAATAGATGGAGAAGGGGAGAGAAATGGGTGGTGCGAGAGAACAGGGTAGGTGGTGACTGACAGATACTGGAGAGTGGCAAGATTCGTGATGGAGGAAGGTATGGCGCCACTTGGGGGAGGATCGAGAGGAAGAGCTTTTGTATCCCTGAAAATTTGCAAATTCACGCATTCATGCTCATGCATGCGCAGAGGCGTGCGTGCACACACACAAACACACACACACACACACACACACACACACAGAGAGAGAGAGAGAGAGAGAGAGAGAGAGAGAGAGAGAGAGAGAGAGAAAGAGAGAAACACACAGACACAAAGATACAGCCAGGTTTTGACAAGCTTCCATGAGCCACTGGTGTCCCAAATCCATCCACCCACACAAGGAGACAAGAATCCCACAAGTTCCTCGGAACATGGCACCAGATGCACAAACTCTTAATGCACGTTCTGGTCACCACAGAAGTAACTCACAGGGAAACAACGAGCCCTTTGGGGCTACACGTGACACCAGCCCATGCAGAGCACGCAATGGAGGCGTTGCTGTTGCCCGCCCACGCGCCCCACGTTTGCTGCAGATGCAGCAGCGCGGCCACTGGCGAACGAATGGGTGCAGTTGGGTGATGGACAAAATGGGGGCAATGGGGAAGCAATGATGAGCGTTCCATGCTCCGGAATGCAACCAGGGAAGCGAAGGGAGGAAGAGGGAGGGAAGCAGGTGGAGCTTGGGAGGAGGAAGGGGGGAGGTGGAGGCGAAGTGGGGTAGTAATCGCTGTTTAGCAACAGGGTGGGGCGGAAGTGGCGGAAGCAGCAGCAAAAGCAACAGCAGGTGCATCGGCCGAGAGTGCAGCAGCGGCAGCAGGGACTCACAACACGGTTCTGCCAGCACAGGACTCGCCCCGCCAGAATTTCCACTTCCAAACGCAGCTTCCCTCAATCCCACGGCCCCCAGCGTGGCTGCTGCAGCACTTCCTGCTGTATCCCGGCGGGCCCTCCAGGCCATTGCGGCGCTTGCCGACTGACTGGTTACTTGTCGTCGCGACAGCAACGACTGACGCTTATTCTCCAGGCCATTGCGGCGCTTGCCGCCAGCACTGGTTACTTGTCGTCGCGAAATTAGCGGAGGAACCACCCCCCCCATCCGTGATCCCCCATGCTGCTGTCGGCGGCGCAGAGACATCTGTGGTGGTGGTGGTGGTGGTGGGTGTACTACTGAAACTGGCGCCGCTGGCTGCTGCGAAGCAGAGTGGTGGGCCGCGGAGTGAGAGGTACTAGCGAGGCAGTAAGCGGCTACAGTGCCATAGGAGGTGACAAACGGCGAGAGGAGGAGCAGAAGGAGAGGGTGAAAGAGAGTTACGGCCGTCGCGTTGGCCGCACCTCTTTTGGAAAGAGATGCGGCGGCGGCGGTTGTGGCTCTGCGGCGGGCAGCACTGGCGCCGCCACAGGGGTGAGAGGCCGCGATGGCGCTTATAGTAGTAAGCGTCATGATGGAATAGTGGCTTACTTGTACTAGTATACTACTAGTAGTGTAGTACCCGGGGAATCCCAGTGCCCACCAACAATAGTACGAGTGTGCTGACATAGGAAGGATGCATCAGTGTCAGAAAGAAAATGGAGCCGCCGCATCTCTGATGTTCCAAAGGCAGGCGGTGATGGTGAATGGATGGGGGCCACACCTCGTTACTAGTTCCTGTGGTGAGTGGTTGTGCGCGCCGCGCGTTCAGAAAGCGGTGACGCGGACAAACCGCTCTACTAGAGTCACCGCACAACATCGTACTCAACAGCTCCACTGAACCGTAGGCGGACCTCATCGGATTCAGAACCGAAGCATGCAGGCAGGTTTCGAGGACGAAATTACAATTGCCTGTAGGGAAGGGCAGAGTTTGCTACAGTAACCTCATTCTTGCCAACAACAGGTTGGGAGTTCGGACGACTTTCACTGTGCGGGTGTGAGGGCAAACCCAATTCCCCATCAGCATTGCGAGCCATGTGCTGTCACAAACTAATATCCCACGCGCCTGTGGTGAACCTGCGATGAGGGGCGGGGATTGGGTGATATTGTGAGAGGTCTTGGGGTTCAGCTGAGTCAGCTGTGTGAGCAGAACCCCCTCAGCGTTTGCTCAACGTTGAATCCACTGGTTGCAATCCCGCAGCAGCGTTGTGTACGGTGTATGTGAATGTGCGGTTCACGAGCGAGCGCATTCTAACACGTCACTGAAGTTGCATCATCGCGCGAGGCTCGCGCGAGCGATGATAAGCCCTTCGTCGTCATTCCAATGCTGACGCGCGCTGCCAGCACCCGACAATCATCGCGAAGCCATCATGACATGCCACGCCACCCCGCAACAGGTACTTGTTGCGGAGACATTTTTTCTCACTACTAAAGCCTCTCCAGCGAGCTTCCCATCCGCGTGAGGGAAAACAACCAGTCACGACAAACGGGTGTGGGACTGAAATATCATGGCACAGGAGCCCAGCACGTTGCTCCCCTGCCTGGCGTTTTTACTAGTAGTACTAGTAATACGTCAGAAGACACATCAGCCCAACCACACAATCAGAAAGCACCATTCATCGCCAGCTGCCCATCAGCACTACCAGCTGTTGACGGCGCCTGAGCTTCGGATGCGAGAACAAGCTGCTGCGGCCACGAGTGATGGCTTTTGGATCAACGCACACGGCTGATGCTGCTGCAGCTGCTCCCGAGGTACTGATGGAGCCTGGGCGAGTGCAGCATCGCTCGGCTCAGGCTGCTCTTGCCGCATGGTGCCTCGTGTCGGCCCTCCTCGTCTCACCTCCCGTGGTGGTCAACGCTGAGCCTTTGCAATCTACGCAAGGTCGGAGCCACCACTGCCGCACTTCTGTTGCACTCGTACTGCTCCTTTGCTTCCTCATGCCTTAATCATATCGCCATGCTCAGCTTAATAACGTCTTGGTGGCTCCTTCAAGAATCCCTTCTCTCTAGGGCCTGCCAGGTGGGTTACTGCCTGTTTCAAGTTGTGCCTCTCTGTCCATTCATTCCTTGAATCCTGATGAAGCCTCACATTTCCATGACCCTCTTCCGTCTCACCCACGCTCCCTCCTTCCCTCCCTCCTTCCCTCCCTCCTTCCCTCCCTCCTTCCCTCCCTCCTTCCCTCCCTCCTTCCCTCCCTCCTTCCCTCCCTCCTTCCCTCCCTCCTTCCCTCCCTCCTTCCCTCCCTACCTTCCCTCCCTCCTTCCCTCCTCCTTCCCTCCCTCCTTCCCTCCCTCCTTCCCTCCCGCCTTCCTCCCTCCTTCCCTCCCTCCTTACCTACCCTCCTTCCTCCCTCCTTCCCTCCTCCTTCCCTCCCTCCTTCCCCTCCCATCCTTCCCTCCCTCCTTCCCTCCCGCCTTCCCTCCCTCCTTCCCTCCCTCCTTCCCTCCCTCCTTCCCTCCCTCCTTCCCTCCCTCCTTCCATCCCTCCTTCCCTCCCTCCTTCCCTCCCTCCTCCCTCCCTCCTTCCCTCCCTCCTTCCCTCTCCTCCTTCCCTCCCTCCTTCCCTCCCTCCTTCCTCCCTCCTTCCCTCCCTCCTTCCCTCCTCCTTCCCTCCCTCCTTGCCCTCCCTCCTTCCCTCCTCCTTCCCTCCCTCCTTCCCTCCCTCCTTCCCTCCCTCCTTCCCTCCCTCCTTCCCTCCCTCCTTCCCTCCCTCCTTCCCTCCCTCCTTCCCTCCCTCCTTCCCTCCCTCCTTCCCTCCCTCCTTCCCTCCCTCCTTCCCTCCTCCTTCCCTCCCCCTTCCCTCCCATTCTCTTCACTCCCTCCTTCCCGTCCCTCCTTCCCTCCTCCTTCCCTCCCTCCTTCCCTCCCTCCTTCCCTCCCTCCTTCCTCCCTCCTTCCCTCCCTCCTTCCCTCCCTCCTTCCCTCCCTCCTTCCTACCCTCCTTCCCTCCCTCCTTCCCTCCCTCCTTCCCTCCCTCCTTCCCTCCCTCCTTCCCTCCCATCCTTCCCTCCCTCCTTCCCTCCCTCCTTCCCTCCCTCCTTCCCTCCCTCCTTCCCTCCCTCCTTCCCCTCCTTCCTCCCTCCTTCCCTCCCTCCTCCCTCCCTCCTTCCCTCCCTCCTTCCCTCCCTCCTTCCCTCCCTCCTTCCCTCCCTCCTTCCCTCCCTCCTTCCCCCTCCCTCCTTCCCTCCCTCCTTCCCTCCCTCCTTCCCTCCCTCCTTCCCTCCCTCCTTCCCTCCCTCCTTCCCTCCCTCCTTCCCTCCTCCTTCCCTCCCTCCTTCCCTCCCTCCTTCCCTCCCTCCTTCCCTCCCTCCTTCCCTCCCTCCTTCCCTCCCTCCTTCCCTCCCTCCTTCCCTCCCTCCTTCCCTCCCTCCTTCCCTCCCTCCTTCCCTCCCTCCTCCTTCCCTCCCTCCTTCCCTCCCTCCTTCCCTCCCTCCTTCCCTCCCTCCTTCCCTCCCTCCTTCCCTCCCTCCTTCCCTCCCTCCTTCCCTCCCTCCTTCCCTCCCTCCTTCCCTCCCTCCTTCCCTCCCTCCTTCCCTCCCTCCTTCCCTCCCTCCTTCCCTCCCTCCTTCCCTCCCTCCTTCCCTCCCTCCTTCCCTCCCTCCTTCCCTCCCTCCTTCCCTCCCTCCTTCCCTCCCTCCTTCCCTCCCTCCTTCCCTCCCTCCTTCCCTCCCTCCTTCCCTCCCTCCTTCCCTCCCTCCTCCTCCCTCCCTCCTTCCCTCCCTCCTTCCCTCCCTCCTTCCCTCCCTCCCTGCCTCGCTCCCTCCTCGTTCTTCCCGCTCGCCTCCCTCCCTCCCCGTGTCACCTGGCAGTGGCATTCCTGCAGGACTGTCAGGCGGCATGGGGGAAGGCCATGGATGGCTGGAGTGGAACCAATCCCAGCTGCGAAACTGCAATGGGCCTTATGTGCGATGGCAACGGCATGATCACAAGCATGTGAGTTCGTTCATCACAGGGACAGTAAGCCTGCCATGGGTGGAGCGGAGCACACTCTCCATTGCATTCGGTGCTGTTTTCGTTCGCGCTCTTTTCTCTCTTGTCTCCTCTGCTCTGCCCACTCCTCTCGCACTCACTGGAGAGAAACACCTTTCTACCCAAGTCTCTTTGTCCCACTTGACATCGGTTCTTAATCTTCTTGTTTTAGTATCTCTTCTCTTTTTACAATGCCTTTTATATTTCATTTTATGTTTCTCTCTGGGATTTGTGTCACTGGCAATAACCTATGGACATCATCTGTTGCATTGTCTGTATTCCCTTCAGGGAAATTTACTTCAACGAGCTTTCAGGCAGCATCCCTAATACCATCAGTGCACTCGGACAGCTGACGTCCCTGTAAGCCACACACGAGTGAGAGATACATGAGCCTTACACGCTCGCTCTTTCAACGCACGTCTTATAAACTGCTATGCAGAATTGCCTGATCTGAACTGATAAGCTCCATATGTTGTCAGCATGATTTTTTTTTTATTAAAAAAAAAAAAAAAAAAAAAATCCGTTGCCCTGTTTGCACGTGGCAGAGCTCTAGTTGGAAATCAGCTTACTGGTGGTCTGCCCAGCACCATTGTCTTGCTGACGAATCTAGAATATCTGTAAGCCCTCCAATTAACGCGTTTAGATGTTTCTATTCCCATTGCCTCCTCTCCCATCTCCTCTTATAGCGCTTACTATGCCATTTCCCTCCCTCCCCGTGACCCTTCTTTCCATCTCCGTTCCTCTTTGCCTGTCTTTTCTTCTGGCACTACCGTCAAACACCCCCTCTCTCCCTTCTCCTCTCTTTGCCTCATTCTTCTTCCCTTCTCTACATATATCTGACACCTTTGCGCCTGTGGCTCACCCCATTCCCTTCCTTCCAGGTTGCTCGGTAGAAATAACCTCACTGGCGGAATCCCGTCTAACATAGGCACTCTTCTTAAGCTGCAATATTTGTAAGCCATGCGTTGGCTGGCATTGCCTGGCGCTATCTGCTTTGGTCAGAACTACCTCCAGCAATTGTGGGCTTGTTGATTTGGACCCCGCTTACTGCCTCCTTTGAATGTGGCTTTTGGGATTTGCGTGACTGGCAATAACCTGTGAACATCATTTGTATTGCCTGTATTCCTTCAGGGATCTTTTCAGCAACCCACTTTCAGGCAGCATCCCTAATAGCATCAGTGCACTCGGACAGCTGACGGGCCTGTAAGCCACACACGAGTGCGAGATACATGAGCCTTACACGCTCGCTCTTTCAACGCACATCTTATAAACTGCTATGCAGAATTGTCTGTTATGAACTGATGAGCTCCATATGTCGTCAGCATGCATGTTCTTCTTTTCCCTTTTCTTGTTCTTTCTTCGTCTCCCTGTTTGGACATCGCAGTATTTTAATCAGTAATCAGCTGACTGGTGGCCTGCCCAGTACCATTGTCTCGCTGACGAATCTAGAATATCTGTAAGCCCTCCAATTAACGCGTTTAGTCCCTTCTTCCCTCCTCCTACTATTCAATATTGTTCTATTCCCATCACCTCCTTACCCGTCTCCTCTTATAGCGCTTACTATCTGCAATTCCTTCCCTCCCCTTGACCCGTCCTTCCATCTCCGTTCCTCTTTGCCTGTCTTTTCTTCTGGCGCTATCATCAAACACCCCCTCTCTTTGCCTCATTCTTCTTCCCTTCTCTACATATATCTGACACCTTAGCGCTTGTGACTCACCCCGTTCCCTTCCTTCCAGGATGCTCGGTGGAAATACACTCACTGGCGGGCTCCCGTCTAACATAGGCGCTCTTCGTAAGCTGCAGATTTTGTAAGCCATGCGTCTGGCTGGCGTTGCCTTCGCTCGCCTGCGCTTCTCCTTCGTGTTTTTTCATGTGCCTTTCTCCTCCGACTGCCAGACAACCTAACCCCCACCCCACCCCACGTGATCGCACTCTGTTGTGTTGAATTGTATATCTCAGCCAACTTTCTTACAACGGATTTTCAGGCAGCATCCCTGACAGCATCTCTGCTCTGGAACGTGTCACTTTCCTGTGAGCTTCTGATCAAGTCAAAATGTGTGCTCCCTGTGTAGTTCACCTCACATGAGAAGTTCGATGCCATATACGGTACACAGACGGAGCTGATACTCAAGGCATCACGCCTCGTCGAAACTGTGCAATAGAGATGCCACGCCACCTGTACATACCTTGTGTCGGTCACATGGGGGGCCATGGGTTTGGTGTATGAGTGCCAAAGCTTCATTGATTCACGTTTCACCCACTGATGCACCGATTTCCCACTAGGTCGTTTACATGAATCTCCTACTGATACACTTCCACAAGCATGTGCATCATTTGCAGGGCCCTTGATGGGAACCAATTCACTGGTGGTGTGCCACTTGCCATTGCCTCACTCACGAACCTCAAGGCCCTGTAATACCTCTCTTCTATTGGCTCCTGTAATACCTCCCTGCCGTTGGCCTCCGAGGAGGCCAATTTCTCTCCACCCTGCTAGGCTCCCCTATCCTCCTTGTGGGCTCCTCTTTTCCCTCCTCTTTCCCCGCCTCTTTCCTACGGTCTACACACCTTGGTGAGTGGGCCCACCCTCCTCTCGTGCTCGCTCTTCTCCTCTTCTCCCCGTCCCATTACCTCTCATTTCTATCTGCCCACTCCTTGCCTTGTCATTTTCATTATTTTCTTTGCCCACTCCTTGCCTTGTCATTCTGATTTCTATCGGCCCACCCCTTGTCTTTCTATTCTCATTTCTATCTGCCCACTTCTTGCCTTTTCGTTCTCATTTCTCTCTGCCCACTCCTTGCATTGTCATTCTCTTTTCTTCCTGCCCACTCCTTGCATTGTCATTCTCATTTCCCCCTGCCCACTCCTTGCCTGTCATTCTCATTCCCCTCCTCATTTTTCTCTGCTCATGTGTAACGTCTGCTTGACCTCACTGCCCCCCTTGGTTGCAGATTCCTCCATCGGAATCCGCTAGCTGGCTCTATTCCGCCTCAGATGGGTTTCCTAACTCGACTGGACACCTTGTGAGCCTTCTGACGCTCGCTCCACGGGCCCCCTCTCTCGCCCCGCGTCTTGCTCTTGTCGACTCAAGTCGTATCAAGTAGTCTCAAGTCATGTCTCTCTCCTCCTTTCCTTCCTCTGGTTTGAGGTCCCATGACATTCTTCAGCTGCTACTCCTGACTCCTCATCTTCATCTCGTCCCTTTCCTCTTCTCTCGTCCCCTTTGCTCTGAATCCCGCCCCTTTCCTCTTCATCCCCTCCTCTTTCTCTTAATCTCGTTCCTTTCCTCTTCTTCTCGTCCTTTTAGCTCATCCTCTCATCTCCATCCTCCATCCCTACTTATCATATCATGCCATCCTCTGCCGCATCTCCTGCTGTTCTCCAGGAAACTTGAGTACAATCAGCTTTCGGGCAGCATCCCTGCTACCTTCTCTAATCTGAAAAATCTCTACTTCTTGCAAGTCACTATGGGTGTTCATGCATGCTTGTATGCATGCCCCATCCCTGTCCCTCCAGTGTGCATTTAATGCAGAAAAACTGCCTGTAACCCAAGTGCCGGGTGCTTTGAAAAGCAGGATAGATTATGTACTTGCAACACGTCTGTTCCTTGTGTATATTCCACATGAAGAGCACATAGGCCGCTGTGCATACGCTACTGAATGGTGTGGAGATTCTGCCGTCTCGCTTCTCGCATCCTCCTTGGGTGGTTGTACCTGTAGGAGCATCCATGGCAACCAGCTCACTGGTGGGTTGCCTGGCCTTGGGTCTATGACGAGACTTGACACTCTGTAAGCCTCTCTGCTCTGCTGCTACCATCTCCTCTCCCTTTGTTTCATCCTGTCTTTTTTCCAGTCTCGTCGTACACTTATTTTTGTTTCCCAACTTCCTTCTCCACACTTTCTTCCTCTTTATCTCACTCGTTGCCTCGCCTCGTCTCTGCTGAGTCCTGACACTGTTCATTTCTCCTTTTACACAACCTCTTATAATTTCCTCTTCTTTTTGTTTGCCATGTGTCAGGTTTCTCAACAGCAATCAGCTCACCGGACCTCTCCCTTCCAACATAGGATCCCTCACAAGTCTCGAAGTCATGTGAGCCCGGTGCCCCCTTCTTTCCTCGCTGGTCTTCCTCCTTCTCCACACCCGCCCGTTCTCACTCAACTTGCCGCAGTTTTCAGCAATCTCCTCGCATGTAACAATTGTCCCCTTCCTTCAACCCCTTTCCAGAGACCTTTCGTACAACTTTATTTCAGGCAGCATCCCTGACAGCATCAGCTCTCTCAAGCAGATGACTCATATGTAAGTGTTTGATTTGCACTCGCTTCTCTCCAGACTCCAAGTGCAAGGGTAGTGCACCGCACAACACATGTGCTGCACCTTACGTGAGCAGCGAGTCTTTTCTGTACCATCTGTTTCTGCCACAGTGCTTCTTGCTGTACAACACCGCACGGCCTGATGTCACTACCTTCTGGTTACAGGAGTATATTTTAGCAGCTTACTGGTGGTCTGGCCACGGGAACAGGGTCCATAATTAGTCTATTGACCTTGTAAAGCCCATCTTCTCTGCTGCTCTCATCTCTCGACTCCCAGTTTCGGTTCCTCCCAATCTTGTGGTTTCAGCTCTCAATGTCTATGTCTCCCGTTGCTTTCTGTTCACTTCTCTGCCCTCTTCTTGTTTGCCTGCCTGGTCGCCTTTCATACCGAATCTTTCCTCTTCTGCTTTCCTCTCCCATCACCCATTTCTTTTACGCTCTCCTCCGCACTACAGCTCTCCCCTCATGTCGTGCTTACCCCTTCTACTTACTCGACTTACTCGTTGTTGTCACTCACCTTTCTTGCTACTCATTCCCGAAACCCTTATCTTAACTAGTCTCCTGCCCTCATCCCTATTTACATCTCTGCTGTGTGATATTGTTTGGAAGCAAGACCTGAGGACATCACAACCACAACCTTTCTGGTAATGTTCGTTTTCTGCGCGCCCTGGTCATCTCATTTCTTCTCTGCAGGTATCTTCACCGCAACCAGATATCAGGTCCTCTCCCTTCTGGCATAGGTGACCTCACCAAGCTGCAGATTCTGTGAGTCGGTTTCCATGCTCTCATCCTCTTTGCGCCCCTCCTCCTCATTGCCTTGACGTTTCGCTTTCCCCCTTATTAGTCCCTTCTGTATTCTCCACATCTTGTCTCTTTTCTTCTAATTTCCGCTTGTTCCAAACAGTCCTGTGTACCAATGCACGGGAATCACAGGCAGGTTAAGATTCAGAACAAAATAATAACGCTAGAGAAAGGGGCCCATGACCCTAAGGGATAGGCATGAGCAGGGGGCAAACACGAATATGTTCGTGCTCGCCCAGGGGGAATATGTCACCTGGGCGAACCATACGGTGTTTGGTTCGCCACGAACACTTTCAGGGAAAAGGGTGTTCGCCTGTTCGCCTCTAGAGGCGAACACCCTCATGTTCGCCCAGAGCACGAACATGTTCGTGCTCGCCTGTCACAGCCCTCGATATAGTCACATTTACCAGTGTACAGCCCTAATCTGGCCTTAATGTTAAATTCGCCTACTGTTTCAGCAGGGGTTGGTGGAATCTTGTTGGCCTAAACCCCGAATGGCACTATAAACCCTTAGCTGAAATACAATATATTCTCCCTACTATTTATGCTACCCTATTTGTGTAGTTTAGGCTGGTGTAGGGATGAGCAAGGGGCGAACACGAACGTGTTCGTATTCGCCCCTACACGAACACCGCCGTTTGCCGAACCGAACACTGTTCGGTTCGGCGAACACTTTGAGCAAAAAATGGTGTTCGCCGTTCGCCTGTGAAGGCGTGTTCGGGCGAACCTTGAACACGTTCGTGTTCGTCGCGGGGCAAATTGCAGCAGCGGCCCGAACACGAACATGTTCGGGCGAACATCGAACACTGTTCGGCGAACAATTTAAGCCAAAAAAAAATACCTGTTCGGTTTTTTGCTCAACCCTAGGCTGGTGCTTAGTGTTGCTGGTGGGAGTATGGGCTGTGGGTGGGAGGATCGTCAAGGTTTGAGCTCAAACTGAATGTCCCGCAACCTAAAAATGTTGGTCACGGCGGCAAACACTTTTGTGTTCGTTGACACCCTCAGACGAACACGAACATCTTCTTTTTCGTCGCATCTTGGCCAGCCGCGACGAACCGAACGCGAACATGTTTGCCCCGAACACTTTAGGCGAAAATGTTCGAGGCCAACCAAACAGGTGTTCGCCCTCCTGCTCAAGCCTAATAAAGGGTCCACGGTTCCAAAAGGCGAAACGGTTGAGCCTCGCGCAACGGTTCGGCCAAGCCTTGTGGTCCTCATGCGGAAGACATGACTTGGGCCCGCTGGTGGGTACCACTCCAGTGCTGCCAGTATTCATGAAGCAGGATGGCTGTTTCTGCTGAGGCCGGCGTGTGATGAGTCGATTTTTGAGTCGACTCAAAAGTGACATGGCTTTGTCCCGCTGGTGGGTACCACTCCAGCGCTGCCAGTATTCATGAAGCAGGTTGGCTGTTTCTGCTGAGGTCGGCGCTGCGTTGAAGCACCGTTTGGCCGCGAGGTTTATGCAGGCCCACAGGTAATTGAATGAGCACCCCAGGTGAGGTGTAGGTGTAGCCATAGGTTTCCACTGCCATTGCAAGCGTTCCTGTTGGCGCATTTCTCTTCCTCGCACGTTGCAGCCGCCTGTGCCTCCCAACCAGGAGCTCGACAAGCGAGCGGGCTTGGTTGGTAGGAAACAGGGTCGGTGCCCATGATGTCACACATCCACAGTTCCCCAGTGTCGGGATGGCGGGTGGCAACATCCGCTAATTTGTTCTCAATCAGGGAGTTGATGATAGTTTCCCTGTGGACCTATCCGGTCACATTCATCCCGAAGAGCATGGTGGGTGCCAATTCTGCTGTTGTGTTTTTTTTGCAGTGCATGAATTGGATGGGGAGGCGGGCGGCTGGGAAAGTGGTGGCCTCTTTTTCTGTCTCTTATCTTCTCTTCACCTCCCTTCTCCTCTCTTCTCCTCTCCCCTCTTCTGTTCTCTTCTCTACTCCATTCCCTTCTCTACAACATTCCCTTCTCTACTCCATTCCCTTCTCTACTCCATTCCCTTCTCATCTCGTCTCGTGTCTTCCTTCCATCCTGGTCCTCTGTTACATGCGTCTTGTCTCCCAGCGATCTCCGTTACAACAATCTCTCAGGCAGCATCCCAGCTAGCATCAGTGCACTACAACAACTGAAATTCCTGTAAGGAACATGCGAGTGACATAACGTCCATGCCTCATTTTGGATAGACTCTGTCTGCAAGTGTAGCAGGCTAGCTGTGTGACATGCACATTCAATACGTGATGCACAAAGTTCTTATTGTTCCGTCCATCCCTCAACAGTGCACCTAGTCCACTGTCTGTATCACGAACTCCTCAACTTTGCAACTTTGCAGCAACCTTTCCACCAACTGTGCTTTCTCGTGGCTAATGTCCCAAGGGCCAACTCTCTTTGATCTCAACAGGAGTCTCTACAGAAATCAGCTCAATGGCACCATACCTGATGGCTTAGCTTCACTGACAAATCTGGTGACCTTGTAAGACCTGTCTGTGTTTGTACCACTTGGCGTTCTGACCGCTACCAGCCAAAAACATTTTGTACTCTTTACTACTAGCCAACCAGAGTTTGCTCAGTCCTCCTCACTGTTTCTGTCTGCTTACGCTGTGCACTTTCTACCTTCTCTGATCTTGCGATTGACCTGTTACTTGTTCTCTGCACTCAATTTCTTCTCTACACGTTTCGTTCTCCACTTTGTACTCGCAACCCTGTTCTGTTGATGAGTTTATTCTTTCTCTCTTTCTTCTCCCTCACCTTCTTTAAACTCTTGCCTCCACTTCTCTGTCCCTCTTCTCGCCTTTAGCCTCCCTTCAACGTAGTTTCCTGTAACTCTTTTTTTGTTGTGACTCTCATATTAGTGAAATCTCCTGTATTGCCCGCACGCCTCACAGGTTTCTTCACTGCAATCAGCTCTCCAGCTCAATTCCGTCCAGCATAGGCGCCCTCACCAACCTGCAGACCATGTGAGTCATTGCGCATTCATCTCGTCTCTCCGTTTCTCCTTGAAGCCTCATATTTCCTATCCTGCAATCCTGAATCCTGCATCTTCCCTTCCACTTCATCGCCCCCTTTTGTTACCTCCTCTAGCTGCAATTCTCCTCACAACTGCTTTCCTGTGTTGCTGTCTTTGTTGCATTGGGTCCCCCTCAGTGACCATGTGAGTCACTGCGCATCTCAGTCTCGTTTCTCGGTTTATCCTTACAAGTCTCATAAGTCGAATCCTGCAATCACAGTTCTTGAATCCTGACTCCATCCTTTCATCACAGACTTTTGTACCTCTCGCAACTGCTCCCCTTCTCACAGCTGCTTCTCTGTGTTTCCCTCCTTGTGCATTGCATCCCCACCCTCAGTGACCTTTCTTACAACCAGCTTACCGGAACAATCCCTTCACACATTAGCACCCTAGGACAACTCACCTTCCTGTACGTTACACTCAAGGGAAGCTTACAGCATCATATTTCCCTTGAATTACGAGCATTACGCAATCTACATCCATCGACTGCTTCTATTGCGCATGCAAAACACATGTCCCCGATGCACCCAGGACGATTTGACCTTCTGATCTTCTGTTTGTGCCTTCCTCCCTTCTCTCCCATTCGTCTCGGCAGCGACCTGTCTGTCAACAAGTTTTACGAAAGCATTCCTGACAGCATCACAGCACTCAGGGAGCTCACCTTCCTGTAAGCCACCCACACACACAACTTAACTGCTTGCTGCATCCGCTCGGATTTTGCCTCTTTATGTATACTTTGGAGTGTGCGCATGCACGTGCACGTGCGTGTGCATGGCCATGTTCGAAAGAACACCCTGTTGGACCACGTGGACTTGAATTGATGATGCTGGTACATGTATGTGCATGTGAATGCTCGATCCGTGCCTCTGCCTGATGTGCATCCTGTGCCGAGTTATGAGGCGCCTCTAAAACAGGCTGCTAAGATATATGCATTCTGTACCTGCTTCAACCCTTAACTTGCTTGCTCCCTCCTGCCTGTAACCTTGTGTCTTTCTCTTTAATGTGCATGTCCCTTTCTTGCTATTGATTCCCGCAGCAACCTCTTCAGCAATAAGCTCATTGGTAATATACCCTCGGCCATTGGTTCGCTCTCCAATCTTGTGACTCTGTAAGTCCTCTCTAGCTTGATAGTATCTGTCCCTGTTTCTTATATCAATGCTGCTGCTTTCCTGCATTGTCCATCTCTATTCTGTTCCACAGTTCTCCATATACTCATACGTATACCTTTGCCCTTCGCCTCTGTTTCTCCACACATTTGGTGCCTTTTCTCTAAATACCAGTGATCTGTCAACAAACCAGCTTTCTGATAGCATCCCTGACAGCATCAGTGCACTCGGCAAACTCACTCGCCTGTAAGCCCATGCCTAACACTTCTCGTCTTTGCTTCTTGCCTCTCCTTTTGACAACTCATCTTCACCTGCAATTGGGTGTTATTGTTATATTGGCCTCCTTTTCCTTTCTTCCTCCCTTCCCTTCCACAGCTCTCTCTTCATCAACCGGCTAACGGGGTCCATACCTTTCAAGCTCGCCTCGCTATCGAATCTCATCAACCTGTGAGACAAACTGCGTTACTTCTCTCCACTCACCTCCGTGTTCTCTCTACCACGTCTCGCTCTCTGCTGTTTTCCTCTGTTTTCAACCCCACAGCATTGTCTCAGCTCGATGCTTCTTCCTTCTCATACTTACTGCTTGAGTTCTTTCCCTATGGCCTATGGACCTGTTGTTTTCCCCTCCTGCCCTGTGCTCACAGGGGGCTGTTCAACAACTATCTCACAAGCTCTGTGCCTAACGAGATTGGCTCACTCAACAACCTAGCCATGCTGTAAATCCCCTCCTTACCTTCTGCCGTTTCTTTCTTTATACCTCCCTCCTGCACCTGCTCGCCTTCTCTTCCCTTCTTTTCGTATCCACCTTTTCCATCAGCCCATCTTCCTTCTGCTCTCCTTTCCCTGTTGAGTTCCAGACTTAGCATCTCCTCTCCTTTCTCCCTCACATCTCCTCTCTCTCCCTTGTACTGATGCAACGCCTTCCCCATTCTTCCACTGAATCCCTCGATGCACGTCTTTCCCCCCACCTTATCCCTGCCATTCCTCATGCCTTATAACCTGCCCTCCGTGCAGGGACCTGTCCAGCAACCGTCTATCTGGAAAATTTCCTGACTCTATTAGCTCCCTCAACAAACTCACTGTCCTGTACGGCTCATTTGCCCTTGCCTGCTTTGTACTGATATATATGCCACACGCATTGCGCCAAGCAATTCGCTCTCTCAGCTTATGGTGTCCTCCATTCAACCCTACTTCCCTCTAAATTGCTGCAAACCAGCTGCAGTGTCACACACACGTTGTGGAATAATTTTAGTCTACTTCCACTGGGAATACCTAGCATTCGGCGCTTGCATCGGGACTGATAACCTTGAAGCATGTCCCATCACTGAACTTTTGACAGGGTGTTGGATCAAAACGAGCTACAAGGCAGCATCCCAGACGGTATTTCCTCCCTTGTGGCCCTCAATCGCTTGTAAGACCACTCAACCTCCACGCAGCATGCCTGATTTCTCCGTTTTCATGTTCTAGACGCTCATTCTCCAGGGCTGTTTTTTAGGTGAGTGCCTCTGCCTAAGTGCTGCCTGGTTTTCATCACGAGCATGTGCATGTATCTATGCCGCGAGCAGTATACAATTCTTATGTCTTGCGGAAAAAAAAAAAAAAAAACGTTTCCTGCTGCCCTGCTGAACTTGCTTGCCATTGAACACCCCACTCCAATCCCCCCCATATTCCAACATTAGTGCGCTCCCAGCAACACTCCGACTGCTCTCTCTGCTCCTCTATCTCCCAGTGAGCTACAACGCAACCAAATCACAGGATCCATTCCAGATAGCATTCAGAAGCTCTCTCAATTGGTACACCTGTAAGTTCCCTCTTTCACATTTCAGATATTCTTGGTGACAGTATTCCGGGTATCATTGTGACAGCATTCAAACACCATATGATTGTTACTCCATCTTGGTTCTTTCGTCTTCTATGAACTGTGCGTCGTTTGTCTGGCATCAGGTCTCTGTCTTTCAACCAGCTGTATGGCAGAATTCCTGGCACCATTACAAAGCTCACGAGTCTCATTCAGTTGTAAGCCACACTCTGCTTTATGAGACTCATGCTTGCCTTGCCGATGCTAGTCCTTAATCTTGCCATTATCCCCACACCCCCACCTCTTCACATCCCACCTGCACATGCCGCCCCTCCCCAACTCTTCTCCCTCTCCTCACATCCCCCTCCCAGTGACCTCTCGCACAACTTTCTCACAGGTCCCATAATGAAGCCTGCATCTCTCACCAACCTGGACTTGTCCAGCAACTACCTCTCAGGCCCTCTGCTGCCTGCTCTCTGCACCGCATCTTATGCTGCCAACTGCTTCACCCTCCCTGTTGGGTGCACTGCCGGGCCTCAACGCGAAGAGGCGGCGTGCAATGCATTCTGTGGCATCTCAACCCTTGCTGACTCTGCCTCAGCTGCTTGCAGTGGCAATGGCGAGTGTTACCCTGACGGATCCAGCCTCGTCCCCACGTGTCTGTGTGATGCGGGGTTTGAGACGTTTCAGCGTATTAGCTGCGTTGCTGAAGGTGAGGAGGGCGCACAGCAAGCATGGCACTAAGACAGACACGTACAAGAGATTGGGATTTTACAAGTATTACCGGAGACACTAAGCATCCTGAACCATGGACACCAGTCCTTCGTCGTTTTCTACTCACCCTTTCACCTCTCTCTTTCCCTCCTGGCCACCCCCTCCCAATCCCTCCCTCCAGGCAAGAGCCAAAACTATTCTACCAGTCAGCAGATTCTCCCCCCCTCCACCACCCTCACCGTCGGAACAAAGCCCGAGACGGTAGGGAGATTCACCGGGGCACCAGTGACCCTATTTGCGAACGGGACCGAGAAGTGCGGTGTGGAGCTTGCTTTCAACGCCACCTTCTCCTTCACCCTCAGCCCTCATGTTTCGGGTGGCAACGGCTTTGCGTTCGTTATCAGCGCCACTGCTAGGGTCGGGGGCCGTGCTGGTGTGGGGTACCAGGGGATGGACAGTCGGAGCGTGGCGGTTGAGTTTGACACTCTAGATAATAAGGTGTACAGGGATTTGCGCCAGGGTACACGGGGCGTGCATCACGTGGGGCTGAATATCGCGGGCAAGGAAACATCGATAGCTGCAGTGATCTCCCCGTTTTAGCTGAACACTGGATGGGAGTACCGAGCATGGGTGGAGTATCTCCCTGGGGAGCCTGGCACGATCCAGGTGTTTCTTTCTGACACAGCAGAGAAGCCGGTGCAGCCGTTGCTCGAGAGGAGGGTATTGCTGTGTGCCGTGCTGCGAGGTGCACAGCAGCAGCAGAAGAAGCAGAATAAAGCGACATCGAAGCCGCTGCAATCATTCTTCTTTGGCTTTGTGGCGTCCACTACCGTTTCTCCGTTCCAGCTGCTTGTGATTCGAAGCTCCACAGTGAATACAGGCAAGAACCTTCCCTTGTGCTATTCGTTAAGAATTCTCAAGGGGTGACACTATTGGTGGTTGTAACGTGATGTGGGTCATGCTTGTGAGTCTGGACCTTGCAGTGTGACGCATATAATATAGACCATACCATACAAGTGGGGCATGTGGTTGCTGATGGTGGGAGAGCAAGAACGTGTCATCTGGTGTGGTGATCATGATGACCTTGTGATGGTACCTGTGGGCATAGCGACATGGAGAAGACAAAGGGGTGCTGCTGCTGCTGCTGTTCCTCCAGCCGCCTCTTTTGATGTCCCTCTGATACTAAATGATGCTAGCTATCAGCATTTTCCTATTCTCATGCACCCTCTTGCTGCATGCCACTGATGTTCGCTTGTTGCCTGTCTCCCCGCCCGCTCCACAGGCCTGCCTTTACCAAGCCCTGTCGATGTTCAACCTGGTGAGTTGCTGTCTCTCAGTTCCCTTCTCTCCTTTCATCTCCTCGCAGTTCCCTCCTCTCCATTCGTGGCTCTCCTGCTGATAGATCTCATCATTAGCGAGTTGTTAGACATTCCAGCGAGCAGCAGCACCCATGTCGCTGGAATATCTAACAACACAACCCTGCTGATAGGTCTCATCATCAGCACAGCTAAACCTCACGAGCTATCACAAGCATTGCACTCGCGAACCATCCTTCATCTCTGCTATCGCCATTCTCTGCTCCCCAGCCAAAAATCCTTTGCTCTAGATCGCCTTTCTCTCAAGATCCCTCCACACATCATGCCTCTATCATGTTCCTTCCGTGTATTTCCAACTTACGAATGCCTTCCCGTTCACAACTTCCCCTTCTTCCATCCCTCCTGACTGCCTCCCTTCCACAGCCTACGGCCTGGAGTTATCAGCTGATACATACGTGCCCATGAAAAGCAGCCTGTTCACGCGCTATGCAAGTGCCGACTACGTCATGTCCGCCAGCAAGAACGACTCGTGGCGATTCCGGGACTTTCACTCCTGGGACTCCGTGCCCTTCCTTGGCTGGCCCGTCAAAAATCAAGAGGATTGCAGTGAGTAGGGTGAGAGGGGCGCGTGGAAAGGAAGCTGTGGGGGGTGATGGGGCCTTGGGAGGAGAAGGCCCAAGAGGGATGTGTCCCAGGGGGTGTGCAGAGGGAAATAGTGCTCCTTGTACACTGCTGTTCACTGCATTGCACATAATACGCAACACGATACTGTCCATATATGAACCACCTCCTGATTCCACGCCTAAAGAATGAGTGCCTTCTGTTTATGTTATGTCGTCACATTCTATCCGACTCCCATCCTATGTCTCGTCCTCGATTCTATTACCTTCTGCTTGTCCTCTTCATCCATCACAACACTCCGTCGCGCCACTTTCTGTCAGATGCATGCTGGGCATTCGCAGTGGTGGCGAGCATAGAAGCAGCATACGGCATTGCTACGAACAAGGAGGCACCGCAGCTGGCAGTGGAATCTCTCTTCACAGCCATGAACCTCTCTTCCTATGAACACCAGTGCAAGAATGGTGGCTCCCCTACAGAAGCGTTTGAGAAGTTAGTCGGTCTGCCCGACGGGGGACTCAAAATGAGAAGCACCGTCACAGGGCAGATTGCGGTAAGATGGGAGTAGGCGAGGAGAGCAGCTGAGCTGATGGAATGCTTTTTTTATTGTGCTCCCCTTGTGTTTGGGGAATTTTGATTGCTCTTGAAGATTTTGTGAGTGCCCTTACTTGATACGTTTGAGAGATTTCATAGCTCGCCTTTCATGCTGCGTCAAGCCTCCTTCTTGAATGATACCGGTAACTCCCACCTTCACCTGTGGTCCTCTGTCACATCCTCCTCTCCTTACAACCCCTTAACTTGCTCGCCAGGGTTCGCTGTTCCCGGTGCAAGGATTTGAGCGCACACAGTTCAAAGGGTATTTGGGACTCATGCATGCAGTGCAGCGGCAGCCAGTGGTGGTTCATATCGAGGCCTCTGCCACCTCCTTCGTACAATATGATGGGGTCAGTCGTGCCTTGCCAGCAGCTTTCAAGTTTGACCGCTTTATTAGAACTGGTGTGGTGGTGCAGTGTGATCTTGCTTTCAATGGTTCACTGGTGTGGTAGGCAATTTCTCTTCTAGTCGTGCACGAAGTCTCTCTTTGTTGATTGCCTCCATCCTTGCCTCCATACTTGCCTCCATCCTTGCCTCTATACTTGCCTACATCCTTGCCTCCATACTTGCCTCCATACTTGCCCCTGTCACTTATTACACGCCAGACCTTCAAGTATCAGGATCCTGGGTGCTATACGGGGAGTCTGAACCATGCTGTACTCGTTATTGGCTACTACATTATTAGAGATGACGGCAGCCAGAACCGCATAGCGCCTCCGTTTTGGATCATCCGCAACTCGTGGGGAGTGGGATGGGGTGACAGGGGCCACATGCGCATGGACATTCAGGGAGGGGATGGCGTGTGTGGCATCAACGTGCTGCCTGGCATTTACCCCATTGTCAAGAGTGAGAAGCGGTTATCCCTTTACCCATTCACAACAATGCGTTTCTCCTCAATCTTTCCACATCACACCTGCTCCGTGCTATTTAAGCCCACTCACATTTCCACCCACCATTCCACCATGAGTCCACCCCACCCCACCACACGTAAATCACTCCCCATTCCTTTCCCATGTGTCTCTAGCCGCACAAGAAGGTGAACCAGACACCTGTCGTATGGTCGCATTTTAATTCACACATTCAATATTCTTGTTACCCATTCGAACCCCATGTGCCCTGGATCACATGCTCCTTCCCAGTCTCCGGGGACCCATGCGGTTCAAAGAGCTTTCAACAGGACTTAGACCCTCAACCCACCATGAACCCGTGTGGCCGCTTCAAGTGCCGGCCTGATTCAAAGAGCAAAGGCAACACCTGTGACTGCAAGCTTCCAAAGGCGGCCAGGCAGCCGTTTGTAGAGGTCCGGAACGGATACCTCTCCAACACATGTGCCTATGGTGAGAGAGATATGGATTCCTTCCTTTCCCCTTGGGTCATGCTCAAATACAGGTGATGGGTTTGCTGGTGTGTTTGCCTACAGTCACCAAAGCGTTTTCCTACAGTCGCCAGTGCATTTGCCTACAGTCACATATGCATTTGCCTACCAGCTAATGCATTCGCCGATGCGTTTGCTGGTGTGTTTACCCACATGTGCAATACAGCAATAGGTCCAATTCTCACATCAACTTTCTGAACCTGCCCCGTCCCCATACCCATCCGCTTTCCCCCTCAATTCTTCCTAATCTTGCGTCCTCAACCTCCTCCTCCCTCCCTCCCTCCACCGCCCCTTTTCGAGACACACCCCTCAACCTTCGCTTTTTTTCCCTACTTGTCTGCAGTGGACGTGTGTGGGTCATACTTACGCAATCCCTGCACCGTGGGCACATGCATCAACGATGGCAAGGGCGCCTACTCCTGCGTCTGCCCTCCCAACTACATCACCACCACAACCATCGACAACTTCCCCACCTGCGACCCTGGTGCTGCCGTGCTACCTGCAACAGACACATGGCCTGGCTTGGTGCTCTAATCCTTTCCTTCTTGGCATCACAGTTGCTGCAAGCGCTGGTGTTTCACAACATAATCCTTTTTCACGAGACATGAGGCACCACCAGTCCCGTTATCTCTCAGTGTTTTCCTCGTTATCCTCGTTCTCTTCTCTCCCGTCCTCTCTCAGTGAATGAGTCAGTTAGCAGCATCGTAGTAAGCGGGGACAACTGGCAATGCACTGATGTCTATCCTGCCATGGGCCTCACAGCAACCAAGTTCACTCAGCAGAACATGGTGAGGCATGGGTAAGACAGTCGGTTTAAATGCGCGTAGGGCCATGGGATAATGCACGGGTGGGTCCATGGGGTAACGCATGGTTAATGCCAAGTGGTAAGTTGTGGCTAGGGCGTATGAGCATCAGGGGCAGGAAAGGAGGTGGGTGGAAGGACATGGTTGGAATCAGGCAAGGCATGAAGGGGGCACAGGTATATCTGAGCGGATCGTTTCTTTGTGCCAACTGTCTGCGTATGTAAGATTCATATGACACTGTGTAATTGGGTGTTTCCAATCACTCTCTCACTGGTTGTCTCACCCATTGTTCTCACCCATTGGTCTCAACCATCAGTCTCAACCATCGGCCACCCCTTGGTCGTCTCTCACACACTACTTGTCTCTCAACCATTGGTCGTCTCTCAACCATTGGTCGTCTCTCAACCATTGGTCTCACCGGTTGATCTCGCTCATTGGTATTACCCATTGTTGTCTCATGCAGGCAATCAACTGCAACAAGCCCCTCCAGAAGAACACAGTTCTGCAGGTGATCGGTGGTCCCGCCATTCCCTGCACTGCCTTCTTTTACACTCTTAAGGTAAGAAATCCCTGCCTTGCTATAATGTCTGCCGGACTTTTATGATCAATCTAATAGCATGGTATGTGCCATGAACTCTGTCATTGTTAAGGTCAAAGACTGAACCTGTCTCACATGCTCCCCATTCTCCCCCTTAAAACATCCAGGGGGACAGCTGCTTATCCATTTCCAGCCGAGTTGGGCTCAACCAGAGACGCCTCACGGGTCTCAACCCTGGGCTTGACTGCTCCAAGGCCGTGCTTTCAAGTCGACTCTAAAGCACACTGAGCTTCTCTCACATGCTCCCATTCTCCCCTCCTCAACCTTGCCCTGCCCCAGGGGGACACCTGTCCCTCCATCGCCAGCCAAGTGGGGCTCAACCAGAGCCGCCTCACGGGTCTCAACCCTGGGCTTGACTGCTCCAAGGTCGTGCGGCCCGGTCAATCCGTGTGTGTGGAGCGTAATGCCACATACGCCTACACCGTTCCTCAGTGTGTCAAGTACGGGATGCTGACCAAGCAAGACACGTGTGAGCGCCTGCTCGAGCGTATGACGGATAGAGATGACTCTTCCCGTGCGAATTCTGCGAGTCTGTGGGCCCAGCTGTACCGCAACAATCCTGGGCTGGTCTGCTCTGACCCTATTCCGGACTCGGTTGCTTCTGCTGGCAGCAACGCTGGTGTTGAGGTGCGTGGTGATCGGGAAGGGGGGCGGGTGGATGAAATGCAGATGGTGAGGAGAGGAGGATTGTGAGTTGGAGAGGCAGGGAGGGAAGAGTGTTGGCTGTATGAATGTGTGGAAGGGAATGTGATGCCATATCGTCAGGGAGTTTATAGATGTTTTGCTATTTGCCAAGGTAATTTGAGGCCACCACACAAACATCTGAGTTATTTGAACATCTGCCTTTGCTGCGCTTATTTTGCTTCTTCTAGTTGCCCTTGGCTCTCTTTCCCTTGTTGGCCTCCTTCCCAAACCCTTTCTCCCCCTTAGTACCTTCCATGTTCTCACCCTCCCAACGCCTTTCACCCTCTTTGTACATTCCATGTTCTTTCCCTCAAACGCCTTCGAACCCATTTGTACCTTCCATTTTCTCACACTCCCAAATTCGTTCACCCCGTCTGTGCCTTCCATGCTCTCACCCTGTGAACTCCTTACACCCCATCAGTACCTTCCAGATTCGCACCCGCCAACCCCTCTCATCCCGTTTTATCCTTCCATGTTCTCACCCTCCCAACGTCTTTCACACCCCCTCCCAACGTCTTTCACACCCCCTTTGTACCCTCCATGTTCTCACCCTCCCAGTGCCTTTCACCCCCCTTGTACCTTCCATGTTCTCACCCTCCCAACGCCTTCCACCCCCTTATTGCCTTCCATGTTCTCGCCCTGCCAGGTTTGTCTCCGGGCAGAATATTGGCCGTTCCAAGTTGGCAGATGCAGCTTGGGCAGGGCCAAGCCAGTGAAGAAAACGATGGATTGTACAAGTGCTTACGCAATATACAATCGAGATACGACAATTGGAATGAGGCAGTACTTTGAATACAACAAGAGGGAGTGCACTCGAAATGTGAATGAAAATAGCATCTGTGTGCCAGTCCAGAAAAGATAGGGCAAAAATGGAATGCCGTTTCGTTTGGGGGTACTTTGTGTTCTTGGTTTGCATTGTTTCCTTTCGCTTTTAACTCGATTGGTCATTTGATATTCTGTTAGCTCTAGTGCAATGTATATAATTTGTGTATTGTTTTATAAGCTCCCTCTATAATAAATAAAAATTTGTTGAATAAACAGTAAAGAATTTCACGTTACCGGTATGAGCCTGACGAGACGACGCCTTCCGGTTCAGTCCCGTTCATTCTCGCTGACTACAATAACATAGATTGTTCCGAAAAGGTGGGTTAAGATAGCATACTACCGTCCGTATGTGTCCCACTGAGGGGACGTTACGTTAGCAAGCATGTTTCTGTCAATACGCAAAAGCACGATTCAAACCCCACAATTCTGTGTCAGAATAATATATAATTCTATATATCGTTCTATAACTGCCTGTAGTGTAGAATACTGTAGTCATATAACTTTCTGTTTGGTGGTGCACCTTTCTTCATTCTTGCCTATTTGTACTGCTCGCTCTATAGTGAACCTCTTTTGTTGGCCAACTTTCTCCTCTCGACACTCTCGTCAACCCCCTTCCTAGCACCTAGGGTTTCCATGCAGGGCTCTTGCTAGGATCTGAGGACGTCTGATTTATCAGACGGGTCCCCCGGGCATTAGACAAGGTTTTGTCTGATCCTGTTTGCCAAATCAGATGAATCCAAAAAAGTAAGTCTGAAAATCAGACCATCAGACCAAATTATGTATATTTTCGAAAGTGTTACACTTTCTAAAATGACTTATTGTGAAAGCGCAGCAGCTTGTACGCAGCACTTAAAGGCATCGTCGAAGCGCTATTCGCCCTTCTCCGACTACAAAAGAAGGGGTTTCGGCCATTTGGCCTCACCCACATTTTCATTTTTGAACTTTCAAGTTCAGTTTTTGCCCGTCACGCTGGCGAAGACACGTTCTCTCCCTCGCTTCCATTTTCCCTCTACTCTTCTAACGGACATCGTCAACCACAACCTGTCAACGATGGCTCCTACTAATACCAACCACGACGAGGCTACAAACGGGAACGCCCGACCTTTTTCCGAGTCCGGAAAAAAGTCCGGGGAACCCGACCGACGCCTGAAAAGGAAGGCGCCTGCCACTGCTGTGGAGGTCCTGCTCGGAGGAGGAGAGCCGAGCGGGACTCCCGCTCCTGCACCTCGCCCCAGTCAAGAGCAGCGCGTGGAGCACGCGCCTGGCGAGAAAGAGACAGACGCGGCTGACGTCACGCCAGCCGCGTCTGACTTCGCGCGTGGCACGGGCACGCGCGGTCAAAGCAGTCCCGCGCGCGACGGCCATGCGCCAGCACCCGCCCCAGTTTCGACCCCCCCGAGTCTGTCGCCGGACCAGATAACGGCGCTCCTGGCGCTGTTACGGCAGCATCAAACTACAGCAACTCGTTCGATTTCGGCAAACGATACAAATGTATCTGCAAAACCGGAGAAGAAATGCGAGTCATCCCCGCCTCCTCGCGCCACCAAGATGCCGCGCCATGCTGAGACGCCTTTCTGTGAAAATAAGAACAAGGAATGAATGAACTAGAACAGAGTTGGGTACAAATATGAAACCCTAGAAACCTGTACCCCTTAGTGTCTACCCCACTACAGCCTACATAGGCTAGGCCATATATGTCTGACACACCCCCATAGGCAAAGTGGGGGAGAACTAGGGGTCACAAGACCTGTCAAGCAAAGCAAAGCAAGCTCAGGGTGGATCACAACGTCACCACACATTCCGAGCACAAGTTCAAAGGCCACAAGGCCAGTTCACATGCAGGATTATAAATCAAGGTGAACAAACAAGACAGTGATCACAACCTAGCAAGGGTAAGCAAGCAGGTGCCGGTATATATAGATCTTAGTACAAGCAAAGTCAAGAGGTAAGCAAGTGAGGCCAAGTAGGCACAAGACCTAACATAGTACAGAACCGCTGATCATCACAAGGCTGAAGTGCCTTGGTAAAGATATCAGCAGTGTTGGCCCGAGAGGCCACGTAAGCAAGGCGCAGCTGACCACGCTGCTGCAGCTCACGTGCAAGAAAGAAGCGAAGAGCAATGTGCTTCATTCTGTGCTCCAGTCTGTGCTCCTGACACAAGGCCAGCATGGCCTTGTTGTCTACGTACAGAACTGGAGGAGAACGAGGCGGCTCTCCAAGGTCGGTCAGCAGGTAGGTGTGCCAGCGTAACTCCTGTGCAGCCATGGCCCCTGCGTAGATCTCAGCCTCACAGCTGGAGCTGAGAACAGAAGACGAGCGGGTAGACCGCCACGAAACAGAGCCGGAGCCAAAGCTGAAGGTGTAACCCTGTGACGACCGCTGCGTAGCCAAGTCGTCAACCCAAGACGCGTCTGCGTGACCAGTGAGAACCACTGGACTCCGCCCTCCAAGCACTAGCCCCATGCCCGACGTACTGCACAAGTAGCGCAACACCCTCTTAGCTGCATCCATGTGCTTTGGTCGGTGTCTCCCAGGAGCAACATAGCGTGCCAGGATGCTAAGAGGGTATGCCAGGTCAGGTCGAGTGCAGGTCATCAGGTACATGAGGCAGCCAACAAGCTCTGGGTACGGGCCACTCGGCTCTACGGACTCATCCGAAGGCAGAGCTGAGAGCGAGTGGCGAGTAGACAGAGGAGTGGCCTGAGGCGAGGAGTACGTGAAGCGGAAGCGCTGAAGGACCTGCTGCACCATGTGTGACTGAGTCAAGGTAATGGTGTGCCGTGCTCTGTCCCGGGTGATCTGCAAGCCAAGATAGCTGTGCAGCTCACCCAGGTCTGTGCACGTGTGTCTCTTCTGCAGCTCGGACTTCACGTGGGCGGGTCCAGCAGTGTCAGCAGTAGCAAAGACCAAGTCGTCGACGTACACGAGGATGTAGAACGGCGGCAGAAATGTGACGGTGCGTAGAAACAGCGACGGGTCAGCAGTGGAAGGAGCAAACCCAAGGGCCGCAAGCGTAGTCCTCAGTGTGTCGTGCCACTCACGGGGCGCCTGGCGGAGACCGTAGACTGGCCGCCGGAGGCTCCACTGGGTACCAGGAGGAAACGACCCAGTGAAGCCAGGTGGGCGGCGCAGCCAGATCTCTTCGTGCAGGCTGCCCTGTAGGAAAGCAGTGCTGAAGTCAAGAGAGTGAAGCTCGTAGTCGCGCTGAGCGGCTATGTGCAGCAGCACCCGAAGAGTGGTCATCTTCGGGGTGGGAGAGAAGGTCTGAAAGTAGTCAACTCCCTGCCGCTGACTGAAGCCTCGAGCCACGTAACGCGCCTTGAAGACAGGCGGAGAACCCGGCGGCCGCTTCACCCTGAAAATCCACATGCCACTGACGATGTTCGCCCCAGGTGGGGGAACCTCGTCGACGTAGGTGCCTGTGGACTTCCAGGAAGCCATCTCTGCGTCCATGGCTGTCTGCCACTGAGAGGAGTAGGGACCCTCTATCGCCTCTGCGTAAGAGCGCGGGGTCGGGATGTCTGGTGCATCCGGGTCTCCCTCAGGGGCAAGCAGCATGGAAACGAGATGAGGTAAAGCAGCAGCAAAACACTGGAACTCCTCCTGCCTGTCCTCAAGGACGTCCGTGCTAAGAGCACACTCACCCCCGACGGACGGAGGACAGACAGACTCAGACTCAGCAACAAGACTAGCGGCGTAGTCAAGACGACAGTGAGCAGCGAAGTCGACAAGCTCAGCAACTAAGGCAGACGCAGCAGTGGACTCAAAGGAAGGGTCAGTGACAACAGTGGCCAGGAGACGCGTGACCGTAGGACTAGCAGCACGAAGGGAGTCAGACTCTGGGTCAGCAAGAGCAGGAAGAGAGGACGCAGGAGGAGACGGCAAAGGGACACGCTGTGGAGCGGTGGACGGACGCAGTGCCATCTGGTGCGTGCCGGGGACAGGAGGAGGACGCTGACGCGAACCACGACGACCAGTGCGAGCAGCGCGAACAGGCGACGCAGGACGAGACTCAGGCTCACGACGCTCAGTAAGGCCTCCGGTAGGACCAGTGTAAGGAGAGGGAGCAGGCAGAGGGGAGGCAGGCTGTAAGTGTAACTGTGACTGGACAGGCGGTGGACACTCTAAGGAAGGCGCAGGACCAGTAGAAGGCGGGAGACCAAGAACCTGCTGAAGGAGCGGAACGAAGTACGGCCGCGGCCGCGCAGCGCCTCCAGAAACAGCAGGGACAGCACCAGTACCCACAGCGGCAGCGCCAACTCCAGTAGCACCACCAGCTCCACCAGCACCTCCAGTAGCTCCAGCAGCGCCAACTCCAGCACCCCCAGAAGCACCGGCTCCAGCAGCACCTCCAACGCCAGCACCTCCAGCAGCTCCAGCTCCAGCAGGACCACCAGAAGCCTCAGCAGCTCCAGTAGTGCCAGAAGCACCCGCTCCAGCAGAACCGCCAGCTCTAGACCCTCCAGCAGCACCAGCACCAGCAGCACCACCAGGCCCAGCAGCTCCAGTACCTCCAGTACGAGCACCTCCGGGACTAGTGGCTCCAGAACCCCCAGCAGCTCCAGCAGCAGCAGGACCTCGAGCGCCCGCAGCACCACCAGCTCCAGCAGCACGGCTCCAGCGGTGAGCAAACCACTCGCGCAGCTGCCGTGGAGAGAGTGGCTCCCGCTGGGACAAAACACCCGAAGGACCTCCACGCGCAGCACCTCCAGACTCCACACGCGCAGGCTCAACACCCTCAGGCTCCGCGCCCCCAGACTCAACACCCCCAGTCGCAGCACCCCCAGGCTCAGCACCCCCAGACTCAGCACCCCCAGTCGCAGCACCCCCACGCTCAGCACCCCCAGACTCAGCACCCCCAGGCTCAGCACCCCCAGACCCGGCACCCACAGGCTCAGCACCCCTAGCAGCACGAGAGTCAACGGCTACCTCGACGGGCTCGACTGCGTCTACCTGGGACACACCTGAGGGGGCAGGACCCTGAGGGGGGAGGGGGTCTACCGGGGGAGGACCTGGCGCAAGGAAGAGCGGCGGGGGGGGGAGGGGGGCAGTGCGGTAGGGGAAGAGACGGTAGTAGGGAACCGACTCGTCAAACGTGACGTCCTGAGAGGACAGAACACGGCGCGAGGTGGGGTGGTAAAACTGCCAACCAGGCGCGTCAGGGGGGAAGCCAAGGAAGACGCAGGGAACAGCACGGGAGGACAGCTTGTCCGCAGACAAGTCGCGGACGAAAGCTCGAGATCCCCAGACACGGAACGCAGACGCATCGCCAACCTTCCCCGTCCACCGCAGAGTAGGGGAGGTCTCCGGCATGGAGACATAGGGCTGGAGGTTGATCTGATGCGCCGCGTACTGAACCGTGAACGGCCACAGAAAATGGGGAGCAGCCGCATGGATCATGGACGTACGAGCGACGTCCATGACCATGCCAATGCGGCGCTCAGCAATCCCATTTTGCTGTGGAGAGGCCGGAAGCGTGAACGTCTGGCGGATGCCCTCCGCACGACAGAAGGCTCGCAGAAGGTCGGAGGAAAACTCTCCACCTCTGTCGGAGTGCAGACGCAGAACAGGAAAGTCCGAGCCGAAACTCTCTCTGAGCTGGAGACGGGCAGCGCGGATCCAGTCAATCAACACCTCAGTGACCTCACCCTTGCGGCGCAAGGGGAAGACTGTGGTGTAACACGAGTAGTCGTCAACAACCAGCAGGAAGTAACGCTCGTGACCCTGTCCACGGACGCGGGCTGGGCCCCACACGTCCATGTGGAGAGTCTGCAGCGGAGCCTCTGTCGGAGGAAACTCGGAGGAGTGGGGAGCGGCGCGCTGCCGGCCCTCGACGCAGGGAACACAGGTAGGGGCAGGCCCCGGAGGAAGGGGAGGGAGGGACCGGGGGAGACCAGAGACAAGGACACGGGAGGCCATGCCTCGGAGACGAGGCAGGGAGGGGTGACCAAGGCGGTGGTGCCAGAGGAGAGTCTGGTGAGACAGGAGGCGACAGGAGCAGGGGGCAGACTCAGGACCAGACCGGGACGCTGCAGCAAACACCTGACTCGACGCGGCTACCTGGCCAGACTCAGCGACCGGAGGGGACATGGTAGTCAGGGTGTACAGGCTTGACCCAGGCTGACGGGTGAACGTGGCCAGGTGCCGGCCCGTCCGAGTACACGAACAGTGGGTCACCCGCTGACCTCCAGGAGTGAACTGGTCAACCCACGCGTCCTGAAGGTCAGCTCCACTCACCAAGTTTGTGGAGAACGAGGGGAGGTGGAGGCCAGACAGAGAGCCAGACGGGACCGCCGGACACGGCAGAACCGTGGAGGAGTGGGCAAGGACCGGACCCCCAGAGGGGTCAGCCAGAGAGACTGCCACTGGCCGACTGAGCGGCGAGAGTGTGGTGCAGTCGCGAAAGAAGGAGCGGGAAGCACCCGAGTCAAGGGTGAAAGTGTGCAAGGCCGCAGCAGGCGCAGTACCAGAGAGAGCAGACTCACCAGCACCTGGAGCAGCGGACTCCCTAGCGCCTAGAGCAGCAGCCTCACCGGCAGCTGGAGCAGGAGACGCACCAGCACCTAGAGCAGCAGCCTCACCAGCCCCTAGAGCAGCAGACTCTATACCTGGGTCAGGTGGCACACAGAGGTAACAGGCACCCTCAGCACTAGTAGGTAATGCATACATGGCAGTGAGAATAGCATCATAGTCAAGAACATAGATACCTACCCTCTGCCTAAGCAGCTCCACCCAGTCAGGGAGCTCAGCCGCGTCGCCAAACTCTGTACGCCAGGCATCGCTCAGACGGGAGAAGCAGCGGGACTCTGTGTGACCAATCGTCCCGCAAGGCTGACCAGTCCGAGCACCAGTGCGAATGACGTACGGGCAGCGCGCAGTACTCCGTGACCCTCTACTCTGAGCGTACCACTCACGAAGCTGCTGGGGCAAAAGGACCACGCGCGGACGCTGCTGCAGCTGCACCTGGTCACTACAAGAAGCTCCCGAACGACCCGCTCCAGGGCGACTCCCACCACGGCCACCCCTACAACCCCAACTAGCGTACCACTCACGAAGCTGTTGGGGCGTGAGGGACTCACGCGGACGTCGCTGGAGCTGCATCTGGCCACCGCCAGGAGCAGCAGTAGGAGTAGTAGCAGCAGTAGCAGCAGTAGCAGCAGAAGCAGCAGTCGCAGCAGTAACAGCAGTAGCAGCAGTAGCAGCGCGGCCACCCCTACAACCCCAACTAGCGTACCACTCACGAAGCTGCTGGGGCGTGAGGGACTCACGCGGACGTCGCTGGAGCTGCATCTGGCGACCGCCAGGAGCAGCAGTAGCAGTAGTAGCAGCAGTAGCAGCAGTAGCAGCAGAAGCAGCAGTAGCAGCAGTAACAGCAGTAGCAGCGCGGCCACCCCTACAACCCCAACTAGCGTACCACTCACGAAGCTGCTGGGGCGTGAGGGACTCACGCGGACGTCGTTGGAGCTGCATCTGGCCACCGCCAGTAGGAGCAGTAGCAGCAGTAGCACCTAGGGCAGCAGCACCTAGGGCTCCTCTTTTTTTTTTTTTTATAATTATTTATTTATTTTAGGGTTTGGCAGGGCGCACTCGGCGCTGCAGAGGCGGCTCGCAGGCTGCAGGGGTGGCTCGGGCAGCAGCGAGGGGGGGCAGCGCGCGGCTCCCCAGGGCGCCGCGACGGGGCAGCGGGGGGGCCGCGCGCAGCTCCCCAGGGCGTCGCGACGGGGCAGCGGGGGGTTGCGCGCGGCTCCCCAGGGCGTCGCGACGGGGCAGCGGGGGCCGAGCGCGGCTCCCCAGGGCGTCGCGACAGGGCAGCGGGGGCCGAGCGCGGCTCCCCAGGGCGTCGCGACGGGGCAGCGGGGGCCGAGCGCGGCTCCCCAGGGCGACGCGATGGGACAGCGGGGGTCGCGTGCGGCTCCCCAGGGCAGCGCGACGGGGTAGCGGGGGGTCGCGTGCGGCTTACCAGAGCAGCGCGACGGGGCAGCGGGGGGCGACACGAGAGTCGCAGAGGCAGCGCCCACAGGCGACACGCGGCTCGGCAGGGCAGCGCGCTGGCTGCAGGGGCAGCACCCACGGGCTGCAGGGGCAGGCACTGATGCAGAGGCAGCACCCACGGGCTGCACGGGCAGGCACGGCTGCAGGGGCAGCACGGTCGCAGGGGGAGCACGCGGGCTGCAAGGGCAGCGCGGCTGCAGGGGCAGCTTAAAAAAAAAAAAAAATTCAGTTAGGGCAGGGCGGAACGTTCGGTGGGCCCTAGGAACGATTTTGCTCTAATACCATGTGAAAATAAGAACAAGGAATGAATGAACTAGAACAGAGTTGGGTACAAATATGAAACCCTAGAAACCTGTACCCCTTAGTGTCTACCCCACTACAGCCTACATAGGCTAGGCCATATATGTCTGACACTTTCAACCCGGCACCCGCGGCACCTGTTGAAGAGCCCGAGGAAGACAGCGACAACGACAGCGAAAATGGTGAGGCCCCTCACGACGCCAATTTTCCTACCATCCTCGAACATCTCCCGCCTCTCCCGTCTCTTAACTCGAGCGTGGCTGCAGCATCGTTCACCCGCAAGGGTGTTCGCGAGCAAGCTGAAGTCTTCGAGGCCCTGCTGGCCTACCTGAAGCATGCCGACTTCAAGGCTCGCCATGGAGACGTCGATGGCGCGCTCACCCACCTCGCTCAAGGACAAGCGCTCATCATGAAGCGCTTCGAGGTGCTGCAGGTGGCGGATGCGGCTGGATTCGACACCGCCGATCGTTATCAGCTCTACCAGACGAAGAGCATCCTCACCTCCCGCCCGTTCAAACAGGCGGCGGCGGATGTGGCGGCGGCTAAGAGGAACTACGGCCCCTATGCTCGCGGAACCCGAAGCCAGGCACGCGAGGCTACATCGTTCAACCCCAAGGCCTCCATCCTCGCTGCCTGCGGCACCCGGCCCTTCAAAGGCTCCTGCTTTCGCTGTGGGCAGATTGGGCACATGGCCAATGCTTACCCCTCGGGTGGCCCGGGTGCGCAAGGCCCCACACCCGTGGTGTGAGGGGTGACTACCAAGGCTCAAGGCGTGAGGCCTTTGAGTTAAACCCCCGGGTGGGGCAGATGTGACTGCACCAGGGGGTGCTAGGCCAGGGGCCAGCCTGGGGAGGGCAAGGACTAAGGGTCTTAGGACTCAAAGTCCTTTGCCCGCCCATTAAGTGTTGGGGAGAGCGCGAGAGCGCCTATCTCTTTTTGCATGTGTGTAGGCCTTGGTGGCCCTTTGTGCTTTGCTTGTGTGTAGGCCTTGGTGGCCCTTCTTTCTTGCTTGTGTGTAGGCCTGGTGGCCCTGCTCTATGCTTGTGTGTAGGCCCTGGTGGCCCTTATTATATGAATGATAATGGGATATGTGACCATGTTCCAAAAAAAAAAAAAAAAAAAAAAAAAAAAAAACCACCACCAACAAACACCCACATAGTGCCATGGAAGGAGCACTAGAAGGATCTTGGAATCCAGTGTGTGGGGCAGCCGATGTGCCACCCAAGGGTGGCTGGCTGCAATCCAGCCCCTAAGTTCCTGGACTTGGTCTTGGCCCGTCACGATGCACAATGAAAAAGAGCGAGAGAGAGAGAGAGAGAGAGAGAGAGAGAGAGAGAGAGAGAGAGAGAGAGAGAGAGAGAGAGAGAGAGAGAGAGAGAGAGAGAGAGAGAGAGAGAGAGAGCGAGAGAGAGAGAGAAGAGGGAGAGAGCATGAAGTGTGGCTCTCTATCCTGAGCAAAGCACAATGCGGATACTCATGAGACAAGCAGGGGAGTGGCCCATCCCATATGCCTCGGCAGAATCGAGTCCGTACATAAAAAAAAAAAAAAAAAAAAAAAAAAACACGTGGAGATGGCAACTTACCAAAGGCGGAAAATAGAGCGCACATGGGGACGCCCATGAACACATCAACTCTTCGCACCGCCAATCACGAGCAGAAGGATGGCCTTGTCGATTCTCGTTGACCTACTGTCATGCCCCAACTGTGCATTCGACATCGCATATTGTCATCCTAACTCAGTACTTGGGAATCATCTTATCAATGGTTGCAGGTTTCACAATCCTGGACGAACACCCCGATTGTGACCCCTACGAGAACGCAATTACTGATTTACGTATCACGTTCATGAGCGACCGACTCAAGCACGCATTTTCATGGTGGTGCTCGTGGTGTACGAGCAGTTTCATCCTCTCCATCATCTCAAAAGGTTACTGGCTTCCATGGAAGGTTGCCCCTCCCAATCCATTCTCCGCACCCAACCACGCAGGCGCCTACGCTCATGCGAGCTTCACACGCGATGCGATAACAGATCTCTTGGCATCAGGAGCAGCAGTGGAAGCTCGCTCTGTTGGTGAGCTCACTTGCATCAGCCCCCTCAACGTCGTGGAACAACGCGACAAATGTCGGTTGATCTTAGATCTGCGTCGCGTGAACCAGCACCTTGTGGTTCCTAAATTCAAGTACGAGGGCCTTCACCGCGTGGCAGAGTTAGCTCAACGCGGTGACTGGATGTTCTCCGTGGACCTGAAATCGGGGTACCACCACGTGGACATTCACCCGACGTGCTGGAAGTTCCTCGGCTTTCAATTCGAAGGCCACTCCTTCCACTTTCGGTCCTTACCTTTCGGTCTTGCAACGGCCCCGTTTGTCTTCACCCAATTGATAAAGCAGTTGGTTACGAGATGGCGTGCTAGCGGCGTTCGGGTTGTCCCGTACGTCGACGACATTCTCTTCCTCTGCAAAGGTCACGAAGCCGCACAACGCACATGCTCGACGGTTGTGGAGGATCTGCGGCATGCCGGGCTTGTCATCAACCATAAAAAATCCTTGCTTATTCCGACCCAACGCCTTCGGTTTTTGGGTTTGGAGCTGGACACATCGACATGCACCTTCTCAGTGGGAGAAGAGCGACGCACACAGCTGAACGCGACATTGGCCGCCCTCGAAGAAGCATGTCATGCTCACCGACCAGTTCCCGTTCGCCAAGTGGCACGCGTGACTGGTATGCTCGCATCGATGTCCCTCGCTCTAGGAGCCACGGCACGGGCATTCAGTCACAACTTACTCCAGACAATTCACAAAGCAACTTCATGGCACCAACGAGTGGTGCTCACACAAGAGGCAGTGCAGGAGTTGCAGTTCTGGCGGGCCGAGTTCGACCACTTCAACGGAGCACCGTTCCACATTCAGCAGAGCTTCGGCGCGGTGCTGCACGTGGACGCCAGTGCCCATAGTTGGGGGGCGACGCTAGCAAGCTTCCCAGGCTCCACAATAGAAGCCGCGGCAACTATGCCTGAAGCTCTGCGCTCGACGTCGAGCACTCGTCGCAAACTCGAAGGCGTTCTTTGGGCTCTTAGAGCGTTTGAAGCCCACCTAAATGGCAAGCATCTACTCGTACGAGTGGACAACCAAGGGGTGTTCTTCATCCTACGCAAAGGCGGGTCTCGCTGCCCGGAGCTCACGCGCATCTGTCAAGCCCTGATCCGTTTTTGTGTGCAACACGGCACTCGCCTCGCCATAGAATGGATCCCAAGATCGCTCAACACGCATGCCAACACACTTTCCAAATTGCGAGACCATGACGATTACACTCTGAAGCGACCATGGTTCCGACTCCTCGATAGGCGCTTGGGTCCACACTCGCTCGATCTCTTTGCGAACGCCACCAATGCGCAACTTTCTCGTTTTTGCACAAAGGTGCCCCACCCGGCGGCGCACGCAGTCAACGCTTTCTCCATTTCATGGACCGGGGAACACGGGTTCGCTTTCCCACCCCCTCGGTTGATTCCGGCGGTGCTGCACCACGCACAACAAACGCGAGCCAGAATCACCCTCATCCTCCCCGAATGGCCCGGAGCTTTTTGGTGGCCCCAAGTTCACCCAACGTCCAACGGATGGGCACCAGAAGTCAAGACCCACATCCGACTCACCAGCGGCAGCCAGTGCCTTGGTGTAGGCACCCACACAACCGCATTCTCCGGCACTGGCCTCCCCAACAGCACTATGCATGCGCTCCTGTTTTCCTTCGAATAGTTATTGAGCACGCTCTTGTTCTCATGGCACAGGCACCATGGTCAGGCTCCATCACCGACTTCTGCTTATCACATCCCAAGTTAGGGCAGATTCGACAATTCGCACGTACGACCCCTACAGGCTCAAGTTTCGCTCCTTCTGCGACCGGTTCCAGCTGTCATTCTTACCGACCGCTGACACAACGCTGGCACTCTACTTGGTGCATGCAATCGAGAAAAAGGCAACAATCTCGATGGTACAGCTCACCTGCTCGGCAGTCACTTTCGCACACCGCATGATCGGAGCTCCTTGTCCCGTCTCAGGCCCATTCATCAGCCAAGTTCGCGAGTACGCCAAACGGCACTGCCCGCGCCCATCCCGGATCAAGGAGCCCGTATCTCTTCACCAAGTCCACGCCATGGCACAACACTACCTATCCGCCAACGATCCTGCAGAGTTCCAAAAGGGACTCATTCCCCTGCTCATGTATGCTGCATTCCTGAGATATTCGGATCTCATGGCAATTCGCTGGGAAGACATACAATTCGAGGAGGAGGTTATGTGGATCCTCATCCCGCGTTCCAAAACTGACCAGGAGGGTCGTGGAATGTGGGTCCCAGTAGCGGCCACACCGGGCCCGTTCTGCCCCGTACGCTGCACCCAGCGTTTCATGCAGCTCGCGCAATACGGGCCTCTCACTCACGGGCCGTTGATCCGTGTCTTTGGTCATCGTACATCGTCATCATCTACACCCACCTCCCCTTCATACACGACCATTCGCAATTGGTGCAAAGAAGCATTCTCTAGGATCGGCCTCAGCGACACCCACTTGGGAACCCATTCATTCCGCAAAGGCGCAGCCACCATTGCTGCGAGCGCAGGAGTTCCAGACCGCGTCTTCCAAAGGCTCGGTCGATGGCGCAGCAGTACGGCCAGGGACCTTTACGTGACAATCGCAACCAAAGACTTGGTGTCCGCCTCCCATCGAATTCATCGGGCTGAAGCCGCACCGGCACCCCTGCAGCACGAGCACGCCATCGTTCGCCAACGACAACCCTTGCTTCACATGCTTCAGAAGACCCACAAGCAATGAAGACGATGCTTATTGCTAGTCAAGAAGCAAGCTTTCTCAATATGTATATTTTCGAAAGTGTTACACTTTCTAAAATGACTTATTGTGAAAGCGCAGCAACTTGTACGCGGCACTTAAAGGCATCGTCGAAGCACTATTCGCCCTTCTCCGACTACAAAAGAAGGGGTTTCGGCCATTTGGCCTCACCCACGTTTTCATTTTTGAACTTTCAAGTTCAGTTTCCCCCCCACCCCCCGCATGCTTAGACATGATGTAATAAACTCTGGTTATATGATGGGCAATGCTGTACTTGAACCACAAGCAATGAAGACGATGCTTATTGCTAGTCAAGAAGCAAGCTTTCTCAATAGTCTGATAACGAGAGCCCTGTTTCCATGCCTCATAGGTTCTAGAACTATTTTAACATTCTGAACGTGATTGGTGATTACAGGGTTTTTTTATCCAGGTTGATTTGATTTGATATATTTGTCAAATGCTGTAGCCTTAGTGAGGTTTGTCTTAGGGGGTACAGATGTTAGGGTTTGTTATATGTACCCCAACCCACATCAATGAACACACACTTTCATTCTTGACATGGTATCACCTAGGTTAGGATCCTGTGGGATCCCGTTCCTCTCGTTCACGTCCGTAGCGCCCGAGCCTGTCCCGTACCCTAGTGCCCGTTACGCTCGTACTGTGCCCTAGCGCCTATCGCGCCTGCCGTTACGTCGCTCTCGTGCCCTCGCGCCCGCTGCGCCTGCCGTTACGTCCCTCTCGTGCCCTAGCGCCCGCTGCGCCTGCCGTTACGTCCCTCTCGTGCCCTAGCGCCCGCTGCGCCTGCCGTTACGTCCCTCTCTTGCCCTAGCGCCCGCTGCGCCGTCCGTCCGCGCCACGCTGCCCGTCCGCGTCGCGCCTTCAGTCCCGTCCCGTCCGTCCGCGTCGCGCTGCCTGTCCGCGTCGCGCCTTCAGTCCCGTCCCGTCCGTCCGCGTCGCGCTGCCTGTCCGCGTCGCGCCGTCCGTCCCGTCCCGTCCGTCCGTCCCGTCCGTCCGTCCCGTCCCGTCCCGTCCTGTCCGTCCGTCCCGTCCCGTCCGTCCGTCCCGTCCGTCCGTCCCGTCCCGTCCCGTCCGTCCCGTCCAGTCGCGTCGCGCTGCCCGTCCGCGTCGCGCAGTCCGTCCCGTATCGTCGCGTCGCGTCGTGTCGCGCTGCCCGTCCTGTCCCGCTGCGTCGCGTCGCGCTACCCCTGCCCGTGGCGCTGCGCCCTCCTAGTCCAGCAGTGTTGCGCCCTAGCGCCCTACTGAGTCATTCTCACTGATTAGGGTTTCAGCAGCAGAACTTCCTGCCACTTTGCTTTTGCTATGGCGACCCCTAGGGTTCTTCGTTTTGACGCTGACGGTAGACCGCTCGAGTTTCCGGTCAGGCTCCTACGCGCGCGTCGCCTTCTAGAGAGTCAGGTCCAGGCGGGCGAGTCCCTCTGGGCACACGCTACTGGCGACCTTCCTGCGCCCGACGACCCTACGCCTTTAGGCCCTGCCCCTGACGACGCCGCCAGAGACCGCTTTACCCGCCAGCGTGCTGACCTGACGGCGTGGAAGTCGCGTGACGCTGCGGCCTGCATCGCTCTTAGCAGCCTCCTCCCTGAGTCTGAGGAGACCCACTTCACTCAGGTTCGCACTGCTAGTGAGTTCCTGACTGCGATCAAGGCCCGCTACGCTACTCCCACCACTATCTCCCTTGGCCGCCTCTTCCTCCCGTTCTTGTTCCCTGACCTCGCCTCGTTTGAGCGCTCGGCTGACTTGATTGCTCACCTCCGCTCGCTCGATTCTAGCTACCGCGCAGCTTGCACTGACACACAGCTTGCACTGCTTCCCCCTCCTATGGCGATTACTATCTACTTCATTGCCACTAGCCTCCCTGACCGCCTTGCCTCGGTTCGTGACACGCTTCTTCTGAAGCACCCTAGTGAGCTCACTATCGAGGTCCTTGAGTCTGCGCTCAAGGACGTTGAGAGCAACCTCCGCTCTGTAGCCTCCGCCTCTGGTGCTGTGCCCCCTCCACTGTTCCACGGGTGCACTATCCCTCAGCTGCCTACCTTTACAGCCTCTCTCGCCACTGCTGCTACTGACGTGACCGCAGCTACTGTTACGACTTCTTCGCGGTCTCGAGGTAGAGGTGGCAAGAGGGGCGGTCAGGGTACAGGTGGCGGCGGAGGTGGAGGCGTTGGCGGCGGAGGTGGTGGGGGTGGCGTGCCGACTGGTGGTGGCGGGAGTGCAGGACCAGGAGAGGCGTCGCGTGCAGCGGCCGGTGACTCCGCTACTGCAGCCGGTGGAGGCGACGCCCGGGCTCGTCAGCCACCTTCTGGTCTGCCGGCCGCGGCGGGTGGAGCAGCGGCGTGGTACCTGGCCCAGCGGCAGCAGCAGCAGCAGCAGCCCCTCCCCTTGCAGCAGCCCCCGCAGCAGCAGCGGCAGCAGCAGGTTTCGGGGCCAGGACAGCGTCAGCCTCAGCGAGGTGTTGTTCACCCTTCGTGCACCTATCAGGTTCTGACAGGTGCTCGCCGAGGCCAGCCTTGTGGCCGCACCCACCCTCCTGGTCAGTGCTTTGCTCAGCTCACTGACACGGTTCGCTTGGCCTTCGGCGTTGGCGGCCCTGCCCCTGATTGGTTACCTCTTGTTCAGACGTATGGCTCCGCTCTTTGGGGCATGTCTGCTTCTCAGTTGCTTGATCTCTTAGGAACTCCTCATGCTATGTATGCTGTTGTTGACTCTAGTGCTTCTGACTCTGTTTACTCGAGTGTTGTTAGCTTAGGTGCTAGTCTTGCTGAGTTGCCTGTTGCTAGTGTAGGCACTTGTGTAGACACTAGTCCAGGCGCTACTTCGGAGGACGCTTCGCTGTCTTTCACTCTGGACTCTGGGGCTTCGCACTGCTTCTTCCGCGACCACACGACACTTACTCCACTTCCTGCGCCAGTCTCTGTGGCCCTGGCTGATCCCACCTCGGGACCAGTCTCTGCTCGCTACACTACTACTCTTCCTTGCCCTACTGTTCCCTCTGGGTCTCTGACTGGCTTCCACGTCCCCTCGTTCTCGAGGAACTTGGTGGGCGTGAGGCCTCTTGTGAGTCAGCACGTGGGTGTGTGGATTGAGCCCTCTGGTGAGACGGCGGTTTGTGTTGACGGCGACACTTACTCGCCTCTTGCCACCTTTACTGCCGAGCCGGGCTCTGGTCTCTACACACTTCACACTGGCCCTGGTGGGCAGCAGCAGCAGCAGCAGCAGCCGCAGCAGCAGCAGCAGCAGCAGGAGCGGCAGCAGCAGCAGCGGCGAGTCCTCCCCCCGGCCCCGGTTACTTCCCCCAGTCTGGTCCCTGCGTCTCACCAGGTTGCTGCGTCCCCCCAGGTAGCTCTGTCTGGTCAGGTTCCCGTGTCTGGTCCAGTTGCTGCGTCGTGCTCCTGCCGGTCACTTGCACACCCCACCGTTCTGTGGCACCACCGGACGGGGCACCCGTCCCTCCCTCGTCTGCGCGCTATGTCTCGTCCGCATCTTGTCTTAGGCCTCCCGCGTGTCCTGCCGTCGCTCCCGCCTTCGCTTGCACCGCCGTGCGGTCCCTGCGTCGAGGGTCGGCTGCGCGCCACCCCTCACTCCTCCTCCCTTCGTCCGGCCACCGAGCCTTTTGAGACGCTCCACTTGGACGTCTGGGGCCCCGCCCCTCGCCTTGGCCCTGAGCGCGAGCGTTTCTTTTTTGTGGTCGTTGACGACTACTCTCGCTACACCACAGTGTTCCCCCTGGCGAAGAAGTCTGAGGTGACTTCTACGCTGATCAGGTGGTTGCTTACCACTGAGGGCACTCGTGGTCGTCGTGTCAGCTGTCTTCACTCTGACCGTGGGGGTGAGTTTCGCTCCGGCATTCTGGCTGGATTCTGTCGCGAGCAGGGCATTCGTCAGTCCTGGACGCTTCCAGAGTCCCCACAGCAGAATGGGGTTGCTGAGCGCCGCATAGGCTTGGTCATGGAGATCGCCCACACCTCCTTGACTCACGCCCGTGCCCCCCATTTTCTGTGGCCCTACGCGGTTAGGTACGCCGCTCACCAGCTGAACCTCTGGCCACGTGTCTCTCGGCCAGAGGCTTCACCGACCAGTCTTTGGACCGGGTCCCCTGGTGTTGCGTCGAGGTTTCGTGTCTGGGGTTGCTTGGCTCTTGTCCGCGACACTTCCGCGGAGAAGCTCTCGCCTCGCGCCGTTCCCTGTGTCTTCCTTGGTTTCCCTGAGGACTCCTCTGACTTCACCTTTTACCACCCTCCCTCTCACCGGTTCTTTGACTCTCGTGACGTCCGTTTCGAGGAGTCCACCCCCTACTACGTCAGGTACCCCAGTCGAGGTCTCCCGGTTCCTCCTCCCCCTCTCTTCCTGACTTCCGCTCCCCCTCCTGCTCCCCCGGTACAGCCTCCCCCCCCTGGTCCCGCCCCGTCAGGTGTGTCCCAGGCTACCCCTCCCCCCTCGGTCGCCCCTCAGGTGCAGCCTCCTTCCCCGCAGTCCTCCTCGCAGCCTGCTGCAGACCCTGTGGGAGCCAGTGCTCGTGGAGAGGGCCCTACTGGTGCTAGCTCTGGGGGTGCTGGAGTTGGAGCTGAGCCCGTGGTTGTAGGAGACTCTTGTCTTCCGGGAGCTGGTGTTGGTCCTGCTGACTTTGGGGGTGCTACGTCTGGGGGTACGGGTGCACCCTCTTTGGGTCCTGGTGAGCCTGGTCGTGTTGCTGTTGGTGGTGCTGACTCTGGGGGTGGTGCGCCAGGTGCTTTGGAGGGCGGTCCCGGGGCTGCCGCAGCCCCCGACACTACTCCTCCCCCCCACCCCTACTCGACCCGGCACCAGGCTCGTGTTCGCCGTGCCCGTGAGGAGCAGCTGGAGTTGGAGAGAGAGGAGAGAGAGTTGCAGCGGCTGGAGGAGCAGCAGCAGCAGCAGCAGGAGCAGCTGCAGAAGCCTCGGCTGGAGCCGCCGCAGCAGCAGGAGGCGCAGGAGTTAGAGCCGCTACAGCAGCAGGAGGAGCAGCAGCAGCCGCCGCGGCAGCAGCAGCAGCAGCCGCCGCCGCCGCCGCAGCAGCAGCAGCAGCAGCCGCCGCCTCCTCCTCCTGTCTCCGGTCTTCGGGCCCTCGGTCTCCCCTCCCGCTCTCCTTCCTCCTCCCCCTCTCCTCCCGTCTCGGGTCCTCCGCTTCCTCCTCCTGACCCCTCTCCAGCTGTTTTCCCTCGTTCTCAGTCTTCGTTGTCCCCTCCTCCTTCTCAGACCTGGGCCTCTCGTCGCTCCCCTCGTGCTCGTCCCTCGTCCCCTGTTCCCTTCCCTGACCTTCGTACTGCCTTACTTCGTTCTATTCCGCCTCGTCCGTCTCCGTCTGTGCTTCCGTCTCCTCCTGAGTCGGCCCTCACTGCTTCGCTTTCTACTCCTGTCACTGACTACTACCGCACGTACCGTCCTGTTCTCTCTCGTGTTCTCGCCTCTCTTGTTACCCACCCTCGTGCCTCTGTGTCCTCTGTCTCCGCTCTTACTGCCGCAGTCACTGAGTTTGCCTCTGCTCGCCGCCTTGACTTCGCCACCAGTCTTGTGGCTGCTCCTCCTTCCAGTCCTCTGGCCGTCGGGGGTGTGTCTGCCCTTGGCTGTGACGCCCTAGAGGACAGGCAGTTTGAGCTAGAGTTCCTGGCAGCCGCTTCCCCTCATCTCTGTGCCATGCTGCTCGCCCCTGAGGGAGACCCCGACGCCCTTGACATACCGACTCCTCGCACTTACGCTGAGGCAGTGTCAGGGCCTTGGGCCTCTCAGTGGAGAGCTGCCATGGACGCAGAGATGGCCTCCTACAGATCCACAGGCACCTACGTCGACGAGGTTCCCCCCCCTGGGGCGAACGTAGTCGATGGCATGTGGATCTACAGGGTGAAGCGGCCACCGGGATCTCCTCCGGTCTTCAAGGCGCGCTACGTGGCTAGAGGTTTCAGTCAGCGCGAGGGAGTTGACTTCTTTCAGACCTTCGCGCCCACCCCGAAGATGACCACTCTTCGGGTGTTACTTCACGTAGCGGCACAGAGAGACTACGAGTTACACTCTCTCGACTTCTCTACTGCGTTTCTTCAGGGTAGCCTACACGAGGAGGTCTGGCTGCGTCGTCCCTCTGCCTTCACTGGCACTTTCCCTCCTGGGACCCAGTGGAGGCTGAGGCGACCTGTCTACGGTCTCCGTCAGGCTCCTTGTGAGTGGCACGACACTCTTCGTTCTACCCTCTCTGACCTTGGGTTCCAGCCGTCTTCTGCCGACCCGTCGCTGTTCGTTCGTCGTGACTCTACACCGTTCTTTGTTCTGGTCTACGTCGACGACCTGGTTTTCGCCACTGCTGACAGGGTTGCCTTGGCAGACGTGAAGTCCGAACTGCAGAAGAGACACACGTGCACTGACCTTGGTGAGCTGCGCCACTACCTTGGCCTGCAGATCACCAGGGACAGAGCTGCTCGCACCATTACACTCTCACAATCACACATGGTGCAGCAGGTCCTTCAGCGGTTCAAGCTTCAGCACTCCACAGTACAGCGCACACCTCTTGCTGTTGACCACAGACTCACTGGACCCTTTCCTGATGAGCCGTTTGAGTCCAGTGGTCTCTACGCAGAGCTAGTGGGCTCCTCTTCGGTCTCGACCTCTACAGCTAAGGCCGAGATCTACGCTGGTGCCATGGCGGCACAGGAGCTGCGTTGGTTGACGTTTTTGCTCGCTGACCTTGGTGAGCGGCCGAGCTCTGCACCGACCTTGTTCACTGACAACAAGGCGTTGATTCTCCTCTGTCGTGAGCCACGACTGGAGAGCAGAGTGAAGCACATTCACGTCAGGTACTTCCTTCTGCGAGAGTTGCAGAGGCGTGGACAGGCTCGCTTCGAGTTTGTGGAGTCCGAGGCCAACACTGCAGACATCTTCACCAAGGCGCTTCCGCCTTGTGACCACCAGAGGTGTTGTGTGCAGTTAGGCCTTGTTGACACAGGTTCTAGTCGTGTATAGGCTTGAGTTTACTGTTTGCTTTGCTTGTACTCTTGCTATACACACTTGTGAACTCTTGGACTGGTCTTGTGGCCACTGTTGCTTGTGCTCAGAATGTGTGGTGACGTTGTGATCCACCCTGAGCTTTGTATCTTTGTGACTGGTCTTGTGACCGTACACTTTTGGTTTTGCTAGACACCCCTCACTTAGGCTATGGGGGTGTGTCAAATGTTGTAGCCTTAGTGAGGTTTGTCTTAGGGGGTACAGATGTTAGGGTTCGTTATATGTACCCCAACCCACATCAATGAACACACACTTTCATTCTTGACAATATTAAACAGACCTGCTTCCTGTAACACGTATCGTACGGGTTGATTCAAGCTCATTATAGATGCACTTCCAACAGCAGTACACGGTTTCATCAGTTGAGTGGGTTTGTTAGGTGTATTGTTGGCTGTTTTCTTTTTTTGCTTTGATTACCGTATACACACCACCACTTGTTTTCAACATTCCTCAATTTCTGAAAGGCACTGCGTATAAAAGGACCCAGTTGTCATATTAGACAAAAGCTGCACGCCTATCATCACATTCATACGCGTTAGGAAGTCAGACTGCCAGAAGAAGTATCTTTAACAAGTATCATCCAGCCAGCACTAGTAGTACACAGCCAGTATCACAATACAGTCCTCCACAGAGAGAGCGCCAGAGAGCCAGAGAAGGCAGAGTGCAAGAGAGCCAGAGAAGGCACAAGACAGGAGCGAGAGATAGCCCAAGAGAGAGACAGGGATCCAGCATATGGAACACAGTTCGGGGCAGTGCAGCAGCGGCAGCAGTAGGAGTGCAGTGCGGCCCCAGGAGAAGACGAGCAGTGCAGCAGGGTGAAAAGTGGTGGAGCGAGGTGGAGTGGAGAACGGAGTGGTCAGCCTAGTCCTTAGTTAGGTTACAACAGCAGCAGGGGGAGAGCTAGGACCCCCGGCAGGAGGCCAGGGGGACACAGGCTCTTGTTGCTGCGACGACAAGTACAGTATGATGAAGCTGTGACAATGATTACATTTTGATGCTGATGTTGATGCTGATGCTGATGCTGATGCTGATGCTGATGTTGTTGCTGATGCCCGACAGCTCGACGGATGGTGACGGATGGTGATGGGCATAACAGCGAGGCGGGTGGTGGTTGGTGACGCCTGTACTGCAGGCAGCATGCAGCAGGCAGCAGCTAGGCAGCAGCAGTGGACGAGCAACGAGTGGGCCTGTTCCATGTGGGAATTAGCGCCGTTGCAGTTGCAAATGGTGGCAGCAGTTTAACAAAGGTGCTGGTGGTGGTGGTTCTTGTTGCAGATGTTGTCCAGGGGAGGTCGGGGCAGCTTCATGAGCGAGCGACATGAGAGTCAGGCAAAGGAGCAAGGCACTACAGGCACGAAACCGTTACCATACGCAGGCTGCCTCTCGATCCCTTCACCACCTCTCCTCCCCTCCTCCTTCCACTCCTATCCCTCCCTCTCCTCCTCCTCCTCCTCTCCCTCCTCCTTCCTTCCTTCCTTCCCTCCACTCCACTCCTCCTCCCGCCGCCCCTCATTGCGCCATGCCAGTCGGCACAACCTTGTGTCCCGCCGCATTGAACCGCGCAAACGCCACGGACCGGGACGCAGCCGGCCGCTTGAGCTCCGCGAGCAGGAAAGTCACCTTGGGCATGTCGGGCCGGTCCTTGCGCAGAGGGGCGACGCAGGCTGCGGCTATGCGCGCGAGGGAGAGGAGAGAGTCACGCGGGTAGTCGGCCGGGAGACGCGGGTCGACTAGCTCGTCTAACTTGCCCTCGTGGATCAGCGGCAGGGCCTGGGAAGAGGGAGAGGGAGAGGGCGAAAAGGGGAGGAGGGCGAGGCGAGAAGGCGAAGGGGGGAGGGGGAGAAGGAAGGGGAGGGGGAGAGGGAGAGCACGGGATGAGACGTTGCGAATGGAATGGGTTTCCACAGGTACGGAGAATCGATGCAAGAGGGAAGGAACTGCAAGGAGACAGGCTTTTGACTTGCTCGAAAGAGGAGGTGCGAGGTGCGAGGACGATGCACGATTAAAGGGGGGGTTGTGGAACGGAAGGAGGGAACGGGAAGGGGGGTGGGGGAGGGCGGGGTGGGGGGGAATGGGAGGGGAAGGGGAAGGGGAAGGGGAGGGAGTAGGAAGGGTCAGCAAAAAGGGAGGCAGCCTTAAGAGGTAGAAAGGGATTACTCACCCACTGAGGCAAGGTCATGGGGGGAGCAGGGCAGGGGGGCTCCGGCACCGCTCCCGGCGAGTTCGGCGTCGCAGGCGTGGGCGGAGACGGCGGTAGGCGGGACGGGTTCTGAACAATGGGCGGCTGGCCCGTGAGCATTTCGAGCATGACGACTCCGAAGCTGTAGACGTCGCACTTGGTGGTGACCTTGAAGGTCTGGAAGTACTCCGGGTCCAGGTAGCCCTTCTTGCGCGCCATGCGCAGCCGCATCGCCTCCCCCGGGAGGTGTTTTAGGAGGCCGAGTCCGCCCACCTTGACCTGCGAAGGGGGAGGGCGAGCGGGAGGGGGGGGAGAGGGGCGGAAGGGGTGGGAGGGAGTGCGGGGGAGGGGGGGTGTGGGGAGGACGGGAAGAGGGAAGGGAGAAGGGGAAGGTCAGGAGAGGAAAAAAGACGAGAGGAAAGACGAAGACAACGAGGTTGGGGGGGGAGCGGGAGGGGGGGGGGGGGGATGCGGAGGGGGGGTGGAAGGGGGGGTTGGAGGGGAAGGAGTGTGGGAGAGCTCAGAGCGGACGAAGCGGGGACGCAGCGAGGGTGGAGCGGAGCGCGGGAGAGATGCGCGGAGAGATGCGCGGGGCGGAAGGGGCGGAGGGCGCAAGGCGCACCTTGAAGGACTGGTCGAGCAGGATAGTGTCGCTCTTAACGTCGCGGTGAATGATGGTGGGCTTGGTGAACGAGTGCAGGTACCGCAGCGCCTCCGCCACGCCCAGCGCGATGTCCAGCCGCTGCTCGAACGACAGCGGCGCGCGCTCGTCGCCTGCGCGGAGAACGGGCGGACGGAAGCGGGGAAGCGGGGAAGGGGGGAAGGGCGGCAGGGCGGAAGGGGGGAAAAGGGGAAGGAAGGAAGGGGAGAAATGGGGAGGGGGGAAAGGGGGGAACGGGGAAAAGGGGGAAGGTAAGTGGGGGAAGGGAAACGGCGAGAGCTGGGTTGAATGGGGATCTGGGTTGACTGGAAAGAGGACCATGTGCAGAGATGAGGGAGGGGGGGAGGGAAGGAGGGAGCGAAGGGGCGGGGGGGAGGAGAGGGGGAGGGAGGGGGGAGGAGAGGGGAGGCGGGGGGCGCGGGCGAAGAGAAGGGAAGCGGGCGCATGGGGAACGATTAAGGCGCGTGACGGAGAATGGAAGGGCAGGCACGCGAGGAGAGAGTCGGGGGAGTCGGTGGGAGCGGGAGCTGGATGGGTTGGGATGGGTTGGTGGATCTAGAGCGGGGATTTACCTGGGGGAGGTCGCAGCCAGGTGGAGAGGGGGCCGTTGGGGAGAAATTCGAAGACAAGGATCTGCTCGTTGTTTTCGTCGCACGACGCGAGGAGTGTAACGATGTTTTCGTGGTTCACTTGCGATAGGAAGTCAACCTGTAACGGGGATAGGAACAAGTCAAGGAAAATGGCGACACAGATAAACAAAATGACGATACTTGCGGAATAGAAACCAGGAATATAATAAACAAAATGAATGAATAAGCGGGGTAATTGTGGATATACCGCATGGTTGGCTCACCTCGTTCCGGAACAAGTGCGAGCCTTCGAGAGACACGCGCTTGGCGCGCTTCACAGCCCACGCCTCGCCGTTGGGGCCTTCGCCACGGTACACGGTGCTGTAGCCAACATCGCCAACCGCGCTCTCTTCGCTGAAACCGTTCGTCGCAACTTGAAGGTCGTTGAGTGGTAGCGAAGGCACTGCGACGTCCTCAGTCGAGCTCATGTTGTACTTTTGCGAACCCAGGCGAATAACTGCCGAGCCCTTGGGAGTGTCGACGCCCTTTGCCCACATGCCTGCCTTCCCTGCCTTTCCTCCTGCAAGTATCAAGGTAAAGGGCAATATGAAAAAAGGTGACACGATGAGTATAACCGAAGTGGATTGGTAACACGATGATGTGACGATGGCGGTCGATCAACGTGAGAACCTCCGAGCGGCTCGGATCTGGAGCAGAGAACACGTCTCTCAGATGCAAACAGAAAAAACGAGCGATAGGTGTGCCCTGCGCGGACGTGTGCCCTGCGCGGACGTGTGCCCTGCGCGGACGTGTGCCATGCACGACAAGCTTACCTTTGCCCGACGGTTTCCATAGGAAGATGGCGACGAGGACGGCGAGCGTGAGAAGCAGAAGCACTCCGCCGACAACAGCTACGAAGAGCTCGTCCTCTGCAGCGAAGTCGGAGGGGCGAGAAGTAGAGAAGACAAAGAAAAACAAAGGAAGAGAGAAAGAAAAAAGGTGTAAGCTAGAAAAGGGTGATAGCTCGAGGGTGAAACGCAAGCAGGCGAGTGCAACTAGCAAACGGAGGCACAAGGGAAAAGAATGCTGCGAGATGGGTTCGGCGGCCAGACTTACTCGTTGCTCCACCCTCGCCGAGTTCTCGTCTTGACGGGCTGCCTGCGAAACATATACAGCAGCGGAAGGGGATGGGAAGGCATGCCGGAACAGATTAGTCTCAGGTATCCAGTCTATCGATTTTAGCGACGTCGCGAAGGACAGACTCACTCTACAGAAAGATAACTATGGCCCGCCAGCGTATGAGTGAGAAATCTGTGCAATGGATAAGCGTAGATTCACGAACCGGCGACCAGAGGGGGACTTTATTCGCTCTAGAAACGGAATACAGAGTACGAGATAGGGTCTGGAGAAGGGAGAAAGAGCGCACCGGCTAGGCCCAGCGGAAGGAGCGACAGCAGCAGCGGCGCGGCGGCAGCTGCAACCTGCAGCTGAAGCAGCTGCGAACCCATCTGCCACCTGCGCTCGCGTGTATGCCCTACGGATAGGCCATTCCCCATCATTCGCTGCTATTCCCAGGCGCCAGTGGGCTCGCACACTCCCTCTCACTCGTCGCAGAGTTCCAACCTCGTCGTATTTTCTCTCTAGATACGTGTTATCGGTATATTATGCTAATACGAGGCAGGCTGAGAGTGGATATTCGACTAAGGCCCGTAAGTCCTCATGTCCCTTGCTTGTTTAATTTCTTGGGGCTCGCGGCTGTCTTCCAAGCTCACGAAAACCTAGAAGTAAAAATTTCCTGCAGAAACCACTACCAGAATTAAGGTGTGGCGATGAAGTGATAACGGAGGTGGGTTGATCAGGCAAAAGGGGAGAGGGGGAGGGGAGATCGGTTCGGACAGGACACTGGGGAGGAAGGACATAACGCGATTGGGCAGGGGGACAGGAGGTTGCCCAGCGGATGATGTTGGGTGGCAGCCGCAGCAGCAAAGTTGGTAGCAAGAACACGGTTGGGAAAGTTTTGATACGGTGGATTCAGCGAACAGAGGTTGCGGTTTTCTGTTGTGTCGCCGCATGACGAACAGAACCAGCAGGTGAGATGCGGCGCGCTGGGTTCGACATGCGAAGCGGGAAGCAAACAGAAAAGCACAGGGAAGCCAAACATGGGATGCCTGGCATCCCCGACCACAGGCTCCGCAGCCGTGTTGACTACTGACCCGATAACATTTGTCAAGGCCCCAGGTCAGAACTTGCGTCTCGGTTGTTCGCCTGGCCTGAGGAGCCGAATGAATCCGGGCAAGCGATGAAAGCATGATTGAAGCTATCGTAACATCGGGACCGTCCAGTCGAATTTTGACAGGAGACATCTGAGAACCATTTTGCGGCGAGATGTAACCTGCAGATTCAAAACTCAGCTATCAAACAGCTCGTATCTCACCGTGACAAACGGAGATGTTACGCGATTCGGCCATGATAAAAGTGGAAGGTGTCGCAGGCACCAGAAGGCCTGACCAGGGTCCACCTGCTGACGAGTCGCATACTACAGAGACCAGGCGTTTCACCTGACACGAATCACAGTGGCAGGTTGACACAAGTTGGAGGGCTGGGGCACCTGAAATCTACCAGCGAAATACCTGAAAGTCGGTTTGCTCGAAACATGTTACCATCCCGTATTATCTGTGTGCTATTAGAAACGGAGATTGATATCATAAAAAAATGCTATTATAGATTCAATCAAGCACGGTATTTACTGAAGAAATCTCTTTCATAAAAACATGGTTTCTGTTATCTAATTAAAAAGAAAATCAGCCACATATTATGTAATGACTGCACATTTTTCTGAGGCCTTACGGTATCACCCTCTTACTTCGTAATCCCCGGAGCTAATTAGAAGGGTGTATGTACTGACGACTATGGATTATACAAACAGGATAGGATATTGCTGAGAACTTAGGAGCCATAGAAACCATAGCGTGAGTGGAGAAGCGTGGGAGAGAGAGTTGAGAGAGAAGGGGTTATAATAATAAGAACACGTACAAGTTATATAAGAGAATGTGGCAATTAGGGGAACACCACGAACGGAAATAAACACTAATTAGTTCGCACGCGGTTATGAGAAATCTATTCTAACATCCACCCTTAGCTGCATGCAAGACTAGCTGGTGAGGGGTTGTCACCCATAGAGGTGCACCCACCAAGCAACACTTTGAACCACTGTGGTTGAACCCCCACGGCAGGTCCCCGGCTGCGGTTGAACCCCCGCAGCAGGTGCCCGGTGTGCGCGTAGGGGGGCGAACATGCCCAGAAACGATGAAACCTAAGGTGGTGATTTGTTTTGCGCACACTACTGGCATGCAACGCGCGCTGTGTCGGAGAAACAGCTCTGCTAGTCATCTGCCTGCATTCGGATTCTCTTCTTCTTCTCAGTTCCTTCTGCTGCCTCAGCCACTCTCATGTAAGTGATGTAACTCTCACCCCAAGGGTCCTCCCTGAGTGGTGTGCCACCTGTCTGCAAAGTTTGGGCAACAACAGTCCACTATACGAAAGGATAACAAACGGAAAGCATCAGGGCTGTGTGAGAGAGTGACTTTACCTGGCCTGGGCTCGAACCGTGCATTTCTCAATGTGCGGCTCGAGCCTGGGTTTGGTTCAATCACATTGGTCGCGTGGATTTCTCCCTTGGTGCTCTCCTACCAACCTCGCGTCAACTTCCCTAGTTCCCCAACTACCTACCCTCGAATCTGCTTGCACAACATTGCTACACCAGAACTATACCAGAACTACACCTCAACATAACTGGCACCTTATATGCACAACCGTGCATATTCGGTGACAGCTGTCGGAGAAACAGCTCTGCTAGTCATCTGTCTGCATTCGGATTCTCTTCTTCTTCTCAGTTCCTTCTGCTGCCTCAGCCACTCTCTGCCCCCTCCTGTGCCCGTGCTCGAGCAGCTCGAGCGCGGGTCACAGGACCAGTACGCTGAGGCCCGGTCCCTCTGATCACGGCGGTGTTCGTCTGATGTTCCCTTAACAGCGCCCCTTTGTCGTTTTCCAAGACCAGCACCCCAGAAGGGCGCACCTCCTTGACTTTCCAGCACTGTCCCCAATCCCACGTCCAGAGTGTCCTGCTTCGCTCTCTTCAAATATACTTCCTGCCCTTCCCCGACTCCCTTCGCCGTTTTCCCCTCGCCCTTGCGTTGCCACTGTTCGTATCTCCTGGCGTCTCTCAGCTGTGCGGTGTGCAGATTCTCCAGTGCGGCTGGCATCATGTAGCGCATGTAGCGCGCTCTCACCTCGGACAGGGCTACCCAGTTCTTGATCGTGCCCGCTGTCACTGTGTCGGTCAATACCCGCGGTGCCCCCACTGGCAGAATGGGCTCTCGTCCAAAGAGTAGGCTATATGGGGAATGATCCTTCAGCGCTACCTGCTTCCCAAACCTGTACCCCGCTGCTATCCAGTCCAACTCATCATCCCAATCCCTCTTCCTCTGCTCCCCGTAGGCCCGCAGTCCTCGCTTGAAGGTCTGCACAGCTCGCTCGGTCAGCCCGTCGCTCTGCGGGTGGTAGCGGGAGGTCTTTCGGTGCGTGATGCCAGTCTCCTCCAACAACTGCTTGAACTCCCCTTGGAACTCCGTTCCCTGGTCTGTGAGCACCTCACCGCACGCTCCAAACCGACACACCACCTGTGCCTTGAAGGCTGCTGCAATATGCCTCGCGCTCTTGCTAGGGATGGCTCTCACCTCCAGCCACTTGCTCACATGTTCCACCATGAACACTATGTACTGATTCCCGCTCCTGCTTAGCGGCAGCTCTCCCGCGAGGTCTAGGGACCATCGGAACCCCAGCCCGCAGATTGGCAGTGAGTGCAGCTCTGCTTTGGCCTGTGTCAGGTTTGCTTTGCTCCTCTGACATGCCTCACACCCCTCCACCCACTCCTTCACTTGCCTGCGCATCCCTTCCCACCACCAGCCCGTCTTCAGCAGGTGCACGGTCCTCTCGTGCCCGAAGTGTCCCAGCTTAGTGTGCACTTCCTTGATCACTGCTTCACGGTCCTCGGGCGCTGGCACCAGCTTCCAGCCATCCTCCGTCTTGATCTGCAGCTGCTGCTGGTACCACCTGTAGTGGTGCCCTCGTGCCCTCACCCTTTCAGACACCGTCTCATCTTCTTCGGTTTCTCCCTTCACCCATTCCATTGCCTTTGCATCCTGCCAGATGTCAGCTGGCCCCTTACTCCCTCTTGCACCCACCTACTCCACCTCTCTTGCCAGCAAGATCAGGGTATGCGCTGGCTTCTGCTCTGTCTCTTCCGTCCCCTGTGTTACCTGTTCCGTTTCCAGCGGTGGTGGGTTGCGGGAGAGACCATCAACGTGCTGCAGCGTCTTCCCCGGCCTGTGCCTGATCTTGAAATCATATTCCTGCAACTTCACTGCCCACCTCGCGTTCCTCCCTGTCAGCCCTGGCGTGGTCATCAGCCACGTGAGAGGCTGATGGTCAGTGACCAGGGTGAACTCTCGGCCCTGCAGGTATATCCGGAAATGCCCGACCGCCCACACTGCCGCCAGCCCCTCCCCGATGTATGAGCTGTACTGTGCTTCCGCTGGGTTGCAGCTCCTGCTGGCGTAGGCCACAACCTTCTCCACTCCCTCCACCTCTTAGCACAGTATTGCCCCCATCCCCTGGCTGCTCCAGTCGGTGTAGAGGATGAAGGGCTGATCTGCTGCTGACAGCCGCAGCACAGTCGCTGTCTTCACGGCTGTCATGAGGTCTTGCAGCGCTTCTCTCTGCTTCTCTCCCCACTCCCATGCCTTGTCCTCGCGCAGCATCCCATTCAGCACCGTCGCTCGCTTACTGAAGTTCGGTACGAAGCGCCTGTAGTAGCTGAGGAAGCCCAAGACCGCACGCAGTCCTGATTTGTCTCGCGGTTCCCTTAGCCTGTCCAGCACCTGTACCTTCGCTTGCTGAATCCCAATCTGCCCCCCTGTGACCTCGTACCCCAGGTACTGCACTGTCTGCTCCCCCCACCTGCATTTGTTGGGATGGCACGTGAGCCCTGCCCCTTCTATGGCCGTCAGTGTCTTCTCCACATCCTCCAGGTGCTGCTGCTCGGTCAAGCTGAAGATCACGACATCATCGATGTAGCACGCCGCGTGTTCTATTCCCCGCAGCACCGCGTCCATAACTCTCTGGAACACTGCCGAGGCGTTCCTCAGGCCGAAGGGCATATACAGCCACTCGTACAGCCCATCCGGCCCGTGGAAGGCCGTTTTCTTCACGTCCTCCTCTCTGATCTTGATTTGATTGAACCCCTGTCGCAGGTCCAGCGTTGTGAAGAACACCCCGTCCGCCAACTTGTCAAAGAGCTCTTCTGCCATCGGCATGGGGTATCTATCTGGCACTGTAATTTTGTTAAGATCCCTGTAATCCCCGCACATCCTCCTACTCAGCACCTCGCCTGTCAAGTCCTTTCGGGCTGCCATCACGGTTGGGGTGGCGTACTCGGACTCTGACCTCCTAATCAGTCCGGCTTCCAGTAACTCCTTTATCTTTTCCCTGCAGATCACTTCATCCCCTGGTGGCATCTTCCTCCTGCGGTGGAACACCGGCTCGTCACTATTCAGCTTCAGCGCCATCTCCTTGATCTTACACTTCCCCAACTCCAGCAGGGTGAAGGCAAAGCCCTTCCTATGCTTGGCCAGCAGTGCCCGCATTGCTGCCCTCCCTTCCTCGCTCATGCTCTCACCTATCTTCCACTCTGGCTCCTGTTTCTGCTGGCAGGCCCACGCCCCTTGCCTAACCGTTGCCACTGTGTTTTCTCCCTCCTTCAGTCCCCAGTGCAGCACTGTCTCTCTCCACATCCGCTGCACCAACCACCTCATCATGTACCCATCCATTGCATTCCCCATTGCCCGCCTCCGTTCCTGTTCAGTCACGCCAGGGGCTGCTGTAGCGTTCTCCTTGTACCCCATGGCCAGCTCCCTCTCCAAGGCCGTGGGCTCCTCCCACCGTCCCTTCCTGTGGTCGAGCACTAATCCTGGGCCTGGCTGCTTTCCGTCCATCCGATACCCTGCTTCCCCCTCATACGACACCAGGGTAGGTAGTGCTTGCCTCTCCTGCCCCACCTGATTGCATGGATAATGTCGGCTGTAGCTCCTCTTGTTCACTGGTGCTGGCGTTCTCCCGGGCTCCAATATATCGCTCAGCTTCCGCCCCCCTGCTCTCTGCACCTCTTCTATCTCCTTCTGCAGGTCTTCCGCTGGCACCACATTCTGCCAGTACATCCTGAGCCTGTGTGCATAGGCTCCCATCCGCGTTGCGTCACTGCTCACTCCCTTCCCCACCTGTCTGGTCACTCGCTCCCTTACCAGTCGTATTGGCTCTCGCACATCTCCTTCCATATCTAAGTGCTCCAGCAGGTAGGCCACTCTGCCTTGTCTAGCCTGCATCCACTCCATGACTCTGAACAGATCCTCCATCAGTTGTGTCCGTAGGTCTTGCTCACCCTTGCCCTTCCCTGCCCATGATACCCCTTGGCATTCCCACCCAGCCACCAGCAGGTCCACGTGCCCCCAGCTTGCCACCTCAGCCTCCGTGATGGCCCTCACGTCATTCACTCCTCTGCTCATTGCTGCCTTGATCACTTCTCCCTTCAGCAGTTCCGGAAACTCTCTATGCAACTCCCATGCATGATGCTCCGCCATTTTCCTTGCTTCTGCTGCCTTCTCCACGTAAATCCACTGCTTCACTGCAATCCCATTCCGCACCACTGCTGCCAGTCCCGCCCCTATACCTCCGAACAGTTCCACCAGCCGGATTGGTTGCTGCCAATCGGTCTGTTGGCTAGGCTCGTCCATGAAGCGCATCCTGGGCCCTCTACCCTGTCCCCTGCCTGTCGTGCTCTCCTGTGCCCCCTGTTTCGCTGTCATCTCCTTCAGATCTGCCCTGTAAGCCCTTTTTGGCTCCGTCCTGACAAACTGCACAGGCAGCTGTCCCAGTGGCTCACCCTTCCTCCACCACCTGGTTCTGAATTCCACTGTCTCCTTCCAGAAGCAGATGGTCATGCCCAATGCAAAGATCATCTCCGTGCCCACCAGGACGTCAAAATCTTCAGATTCCGAGATCCCGCACCTGATCCTAACCGGCGTTTCGTGTTTCTCCCCCTTTAGCACCGTCAGTTCTATTGGAGTCCTTGTACACGGCATCCACTTTGATTCTCCTCCCTCTGCCGTCATTACTAGCATCCCCTTCACTACATGCCTGTCCGGTGCCCACAGTCCCAGCTTCTCGGCCATCCCCTTCCCTAGTATCACGCTCTGCGCGCCAGTGTCTATAATAGCCGTCTTAGCCTTCTCCCCTTCTACCGACAACGCGCCCCCTTGGATCAGCAGCACGGAAGTCTGGCAAGCCAACCTCTCCTGAGGGTGCCGTGCCGCTGTGCATCTCTCTTCCCTCTCTTCCGGTTTCTGCCCTCTCTCCTGTTCCTTTCTCACCTGCTCCTTCCGTGCATCCTTTCCTCCGCTGCGCAGCCCCATCTCCTCCCTTCCTCTCCATGCCATATATGCTGGCTGCTCCTCGTGTTCCATCTCATCCTCTGCTCTTCCTGCCCAGCTCATGAACGCGGCTTCCTCATCCTGCTCTACATCTTCCTCCTTTTCTTCCTTAGCGTACATCCCCGCTTCTGCTTCGCGTCGTGGTCCCATTGCCTGCAGCTGGGCTTGTAGCCTGCTAATCTGCCTTTCCAGGTCTTCTGGCGTCTTTTTCGCCGCGCCCTCTCGCTGGTAACACTCTTTCGCTGCATGCCCTCCCTTCCCACAGATTTCACACTTCGGCGCTGTTGGGCACTCCCGTCGCCGATGCCCTGGCTTGCCACAAGAGTCACAGTTCTTGCAGTCTCTGCGTAAGTGTCCTGGCTGCCCGCACCTGTGGCACGTCCGAGTGTCAGGCCTGGTCTCCCCTCTTCCTGCAGCCCTGTCCCTCTCTTCCGGTATCATGGCTGCAGCCCACGTAGGTCCCCTGCCTCGTTCTGCTGCTCGAGGCCTGTATGCCTCATACTTCCTCTGTGCCAACTCCATCTTCTCTGCCATCTCAAACACCTCCTCTAGTGTCGTGTCGGCCCCCATCTCGTACACTTTCATCCGCAGCCCGCTCCCTAAAGTGCCCTCCAGCCCGTCCAGAAACTTGCTCACGAGCAGGCCCATGTCTGCACAAGTCACATCCTCCGCCAGGTTGACCAGCCGGTTATAGTAGGTGAGTAGTGACTCACCCCGCCCCTTCCTGAAATCTTGGAACTCCCTAATCTTCTCTGCGGTATGGCCTGGGAACTGCCGCTTCAGCCGCCTCAGGAATTCTTCCGTTGGGTCCTCCCCATATCTTCCTGCCCTCTCCTGTAGCTCATCCATTTTCATCCTGTACAGTGTCTTTGCCTCCCCCTCCAGCGTGTTTGGCAGACTCAGAAAGAAGTCTACTGCGTCCATGCCGCTCCTCTCGCATCTGTACCGTACATTGCCCACTTGCATCAGATAATTCTTCAGCGTGGGCCCCAGACGCTGGTCCCCTGAGAAGCGTGCTGGCACTTCCACTCTCGTGACCATAGCCGTGTTTCCCCTTCCTTCTCCCCAGGCCTCACTCTGCCCGCCTGCTGACCTGCCAGATGCTCCCTTCTCTCTCGCCCGCAGTATCCCCTCCCTTGCCTCTCCGGCTCGCTCCAGGCTGTGCATCAGCCCGCTGCCTCCCACTCTGCTGCCGCGTTGATCCTGTCCTCCTTCATCGGCACATCTTTCGTCACGCTGCCGATACCGCCCAGGCGAGCGAGACCCGCCGCCCTGCCTTCCATCCCTGCTTCGCTGCCGCTGCGGCGAGCGGTATCTGCCTCCCCGGCTTTCCTCATGTCGCTGACGCCAATCCGGCGAGCGCGCCTCGCCTCCCCACCTCCCTTCATGGTACCGTTGCGTGCCGGGCGAGCGATAGCCACTTCCGCGTCTCCCATCACGATAGTGATGCGGATCTGGTGAGCGCGAGCCCCCTTCGCTCCTCCCGCCGTGATACCTCCGCGGTAACCGCTTCCGCGCCTCTCGTCATGCAGCGGCCGCGGATCAGGCGAGCGGTAGCCGCCTTCGCGCCTCTCGTCACGCGGCGGCCGCGGATCTGGCGAGCGCGCGCCGCCAGCGTACCCCACATCGCGATGCTGTCGCAGGCCTGGTGAGCGCACGCCGTCGCCGCGCCCTTCGTCACGGTGCTGCCGCAGATCGGACACGCGCACCCCGCCTCCGCGTTTCTCGTCTCGGTGCTGACGCGGATTCGGTGAGCGCGCGCCGCTGCTACGCCTCCCGCCGTCGTTCTTCTCTTTGCCACGCGTCTGATTCTGAGCACCATTCTTCCCGTCCGCTTTCACCGCGCTTGGCTCCTCCGCCACGCCCGCCTGCGTCGGATCAACCTCCTTGACTCCAGCGGGCATATCGCGCTGCTCGCCTGCGCCTTCCTCCTGGGCTTCGTCATCGCCCTTCGCCTCGCCTTCGCGATCCGTTTCCTGCGCCTTATTCGCTGTGTCGGCCTCGTCCTCTCCGTCAACATCGAGGTCTCCCTGCCGACCAGAGAATAATTCCTCCAGGCCACGCCCGCGACTCCGATCTTCGCGACGGCGGTAACCCTCTTCCGGCGAGCGATACGCTCCCGTGTCCTGGCGATATCCATGATCGCCACCAGCTCCGTGGCGCGCATCCGTCCGCCACGGGTCACTTCCCATCCTGGCGGACTCAGATCCGCCTCTTCCTTCTCGCTCTGCTCCTCCTCCTCGGCGATCTGGCGCGAGAGGGACCAGATCTGCGCGAAAGGCCGGCCTCCGCGGCGAGCGCTCAGGCCTCCACGGCGACCTCTCCAACGAACGCCCGCGCTCACGTGAGCGTTCGCGCCGCGAGCGATCATCCTCACGGCGACCATAATTCCTGCCATAACGCAGCTCGTACACATCCATGCTTGCACGCGCACCTTTCCGTTTGTTATGTAAGTGATGTAACTCTCACCCCAAGGGTCCTTCCTGAGTGGTGTGCCACCTGTCTGCAAAGTTTGGGCAACAACAGTCCACTATACGAAAGGATAACAAACGGAAAGCATCAGGGCTGTGTGAGAGAGTGACTTTACCTGGCCTGGGCTCGAACCGTGCATTTCTCAATGTGCGGCTCGAGCCTGGGTTTGGTTCAATCACATTGGTCGCGTGGATTTCTCCCTTGGTGCTCTCCTACCAACCTCGCGTCAACTTCCCTGGTTCCCCAACTACCTACCCTCGAATCTGCTTGCACAACATTGCTACACCAGAACTATACCAGAACTACACCTCAACATAACTGGCACCTTATATGCACAACCGTGCATATTCGGTGACAGCTGCTTCTCCCTATCACGCGCTTGCGTGGGGCGCACGCTGCTGCTGCTGGTCACGCGCTGGCATGGGGCGCACGCTGCTGCTGCTGGTCGCGCGCTGCTGCCGGGCTGACATTGGGCAGGCAGCGACGCCTTAGGAGGCGCGTGACAAGGCCTGCGAGGGGGCACGTACCGTAATTACCCGGGTAATGGACCCCCCAAAATTATAGACCCCCGGGTCGTTAAATGGGAGGGGGTCTTATGCTATATGCACTTTCGTAATAAACCCCCCTTAGAGAAATGTATCCCATATTAGACCCCCCTAACCAAGTTCGGGTCAAACAGTAGTGAGGAACTGGTCGAGTTGTGCAAAAATGTGTTGATTGGAGCATATTGACCATGCGTCAGTCGCGCGTCAGACCCGTGTCAGACCGCGTCAGACGCATGGTCAAAATTTCGCTGACTCCATAGAAGGTGATGGCTTTTGATGCTGTAACACTAGGGTGTTTGAAAAACAATGCATATAGGATTAGACCCCGGGTCTATTGCATTTACACCCAGCTAATGGCCCCACCCCCCTTTTTTTTCCGGGGTAGGATTAGACCCCCGGGTCTATTACCCGGGTAAATACGGTAACAGGTTGCGTGACAGGTGGGCCCATGATTCTTAAAGAAAATGAAGGTTCTAGGAAAGAACCCGGTTTGTTTGCATGACAGAATAGTGCTTAGAAGTTAGGAGCCATAGAAACCGTAGTGAGTGTAGAGAATAGCGTGAGAGAGGGTTGAGCGAGAAGGGGTTACAATAATGAGAACAAGTACAAGTTATAGAAAGGAAGGTGGCAAAGGGGGTACACCACCAACAAAAGAAACCTAACATGATACGTTACTAACTAGTTTGCATGCATTTCAGCACAGCAAAAGTTTGTGCAGCGGTGCAAAGACCAACCCTGCCTTAATTGCTGGACTCGCATGTTTTTCTAGAGTGGACGGGGACATTATTTGGGAAGCACACATGTACTTCCACAACGCCGCATGGAGATTCAGGAAAATACGTGAGTGGTATGCATTAGAAAAACCTTCACCTTGATACTTCATTGCAAAAAAACACTTGGAATAACCGGGTGGTCATTTAACATAATATAAGGTTTCACCTTAGCATATTGATTTATAACAATCAGCCCATGTACCAATATAGTGTTAGCTCGTATAGAGCATGCATCGAAGGCCAATAGTTGGGAAAGTCAACGGTCACGACTGTTGACTGCCACACAACTGTCATTAGAGGATATGCATTACGACTCTGTAACAAAAAAACGGATTGCAACAGTTTCTCCAACAGTACTGATGCCTGCAAAACAGTTGATAAGGAAATGCTCTTCTCAGAGTGCATGGCTAGCTTTGACAAAGCACTGTGAGCTAATTGGAATGCTTTATTTATCAACTTGTTATTTACATTCACTATAGCAAGGTCAATTTAACACTACCGTTGTCTTATTCCCACTTGGCAACTTATTATGTTCACCGAAAGATCCTTCTGTTATATTAACAAACATTACCATCATCATGCGATCATTCTGAACTTCGCACTATCATGATTTTCAACATCCGTCCACTCATCTTGAGGTTGAGATACCGAGATGTTTTACACTGATGCCATAGGGTGTTACTCATAAATAGCATCTTATCAGCACCCAACAGCTGGCAAGACCCAAGTCGATGCAGGGTGTTACTCATAAGTAGCATCTTATCAGCACCCAACAGCTGGCAAGCCCCAAGTCGATGCATGTACTGTACCTGCTGGCCCTGTCGACGCCGCTCTTCAAGTGACGCCCTGTTGGCCCCATCACACCCTGCTGGCCTCGTCTCGTCCTGCTCGCCTCATCTCGCCTTGCTGGCCCCGTCGACCTCACTGCGCCCTGCTGGCACCGTCACGTGCTCGCCAGTCGCACGCCCTGCCGCGGCGGGTCCAGTGAGGGTGGAGGCTGCAGGGGCGTCAGCCGTACGTCTGCAGCGTCAGCCTGCCGCGCATATCGCACCCTACTGCGCCTTACCGTTGCACCTGCCGCACCTGATGGTGGCATACCTGCCAGCGCTGCGCATGCCGTAGCTGCACATGCCGTTGATGAGCACCTGCCGTTGTTGCTGTTGTAGCCACCATATATACCGCCGCTGCATCTGGCACCGCTGCATCTGTCGTCGCTGCAACTGCCTGCCACTGTATCCTTCGCTTCTCAACTCTATGGTTTTCTGCCTTCTCCTACTACGAATTGTACCCCTTCAAATGGTATTCTTGTACTAGGTCTTGCTGCCAACAGTTTAGGGGGTGTGTTAAGATTATGCATTCAAACCGCTTGTTGTATAGGTTGTAGTGTGTAAATGAACCCGTCCTGTTGGTGATGCACCTTGCTTGTAGTTTGGTTGTACAGTAAGCCCCCGGATATAAGCGCACTCGGATAAGCACCGGCGGTTATAAAAAGATGGCGGCGCTTGGATCCGATCCTCGATTATAAGTGCACCCATGAAGGATTACAAATTATAAGCCCCACCCCATTTTCATATACATATATATATAAAGGAGTTTTTTACACTTGTGATCACTACTCAAAAATTAATCCGGGAGGTTAGCAAATTTCATATCATTCTAAGACATTCTATACTACCTACACATCCTACGCATCGTCCCCAACTGTGGTGGGGTCATTTAGGTCGGCCTCCGAGTCCGACTCTGGCTCCTCTACATTGTTGCAGCAGAATCCATATGCTGCAATTTTGTCATCCAGTTCAACTTCACCCTTGACGGCGTCTCGCCGATGTTGCATGCAGAGGTTGTCTTGGGACCAATGCAGAGCGCTGCTGATGCCACATGTGAGAAACGCACGGTCAAGTCTTTGAGCACGACCTTCCGGGCCTTGAAGATCCACCTGAGCGTCAGCTCGGGAGGTAGCTTGCGGATGTTGTCAAACATATATGCTGCTTATTGTGTAGGCTGTAGTGGGGTAGCCCATATGGGGTACAACCCAAATTAGGGTTTGCTACTTGTACCCATCCTGCTGCTAGTTGATTCATTCCTGTTCGTTATTCTGACATGGTTTCAGAGCAGGTCCTAGCCTAGGACCGATTTCTTAGGGCCCACCGAGTAGCGCTACCCCACCCGTCGCGCCACTGTGATCGCGTTGCCCTGCCCTGCCCTGCCCTGCCCTGCTTTGCCCGCGCGCCGCCTGCTGCAGCGTGCCCTGCTGAGTTGCGCGCCGCCTGCAGCAGCGCGCCATGCCCTGCCCGCGTGTCGCATCGCCGCGCCTGCCCTGCCTACGCGCCGCGTCGCGCGCCTCTGCCCTGCCCGCGCGCCGCGCCACCGCGCGCCTCTGCCCTGTCCGCGCGCAGCGCCGCCGCGCGCCTCTGCCCTGCCCGAGCGCCGCGCCGCGTGCCTCTGCCCTGCCCGCGCGCCGCGCCGCCGCGCGCCTCTCCCCTGCCCGCGCGCCGCGCGCCTCTGCCCTGCCCTGCCGTGCGCGCCTTGCCCTGCCGTGCGCGCCCTGCCCTGCCACACGCCCTGCCCTGCCGTGCGCGCCACGCGCCGCTCTCTGCTGCACTGCTGCTAGCGCGCTCCCCTGCCTAGCCCTGCCTGCGCCCGACTGCTCCGCTCGCTATGGCCACTCTCAACGTTCTCACTTTCGATTCGGAGGGCCGCCCGATAGAGTTCAATGCGTGGCTAGACGACTTACAGCTGTTCCTGCAGACAGACTCTAAGGACGGTACCTCGCTGTTTGACCTCACTTCTGGCGCCTCGCCCGCCCCTGACGCCACAGCTGACAGTACGACCCGCTCACAGTGGCTTACCCGTGACGCTGCTGCTCGCCTAGCTGTTCGCAACCACCTGCCGTTAGCCGAACGCGCCCACTTTGGCCAGCATAAGACAGCTAAAGCACCGTACGACGCTGTAGTCGCTCGTTACTCCTCCCCGGCCACTGTTGCTCTAGGCCGCCTTCTCCTGCCCTACCTGTTCCCAGACCTGTCCGCCTTTGCCACAGTAGCCGACCTAGTCACTCACATCCGCACTAGTGACACTCGCTACCGTGCTGCGCTCTTCGCCGAGTTTCTCGCCAAGAACCCCCCCCCCCATGTACATCACGCTCTACTTCATAGTCACCCGCCTCCCAGACTCTCTTACTGCAGTCAGGGACCTCCTCCTAGCACTTGACCCCACCGACCTCACTGTTGACCTGCTCGAGAAGCACCTCCTAGCAGCTGAGACTAGCATAGTCGCTGTAGGCGCTTCTCGTGGCACTCCTTGCACCCCCTTCTTTGAGGGGTGTTCGCCCTCCCCCCTTCTCCCCTCAGTCGCCTCTGCTGCAGCTGTTGACTACCTTCGTGCTAAGGAGGTGGGAGCTGCGTCTACCCCTAGTGGGAGGCGCCGTATCGGAAGGGGCAGGGGAGGCATGAGCAGTGGGGGTGGCAGAGGTGGAGGCGGTGGTGGGGGCGGTGGAGGCGGTGGAGGGGGCGGCGGCGGAGGAGGTAGTGGTGGTGGGGGCGGAGGGGCAGGTGGCGGCGGTGGTGGCGGCAGTGGGAGTGGTGGAGGCAGCGGTGGTGGCGGCGGTGGTGGCGGCAGTGGGGGTGGAGGTGGAGGCAGTGGGGGTGGAGGTGGAGGCAGTGGTGGCGGCAGGGGTGGTACCAGCCAGAGGGGAGGCCTTGGAGGTGGCCAGAGGCAGCAGGACCGTCAGCCCCTTTCGTCTCAGGAGCTCCGTGAGTGGTTTGCTCAGCGTGGGGCGGCTGGGGGTAGTGGTTCCTGCCCGTATGTCATTCGCACAGGTGACCGCACTGGTCAGACATGCGGGAGGCCTCACACTCAGCACCGCTGCTTCTACCGCCTTACCAACGCCTTTCGCGCAGAGTTTCTTGATGCACTTGAGCTCTCTAACTGGGCGGAGCTGCTGAAGCAGAATGTTGATATCTTTGCTCTAGACTTTGATGCTATCCTATCTGCCATGTATCCATTGACTGTTAGTGCTGAGGGTGACTGCTACCTGTGTATGCCGCCAGACCCAGGTATAGAGGCTGCTGCTCTAGGTGCTAGTGAGTCTGCTGCCCTAGGTGCTGGTGAGTCTGCTCTCTCTGGTACTACGTCTGCTGCGGCCCTGCACACCTTCACGCTTGACTCAGGTGCTTCCCGCTGCCTTTTTCGCGACAGTACCACAGTTACACCGTTCTCTGCACCTGTTGCTGTCTCCTTGGCTGACCCCTCTGGGGGCCCAGTCCTTGCACGTTCCACCACTGTTCTGCCCTGTCCGGCTGTTCCGTCTGGGTCACTGTCAGGTCTCCACCTCCCCTCGTTCTCTACGAACTTGGTGAGCACTGCTGTCCTCCAAGATGCGGGGGTTGACACCTTCACCCCTGGATGGCAGCGTGTGGCGATCTGTACGTGCTCCCGGACCGGTCGCCACCTGGCCACGTTCACTCGTCGGCCTGGTTCGAGTATGTACACACTGACTAATGCGCCTCCTCAGGTAGCTGCGTCTGCGTCTGCGTCAGATCAGCTTGCTGCCCCCTGCTCGTGTCGCGCCCTGTCGCACCAGCCGCTCCTTTGGCACCACCGTCTTGGTCACCCCTCTGTGGCACGCCTCCGTGGCATGCACTCCCGTCTCCTTGTCTCTGGTCTTCCCAGGTCTCTGCCTCCCCTCCCACCCTCGCCTGCCCCTCCCTGCCTTCCCTGTGTCGAGGGGCGGCAGCGCGCTGCTCCTCACTCCTCCTCGTTCCCCCTGACAGAGGCTTTCCTGCAGACTCTCCACCTGGACGTGTGGGGCCCAGCCCGCGTCCGTGGACAGGGCCACGAGCGGTACTTTCTGCTGGTTGTCGATGACTACTCGCGTTACACCACGGTCTTCCCCTTGCGCTGCAAGGCGGAGGTCCCTGATGTTCTGATCCCTTGGATCCGCGCTGTTCGTCTCCAGCTCCGCGAGCGGTTCGAGACGGACCTTCTAGTCCTGCGTCTGCACACTGACACAGGTGGTGAGTTTTCCTCCGACCTCTTGTGGGCCTTCTGTCGTGCGGAGGGCATTTGCCAGACGTTCACGCTTCCGGCCTCTTCGCAGCAGAATGGGGTTGCTGAGCACCGCATTGGCTTAGTCATGGAGGTCGCTCGTACCTCCATGATCCATGCGGCTGCCCCCCATTTTCTGTGGCCGTTTGCAGTCCAGTACGCTGCGCATCAGCTCAACCTTGCCGGAGACCTCGCCCACACTGCGTTGGACGGGGGAGGTTGGCGATGTGTCGGTGTTCCGGGTCTGGGGATGTCGAGCCTTTGTCCTCGATACGTCCGCGAACAAGCTCTCCTCTCGCGCCGTTCCTTGTGTCTTCCTTGGCTTTGTCCCTGATGCGCCTGGCTGGCAGTTTTACCACCCCACCTCGCGCCGTGTCCTGCCCTCTCAGGACGTCACGTTTGACGAGTCGGTTCCCTTTTACTATCTATTCCCCTACCGCACTGCCCCTCTCCCTCCCCCGCCGCTCTTCCTCGCACCAGGTCCTCCTCCGGTAGACCCCCTTCCCCCTCAGGGTCCTGCTCCCTCAGGTGTGTCCCAAGTAGACCCTGTCAAGCCTGTCGAGGTCGCTGTTGACTCTGGTGCTACTAGAGGTGTTGCGTCTCGGGGAGCTGAGCCTGTGGGTGCGTGGCCTGGGGGTGCTGGGCGTGAGTGTGCGGAGCCTGGGGGTGCTGAGCTTGAGCGTGCGAAGCCTGGGGGTGCTGAGCCTAGGGTTGCTGAGTCTGAGGGTGCGGAGCCTGGGGGTGCTGAGCCTGCGGGTGCGGAGCCTGGGGGTGCTGCGCGAGTGGTTTGCTCGGCGCTGGAGCCTCCGTAGTGGTGCTGCTGGAGCTGGAGCTACTGGAGGTGCTGGAGCCGCTAGTCTCGGAGGTGCTCGTACTGGAGGTATAGGAGCTGCTGGGGCTGGAGGTACTGCTGGGCTGCTGGAGGTGCTGGAGCTGCTGGAGCAGGAGGTCTTGCTAGCGCTGGAGCCACAGGAGGTGCTGCTGGAGCTAGGGCTGCTGGAGGTACTGGAGCTGCTGGAGCTGGAGGTGCTGCTGCAGCTGGAGCTGCTGGTGCTGGAGCTGCTGGAGCTGGAGGTGCTTCTGGAGCTGGAGCTGGAGTTGCTGCTGGAGCTGGAGCTGTTGGAGGTACTGGTGCTGTCGGTGCTAGTGCTGGAGGTGCTGTGCGGCCGCAACCGTACTTCGTTCCACTGCTTCAGCAGGTTCTTGGTCTCCCGTCGTCTGCTGACCTTGCTCCTCCCTGTGTCCACCGCATGACCTGTCCCAGCCACAGCTACTGCCAGCCTCCCCGCTGCCTGCTCCTTCTCCTTACACTGAGCAGCCCGGAGGTCTTACTGAGCGTCGTGAGCCTGCGTCTCGTCCTGCCTCGCCTGTTCGCGCGCGTCGCACTGGTAGTCGTGTTCCGCGTTCGCGTCCTCCTCCTGTCCCCGGCATGCACCAAATGGCACTTCGTCCTTCCTCTGTTCCACTGCGTGACCCTCTGCCGTCTCCTCCTATGTCCTCCCTTGCTGACGGTCCGGACCCCAAATCTGACTCACTTCGTGCTACCAGCCCTACCGTCAGGCGTCTGCTAGCTACTGTTGTCACTGACCCTTCCTTCGAGTCCAATGCTGCGTCTACCTTAGTTGTTGAGCTTGTCGACTTTGCTGCTCGCTGTCGTCTCGGCTATGCCGCTAGTCTTGTTGCTGAGTCAGAGTCTGTCTGTCCTCCGTCCGTCGGGGGTAAGTGTGCTCTTGCCACGGACGTCCTTGAGGACAGGCAGGAGGACTTTGAGTGCTTTGCAGCTGCTGTACCTCATCTCGTGTCCATGCTGATTGCACCTGAGGGAGACCCGGATGCACCAGACATCCCGACCCCGCGCTCTTACACAGAAGCGATAGAGGGTCCCTACTCCTCTTAGTGGCAGTCAGCTATGGACGCAGAGATGGCATCCTGGAAGCCCACTGGCACTTATGTCGACGAGGTTCCCCCGCCTGGGGCGAAAATCGTCAGTGGCATGTGGATTTTCAGGGTGAAGCGGCCGCCGGGTTCTCCGCCTGTCTTCAAGGCGCGTTACGTCACACGAGGCTTCACTCAGCGACAGGGAGTTGACTTCTTCCAGACCTTCTCCCCTACCCTGAAGATGACAACTCTTTGGGTGCTGCTGCACGTCGCCGCTCAGCGGACTACGAGCTTCACTCTCTTGACTTCAGCACTGCTTTCCTACAGGGCAGCCTGCAAGAGGAGATCTGGCTGCGCTGCCCACCTGGCTTCATTGGGTCGTTTCCTCCTGGTACCCAGTGGAGCCTCCGGCGGCCAGTCTACGGTCTCCGCCAGGCGCCTCGCGAGTGGCACGACACACTGAGGACGACTCTTGCGGCTCTTGGGTTTGCTCCTTCTACTGCTGACCCGTCGCTGTTTCTACGCACCGACACTTTGCTGCTGCCGTTCTACATCCTCGTGGACGTCGACGACTTGGTCTTTGCCACTGCTTACACTGCTGGACTCGCCCACGTGAAGTCGAAGCTGTAGAAGAGACACACGTGCACAGACCTCGGTGAGCTGCGCAGCTATCTTGGCTTGCAGATCACCCGGGACAGAGCACGGCGCACCATCACCCTGACTCAGTCACACATGGTGCAGCAGGTCCTTCAACGCTTCGACTTCCAGTACTCCTCGCCACAGTCCACTCCTCTGCCTACCGGCCACTCTCTCTCAGCTCTGCCTTCGGATGAGTCCGTAGAGCCGAATGGCCCGTATCCAGAGCTTGTGGGCTGCCTCATGTACCTGATGACCTGCACTCGACATGACCTTGCTTACCCTCTTAGCATCCTGGCACGCTACGTTGCGCCCGGGAGACACCGACCAGAGCACTGGAAGGCCGCTAAGAGGGTGATGTGCTACTTGTGCAGTACGTCAGGCATGGGGCTCGTGCTTGGAGGACGGGGTCCAGTTGTCCTCACTGGTCACGCAGACGCTTCTTGGGTTGACGACTTGGCTACGCAGCGGTCGTCATAGGGTTACACCTTCAGCCTTGGCTCCGGCTCTGTTTCGTGGTGGTCTACCCACTCGTCTTCTGTTCTCAGCTCCAGTTGTGAGGCTGAGATCTACGCAGGGGCCATGGCTGCACAGGAGTTGCGCTGGCTCACCTACCTGCTGACCGACTTGGGAGAGCCGCCTCGTTCTCCTCCAGTTCTGTACGTCGACAACAAGGCCATGATTGCCTTGTGTCAGGAGCACAGACTGGAGCACAGAACGAAGCACATCGCTCTGCGCTACTTCCTTGCTCGAGAGTTGCAGCAGCCTGGTCAGCTTCGTCTTGTTTACATGGCCTCTCAGGCCAACACTGCTGATATCTTTACCAAGGCACTTCCGCCTCGTGATCATCAGCGTTTCTGTACTGTTCTAGGCCTTGTGCCTACGTGGCATCACTTGCTCACTTCTTGACTTTGCTTGTACTGTGATTTATATACTTGTACCTACATGCTTACACTTGCTAGGTTGTGATCACTGTACTGCTTGTTATCGTTTATATATAACTCTGCATGTGAACTGGCCTTGTGGCCATTTGCTTGTGCTCAGAATGTGTGGTGACTTCGTGATCCACCCTGAGCTTGCTTTGCCTCTCTTGACTGGTCTTGTGACCTCTTGTTCTCCCCCATTTTGCCTATGGGGGTGTGTCAAACATATATGCTGCTTATTGTGTAGGCTGTAGTGGGGTAGCCCATATGGGGTACAACCCAAATTAGGGTTTTCTACTTGTACCCATCCTGCTGCTAGTTGATTCACTTCTGTTCGTTATTCTGACAAATGTTGCCTGCCATAAATGAAAAAACAATGGTAGTCAGAAGAATGAGGGAACAAGTGGTCAACAAGCATACACACATGGGGGGATTTAACTCACCTTTTTCGGCCATGCAGTCGACCCCCTTGCTCTGGAACCACTCCTTGTCGGACTGTTGCTATGAAAGAGCGGTTCTCTGAGACATTAAGGGGATTGATCTCCGAGGTGCAGCCAGCTGGAATGACGGCGGGGACGATGTTCAGCTCGCCAAATTTCGCCTTCATCTCTTTAGTCTGGTACCCGCGGCAGGAGTCAAGAACCAGCATTGCCTTCCTGTTGTGGACTCCAAATCTCGGGTTGACGTACGGGTTCACCATCCCCTCCAGCCACGCGATGACGCCATCTGCGTCCGTACAACCGTTGGGAAGCGCGGCGACCACAACATCTGCACATTACGCCACGGAAAATAATTAGTCGCACAAACATTGAAAAACAGCACATGCAGTGGTTAACTGACAGGATGGGTTTACATGAGGGGACTTCCCGCTTGGGAATGGTCTTGCGCTTGAAGAAGACCCAAGTCTTGAGCTTCTCTTCGCTGGCGGTGCAGGCGAGCATCACCGTTACTTTTTCATTTTGATAGCCGTCGCTGCGGATGGGCACGGAGAGCAGCCCCACCTCCTCGACTGTGCGTTTGGCTGGCATCTCGAGCCAGAGTGGCATTTGATCGCGTATACAATCCAGCGTGGGTTGATGCCGTACTGGCGGCGGGTGTGTCGCACAATATTCCAGAAGTTCCTGGCCTGTGTCTCACACTCTGGAAGAAGGATGGGAGAGAGATATGTACTAACAAGACAAAGAATTTAATTTCAAAAATAAGGAATTACGACGGCAATAACAAGCAACTCACCAGACGATAGCTTATGGCTGACCCTGGTCTTTGCTCGGGTTGTGAGGTTCCACCCTCGGCGAAAGTGCCCAGTCTACTGCCGAGAGTCAGCCCACTTTACCTCTGAACGAAGGACCTTCATCACCTCGTGAGACCACTTCTCCAGGCGGCCCACCGAGATGGCGAGACACTTTTTCCGGTAGGCGAGAACATGTGAGTAAACTCCATGATGAACGACCGCGCCCATGAAAGCGCTTGCGACAACCGGCCGCGCCCTCCAGCTTAGACTTCAGGATCTTCTATTCTACGAGGGACCTTCGGGAGATGCTAGTGTCGCGGGACAATTTCCGCACACCCATGAATTCGGATTTTAGCTTGGCAATCCACTGCAGCTTTTCCGGGGAGGTGTAGGAATATCGCTTGCGCGTTGTAAGCCTACTCATGGGAGAGGGAGGATGAGAATCACGATTCTGAGTGGAGAGGTGGGGCCGTTTTCTATTTGGCAGGGGAAACTTGGTATAGGCAAGTCATCGGGACGACCGTCGGCCACCTAGTACTCGACATCGTCTTCGGCACCAGCCGCAGATTCGTCCCACGGGTAGTCCTCCACGGTTCCCCAGTGTGGCGGCAGAGCGGCGGCGCCACTACGCTCGGGCTCGGAGTTGTACGCGTCGAAAGCTGAGTAGCCACGAAGGAGAAGTTGCAGAACCAGCTGACCATTGACGATAACGTTAGCCGAAGCGGGAGGATCAGGAGGCGCTGGAGGACCGGGCGGGGATGGTGGTGTAGGAGGTAAGGGCGCTGGGCGACTTTGACACTAAGAGTAATCACGGGTGTCGTTAACAGCAAGTCGGTGGCTAAACAAGAAGTGTATGCCAGGAAGGCCCGCCATGGCCAAGGCAGGCCAAACGAAAACGAAAGACTGAATGAAACGGTGAGAATGAGGCCCGTTTGAAACCCTCATCCGAGACCCCTCCAATTTTGCGGCCCGGGTTCCTCTGCAGGGAATGAGGGAACAGTGTCAAGATTTCCCCGCAAAAGAGCTGAGGTGGTCAGCGTCTTGCCCCGGGGGCGAGGAATCTCGCCCCGGATGGTCACGTCGTGGCTGTACACTGATGTGTCGTGGACTGCATGCAACCCTGATTGAACATTCGTGATTCGCAATGCGTGTGCGCTGGCATGGGCCAGATTCATGTTCGATGAACTTGGCCGGGCCAACAAGGCGTGGGGGGCGTGATTCCACGCCTTGTTGGCCGATTGACACGCTTTTCATGCACCGTTCCGAAGGTTCTCAATTTGTATTAGATCCCCTTTTGAAAATGCTTCAATTTCATGTTAAAAAAGGTACATTTCATTTTTGCCATTATATTAACGCCGACGCTTATAAGCCCACCCCCTAAAACAACGTGTTTTTTTATAACCACAGGGGCAAGTATATCCGGGGGCTGATGGTATATATTCCTTCTGTTGGAAACAATTAACTCTAAGCGCCTCTGTCGTGTCGAAACACCAAGTCAGAAGCGAAGCGAAGTATATCGAAGCACCGGCGAGTCAACCCTCGGAGGTTGAGCGGTTGCTAGAGGTTACGCGAAAGTCAAAGGTCAGCGACCCTCGACCTGACAAGTACAGCGCGACAGCAAGGACACACAACTGACTCGTTACAGAGCAGTTGCCCGAGTCGTTACTGTATCGAACCGCAACAGCAACAGTAAAGTAGTTGCAACCATATCTCTTCGTATTCCTTGTACTCTTATATAATCTTGTATCTCTTTGCTTTAATCAATCGACTTTGCCCTCACATACTAGCGCAAGATGGTTCACAACTCTTCATTAAACGCTTCCGCTACTACATCAGTTCTACCCAGAGTTCACCCCTGCAAAGATCCTAAGGGCTATTTTTTCTCAGCCCAACATGGTATGAGAGCTAACAGGGGGAACTCAACTACCATCAAGTTATCTACAACGTCAGAAGGCATGGCAACACAAAAAGAAAGGAGCTCCTCTAACGACTCCCCGGGTACTACTCCTACTCCACCTCCTGCCTCTGGCCTACAGACAGAGGAGGGTACGGCAACAAGACCAAGAGCAACTTCTACTGAGACTCCTGCGAATCAATCTGCAGGCTTCAATCAGAACATGATGGAGAAGTTTTTCTCCTTCATGTCCTTCTACGAGCAACACCAACAGTCGGCACCTGCGCAGTCAAACAACAGCAACAACAACAACAACAACGTGACTCCAATGAGCCTTGATGGTTCATCCTACGCACGTGGAAATCAACAGCAGCAACCTACCTTTGCTCCATACGAGCCCCATTGCGGCTCCGTCAGCTTTATGCCACAAACACAGCCTGCACCTGGACAAGAGAAGACACTGGACGCACTTCAAGTTCAGTCACAGTTCGCGCACGTCTTAAAACTGCAAACGTCAAGGCCCTTCGACGGAAAGGACTTCTTCACCTGGTCATTCGAGTTCGAATTGATGATGGAAGGCGCGCAGATTCTTGGCTTCTTCGACGGATCCCTGCCATACCCAACACACGGCACACAGTATGACAAACAGCAGTACACATATCAGTCAATGATGGCGTACACGATTCTACTGAGGAACATCACTCCAAATCAGCAGCAGAATATACGGTCTTACCGGGGATATGGCAACTCCGCCGAACTCGCATACAGCCACTTGAAGAGCCTGTATCAAGCAACAGACAGCGTAAATCAGAGTCGGTTGATGGCGCAACTGACAATAGTCGAGATGAAACCAGGCGAAAAAGGAATGGCGTATATCAGCCGCTGCCGCGAACTACGCGACAAACTCCTTCGATGCGGAGGATCAATCTCCGAAGAAGCCTTTATCACAGTCGTCATCACTGGACTTGGTCCTCATTGGCGCTCCACTCGAGCTATTCTGCGAGCTCACGGGAAGATCTCCGAAGCAGCACTCTGCGCCGAAATTCACGCCGAGCAGCAAGATATGGACCTGCAAGAGGAACGACACAAGAAGAAAACATCAGTACCCGAATTCGCGTTTCACACTCAGCGACGCTACAACAACAACAACAACAACCGACAACAACCAAGGCCCGTACCTCCGTTCTGCCATCTCTGCAAGACGTCAGGACACCCGCGCACACACTGCCCGAATCGACAACAGTCATCACCGCCACAGCGACAGCTTCGACCCTCAAGCAGCCAAGTCGATTCAACACAAGCGAACCCCACCGCTCAAGTTCAAACGACCTCAACGGGACAATCTGCACAAGGAGCAAGAAACATCGTCAGTTGTATGGCAAGACTGAGCGACTCCTGTATCACCGAGTCACCGCCACACTACTCACCGGAAGAGCAACTCGACAACACTACACCTCGCCGCGAGTCACTTCAACCGAATCCGACGTACGCAGCTATCGCCCAAAGTGAACCGTCCGGAAAAGATACCTGGTTCCTGGATAGTTGCCGCGGGCAGCACATGTGCTCTTCGGGACGTTTCGTTCAGCGTGAGCACCAACTTCAACGCGAAGTCATCATCACCGTCGCCAACAATCAGAACCTGCGCACACGACGACAAGGAATTGTACAACTTCAGTCGCGAGAGACAAACGTGATTCTACAAATGTCAAAGGTTTTAATTGCGGAGGGACTCGGCTACAACTTACTGAGCGTCAGTCAGCTGATGGCGAAGGGTATCCATCTCGAAGCAGACAGCACTACACAGGAGTTCAAACTGTATAAGGGCACGGGAGGTCTCTATATCGGGAAGGCAGTGCTGAAAAACAACGTCTTCGTTCTCGACTTCGTCCCGGACCTTGGCACCGCTGACAGCGACGCCATCGTGAACTTTACCTCTTGGACACATCCACCGGATCTTGACCCAGACTTCAGTCCTGGAGGCTTCTGGTACTCGGAAACCATCCCTGAAGCAGAAAGAACAAGAGCGTTAGCAACAATTCAACATTCGGCAGCAGCAGAGACAACATCGGCAGCAGCAGAGACAACATCGGCAGCAGCAGAGACAACAACGGCAGCAGCAGAGACAACAACGGCAGCAGCAGAGACAACGGTAACAGCAGTGGCAACATCAACACCAATCGCTGGTCCTTCAACGGCACCGATCTTCGTCGATGACACACCACCGACACCCGCGCAGCAGCTAAAACCGGCACGACGAGAAGTTCATCGAAGCGCCAACTTCACCGCCAGCTTCTACTCCAACTCCGACATGTACCGACGTTCACCCGGACACCGCGCCAGCGAAGAAATCTGGCATGCACGAATGGGACACCCAAGCAACACAATGTTAAACAACACGATAAGAGCAGGAGTGCTCGACAAAGATTCGCTCCTACTACATGATGGGAGAGAACTCCAACAGGTAAAAGGGACATGCTTCACATGTCCTGAAGCCGACTTACCGCATCAACCGTTTGTCCCTCACCACAACCCGAGCGCACCAGCATACGCACCGCTTGAAAAGGTGTACAGCGACATCTTGTACAATCGCGTACCAGGGCAAGGAGCTTACAACTACACCATCACCTTCATCGACGCTGCCACCCGATACGTTTGGCATCTAAACCTTCCAAGTCGCGACATGGCTTTCGAAGCCTTCGTCGCCTGGTGGCCAGCAGCAGAACGAGAGTCCGGAGTGAAACTAAAGAGTTTTCAGTCAGATGGAGGCGGAGAATACACCTCACAACGCTTCAAGGACTACCTGGCAGAAAAGGGAATCAAGAGACTCATCTCCCTTCCTTACGCCCATCAACAGCAGGGTGTAGCAGAAAGGATGAACAGGACCCTCCAGAACACCATGCGCAAACTGCTACGTGGCATGCGGCTACCCAACCACCAGTGGCCCGAAGCAATGGACCACGCCGTCATGCTGCACAACTTGCTCTCGTCATCATCGCTTCCGAAAAACGCATCACCGCATCTGCTGTGGACAGGAAAATTGGGCAGCACAAAAATGTTACGAGTCTTCGGCTGCATGGTACAGTACCGACCCCCATCTGCACGAGCCGACCGATTCTCCCAACGCGCACAGTGGGGGCTACACCTGGGCATCGAAAAGAATTACAACGCATGGAAGATTTTTTACGTCCATACCAAGGAAACAGTGGCAGCACGTGATGTGATTTTCTACGAACGACTCACTCTCGCCTCCTATCTAGCCAACATGGAAGAACAACGCGACCTCACCAGTGGACTTCGTGGAGACCGAGCCTTCGCTTCCGCAGCGGACGAAGCTGACTTGGACGAGCAGAACGTGGACGCAGCCTCGGAGGAAGCCGGACCTCTCCCGTACTGCTCCGTCGACATCCCAATGGATGATGAAAACCCTCGCGAAAGCATCAACGCCGAAGTATTTTATCACTTCGCCGACAACAGTTACGTTACACCTGCAGAAGCCAATACCAACGAAGCAGAACACATAGGGCCCAACTTCATACCTGACCCAGAAGCAGGTGACGAAGCAGCTTATCCCGCGGATACCACACTCCTCCGCTACACACAGAGTGGCCTTCAGATACTTGGCCTGGTCACCGCAGTCCACGGCACTGCGATTCCTAAGGAGCCTGCGACGGTTCAGCAGGCTCTGGGGGGGGAGCACAGGGAAAAGTGGCGCGAAGCCATGGACAGGGAATTGAAGGCACTAGAGGAGCGGAACACCTGGAAAGTGGTTCCCATCAGCGTGGCACGCAACAAAACGGTACTCACCGGAAAATGGGTCTTCCGTGTGAAAACAAAAGCAGACGGCACCATCGACAAGTTTAAGGCGCGCTGGGTCGTACGCGGCTTCGACCAGGAACACGGACGCGACTTCACCGAGACATTCGCCCCGGTCAGCCGACACACCTCACTTCGAATCCTTCTCGCGATCGCCGCCATGAAGAAGAAGAAGCTGCGGCAAATCGACGTCGCGAATGCATTCCTCTACGCACCTGTTGACGCCGAAATCTTCGTCGAACTTCCACACGGCTCCAACGGAGAGCCCAACCAAATCTGTCAGCTGGTAAAGTCCTTGTATGGCATCAAACAGGCACCGAGGCTGTGGCAGCAGTACCTGCACGCCAGACTCATTTGCATCGGATTCCGTCAACTACCACACGACCAAGGCATGTACCGGCTCACGAAGGGCGACAACTACATCCTGCTCATTGTCTACGTGGACGACCTGCTCTACATCGGCTCAACCGACAGCGTCACTACCTGGTTCGAAGGGGAGCTGCAGCAGGATCTCACTCTCACAGTATCATCGACCGTCACGCAATACCTCGGCCTCAACATTCAGGAAGAAGAAGACGCAATCTACCTCAGCGCCGCGAAATACGCCGACACCATCGCTAAGCGCTTCGCACTCACACCGACCACCATCTCCACGCCATATCGCTACGCGGCAGGAAACAACAAGGAAGGATCCACTCCGCTAAGACCCGCCGGCATACGCGACTACCAAAGAAAGCTAGGCTGCCTTCTCTTCGCAGCCGTCACTTGCCGTCCGGATCTATCGTATTCTGCGAGCCAACTTGCCACCTACCTCAAAAGGCCTGAAGCAGAACACATGGCGGAACTCGACCGCGCTCTTCACTACCTCATTAGCACTCCGACGATCGGCCTGACTTATCACAAGAACGGAACGTCGACACCTAAACTAATCGGCTACGTCGACGCCGATCACGCCGCGACTCCGACAACAGACGCTCGCGCACCGGCTACATCTATCGCTTCGAAACTATCGGTCCCATCTCCTGGCAGTCGAGTAAGCAGGAATTAATCGCTCTCTCTTCAGCTGAAGCAGAATATATTGCACTCTGCTCAGCCACCAAGGAAGGACTGTACCTTCGCGAACTCCTGGAGGAAGCCAAGCTAGCCCAGTTACCAAACTTTACCCTGTTCTGCGACAACCAGTCGGCCATTCGCATAGCCAACAAGAGCGGCTTCGCAAACAGGACGAAACACATCGCCCTGCGATACTTCTTCGTGAAGGACGAGATCGAGAAAGGAAGACTCGAGCTGTCATACTGCCCCACGTCCGAGATGGCAGCTGATTACTTGACCAAGAAGCTCGGAAAGCAGAAGTTCGAGTACTGCATGCTGCTGACTGGACAGAGCCACGTCACCAACTGCGACACTCCAGAAGCGAAGGGGAGTGTTGGAAACAATTAACTCTAAGCGCCTCTGTCGTGTCGAAACACCAAGTCAGAAGCGAAGCGAAGTATATCGAAGCACCAGCGAGTCAACCCTCGGAGGTTGAGCGGTTGCTAGAGGTTACGCGAAAGTCAAAGGTCAGCGACCCTTGACCTGACAAGTACATCGCGAAAGCAAGGACACACAACTGACTCGTTACAGAGCAGTTGCCCGAGTCGTCACTGTATCGAACCGCAACAGCAACAGTAAAGTAGTTGCAACCATATCTCTTCGTATTCCTTGTACTCTTATATAATCTTGTATCTCTTTGCTTTAATCAATCGACTTTGCCCTCACATACTAGCGCAAAGTGGTTCACAACTCTTCATTAAACGCTTCCGCTACTACATCAGTTCTACCCAGAGTTCACCCCTGCAAAGATCCTAAGGGCTATTTTTTCTCAGCCCAACACCTTCTCTTCCTAATCCTACCAAACACCTATTTCTCTCGTCAAACTCTCCAACTTCCTAAGCCTAACTCTAGTTCCTTCTGACAAAAACATAAGCAAAAAAAAAATAAAAATCACTTTACCGTGATAACATATGGCACCCCAACCCATCGCACCAGGCCCTCAGATTGGTTTGAGGGTATGCTGATCGATCAGCGTGCCCCGGCCGCCCAGGTGTCCAAATCAGCGTTCATGGTTTTTTTTATACTGATTTTGCCAGTGTAAAAATCATAAGTAGACTGAACCATCAGTGTAAAAAATAAAAACAAAGTTGAATCACCAATTCAACTCAAAGTTTGCCGCTGTGAGAGTTCCTTCCAGCGATGCAAAGCACGTCGGCACGCGATCTGCTGTACAGCGCATGGCATCTCCAAGTGTGTGGGTGGGGTCTCGTGAATCCCGGGCCAGGTACATACTGTACACACGCGTACCCCCCCCCCCCTCCCCCCCCCCCCCGAATCGGTCAAGTCCGTTTCAGTGTGACTCACGACACTACACTGATTCGTCAGTGTTACTTCTACAGCAACACGGAAAATGGTCAGTGTGGCAAGGTAAGTTATACTGAAATTTCAGTGCAAAATTGAAGCATATGCTGAATTTCCAGGGAAAACGAAAATCACAGCTACAAAATCAGCCTAATCAGCGTGTTTTACGCTGATATCTGAGGGCCTGCATCGCACCATTGACCAATAATGACAAGGCATTTGGTGCAGCGATAACAAACTCTTGTGTGAATGTGAATGAACTCTTAAATAGGCAATGGATTATCTGTACAATACTACCAGTACAAGAGTCAGTTCATGCACTCTTTAACCGACATGTTTTCCGCCAAGGGTCATTGTGAAGCTTGTAGTAGAGAATCTGCACAAGGAAATCCAAAAGGAAACCCAAATGGAAAGACGAATGGAAAGACGAAAGGGAAGGTGAACGGGACGTTAGGAAAAGAGGGTGCATGATCGGGAGGAGAGAGTAGGTATGGATAGAATGTATAGCCGGAATAGAGTACGTAGGGGTACATTTTCCAAGTTTTGAAGGAAGGGAATGTATAGCAGGAATAATGTATCCTCATGTTATTTGTAACATATATGTGCGCAATTTGTAACAGATATGATTGCACGAACATACAGTGCTGATGATAGTAATCCATCCTCATAGAGTGCTGCCTTCCGAGCCATCAGAAGCCACACAGTGAACTTGCAGATTGTGGACAAGGGGCTGATTCCATGGTGACAAATACCAGTACAATGCACTTGCTGACGATCGTAAAGTGATAATGCACGATACTTACAAGCCGGTGCGAGTCCTCCAGTCTCCAGACGCTTCTCATCATGATGCAGTGAGTCACACAGTAAGGTATACCAGTAGTCACAAGGTTAATCCAACAGCCATATCCACACAGTCACAGCCCCGCGTACAGTCACGAAACAGCACACGGCCGCACTGCTTACAGTCACACCTGTGTACAGTCACTCCCCTGCATACAAGCACGCACCTGCATTGAGGTGACATTTGAGTCGACTCAAAAGTCACAAGCACGCACCTGCATCAGTCTGTCAAGGGTATCATCAGATCTCCACCTCCTCTTCCCCATTCTCCTTCCCACCACACCCCTTCTGACAGAATTCTCAGCGGGCAGCCATACCCCCACAGACACACACCTGCATACAGACACTCCACTGCACACAAGCACGCACCTGCATCAGTGTGTCAAAGGCATCATCTGATCTCCTCCTCCTCTTCCCCATTCTCCCTCCTGCCCCACCCCTTGGCCCCACACCCTCCACCCCACCTTCCATCCCCACCCAACTCCCCTCCTGCACACCCACCCCACTGTCATCACCCTTATGCCTCCAACCCTCTCCACCTCCTCTCCCCCCTTCTCTTCCTCCTCCTCCCACACTCTCTCCTCCCCCCCCATCCCCACCTCCCTCCCCCACCCTGCCTCTATCCTCCTCTATCCATTCCTCTAGTGCCTCTGCCCAGGCCATATGATGCCCGTGCTGCTCTCTCTGTCGCTTTGCTTCGAGCCGCATCACTCCGTGATACACCCACCGCTGCCACATGCGCTGGACCCCTTCCCATAGGTGCTGCACACGGGGAGGGGGGAGCAACTGGGGTGGAGGGAGGAGGGGGCAAGGCGGGAGGGGAGATCGATAATGATGCCTGTTGCTTTGCTTCGAGCCGCATCACTCCATGGTACACCCACCGCTGCCACATGCGCTGAACCCCTTCCCATAAATGCTGCACACGGAGTGGGGGGAGTGACTGCGGTGGGAGAGAAGGGGTGTGGGGAGAGAGAGGAGAGGGAGGAGGGGTTAAGGAGGGAGGGGAAGGTAAGATGAAAAGAGGAGGAGCAACGTGGGAGAGAATGTACGGGACGGACGATAAGCAAACAAACCAAGTTGTAACCTGTTTACCAGTCGCTTGTATCGAAGAGCGAGAAAACTGCAAGTCATGACTCCACTGAGCTTGATTTGATTGACTCATGCTCATGTCCGCTCGCAAGATGGTGTGCAATATCAATCCATTATAAGCAATAACTCAATCGTGGTGGTGTAGTATATTCCACACTATCCTAGCTTACCCTCAGAATTTTGATCATGTTGGGAATATCCTCCTCGGCTACCCGCACAGTAAAATCCTCATAAGAAAGGAAGTTTTCAAATGGTAAATGAATCCCATCCTAATAATAAAGGGGATGGAGGGAGGAAGAGGGGGAGAAAGCAATTAGGGAAGGAAAATGGTAATTGTAAGATCATGGAAGGAAAGGCCACAAGATCAGGAACAGACGGGAGTGCTTAGAGTTGTTATCATGTGGCAATGATGCTGGAGGCATGCTGCGCTGGAGGCATGCTGCGCTGGAGGCATGCTGCGCTGGAGGCATGCTGTGGGCATGCGGTGGAGTTTTCAAGAAATTATGTATGTCATACATGCCATCCCACGCATGCCATTACACACATGCCAGTGCACGCGAGAATATGCCTGTGCGATGCAGCTGTGCAGCATAGCGACCTCTATGGGTTTGCGCGGATAAGGAAACGCCATTCATGCATGCATTCATGCAAGTATGTGCAGGTATAGACACACAGAGGCATGCATGGCAGCAAGGCAACACTCTTCATTCCTACCTTGCTTGAATGCCGTGCCTATTATCTGTACTGTTTTTTGTCGATAATTAACACAAAGGACCATTCGAGGCATGCATGTATGACAGCACTCACATGCCAGCAACAAGCACTCCTGCCAGCACACTCCTGCCGTTACACCTGCACGATGACAGGGATGCACCCATGCAGCATGGCATCTTCCATGCGCGCACTGAAACCGTCCCCTGGGAATCTACTGTCGTTTCTAGAAATACTGGAGATTACAGCCACAGCCACAGCCACAGCCACAGCCAGAGCCAAATTTAGGACGATCCGATGCTGTTCTGCACCTTGCCGATAGCACACATGTCAGCAGATACCTGACCTGCCATTACGCCTGTGCCAGCACACACACGTGCACACACACGTGCACACAGACTCCAAACACACCTGCACGATGACATGGATGCAGCATGGCATCCTTCATGCGCGCACTGAAGCCATCCGGGGGGGAATTACGGTCATTTCCTACGATACCATTATGCCTATGCAATCACTCAAATGCCGTCACACCTGCACAATGACAGGGATGCACCCATGCAGCATGGCATCCTCCATGCGCGCACTGAAGCCGTCCCCTGGGAACACCCCACAGAAGCGAGACGAGGAGAGCTGTGGAGGGGCGGAGAAGGGGAGTGCAAGAGAGTGGAAAGGAGTGGAAGGGAGTGAGAAGGAGTGGCAGCATGGCGTCCTCGGGGAGCACCCCTCAGAGGCGGGATGAGGGGAGCTGGCATTTTGGGAGTCAGTTTTGAGAATTCTGAAACTGACTCCCAAACAGCATTGTGCCATTCCGCCCTGGCACTTGCCCAACCAAGAGTGCACACAGGGAGAAGCAGAAATTGAAATACTCACATTGAAGGAATAGTCGTCGCTGCGCTTGCTCGTGACGTGAATACCACGTCTGGCGCCCACCGCACCGTGCGAGCCGCTCAGCGTACATTGAAACAGAGGAATGGAAGGGAAACCAAGATCGAGATGCTCACGTTAAAAGAGTAGTCGTCGCTGCGCTTGCTCGTGACTACCACGTCTGGCGCCCACATCTCGCCCTTGCTGCCGTTCACGTTATCAATGGACGCAAAGAGGTGCGCCACTCGCTGCCGTATACCCATGCTGTAACTGTGAGGGGGGGAAGGGAGGGGGACGAGGGCACAAGGGCAAGCGGGCAGGAAGGAGAGAAGCGTGGGGGGGGGAGCTTGGAAGGGCAAATTGCAGGTGGCATCTGGATTGTACGGGTGCTCCTCTCAGAGTAGATCTGTGCATGGAACGTGCTCTTGCATCGCCCACATCTCGTCCTTGCCACCCACTGCAGAAATCTCATGCTGTACCTGGACTGGAAAGAAAGGGGGGGGGGGTGAGAAGTGAGGGAGTAGAGGTCGGGGCGGGGGGGTGAGAAGTGAGGGCAGGAGAGCGAGCGAGCGAGCGGGACGGCAGGGAGGTTGCAGATGTGTGATGGCATTGGCAAGGGGCCCGCCCATGGCAGATTGCAGATGTGGGATTTGATTTGATATGAACGTCCCAACCCAATCTTCGTCCCTCCCGTGTGAGACGCTCACATTTGAACCGGAGGGAAACGAGAGGGACGGAGATTGAGTTGAAACGCTCTCATAGAAAGGCGGGGCACGGGGCCCATGGCAGATTGCAGATGGCATTTGATTGCAGATGGCATTTGATTGCAGATGGCATTTGATTGCAGATGGCATTTGATTGCAGATGGCATTTGATTGCAGATGGGATTTGATTGCAGAAGGCATTAACATGGGGGTGTAGCTCACATGGTAGAGCGAGCGCTTTGCATGCGATAGGTACGGTGATCGATACCCCGCGTCTCCAGAATGCTACAGTTTTGCCCCCGTACACTTTTTGCCAGAGACCACACAGCAACTCTTCCTCTCCTCCCTTCCTCCCTCCCTGTCTTCCTCCCTCCTTACCTCCCCTTCCCCCCCTCCCTCCTTACCTCCCCTTCCCCCCCTCCCTCCTTACCTCCCCTTCCCCCCCTCCCTCCCTTCCAAACTCCTCGCCCAAGTCCTCTCCACCACTCACTCTTTCTCTGGGCGACCACCAAAGGCAGCCCCAATGTTTTTATTTGTTTGTTTTGTTTGGTTTGTTTTGTTTTGTTTTGTTTTGTTTTGTTTTGTTTGTTTGTTCTAGCACTGCTGTTCTTCTTCATGACCAGTGACCTGTGCAACTCCTCTCCACCACTCACTCTTTCTCTGGGCGACCACCAAAGGCTGCCCCAAGCTGACCGTTGAAGTAGAAGAGGAGCGGGCGGTCAGAGAGAGGCCTGGGAGGGAAGGAAGAAGGGAAAAGGGAGAAGGGAAAAGGGAGAAGGGAGATGGGGAGAAGGGAGAAGGGAGAACAGTGGAGCAGAGAGGGAGGGTAACATAAGATAGAGGTTGGGAGGTTGGGTGGGGTGGATGTGGGGCCACATCAACACCCCCTTGAAGGCCGGCATGACCACATGCGGATCGTAGCAGGGGTGTGTGCCCCTCACCCCACTTAGCCCACTCAGCCCACTCAGCCCACTCAGCCCCTCAGGCAACACCCCCGTCCACCGCCCTCCAACCCACATCCACCCCACCCAACCCCCCACCTTTTCCAGAGCCGGCGGCAGTAGAAATCGAAGCGCGGGGCCCCTTGCATGCGGGCATGACCACATCCTTGTGCGGATCGTAGCAGGGGTGGGTGCCCCTCATTTACCGCACCCCCTCAGTTACAACCACCCCCCTCCACTCCACATACACCCTGCCAACCCCCCACCTTTTCCAGAGACGGCGGCGGTAGAAGTCAAAACGGGGCCCCTTAAAGGCCGGCATGACCACATCCTTGTGCGGATCGTAGCAGGGGTGTGTGCCCCTCAACCCACTTAGCACACTCAGCCCACTCAGCCCCTCAGCCCCTCAGGTAACACCCTTGTCCACCGCCCTCCAACCCACATCCACCCCTGCCAATCCCCCACCTTTTCCAGAGGCGGCGGCGGTAGAAGTCCATACGCGGCCCCTTAAAGGCCGGCATGACCACGTCCTTGTGCGGATCGTAGCAGGGGTGGGTGCCCCTCAGTGTGGGGGGGAGGAAGGCCCAGGAATCCCCTGGGTATGTTGTGGTGGAGTGCGCGTGTGACAGCATTGAGTTGCCCCAGTGGGAGAGGAGGATGGAGGGCCAGATGGCTTGGGGGGCTGTGCACGCACCCTCGTCCCATGCAAAGGGCTGCAGGGGAGGGGAGGGGGGGGAGGGGATGGAAGGGAAGGATAAAGGAGAAAGGGACGTGGAGTGGTGGACAGCGGTTGAGGAAGCATGGAGTTGCCTCAGTGGGAGAGGAGGATGGAGGGCCAGATGGCTTGGGGGGCTGTGCACGCACCCTCGTCCCATGCAAAGGGCTGCAGGGGAGGGGAGGGGGGGGAGACGGGGGAGGGAAAATGGGGGAGGGGAGATGGGGGTGGGGATATGAGGGAGGGGAGACAGGGGAGGGGAGGCAATGGAGGGGAGGGAAGGAGAAAGGAGAAAGGGATGGGAGAGTGGTGGAGTGAGCATGGCAGAGCATGGAGTTTCCCATGCAGAGAACGGAAAGAGAGGCGGATGCAAAGGGCTGCGAGGGAAGGGAGAAGATAGTTGTGTAAATTTGTTTGTATATGCTCCCATGCTCCCATGCTCATATGCTCTCATACACCCATGCACCCGTGCGCTCATGGCATGCACCCATGCTCTCATGCTCCCATGCACCCATGCATACACCTCCTTCTGCCCCCCCACCCCATACAGCACTCACCCATATGTGGTCCCGCCCGCCTGTGCGGTTCCAGAAGGGATAGTGCGAGCGGATGTATTGGTATGCTCGCATTGACCCATTCACCCATGCACCCACGCACGCACCCATGCACCCATGCATACATCCCTCCAACCACACACCACCCACCCATATGTGGTCGCGGCCGCCTGTGCGGTTCCAGAAGGGATAGTGCGAGCGGATGTGATGGTATGCCCGCAGGTAGAAGTCAGCCACTAGGTTGGTGCGGCGCACTAGGTACTTGCCCTGGGGGGAGAGCGGGTGAAGGGAAGGGCATAGGGAGAGAGGGAGAAGGGAGGGAGAAAGGCGCAAGTGGGTTTAGATTGGACGTGCACGGATGTGATGGTATGCTCGCAGATAGAAGTCAGCCACTAGGTTGGTGCGCCGCACTAGGTACTTGCCCTGGGGGGGAGGAAGGAGGAAGAAGATGGGAGAAAGGAGAAAAGAGCAAGTGGGTTTGATTCGATGTGATGGTATGCCCGCAGGTAGAAGTCAGCCACTAGGTTGGTGCGCCGCACAAGGTACTTGCCACAAGGTTGGGAGGGGGAAGAGAGTAGGGAGAAAGGCGCAAGTAGGTGTGTCTCATACGTGATGGTATGCTCACAAGTAGGGAGAAGAGAGTAGGCGGGCCGTTCTTTTACTCCAGGTTTGGCTCTTCATATCGAATATTGCCCCAACCAGCTTTCCTTTACCTCCGCAACAGCATACTTCGCTCGTTCCCCACCTTCTCCCATTCAGGTGACTTTTGAGTCGACTCAAAAGTCACCTCCACAACAGCATACTTCCGCTCACTCGTTCCCCACCTTCTCCTATTCTGGTCGTTTTTGAGGCGCCTAAAAAACGACCTTTACCTCCACAACAGCATACTTTGCTCGTTTCCCACCTTCTCCAGTTCTCCATTGTTCCTCCCCTCCCTCCCCCTACCAGCCCAATCCCTCACAGCATACAAGCCATCCATGAGTATACAAGCCATCCATGAGCATACAAGCCATCCATCAGCATACAAGCCATCCATCAGCAAACCAGCCATCCATCAGCAAACCAGCCATCCATCAGCAAACCAGCCATCCATCAGCAAACCAGCCATCCATCAGCAAACCAGCCATCCATCAGCAAACCAGCCATCCATCAGCAAACCAGCCATCCATCAGCAAAACAGCCATCCATCAGCAAACCAGCCATCCATCAGCAAACCAGCCATCCATCAGCATACCAGCCATCCATCAGCATACCAGCCATCCATCAGCATACCAGCCATCCATCAGCAAAACAGCCATCCATCAGCAAACCGGCCATCCATCAGCAAAACAGCCATCCATCAGCAAAACAGCCATCCATCAGCAAACCAGCCATCCATCAGCAAACCAGCCATCCATCAGCATACCAGCCATCCATCAGCATACCAGCCATCCATCAGCATACCAGCCATCCATCAGCATACCAGCCATCCATCAGCATACCAGCCATCCATCAGCATACCAGCCATCCATCAGCATACCAGCCATCCATCAGCATACCAGCCATCCATCAGCATACCAGCCATCCATCAGCATACCAGCCATCCATCAGCATACCAGCCCAATCCCTCACACCAGCAGCTTCCACCCACCAGCATACCAGCATGGAGAATGCAGGGGCGTCATCGGCGCGGGCAGTGATGTAAGCACCGGGCAGCGGCACGTAGAAATAGTCTGGCTTGCCAGTCACAAGTAGCCACGTGAAGCGAGGTTGTTTTTGAGACGTCTCAAAAACGAGCTTGCCAGTCACAAGTAGTCATCCCTTCCCCCCTTTTCCTCAACCCCCCCAACTCAGTCGTCTAGCAGTGTCTCACTTGATCCTTTCCCACCCACCTTCTCTCCCTTCCCCGTTCCCCCTCCCCCCACCAGCATACCAGCAACTTACCCATCCCCCCTCCCCCTACCAGCATGGAGTATGCGGGGGAGTCATCAGCGCGGGCAGTCATGCAAGCACCGGGCAGCGGCACATAGAAGTAGTCCGCCTGCCAGGGGTCATTGGTGCGGTGCATTGCACACACTCTGTTCCCCACCCATTCCCCTCCCCCATCCACCCTTCCTCCCTCCCACTTCCCCAATGCCACTACCCCATCTCCCTACCAGCATGGAGTATGCGGGTGAGTCATCAGCGCGGGCGGTCATGCAAGCCCCTGGCAGCGGCACATAGAAGTAGTCCGCCTGCCAGGGGTCATTGGTGCGGTGCACACTGGCCAGCAACCCCTCGAACAGCACTCCCTGGTGGTTGTGGGGGGCGTGGCAGAGGGAGGAGGGGACAGTGTGGGCTAGGTGAAGAGGACAAGCTGACACCTTGCTTTGCAAGGCACATAGAATAGAAGTAGTCCGCCTGCCAGGGGTCATTGGTGCGGTGCACACTGGCTAGCAACCCCTCGAACAGCACCCCCTGGTGGTTGTGAGAGGGAGGAGGGAGAGAGGAGCAGCATGGGTCGAAGGGCAAAAAAACAACATGTTGATGCGTTGCTGGCTCGAAGGGCGCACGCAAGTCTGCCTGCCAGGGGTCATTGGTGCGGTGCACACTGGCTAGCAACCCCTCGAGCAGCACTCCCTGGTGGAAGCAGGGAGGGGGTGGAAAGGAGAAATGTGAGTTGAGAAGAGAGGGACATATGATATCAGAACCATGCTTGATTGAAAGGCACACCACATTCGTAAAAGTAGTCTGCCTGCGAGGGGTCATTCGTGCCTGCGAGGGGTCATTCGTGCGAGGGGTCATTCGTGCGAGGGGTCATTCGTGCGGTGCACACCGAGGTCAAAAGTCACCTAGTAGTCTGCCTGCGAGGGGTCATTCGTGCGGTGCACACCGGCTGGCTAGCAGCCCTTTGATTGAACAGCACTCTCTAGGAAGGGAGAATTGACAAGGACAGAGCAGTGTGGGCTGGGCGGAGAGAGGTGGGGGGGAGGGACTCATGCTGGGGGGGGGGGTTCTGCACGGAAAGGTTCTGCACGGAAAGGTTCTGCCGCATGCGGACCTCTGGCTGAACCGGGACCTGTGGTTTCAGCTTAGCTTAAGTTGTTCAAGCCGTTCCTCCTCCCATAGTCCCCCCTCACCTCTAGGCCATACAGCCAGCCGTGGTTGAACTCTGTCTCGTTCTGAAAGCCGTAGAGCCACGGGGTGCAGTAGAACCGGCTGTGCCTGCCCTGACAGCAGGGGAGGGTGAGGGAGGAAGGAAGGGAGGGGACGGGAGGGGAGGACGGGAGATGCATTCTTCTCTGGTACAGAATACTTTGTGGTGCAGTGCGGTTCGTATGTCTGTTCCGCTCTGAAAGACGTAGAGCGACGGAGCACAGCAGAACCGGCTGTGCCTGCCTGCCTGACAGCAAGTGGAAACGCGAGGCGGTTGAAGGGAAGGGAAGGGAAGGGAAGGGGAAAAGAGAACAGCAGACGCATTCTCCTCTGGCAAGGCAACCTATGGTATGGGATTGCTTGCAACCGTGCAGCACAGTTGGTAGCTGTGGTACGGCCATAACATAGATTTTTGCGTCGACCAAAAAATCAACTCGTAAAATAGATCCCGACGTCAGAAACTAGGCTGCATATCGACGTCTCTAGGCTGGAAACCGTCGAGCCACGTGCCAGGCTCCTCCTCCCTTCCTATCAGGGCAATGTAAGAAAGATCATGATGTGCCTACCCTGACAGGAAGGGAGGAGGAGCCTGGCAGGTTGTGAGTTGGGGCACCCACCTGGAAAGGGTGCGAGGACAAGCTGATTAAGAGACATTCCACCTGCTGATCGTGGACACAAGTTGAGTTGGGGCACCCACCTGGAAAGGGTGCGAGGACAGCTCTGCTGGCAGATCGTAGATGTAGATTAAGGGACGGCGACGAGGGGCTAGAAGAGACGTGGCGCCACTAGAAGCAGACGCCCCTGCTGCTGTTGAAGCTGATGCTGCTGCTGCTGCTGCTGCTGCTGACACCACTGCACCGGACCCCGTTTTTTCTGTTCCTCCCACTCCCTCCCCCCGCGCCTCCTCTGCCACGTCTAACTCCACCTCCTCCCACGTTTCCCCATCTGCAGACACCCCAAACCATTCCGGAAGTGGTGGTGACACCTGCTCAGCATGCCCCGCCCCCCCAACCTGCCCAGCCTGCCCCTCATGCTCTCTGTGCTCTCCGTGATCTCTATGCTTGAAAGAACTTCCCCTAGATTCACTGCCACCAGTGGCGCCTGTTGATGAGAGAGTGAGTGCCAGAGCTGCTGCTGTGGTCTGGGATGGCACGCTGCAGTCAATGCCGTACCACCCAGGCTGGCACTGGAGAGCGGGGAAGAGGGGCGAAGGGCAAGGGGAGAGGGGGGGAAACGGGAGGTGGAGGGGGGAGAGAGAGGGGGGGTAGGGGGTGAGGGTGGGAAAGAGCCAAAGCTGCTGCTGTGGTCTGGGATGGCAAGCTGCAGTCAATGCCGTACCACCCAGGCTGGCACTGGAGAGCGGGGAAGAGGGGCGAAGGGCAAGGGGAGAGAGGGGGGGAGAGGTGAGTGCTGAAGGGGCGTATGCGTGCAAGAGAGGGCGAGTGAGAGTGCAAGAGAAAGGGCGCATGCGAGTGAGCGAAACGTTTCAAAAGAGGGGTGGAAGAAGGGAAGAGCGGGGGAGGGTAGGTGGGTGGTTTGGAAAGAAAGACATAAGGAGAAGAGATTCACGGAATATAAGAAAAAGGGGAGGAGGGGAGGGGAGGGAAGAAGGGGACGGGGTGGAATCGAGGGAAGGGAAGTCAGGATACATTACAACAGGAACAAAAGCAAGGTACAACGAAATAAAAGGAGGAAAAAAAGGAGGAAAAAGGTTACCTTGCAGTAACCTTGGTGGCACTCGCCTCGGCCTTGACACCCGCCAGCACAATATGCCTTCACGGGCACGTGGCAAAATTCTCCACCCTGCCCGTCGTACGGGCACGCGCAGAGAGAGTGAGAGCCTCCCTCAAGTTTTTGCTGCCCGGAAGCTGCTTGGGCAGGGTCGATCTGGCACCAGCCCATGGCGCTTGGAGAGGTGAGGCGGACTTTGGAGATGTTGGGGTGTAGAAACCAGTCACTGTGTTAAGGAAAGCGGGGGAAAGGACGGAGAGAGGGGAGGGGGAAGGGGGGGATGGAATGCTGGAATCCATTTGGCACCAGCCCATGGCGCTGGGGGAGGTGAGGCGGAGTTTGGAGATGTTGGGGTGTAGGGACCAGTCACGAAAAGGTGGAGATGAAAAGGTGGAGATGAAAAGGTGGAGATGAAAAGGTGGAGATGAAAAGGCAGCAATGAAAGGCAGAGATGAAAGGTGGAGTGGAGGGCGTGGGGTGGGGTGTGTGGGTTGGGGTAAGAAACCCCACCCCAGTTCCATCTCAGTACTCCAAGCACCTTTCCCCCGGCTCACCCTTTCTCGGCGTGTTTTGAGTCGACTCAGAACATGTGTGGGTTGGGGTAAGAAACCCCACTCCAGTTCCATCTTATTACTCCAAGCCAAGCTCCTTCCCCACCGGCTCACCCTTTCTCTGCGTTGAACCCGCATGGCCCAAACAGCGGTCTAGTGGGATGGGCCGTAGCGTTCCCACACAGGCAGCGCGCAGTTGTGGTGTCACAGAGGCCCCCATGGGGGCATGAAGACACCACCCACACGCCCAGGGGGGCGTTGGGGGACGCAGGCATATTGCAGGGGAGGGGCGAGAGGAGAGAGCAGTCTGGGCCTGGGGGGACGAGGAGGAGGGGGGTGGGGGGGGAAGCAGGGGAAGAGAAGGAATGCAGAGGAACATCAGTGCCCTACTAGGGACATGAAGACACCCACCACACGCCGAGAGGGGCGTTGGTGGAAGCAGGCATGTTGCAGGGGAGCGGCGAGAGGAGAGAGCAGTCCAGGCCTGGGGGGACGAGGAAGGGGGCGGGAAAAGGGGGCGGGAAGGGGGGGCGGGGAAGGGGGGCGGGGAATCGAGTTTTGAGGCGACTCAAAACTCGACTCATGTTGCAGGGAAGGGGCGAGAGGAGAGAGCAGTCCGGGCCTGGGGGGGCGGAGAGAAAAGGGGGATAGGTGGGGGAAGAAACGGGGACGGTGGTGGCAGGGGGGAAGGGGAGGGCAGAGAAGGGTGGGGGAGGGTAGGGAAGGGTAGGAAAGGAAGAAGCAGCGGAGGTGGGCTTGGGACTTGATGCGTGGAAGAAACATACGAGCTCTTCTCTCCTTTTCCACCGATCACGGGCTCTTATACAGTGATACTCTTATCCAGCGATGCTCTTATCCAGCGTACTGTAGTTACTAGTTACCAATATCAAGGCAGGCAGTGTGGCAGCAGCAAATCCCTTGCTTCCCACCCATCCCCATCGCAATATAACACCCCTCTTTCCGCCCACACCGCACCGCACCTTTGTACCCAATGGGGCACTGACACGTGCCCCTCTCGTGGTTGCACACGCCCCTGCCACTGCAGTCACTGCAGCATGGCTCTGAAAACCAGTGCTGGGGAAAAGGGTGGGTGGGTGGGGGGAAAGGGGTGGGGGAAAAGGGGTGGGGGAAAAGGGGTGGGGGAAAAGGGGTGGGGGAAATGGGTGCAGGGGAAAGGGGTGGGGGAAAAGGGGTGGGGGAAAAGGGGTGGGGGAAAAGGGGTGGGGGAAATGGGTGCAGGGGAAAGGGGTGGGGGTGGGGAAAAAGGAGTGGGGGGACAGGAGATTTGCGACGTGTCCACAAAACGCCATCACAGAACAGCAATGGGGATCTAGAAGGTTAAAAACAGAGCTGGGAAAGCGTGGGTTGGGGGGGGTACGTGGGCAGGGGACTAGGCGAAGGGCAATAGATGTGGAGAGGGAGGGAGAGAATGTGATGCATTTTGGGAGAAGAAGGGAAGGTGGGGTGGCGGTTGGGGGGGAAAGAAAGGGGGCTAAACAGACATCGAGGCATGAATCTGAAAAGAAGTGCTTGGAAAAGGGTGGGAGGGGAGGGGGTGTGGGCAATAGGCGAAGGGAAATAGACGTGGAGAAGGAGGGAAGGTGTGGTGGGGGGAGACGAAGGGGGAGTAAGAAGACATTGAGATAGAGGCATGACTCTGAGAAGAAGAAGCGCTTGGGAAAGGGCGCGCAGGGAGTTGACTTTTGAGTCGACTCAAAAGTCAACTCGGGAGCAAGAAGACATTGAGATAGAGGCTTGACTCTGAGAAGAAGAAGCGCTTGGGAAAGGGTGCGCGGGGAGGGGGTGGGAGGAACCGAAGGGGACCAAACTGACATTGCGGAAGTCTCTGAGAAAAAGAGCTCGGAAAAAGGTGGGGGGAAAGGGAGGTTGGGCGGGGAGGGAGGTGGGCGGGGAGGGGGCGTGGGCCAATAGACGAACAACAGGAGATGGAGGGACGGAAAGAAGGGGATGCATTTTGGGAGAAGGGCGGGGGGCAGATGAAGTAAAGTAGACTAAATTCCTTACTATGAGCCTGGACCCATGCCCATGCCCATGCCCATGCCCATGCCCATGCCCATGCCCATGCCCATGCCCATGCCCATGCCCATGCCTATGCCCATGCCCATGCCCATGCCTATGCCCATGCCCATGCCCATGCCCATGCCCATGCCCATGCCCATGCACATTCCCTAACCCATTCCCATCCCATGCCCATGCCCATGTCCACATGCCCATGCCCATACCCATCCCCAACCCCAACCCCATCCCCATCCACATCCCCATCCCAAACCCCATCCCATCCATACCGCTTCTACTGCAACAGCTGGTAACAGGTTTGCATACGCTTTCAGCCACTGGCCAACGGCAGGCCGCCACGTGGCGCCTCTAAATCGCACCCCAACCTCCCTCAACTCCCTTCCCCCCTGCCCCGGCCCTCCTCCTTCTCCTCCTTGTCCTCCCCCCAACCTCTCATACTTTATAGTCACATTCGCTGGAGTCACACGCAGCTGAGCCAACCCCCACACTTGTCGCCCTTTCTCATTCAGCCCTATAACCATTCCCCCGCTCCTCTTATCCCCCTCTCCCGAATATTCTCGCCAAAAAGGAATCTTCTTCCCGTTATAATACTTCTCCTCTAATTCCCTCGCTCTCTCATCACTCCACGTGTTGGGATCTCCGCTCGATACAGTCACATTGTCACCATTCTCCCTCGCAAACGCTTCTAACGCGGATAAAGTCCATCCATTGATCTCTCTGTCCACTTCCGCGGATTCCCCCGCCCCTCCCCCGTCTCCCCCTTCCGCCCCAGACTCCCCCCCTTCCGCGGATGTACACTCCCAGTCCCCCCCGCCAGGTCCGCCTATCCACCCCGCTTCCACGCGTCCGCTTGCGCCATCCCCCCCGCCCTTCACGCGCCCCTTCCCCCAGCCCCACACCCATCCCCATACCCCTCCAATTCCGCTCCCCCACGCCCATCCTCTTCCGCCAGAGCCTGCTGCGCCCGCTACCCTCCCATCCCTCGCCGATCCCCCCTGCGCCGATCCCCCCTTCCCATGCTCCGACCAATTTTCCGCCAGTTTTCCTTCCGCGCCTTGCGGCATCCGCATGCGGGCGGGGCGGCGGGGTGGCGGCTTGCGCAGCATCCGCGCGGGCCCAAGCCCCGTGATATCGGACAGAATCAGCAGCGCCGCCAGCGCGACCAGTGCCGCCAGCGCGCCCGCGCGCATTTGCGCGGATGGCGGCGTGCGCCCATGCCCGCAGTGAGAGCCGTGCGCGCCGCCGCCAGCGCCAGCGGCCGCCGGCGCAGCGGTGAAGCGCGTGCGCTGACCGTGGGACAAGAGTGCGGCGGGTTTGCGCGGGCCGGCTGCCGCGGCTTGCGCGGAAGATCCGATCCGCTGAAACACGCGCATTACGATAGATTTATATCGATGACTCAAAACAAGCGCATCATGAGAGAAAAGACCCAATGGCTTAGCGGAAGAAATCGCTGGGAGCACCCGCGCATTAGAAAGGACACCTTGACATCCGCGTTATGGAGAAAATATGGCGGGGCCTGGTATGGTCGGCTTGTTTGTGTTGGGATGAGCGAGGTGTGACGTGAAATTCTGTTCTTGCGAGTGTTGAGCGTATTTGCTTGGTTTGCTGTGGATAGGAGTGCACCATCTTCTAACGGATTTAACCTATTTCAATACACTGCAATGCATATTTCTCCTACCAGATCTATTGCACAACACCATAAGAATAAAATGAATACCTATGGTGAACGAAAATGATAGGTGGGTTGGCCTAACCCCCCTGCGGTAACCACACAAATACAGTAACCACCATGGCACTATGAACTTGGCCTTCTAAGCACCCTCAACTTTGGTAGACACCTCAGTCCCTTCCCCTTCTCCTGCTGCTGCTGCTGCTGCTGCTGCTGCTGCTGCTTCTTCCCCCTCCCCAGCAGCCGCCTCGTCTTCTTTCTTCACAAAGGGTACCTCTGCAGTGAAGGTGAAGGGCTTGCCCGGCTCATATGCCGCCTGCAGCTCATCTGAAGACTGGGTCGTCTTGGCGTCGCCTGCCGATGTTAAGCCTTTCTGAGAGGGGGTGGGGGAAGAGGTGGGGGTGAGGTGGGAGGTGGGTTGGGGGTGTGGTAGGAGGTGGGATGGGGGGTTGGGTGGGAGTGAGGTGAAGGTGAAAGGCTTGCCCGGCTCATACGCGGCCTGCAGCTCGTCTGACAACTGGGTGGTCTTGGCGTCGCCTGCTGATGCCACGCCTTTCTGGAAGGGTGAGAGGAGGTGGGGGTAAGGTGGGAGGTGGGTTGGGGGTGTGGTAGGAGGTGGGATGGGGGGTTGGGGGGTTGGGTCGGGGGTTGGGTGGGAGTGAGGTGAAGGTGAAGGGCTTGCCCGGTTCATACGCTGCCTGGAGCTCGTCTGAAGACTGGGTGGTCTTGGCGTCGCCTGCTGATGCCACGCCTTTCTGGGAGAGGTGAGCTAGAGATGAGGAGGGGGTGAGGAGGCATGAGGAGGGGTTGGGGTTGATATGAGAACGAGTTTGTGTGAGACGGGGCCTTTTTGAACCCAACTCAACCCAATCCAAGCCAACCCAGCCCAACACATGCTTCTTCTCACCATGAACCCTACCCTCCATCACTAACAACAGACCACCTACTGTTCAACAGGCCCTCTCCCTCCCCTCCCCCCCCACCTGGTCCAGGTAAGCCAGCAACGACTTGTTGATAAGCTCTGTGATTATGAACCCTATCACCCAGCAACTTGTTGCCACCTGCTCTTGTCCCCCCCCCCCTGTTACCATCTCATCAGCCCACCTGGTCGAGATAAGCCAGCAGCGACTTGTTGATAAGCTCTGTGATTATGAACCCTATCACCCGGGAGCGACCCAGGAACCGCAGTACCACTGCCTTGTCAACCTGTGACAGCAGGGCGGGGGAGGAGCAGGGATGGGGACGAGGGCGGCGGTGTGCGGATGGGGGGAAGGAGGGGGGTGGAGAATGTGAGGTTGTGATAAGCTCTGTGATTATGAACCCTATCACCCGGGAGCGACCCAGGAACCGCAGTACCACTGCCTTGTCAACCTGTGACAGCAGGGCGGGGGAGGAGCAGGGATGGGGAAGAGGGCGGCGGTGTGCGGATGGGGGGAAGGAGGGGGGTGGAGAATGTGAGGTGTTGTGATGAGCTCTGTGATGATGAACCCTATCACCCGGGAGCGACCCAGGAAACGCAGTACCACTGCCTTGTCAACCTGTGATGTGACAGCAGGGCGGGGGAGGAGCAGGGAGGGGGGGGGAGAAGGGAGGGGGAGGAGCAGAGAGGGGGGGGATCAGGGAGGGGGGGGGATCAGGGAGGGGGGGGGGCAGGGAGGGGGGGGGAGCAGGGAGGGGGGGGGAGCAGGGAGGGGGGGGAGCAGGGAGGGGGGGGAGCAGGGAGGGGGAGGAGCAGGGATGGGGAGGAGGGCGGGTGGGTGGAGGGTGAAAGAGGGAGGGGGAGAGAGAGGGGGGGAGTGTGAGGTGTGAAACAACAGCAGCACGGGAGCAGGGAGAGACGTGGTAACACCCAGTGGTGGGAGCAGAGAATTGCAACTTGGAAGATCTTAAGGTGCCAGAGATAGAGAGGCGAAGGAAACGACAAAAGAAAGAGGTTGGGGGTGGTTGAGGGTGGTGAGGGGATGATCAGAGGCGGCTGGGGTGACAGGGGGGGTGGATGTGAGTGAGAGGGGGGGTGGATGTGAGTGAGAGGGGGGGTGGATCTGAGTGAGAGGGGGGGTGGATCTGAGTGAGAGGGGGGGTGGATCTGAGTGAGAGGGCGGCGTGAGTGAAAAGGGGGCGTGAGGGAAGAGGGGCCAAGAGGGAAGAGGGGGCAAGAGGGAACAGGGGGCGTGAGTGAAAAGTGGGTGTGAATGACTTTAATTGGTGCCTTGGAGAGTGAATGTGTGTCCTTGCTTGGATGAGCAACAAGCACAAAGGAGCATGAGAACAAGACAATTACAGTAAGAATTGAGATTAAGTGAGGAGTGAGAGAGTGGGAGAGGATTTTCGAAATGACTGAAAGTACCACTCACTCACCCCTGCTTGCTTGCCTGTTGGTCGATCTCCCCCCAGCATCAACACAGCATGTGGATACACATGAGGGACAACGGGAGAAAAGGAGAGGGGAGAGGAATCCATGAGGGAAGGGAATTGCGACTCAGGAGGAGAGGGGCGACGGGGAGAGGGGAGAGCGATTCAGGAGAAGAGGGACGAAGGTTGGATGAGCTACATCTCCAGGAAAGGGAAGGACAAGTGGTAAGGGGCGGAAGGAAAGGTTGAAAGCAATGGGGGAATGGGATGAAGGATTGGGAAGGGGGAATGGGAAGGGGAAACGGGATGGGGGAATGGGAAGGGGGGAACAAGTGGTAGGAACGGAAGGAAAAAAACGAAAGGGCGAAGCAAAAAGAAAGGGTGAACGGAACTGGGGAATGAAAACAGGAAAACGGACAAACCTTTTCCAGACTACCTCCCTTGCCGAACCTACACCCCTTAACCAAGCCTACGCCCCTTTCCGAGCCTACCTCCCTTGCCGAGCCTGGCCCCGGGCAGCGGCGGGCACTCCTTGGCTAGCGAGCGTAGCGTGCCGTCAAAGAGCATGGCCGTCTCACTGCCCGCCACGTCCACCCGCACCTGATGGGAATCATACGAGGGAAAGCATGGGGAGGGGAAGCACAGAGAGGGAAAGGAACCGTGAGGATGGATGATTAGGAGTGCTGTCAAAGAGCATGGCCGTCTCACTGCCTGCCACGTCGCCACACACCTGATGGGAGGGGGGGCATGGAGAGGGAGGGGGAGTAGAGAGGATGGCGGGGGAGAAGAGATTTCAATGGTGAGGTGAGTTGCACGGGGTGGAGTGGAGTGGAGCAGCGTCAAAGAGCGGGAAAGGGTGGAGCACCTGAGCAGCCGTTTCAGGTGATTGTGAGGGAGGGGAAAGGGGGGAGGGAGTTGGTGTCTCAGGTGATTGCAGACAGAAGGGGAAGGGCGGGGGGGGGGGGGGGGGGGGGAAGGATGGGAAGGGGAGGGGCAGTGGGGGGGTGGTGAGGTTGGTGTAAGAATGGAGGAGTGAGATCAACCAACCAGGATGGCACGCACCTTAAACCATCTCAACTCAAGCATGCATCTAGAACTCAGAAGCACGCACCGTGATGCTGCTGTCTGTCATGGCTTCAGTCGTGAAATCCACCGCCGGTCGGCCTTTCATGCTGTTGCTGCTGCCAGCTTTAGCAGCCTTGGCAGCCTTAGGGGCCTTTGCTGGTTTTTCCTCAGCAGCAGGAGCAGCAGCATCAGCAGCAGCCTCCCCAGCAGCAGCAGCAGGATCAGCAGATGGCTTTTTGGTCTTCTTGAAGTTCTTTTTCGGGCCGCCCTTTGCTGCTAGCACCGGCACGACAGGTGCTGCAGGCGATGATGCAGCAGCGGCTGCTGCAGAGAGGGTAGGTGAGCTGGTGCGGCGGAGAGGAGAGAGGGACACTGTGGAGAGAGAGAGGGGAGGGGGGGAAGGGAGGGAAGGCAGGGGAGGGAGGGGAGGCAGGGGAGGGAGGGGAGGGAGGGAAGGGAGGAGAGGGAGGGGAGGAAGGGGAGGAAGGGGAGGGAGGAGAGGGAGGGGAGGGAGGAGAGGGAGGGAAGGGAGGGGAGGGAGGGGAGGGACGGGAGGGACGGGAGGGAGGGGAGGGAGGAGAGGGAGGGGAGGAAGGGGAGGGAGGGGAGGGAGGGGAGGGAGGGAAGGGAGGAGAGGGAGGGAAGGGAGGGGAGGGAGGGAAGGGAGGGGAGGGAGGGGAGGGAGGGGAGGGAGGGAAGGGAGGAGAGGGAGGAGAGGGAGGGGAGGAAGGGGAGGAAGGGGAGGGAGGAGAGGGAGGGAAGGGAGGGAAGGGAGGAGAGGGAGGAGAGGGAGGGGAGGAAGGGGAGGGAGGGGAGGGAGGGGAGGGAGGGGAGGGAGGGGAGGGAGGAGAGGGAGGGGAGGGAGGGGAGGGAGGCGAGGGAGGGGGGGGGAGGGGAGGGAGGAGAGGGATGAGAGGGAGGGGAGGAAGGGGAGAGAGGAGAGGGAGGGGAGGGAGGAGAGGGAGGGGAGGGAGGAGAGGGAGGGGAGGGAGGAGAGGGAGGGGAGGCAGGGGAGGGAGGGGAGGAAGGGGAGGAAAGGGACGGAGGGGAGGGAGGAGAGGGAGGGAAGGGAGGGGAGGGAGGAGAGGGAGGGGAGGAAGGGGAGGGAGGGGAGGGAGGGGAGGGAGGGAAGGGAGGGGAGGGAAGGAAGGGAGGGGAGGGAGGGAAGGGAGGGGAGGGAGGGAAGGGAGGGGAGGGAGGGAAGGGAGGGGAGGGAGGGGAGGAAGGGGAGGAAGGGGAGGAAGGGGAGGGAGGAGAGGGAGGGAAGGGAGGGGAGGGAGGGGAGGGAGGAGAGGGAGGGGAGGGAGGGGAGGGAGGGGAGGGAGGGGAGAGAGGGGAGGGAGGGGAGGGAGGGGAGGGAGGGAAGGGGGGGGATGTAGGCGTGGAAGGTGGGGGGCAGGAGGAGGACAGGAGGGAAGGAAGGGTAGGACGACGGGAGGGCGTGGGAGTGGGAGGGAGAAAAAGGGAGTTGAAAGGGCGAGAAGCCATGGCAAGTGGTACAGGGCAAAAGGATGGAGGGGTGGAGAGGTGGAAAAGTGGAGATATAAAAGGGTGGATGGAAGGGTGGAAGGGTGGAGGGGTGAAGGGCAGCTGGGCGGCAGGGTGGGAGATGGCAGGGCGGCAGGGGGGCAGAGGCGTTACGACCGCACAGGGGAACGAGTCAGGAAAAAAAGGCTATTCTCAATGGTGTGGAACGGTGATGACAGGTTGAGGAAGCAGGGCAGAGGCAGAGGCAGAGGCAGAGGCAGAGGCAGAGGCAGCAGCAGAGGCAGAGGCAGAGGCAGCGGCAGAGGCAGAGGCAGCGGCAGAGGCAGAGGCAGCAGCAGAGGCAGAGGCAGAGGCAGAGGCAGCGGCAGAGGCAGCGGCAGCGGCAGAGGCAGAGGCAGCGGCAGCGGCAGCGGCAGAGGCAGAGGCAGTGGCAGAGGCAGCGGCAGAGGCAGCGGCAGCACATGCTGTACCTGAATGCGAATGCGCGAACGAGAGGCGCAAGAATGAGGCATCGTTGCCCCTGTGTGTGGAAGCGGGTTGCTGGAAACAAGGGCAGGGCATGAAAGGGAGGGGGGAAAGGTGACCCATTTAGGTACCATTTGAATCAACTCAGAAACGGCAGGGCAAGAAAGGTAAGCAGGTGCGAGAGTAAGGTCGGAAGAGAGAGGGAAAGGGGGGAATGAAGGGAGAGAGCGGGGAAAGGAAAAAATATTAAAAAACCTCAGGAAAAGTTAGAGAAAGAATGCGTGAGGCGAGATTCTAGAGGCGTAAGGAAAGAAAGGTCATGTGCTTGCGAGCAAGAGAAATGGAGAAAAGCGGACCATTCAAAGTGGCAAGGGGGGCGGAGGGAAGGAGAGAGGAAGAAGAAGAGGTGGGGGGGGGGGAGGTGGGGGGTTGGGGTGGTTGGGAAAGGAGGGGAGGGGGTGTTGAATGCTTGGCATATGCATGGCATGTGCATGGCATGTGCATGGCATGTGCATAGCATGTGCATGGAATAGTGAGATTTGAAAGAATCAAGAGAGAAACGAGGGGTGAAAGGGCAGAATCTGGACACACCATAAAACTCACCCCTAGACATAAAGTCAAAACCCTAGACACGACATAAAGTCAAAACCTTAGACACGACATAAAGTCAAAACCCTAGAGACACCATACATCTCACACCCCGAACCCTCAACTATTGACCACGGATTAACCTCTTGCAGCAACCACGCCTCTCACCTCCACCACCTAACAGCCACTTCCCTTGTTACAGCCGTCATAAAACCCTAAATTGTCTTCCCTCCCTCTTCTCCCCCCCTTAATTCCCTTCCCACCCGCACCCCCACCCGCACCCCCACTCCCTTCCCCCTCCCCTCCCCCCCTTTCCTCCCCCTTGCCCCCTCCCCCCTTCCACCCCTCCACCTCTTTTAATAGACTTTCAAGTCTCTCAGTGCCAATCCCAATGACCGTCCCTCCCTCCCTCCCACGCCTCTTTTAATAGTCCTGAATCTGTCAATCCCTCCCTCCGTTCCACTAACGCGACTCGTATTATGGCTAGGGCCTCACTCACCCTCAAACTGGCTGACGTGGCGAGCACGGAGCGCCCGCTCATGCTGACGGGGACGGCGGCCATTGGAGCCGCGAAGTGCCACGTGGACGCGTCTAGAGAAGGGGAGTGGGGAAACGGGGAGAGGGGGTTCGCGACGAGGGAGAAAGGGGAGGCGGGGAGGGGAAACGCGCCGGGGGAAAACAGGGGGAGGGGGGAGAGAAGAGCGGGAAGGGAGAAATGGCAGGATCGGTGCACATGGGTGAGGAACGGTAGTGTGGCGGGAGAAGGGCGGTGGAGAGGGGCGGAGGGCGGACGGGCGGCGGGAGGAGGGCGGGAAGGGCGGAGGGCGGACGCGGGGAGGGAAGTGGAGGAGAAGAGGAGAAGAGGGACGGGGGCGCGAGGGGGCAGGGGGGGAAGAGAGGGGGCAGGGGGGGAAGAGAGGGGGCAGGGGGGAGAGAGAGGGGGGAGTGGGGAGGGAGGAGGGAAATGCGCGGAAAACGGCTGGGAGGACGCAAACCAGCGAGAAAGGGGAGGGGTTGGGGGAGGGGGGAAAGGGGAAGGGGGAAAGAGGGAGGGGGGAAAATGGGGGGGTGGAGAGGGGAAAGGTAGGCTTAGGCAGCGTTGCAAAACAGCAAAGAGGATCCGATGGTGCACGAAATGGAGGGATGCGGGATTGGGAGCGGAAGGAGGCGGGAGCGAAAAAAAACTGAACGCGGAAGGCGAATGAGGAGGGAATGGCGCGGGCGAATAGAACCGGGGAAGGGGGCAAGAGGGGAAAAGGGGGGAGGGGGGGATAGACGGCGCATCACGCGAGGAGAAGGAACAAGAAGATCTTATAGAGAATTTTCAGACGCGAGGAGAAGGAACAAGAATATCTTATAGAGAATTTTCAGATGGATCTGAAAGACGATGAGGTAGACGACGAGGTAGACGATGAGGAAGAACGAGACGAAGCCGGCATTGCGGAGACACTCAATTCGCCTAAAATAAGTCAGAACGATCGGGTCGGGACGGCGAGCGTGCGGACGAGCGGCATCGTGCGAGATCAAATCGATTTCGGAAATCCGTCAAGATTCGGCGGATGTTCGCCGCGAATGGGACCTTTTCTCCTACGCGAAGGACTTACTGCGAATAGGTCGGCAGGCAGACGGGGAAAGCACGGAAGGCTCGTGACGTCACTTACAGGCAGTGGAAACTGAAGCAAGGCTTGAGGGAAAAAAGGGAGACGGAACGGGGATCGCTGTTGGGATATTGTTAGTGCAAAATTTCAGTGGAATGGGGTAACCATGAGTGTGAGGATGTAAGAAATTAGAATTCCTTACAGTAGACAGTTGTTAGCGAGGACAATTCCGAGGGCCACTCGACCATCACGTTCGGCCTATTTCGTCACACCGAACCACTCCCAAGTCGCCCGCACCAATCGCGACACTTTCTGAGCCATCCTCGCCCGATCTCTTCGCCTAGCTAGCTTTTCCCCTATTTAGTCTCGACACTTTCCTTGTATCGTCATTGAGTAGTTTAGTATTCTAGTTATTCGTTATTCTGCGCACTCTGCAAGCTCATTCATAACAGAAGATATGGAACACTTACGCATGCTAGTGCATACGGTAACGTGAACTTGCTAGTTGGTGCAATGGAACGAGATGGCGAGTATTGCACTAGAGTGTCAAGCGAATGCAAAGTATCAGCGAAGGCATGAGCGAATGCTCATACGAAAACGTGCAAACAGTTACGCGGTACGTACGCTGGCGACTTAGATAACAGACGATCGCATACCGGCTACATCTATCGACTCGAGCCCATCAGTCCTATCTCGTGGCAGTCGAGCAAGCAATAACTGATTGCTCTCTCCTCTGCTGAAGCTGAATACATAGCACACTGCTCGGCCACCAAGGAAGGACTGCATCTTCGCGAACTACTGGAAGAAGAAAAGCTGGCCCAGTTACCCAGCTTCTCCCTCTTCTGCCACAACCAATCTGCAATTCGCATTGCGAACAAGAACGGGTTTGCGAACCGAACGAAACACATCGCCTTGCGATATCTCTTCGTGAAAGACGAGATCGAAAAAGGAAGACCCGAATTATCCTACTGCCCCACGTCCGAGATGGCAGCAAACTACTTGACCAAAAAACTCGGAAAGCAGAAGTTCGAGTACTGTATGCTGCTGACTGGACAAGGCCACGTCACCAACAACAACACTCCAAAAGCGAAGGGGGGTGTTGGAAACATGTAGTTTGCGCTTTTGATGTGTCGAAGCACTAAATCGTAAGCGAGGCAGACTACAGCGAAGCAACAACGAGTCAACCGAAGAGTTTGACAAAAGGTAACATCAAGGAGGTTAAGCGAAGATCAAAGGTCAGCGACCTTTGACTCACCGAAAAGGCAGTGCGACAGCAAGGACAAACAACTGATTCGTTACTGAGCAGTTGTCCGAGTCGCAGCTGTATCGAATCGCAACAGCAACAGCAACAGTTAGTTATGTCTTCTCATATTTCTTCGTAATCATATAAAGCCTTGTATTACTTTGCTATAATCAATCTATCTTGCTCTCACACACTAGCGCAAGATGGTTCAAATAGTTCACTACAACGCTTCCGCAATTACATCATCACCTCGAGTCTTAGCCTTGAAACGATCCTAAGGGCTTTTTCAGCCCAACAGACGATCACTCACTTATCTAAAAGCAAGCGGAAGGCTTTGTTCATGGTCATTTGGAAAGTGGTGGGTGTGTTGGTCAGTCCGAAGGGCATCACGGTGTATTCGAACGATCCGTAGCGGGTGCGGAATGCGGTTTTTGGGCAGTCAGGTGGGTTGACTCGGATCTCGGGTGCGGGCAGTCGAGGGTCGTCGCCAGCATTTCCTAGGTGAATTTGAAACTACCCCCTCAACGAATCCGAACTCGGTCCACGCGTTCCCGTATCACAAGTGCCGTGCCGTCGACCAGTCTCGCATCAATCAGGTAAGCAGTTGTTCAGTGTTAGTTTCAGTCTCTGTGCAATGGCGGTGTTGATCAGGCTGTGGCTAGCTCCTCGTTTTAATTAAGCCGGTGTGGATTTTCCCACTAAGCCATGAGACAGTCTACCATTGAACCCTCCATGCTAAACCCTAAACCTCAGATTCACTTTTAGGGACGTCGATGCATCAAGATCCTTGTGAAGAAAAGCCTGGATTTTCAGGGTTCCTAAAAAAAAAAGCCTGAATTTTCAGGGTTCCTAAAAAAAACCCTGAATTTTCAATCACATTATGCCTTTGCATATGGAAGTAGTCTTTACGAAAGATGACAGCCGATGGATTCTAACCGAGAACAATACCATTCGGTATGAACTCGCTAACCACTGAAACAGTTCACTCTGTGAACCGAAAGACAAAACGATGATTTTTAATGTAAAAATGTTGGTTGACTGAATCTCTCGGGTGGTTTACAGGAAGGATTCGGAATGTGCATTCAGTGTACTCTTCGATAAAAGACTGAAAAATCAGTGTTAGCCATGAAATAAAGGCTGAAAAATGAGTGTCACAAAAATCTCAGCACTGAAAAATCAGTGTAGGTACACAAAACTAGGCTGAAAATCAGGAATTTCAGGGAAAATTTCCTGGTATCGTAGGGCTCGGTGAGGTCGACTGCATGAATCGGCATTATCACTCGGCGAGGGTCGGTTGGCAACACTGAGGGCGTGTTCCTACGGCCCCTTATCAGGCCAACCTCATATCAAGCTCGTGTCAAAACACACTGAAAATCCCCTAAACCCGAAAACCCTCGCTACTTTTACCAAGCAAGACTGACAAAAGGTTTGCCTGATAAGAGCGTAGGAACACGCCCTGAGTGTGAAATGGACCAATCAGATGCACCACGATTGCCAACGCACAGACCGGACTTGCAAAAATTACGGGAATCACTTTCCCAGAAAGAAGGGGAAAATGGGGAGAGTGTAGGGGGGGCGGATTCCTGAATACGCTGTTCAGGATAATACTCACTAAGGAAGGTCTAAAACATTACCTTGACGAATCAGGGAAAAGGTAGTAGAAAAAAAATGTGACTCATGTGTTGGGCTGAGAAAAGGCCCTTAGGATCTTTGCAGGGATGAACTCTGAGTAGTACTGATGAAATAGCGGAAGCGTTTAATGAAGTATTGTGAACCACCTTGCGCTAGTATGTGAGGGCAAAGTAGATTGATTAGAACAAAGATATACAAGATTATATAAGAGTACAAGGAATATGAAAGGATACAGTTATAACTGTTTTACTGTTGCTGTTGCGGTTCGATACAGTGACGACTCGGGCAACTGCTCTGTAGCGAGTCAGTTGTGTGTCCTTGCTGTCGCGCTGTACTTGTCAGGTCAAAGGTCGCTGACCTTTGACTTTCGCGTAACCTCCAGCAGTTACTTCAACCTCCGAGGGTTGACTCGCTGGTGCCTCGATATGCTTTGCTTCGCTTGTGTCTTGGTGTTTCGACATGACAGAGGCGCTTAAGACTGGTTGTTTCCAACACTCCCCTTCGCTTCTGGAGTGTCGCTGCTGGTGACGTGGCTCTGTCCAGTCAGCAGCATGCAGTACTCGAACTTCTGTTTTCCGAGCTTCTTGGTCAAGTAGTCAGCTGCCATTTCGGACGTGGGGCAGTATAACAGCTCGAGCCTTCCTTTCTCGATCTCGTCCTTTACGAAGAAATATCGCAGGGCGATATGTTTCGTCCTGTTCGCGAAGCCGTTCTTGTTGGCGATGCGAATTGCCGACTGGTTGTCGCAAAACAGGGTGAAGCTGGGTAACTGAGCCAGTTTCGCTTCTTCCAGCAGTTCGCGAAGATAAAGTCCTTCCTTGGTGGCTAAACAGAGTGCAATATATTCTGCTTCAGCTGACGAGAGGGCGATTAATTCCTGCTTGCTCGACTGCCAAGAGATAGGTCCGATAGGTTCGAGGCGGTAGATGTAGCCGGTGCGAGAACGCCTGTTGTCGGAGTCGCCAGCGTGATCGGCGTCAACGTAGCCGATTAACTTGGGCGGTGTAGTTGCGTTCTTGTAGTAAGTTAGGCCGATCATCGGGGTGCTGACGAGGTAGTGAAGAGCGCGGTCGAGCTCCGCTAGATGTTCTGCTTCAGGCTTCTTGAGGTAGGTGGCGAGCTGACTTGCAGAATACGATAGATCCGGGCGGCAGGTGACAGCTGCGAAAAAGAGGCAGCCCAGTTTCCTTTGGTAGTCGCGTATGCTGGCGGGCTTAAGTAGAGCGGGGCTTCCCTTGTTGTTTCCTGTCGTGTAGCGGTACGGTGTGGAGATGGCGGTCGGTGTGAGTGCGAAGCGCTTGGCGATGGTGTCGGCGTATTTCGCGGCACTGAGGTAGATCGCGTCTACCTCTTCTCGGATGTTGAGACCGAGGTACTGTGTGGCGGTAGTTGAGACCGTGAGCGTGAGGTCTTTCTGCAGTTCCCCTTCGAACCAGGTTGTGATGCCGTCGGTCGAGCCGATGTAGAGTAGATCGTCCACGTAGACGATTAACAGAATGTAGTCAGTGTTCTTCGTGAGCCGGTACATCCCCTGATCATGTGGTAGTTGTTTGAAGCCGATGCGAATGAGGCGAGCGTGCAGGTATTGTTGCCATAGTCGTGGAGCTTGCTTGATGCCGTAGAGCGACTTCAGTAGCTGACAGACTTGATTGGGCTCTCCGTTGGAGCCGTGCGGTAACTCGACGAAGATTTCTGCGTCGACAGGTGCGTAGAGAAATGCGTTTGCGACGTCGATTTGTCGCAACTTCTTCTTCTTCATGGCGGCGATCGCGAGGAGAATTCGCAGTGAGGTATGTCGGCTGACCGGAGCGAATGTCTCGGTGAAGTCGCGTCCGTGTTCTTGGTCGAAGCCACGTACGACCCAGCGTGCTTTGAATTTGTCGATGGTACCGTCTGCTTTTGTTTTCACTCGGAAAACCCACTTTCCGGTGAGAATCGTTTTGTTCCGCGCCACACTGATGGGAACGACTTTCCAAGTGTTGCGCTCCTCTAGTGCCTTTAATTCCCTGTCCATGGCTTCGCGCCATTTTTCCTTATGCTCCCCCCCCAGAGCCTGCTGAACTGTGGCAGGCTCCTTAGGAATGGCCGTACCGTGGACTGCGGTGACGAGCCCGAGTATCTGGAGTCCACTCTGTGTGTAGCGGGGGAGTGACATGTCCGCGGGATAAACTGCTTCGTCTCCCGCTTCAGGATCAGGTACGAAGTTGGGTCCTACGCGTTCTGCTTCGTCGGTGTTGACTTGTGCAGGTGTAACGTAACCGTTGTCAGCGAAGTGGTAGTATGTTTCGGCGTTGATGCTTTCGCGTGGGTTTTCGTCGTCCATTGGCACGTCAACGGAGCAGTAGGGGAGGGGTCCGGCTTCTTCCGAGGCTCCTTCCACGTTCTGCTCGTCCCAGTCAGCTTTGTCTTCTGCCGAAGCGAAGGCTCGGTCTCCACGAAAGCCACCTGTGAGGTCTCGGTTTTCGTCCAGGTTGGCAAGGTACGTCGGCAGTGTGAGTCTTTCGTAGAAAATGACATCACGTGCTGCCACTGTTTCTTTTGTCTCGACGTCGAAAATTTTCCATGCGTTGTAATGCTTTTCGATGCCCAGGTGTAGTCCCCACTGTGCGCGTTGAGAGAATCGGCCGGCTCGTGCAGATGGGGGCAGGTACTGTACCATGCAGCCGAAGACCCTTAACATTTTTGTGCTGCCCAGTTTTCCTGTCCACTGCAGGTGCGGTGATGCGTTGTTCGGGAGCGATGATGACGAGAGCAAGTTGTGCAGCATGACGGCGTGGTCCATTGCTTCGGGCCACTGGTGGTTGGGTAGCCGCATGCCACGTAGCAGTTTCCGCATGGTGTTCTGGAGAGTCCTGTTCATCCTCTTAGCTACACCTTGCTGTTGATGGGCGTAGGGAAGGGAGATGAGCCGCTTGATTCCCCTTTCAGCCAAGTACTGCTTGAACCTTTGTGAGGTGTATTCTCCTCCTCCGTCTGACTGAAAATTCTTTAGCTTGACGCCCGATTCTCTTTCCGCTACAGGGAGCCAGGCGACGAACGCTTCGAACGCCATATCCTTGCTTGGAAGATTCAAGTGCCAGACGTAACGTGTCGTGGCGTCGATGAACGTGATAGTGTAATTGTACGCGTTCTGTCCCGGCTCGCGGTTGTACAGGATGTCGCTGTACACCTTCTCGAGTGGTGTGTAAGCTGGTGCGCTTGGGGTATGGTGAGACGCGAACGGTCGATGCGGTAAGTCAGCTTCAGGGCAGGTGAAACACGTTCCACGTACTCGTTGAAGTTCTCTTCCATCGGTCAATAGTAGTGAGTCCTTGTCGAGTACTCCTGCTCTTATCGTATTGTTTAATACTGTGTTGCTTGGGTGTCCCATCCTTGCGTGCCAGGTGCTTTCGTCGGTGCGGTGTCCGGGTGATCGTCGGTACAGGTCGGAGTTGGAGTAGAAGTTGGCGGTGAAGTTGGCGCTTCGATGAACTTCTCGTGGTGCTGGGTGTAGTTGTTGCGCGGGTGTCGGTGGTGTGTCGTCGACGGGGAGCGGTGCTGTTGAAGGACCAACGATTGGTGTTGACGTTCCTGCTACTGCCGTTGATGTCTCTGCTGCTGCCGATGTGGTTTCTGCTGCTGCTGATGTTGTCTCTGCTGCTGCCGATGTTCTTTCTGCTGCTGCCGATGTTGTCTCTGCTGCTGCCGATGTTGTCTCTGCTGCTGCCGATGTTGTCTCTGCTGCTGCCGAGTGTTGAATTGTTGCTAATGCCCTTGTTCTTTCTGCCTCAGGGTTGGTGTGAGAATACCAGAAGCCGCCGGGACTGAAGTCGGGATCAAGGTCTGGAGGGTGGGTCCAGGAAGTGAAGGTGACAATGCCGTCGCTGTCTGCTGTGCCGAGATCTGGAACAAAATCAAGAACGAAGACATTATTTTTCAGGACCGCCTTTCCGATGTAAAGGCCTCCTCTCCCGTGGTACAACTTGAATTCTTGAGTGGTGCTGTCTGCTTCGAGATGGATGCCCTTCGCCATCAGCTGGCTGACGCTGAGTAAGTTATATCCAAGTCCTTCTGCTATCAGAACTTTTGACATCTGTAGTATCACGTTTGTTTCTCGTGACTGAAGTTGGACCACTCCTTGTCGTCGTGTGCGCAGGTTCTGGTTGTTGGCGACGGTGATGACTACTTCGCGTTGGAGTTGGTATTCCTGCTGCACGAAGCGTTCTGAGGAGCACATGTGTTGTCCGCAGCAACTGTCCAAGAACCAGGTGTCTTTCCCGGATGGCTCGCTCTGGGCGATGGCTGCGTACGTTGGATTCGGTTGAAGTGACTCGCGGCGAGGTGTGGTGTTGTCGAGTTGTTCTTCCGGTGAGTAGTGTGGCGGTGACTCGGTGATGCAGGAATCGGTCAATTTTGCCATGCAACTGACGATGTTTCTTGCTCCTTGTGCAGGTTGTCCTGTTGAAGTCGTTGAGGCTTTAATCTGGGTCGTAGGATTTGCTTGTGTTGAGGCAACTTGATTGCTTGAAGGTCGAAGCTGCCGCTGTGAAGGCGTTGACTGTTGTCGATTCGGGCAGTGCGTGCGCGGGTGCCCCGACGTCTTGCAGATGTGGCAGAATGGAGGTACGGGCTTCGGTTGTTGTTGTTTGCTATTGTTGTAGCGTCGCTGAGTGTGGAAAGCAAATTTCGGTGCTGATGTCTTCTTCTTGTGTCGTTCTTCTTGCAGGTCCATGTCTTGTTGCTCGGCATGGATTGCGGCGCAGAGTGCTGCTTTGGAGATTCTTCCGTGAGCTCGGAGATTGGCTTTTGTAGCGCACCATTGAGGACCGAGGCCGCCAATGATGACTGTCACGAAGGCGTCTTCAGAAATCGACCCTCCGCATCGAAGAAGCTTATCGCGCAACTCGCGACATCGGCTGATATACGCCATTCCTTTCTCGCCTGGTTTCATTTCGACCGTTGTCAGTTGCGCCATTAACCGACTTTGATTTACGCTGTCTGTTGCTTGATACAGGCTCTTCAAGTGGTTGTACGCGAGCTCCGCGGAGTTGCCGTAACCCCGGTAAGACCGTATATTCTGCTGTTGAGTCGGGGTGATGTTTCTCAGTAGAATCGTGTACGCCATCATCGACTGATAGGTGTACTGCTGCTTCTCATACTGTGTGCCGTTCGTTGGGTATGGAAGGGACCCGTCAAAGAAGCCAAGTATCTGCGCGCCTTCCATCATTAACTCGAATTCAAACGACCAGGTGAAGAAATCCTTTCCATCGAAAGGTTTTGACGTCTGCATCTTCAGAACGTGCGCGAACTGCGACTGAACTTGTAATGCGTCCAGTGACCTTTCTTGTCCAGGTGAAGGCTGCGGGTGTGGCATAAAGCTCATGGACCCGCGCTCGTACGGAGCAAAGGTAGGCTGCTGCTGTTGATTTCCTCGTGCGTATGATGAGCCGTCGAGACTCATGGGAGTTGCCCCGTTGTTGTTGCTGTTGTGTGACTGCGCAGGTGCCGATTGCTGGTGTTGCTCATAGAAAGACATGAAGGAGAAGAATTTCTCCATCATGCTCTGGTCGAAGTCTGCAGGTTGATTCGCAGGAGTCTCGGTGGATGTTGCCCTGGGTCTTGTTGCCGTGCCCTCCTCTGTCTGTAGGCCAGAGGCAGGAGGTGGAGTAGGAGTAGTACCCTGGGAGCCGTTGGAGGGGCTCCTTTCCTTTTGTGTAGCTATGCCTGTTGATGTTGTCGGTAATTTAGTAGAGGTTGAATTCTCCCTGACTGCTCTCATACCATGTTGGGCTGAGAAAAGGCCCTTAGGATCTTTGCAGGGATGAACTCTGAGTAGTACTGATGAAATAGCGGAAGCGTTTAATAAAGTATTGTGAATCACCTTGCGCTAGTATGTGAGGGCAAAGTAGATTGATTAGAACAAAGAGATACAAGATTATATAAGAGTACAAGGAATATGAAAGGATACAGTTATAACTGTTTTACTGTTGCTGTTGCGGTTCGATACAGTGACGACTCGGGCAACTGCTCTGTAGCGAGTCAGTTGTGTGTCCTTGCTGTCGCGCTGTACTTGTCAGGTCAAAGGTCGCTGACCTTTGACTTTCGCGTAACCTCCAGCAGTTACTTCAACCTCCGAGGGTTGACTCGCTGGTGCCTCGATATGCTTTGCTTCGCTTGTGTCTTGGTGTTTCGACATGACAGAGGCGCTTAAGACTGGTTGTTTCCAACACTCCCCTTCGCTTCTGGAGTGTCGCTGCTGGTGACGTGGCTCTGTCCAGTCAACAGCATGCAGTACTCGAACTTCTGTTTTCCGAGCTTCTTGGTCAAGTAGTCAGCTGCCATTTCGGACGTGGGGCAGTATAACAGCTCGAGCCTTCCTTTCTCGATCTCGTCCTTTACGAAGAAATATCGCAGGGCGATATGTTTCGTCCTGTTCGCGAAGCCGTTCTTGTTGGCGATGCGAATTGCCGACTGGTTGTCGCAAAACAGGGTGAAGCTGGGTAACTGAGCCAGTTTCGCTTCTTCCAGCAGTTCGCGAAGATAAAGTCCTTCCTTGGTGGCTAAACAGAGTGCAATATATTCTGCTTCAGCTGACGAGAGGGCGATTAATTCCTGCTTGCTCGACTGCCAAGAGATAGGTCCGATAGGTTCGAGGCGGTAGATGTAGCCGGTGCGAGAACGCCTGTTGTCGGAGTCGCCAGCGTGATCGGCGTCAACGTAGCCGATTAACTTGGGCGGTGTAGTTGCGTTCTTGTAGTAAGTTAGGCCGATCATCGGGGTGCTGACGAGGTAGTGAAGAGCGCGGTCGAGCTCCGCTAGATGTTCTGCTTCAGGCTTCTTGAGGTAGGTGGCGAGCTGACTTGCAGAATACGATAGATCCGGGCGGCAGGTGACAGCTGCGAAAAAGAGGCAGCCCAGTTTCCTTTGGTAGTCGCGTATGCTGGCGGGCTTAAGTAGAGCGGGGCTTCCCTTGTTGTTTCCTGTCGTGTAGCGGTACGGTGTGGAGATGGCGGTCGGTGTGAGTGCGAAGCGCTTGGCGATGGTGTCGGCGTATTTCGCGGCACTGAGGTAGATCGCGTCTACCTCTTCTCGGATGTTGAGACCGAGGTACTGTGTGGCGGTAGTTGAGACCGTGAGCGTGAGGTCTTTCTGCAGTTCCCCTTCGAACCAGGTTGTGATGCCGTCGGTCGAGCCGATGTAGAGTAGATCGTCCACGTAGACGATTAACAGAATGTAGTCAGTGTTCTTCGTGAGCCGGTACATCCCCTGATCATGTGGTAGTTGTTTGAAGCCGATGCGAATGAGGCGAGCGTGCAGGTATTGTTGCCATAGTCGTGGAGCTTGCTTGATGCCGTAGAGCGACTTCAGTAGCTGACAGACTTGATTGGGCTCTCCGTTGGAGCCGTGCGGTAACTCGACGGAGATTTCTGCGTCGACAGGTGCGTAGAGAAATGCGTTTGCGACGTCGATTTGTCGCAACTTCTTCTTCTTCATGGCGGCGATCGCGAGGAGAATTCGCAGTGAGGTATGTCGGCTGACCGGAGCGAATGTCTCGGTGAAGTCGCGTCCGTGTTCTTGGTCGAAGCCACGTACGACCCAGCGTGCTTTGAATTTGTCGATGGTACCGTCTGCCTTTGTTTTCACTCGGAAAACCCACTTTCCGGTGAGAATCGTTTTGTTCCGCGCCACACTGATGGGAACGACTTTCCAAGTGTTGCGCTCCTCTAGTGCCTTTAATTCCCTGTCCATGGCTTCGCGCCATTTTTCCTTATGCTCCCCCCCCCAGAGCCTGCTGAACTGTGGCAGGCTCCTTAGGAATGGCCGTACCGTGGACTGCGGTGACGAGCCCGAGTATCTGGAGTCCACTCTGTGTGTAGCGGGGGAGTGACATGTCCGCGGGATAAACTGCTTCGTCTCCCGCTTCAGGATCAGGTACGAAGTTGGGTCCTACGCGTTCTGCTTCGTCGGTGTTGACTTGTGCAGGTGTAACGTAACCGTTGTCAGCGAAGTGGTAGTATGTTTCGGCGTTGATGCTTTCGCGTGGGTTTTCGTCGTCCATTGGCACGTCAACGGAGCAGTAGGGGAGGGGTCCGGCTTCTTCCGAGGCTCCTTCCACGTTCTGCTCGTCCCAGTCAGCTTTGTCTTCTGCCGAAGCGAAGGCTCGGTCTCCACGAAAGCCACCTGTGAGGTCTCGGTTTTCGTCCAGGTTGGCAAGGTACGTCGGCAGTGTGAGTCTTTCGTAGAAAATGACATCACGTGCTGCCACTGTTTCTTTTGTCTCGACGTCGAAAATTTTCCATGCGTTGTAATGCTTTTCGATGCCCAGGTGTAGTCCCCACTGTGCGCGTTGAGAGAATCGGCCGGCTCGTGCAGATGGGGGCAGGTACTGTACCATGCAGCCGAAGACCCTTAACATTTTTGTGCTGCCCAGTTTTCCTGTCCACTGCAGGTGCGGTGATGCGTTGTTCGGGAGCGATGATGACGAGAGCAAGTTGTGCAGCATGACGGCGTGGTCCATTGCTTCGGGCCACTGGTGGTTGGGTAGCCGCATGCCACGTAGCAGTTTCCGCATGGTGTTCTGGAGAGTCCTGTTCATCCTCTTAGCTACACCTTGCTGTTGATGGGCGTAGGGAAGGGAGATGAGCCGCTTGATTCCCCTTTCAGCCAAGTACTGCTTGAACCTTTGTGAGGTGTATTCTCCTCCTCCGTCTGACTGAAAATTCTTTAGCTTGACGCCCGATTCTCTTTCCGCTACAGGGAGCCAGGCGACGAACGCTTCGAACGCCATATCCTTGCTTGGAAGATTCAAGTGCCAGACGTAACGTGTCGTGGCGTCGATGAACGTGATAGTGTAATTGTACGCGTTCTGTCCCGGCTCGCGGTTGTACAGGATGTCGCTGTACACCTTCTCGAGTGGTGTGTAAGCTGGTGCGCTTGGGGTATGGTGAGACGCGAACGGTCGATGCGGTAAGTCAGCTTCAGGGCAGGTGAAACACGTTCCACGTACTCGTTGAAGTTCTCTTCCATCGGTCAATAGTAGTGAGTCCTTGTCGAGTACTCCTGCTCTTATCGTATTGTTTAATACTGTGTTGCTTGGGTGTCCCATCCTTGCGTGCCAGGTGCTTTCGTCGGTGCGGTGTCCGGGTGATCGTCGGTACAGGTCGGAGTTGGAGTAGAAGTTGGCGGTGAAGTTGGCGCTTCGATGAACTTCTCGTGGTGCTGGGTGTAGTTGTTGCGCGGGTGTCGGTGGTGTGTCGTCGACGGGGAGCGGTGCTGTTGAAGGACCAACGATTGGTGTTGACGTTCCTGCTACTGCCGTTGATGTCTCTGCTGCTGCCGATGTGGTTTCTGCTGCTGCTGATGTTGTCTCTGCTGCTGCCGATGTTCTTTCTGCTGCTGCCGATGTTGTCTCTGCTGCTGCCGATGTTGTCTCTGCTGCTGCCGATGTTGTCTCTGCTGCTGCCGAGTGTTGAATTGTTGCTAATGCCCTTGTTCTTTCTGCCTCAGGGTTGGTGTGAGAATACCAGAAGCCGCCGGGACTGAAGTCGGGATCAAGGTCTGGAGGGTGGGTCCAGGAAGTGAAGGTGACAATGCCGTCGCTGTCTGCTGTGCCGAGATCTGGAACAAAATCAAGAACGAAGACATTATTTTTCAGGACCGCCTTTCCGATGTAAAGGCCTCCTCTCCCGTGGTACAACTTGAATTCTTGAGTGGTGCTGTCTGCTTCGAGATGGATGCCCTTCGCCATCAGCTGGCTGACGCTGAGTAAGTTATATCCAAGTCCTTCTGCTATCAGAACTTTTGACATCTGTAGTATCACGTTTGTTTCTCGTGACTGAAGTTGGACCACTCCTTGTCGTCGTGTGCGCAGGTTCTGGTTGTTGGCGACGGTGATGACTACTTCGCGTTGGAGTTGGTATTCCTGCTGCACGAAGCGTTCTGAGGAGCACATGTGTTGTCCGCAGCAACTGTCCAAGAACCAGGTGTCTTTCCCGGATGGCTCGCTCTGGGCGATGGCTGCGTACGTTGGATTCGGTTGAAGTGACTCGCGGCGAGGTGTGGTGTTGTCGAGTTGTTCTTCCGGTGAGTAGTGTGGCGGTGACTCGGTGATGCAGGAATCGGTCAATTTTGCCATGCAACTGACGATGTTTCTTGCTCCTTGTGCAGGTTGTCCTGTTGAAGTCGTTGAGGCTTTAATCTGGGTCGTAGGATTTGCTTGTGTTGAGGCAACTTGATTGCTTGAAGGTCGAAGCTGCCGCTGTGAAGGCGTTGACTGTTGTCGATTCGGGCAGTGCGTGCGCGGGTGCCCCGACGTCTTGCAGATGTGGCAGAATGGAGGTACGGGCTTCGGTTGTTGTTGTTTGCTATTGTTGTAGCGTCGCTGAGTGTGGAAAGCAAATTCCGGTGCTGATGTCTTCTTCTTGTGTCGTTCTTCTTGCAGGTCCATGTCTTGTTGCTCGGCATGGATTGCGGCGCAGAGTGCTGCTTTGGAGATTCTTCCGTGAGCTCGGAGAATGGCTTTTGTAGCGCACCATTGAGGACCGAGGCCGCCAATGATGACTGTCACGAAGGCGTCTTCAGAAATCGACCCTCCGCATCGAAGAAGCTTATCGCGCAACTCGCGACATCGGCTGATATACGCCATTCCTTTCTCGCCTGGTTTCATTTCGACCGTTGTCAGTTGCGCCATTAACCGACTTTGATTTACGCTGTCTGTTGCTTGATACAGGCTCTTCAAGTGGTTGTACGCGAGCTCCGCGGAGTTGCCGTAACCCCGGTAAGACCGTATATTCTGCTGTTGAGTCGGGGTGATGTTTCTCAGTAGAATCGTGTACGCCATCATCGACTGATAGGTGTACTGCTGCTTCTCATACTGTGTGCCGTTCGTTGGGTATGGAAGGGACCCGTCAAAGAAGCCAAGTATCTGCGCGCCTTCCATCATTAACTCGAATTCAAACGACCAGGTGAAGAAATCCTTTCCATCGAAAGGTTTTGACGTCTGCATCTTCAGAACGTGCGCGAACTGCGACTGAACTTGTAATGCGTCCAGTGACCTTTCTTGTCCAGGTGAAGGCTGCGGGTGTGGCATAAAGCTCATGGACCCGCGCTCGTACGGAGCAAAGGTAGGCTGCTGCTGTTGATTTCCTCGTGCGTATGATGAGCCGTCGAGACTCATGGGAGTTGCCCCGTTGTTGTTGCTGTTGTGTGACTGCGCAGGTGCCGATTGCTGGTGTTGCTCATAGAAAGACATGAAGGAGAAGAATTTCTCCATCATGCTCTGGTCGAAGTCTGCAGGTTGATTCGCAGGAGTCTCGGTGGATGTTGCCCTGGGTCTTGTTGCCGTGCCCTCCTCTGTCTGTAGGCCAGAGGCAGGAGGTGGAGTAGGAGTAGTACCCTGGGAGCCGTTGGAGGGGCTCCTTTCCTTTTGTGTAGCTATGCCTGTTGATGTTGTCGGTAATTTAGTAGAGGTTGAATTCTCCCTGACTGCTCTCATACCATGTTGGGCTGAGAAAAGGCCCTTAGGATCTTTGCAGGGATGAACTCTGAGTAGTACTGATGAAATAGCGGAAGCGTTTAATAAAGTATTGTGAATCACCTTGCGCTAGTATGTGAGGGCAAAGTAGATTGATTAGAACAAAGAGATACAAGATTATATAAGAGTACAAGGAATATGAAAGGATACAGTTATAACTGTTTTACTGTTGCTGTTGCGGTTCGATACAGTGACGACTCGGGCAACTGCTCTGTAGCGAGTCAGTTGTGTGTCCTTGCTGTCGCGCTGTACTTGTCAGGTCAAAGGTCGCTGACCTTTGACTTTCGCGTAACCTCCAGCAGTTACTTCAACCTCCGAGGGTTGACTCGCTGGTGCCTCGATATGCTTTGCTTCGCTTGTGTCTTGGTGTTTCGACATGACAGAGGCGCTTAAGACTGGTTGTTTCCAACATCATGCACAGTATATGCTGTGTATAATGCAGCACACAAACGCAGACACGCAAAAATGCTGCAATGTAAACAAGGCAAGCTTCTGACCTACAAATACTGTTAGAAAACCTCTGAATGGCAATCTGCGGTAAACCCAGGCTACAATACACTCTACCCGTCGCATCATAATCACCTCCCGTCACAAATGGCATTATACAGCGCTGCACAGCATTAGTACGCTAGCCGTAAAAAAGTTGCACAGCACTGTATCTCGCCTCTTGTGACACGAGGTGATCAAGAAACATGGTTGGATACTACTCTAGGGCACACATATTGTGCTCAAGCCTACAGTATCAGAGCATGTCTTCCCATTGTACTCGTAGAACTTGGCAACCGTTCCAGCATTTCCTCCTGTTTTTCCTCCATTATAGAAGTTTAAAACACCTGGGCATGCCAGATTTGGTGACACCAGCTTGAGCCTGCCCTTCTTGCAGCTGTGATCACTAAAGGGGTCGTAATCTGCCTTTAGGCAAACCTGAAATAGAAGGTGCAAACGCAGTGCAGGGAGAAGTGAGAAATCTCAAGAATGACACACTGCATAGAGTAAACACCTATACGTATCCAATTCCCTCTGGACGGTCTGGTTTCCCCAATCTCACCTGCACGCTTGTCTTGCTGGCAACGGTGGCGGTGGAGGGAGGGGTGGTGCGGGGGCAGATGACGCCGGGATTGTTGCGGTAGAGCTCAACCCAACTGTCTGCAGTCACAACTCCTGCCCCCGTGGACCCACCCTCGCCAGACTGCATGCTCTGCAGCATCAGGCCCTCACACGTGTCCTGTGCTGTGAGCATGCCGTACTGCCAGCACTGTGGGATGGTGTAGGCCAAAGTGGCATTGCGCTCGATGCACAGAGAGTGGCCTGGCTTGATGGGCTCAGAGCAGTTCAGGCCGGGGTTGAGAGCGGCAAGCTCAGTTGCTGCTAGTTTAATCTGAGTGGCGATAGATGAACAGTTGTCGCCCTGGAGGGTTGAGAGAAGGGGGAGTAAGCAAGGGATGGTTAGTTGAAGGTAACAGCAGACACACAGTAGCTGGAATCCAGATGCATCATGTATAATTTCCATGCATTGTGAACCAAGACACCACGATTATTTTCCTAAAACAGGCAAGAAAGCAGGAAGGAGGAGAGGGAGAGAGGGGGGGGGGAGGGGGTGAAGAGGGGGATATGGGGAAGTGGGACTGTCTGTTTCCATACATGTATTTGAACAGAGAAGGACAAGCAATACTACACCACAATCCGCTTCCCGAGCCCCTTGGTGGGAGTCCTCTTGCCAACCGGAAGAAAATCTCAACCTTACATTGATGGTTGAGAAGAAGGCAGTGCAGGGGCCTGTAGGATTGCTGCCAAGCTGAATCACCTTGCCTGGAGGCAAAGGCTCGCTACAGTCAATGGCCTGCCATCAGGAGCACATGAGTAACAGATTGGAAGTAGTAGGCATTTGAGTTGACTCAAAAGTCTCTTTGCCCGGAAGCAAAGGCTCGCTACAGTCAATGGCCTGCCATCAAAAGCACATGCATGATCAGATGAAGGGATGATGAGATGAGATGGGTATGATATGAACGTCTGGTGCCGTTGTTATATCGCAAGAAAAGCTTCACTTATCTGTGCTCTACATCCCGTAACAAGCCCATCCCTTACCGTCTCCACATCCCACAAACCCGTAACTCATTCCCCCCCCGCAACGCCCACTGTTTGGCTCTCTCACCGTGTTTTGCTGCGATAAGCCAGCCAGCGAGACGCCAGCAGTAGGGAAGACATCAGAGCACTGCCAGTTGGTGCCAGTGACTGTCAAAGTAGAGGCCGTGGTGTTGGCTGCAGGGAGGACAGAAGGAGAACAAGTGCAGAGAGGAAACGCAAATTAGGTTATTGATCTGGCATACGTCAGAGTGGGCAAGGTGTGCCTGGACGGAGGAGGGCTAACAAATAACAGGTCAAACTGTACAGAAGGGCATCCTTATAATCACTTAAGATACTTTCATGAGTGAATGAGGTCAACATGGCAGCACCTGGGTCGCTGGTGGGGGAGTGGGCTATTGATTCGACTCAGAAGGCATGCGTGAATGATGCAAAGTAGCAGCACCTGGGTCGCAGGTGGGGAACTTTTCGACAGTTGTGCTGCTGATGTAGTTGGGAGGGCAGATGCAGGAGTAGGAGCCCTTGCCATCGTTGATGCATGTGCCCGCACCACAAGGGTTCGTAGGGTAAGAACTGCAGATGTTAACTGTTGGGAGGACAGAGCGGAGGACATGGGTGGTGGAACGTGGATGATAAAGGGAAACACGTATGTTATGTTCATGATAGATGGGGTGAAGTGAACAGCCACAAAACTTCCCTCAACGCATTTGTATCTTACAGGTCCATATATGGATAGGGTGCATGCATCCGTACATGCATATTGTCGAGAGCAGCAAGATAAGAGCAGCCTCTTTTTTAACGATACGGGTCCCCAATGAGTCCTCAATACCCGTTTGGCGTACATGGGCGTACAAAATGGTGCACTCACCATATGCACATGTGTTGGAGCCCACTCCATTAGCGACCTCAATGAACGGCTGACTGGCCTCGCCAGGAATGGTGCAGTTGCACGTGTTGCTGTTGGCCTTTGCGTATGGCTGGCACGGGAAGCGACCGCACGGGTTCATGCTTGGCTGCAGGTCCCCGTCGCCCTTGTAGCTCATTTGGCCGCAAGAATCGTTGGCAACTGGAAGGGTGGTGGATAGAGGGTAGCGGAAGGAAGTAGTGTAAGAAAAGCAGTGGGATGAGAGCATGGGAGAGAGCTCTTTGTTGATTGCCAATGGAAACACACAAGTGAACACACAAGTGAACACACAAGTATTCGTACACATACTATTTCAGTCCAGTATCCGATGGACGCTGGACTGAAACACACAAGGAACGCAGATGCTGATGCCTCACTCTTCACAATGAGTTAGATGCCTCACTCTTGACAATGGGGTAGATCGCTCACTTTTGACAATGGGGTAGAGGCCAGGCAGCACGTTGATGCCACACACGCCATCCCCTCCCTGAATGTCCATGCGCATGTGTCCCTTGTCGCCCCAAGCGGTCCCCCATGAGTTGCGGATGATCCAAAATGGCGGAGCAGTCGAACTTTGCTGGGCCCCAGTTGTTGAAATGAGGTACCCAACAACGAGTACAGCATGGTTCAGGTTGCCAGTGTAGCAGGCAGGATCCTGGTACTTGAAGGTCTGAGCGAAACAAAAGAAGAAAGATGACAACCACAGGGAAGGTAGACATAGAGACATGAGGCATGCCCCTGCGTGTATTGGCTCGATGTGGCATTTGCAATGTCAACTACAGCGGTAAATGGCTAATTGTGCGTTGGTCTTATAAGAACAGTTGGATAACGAGTATGTTCACACACCATACCGTCATCACATGAATGATTAATCACAAGTACGTACCCCGTCATATTGTGCGAAACTGGAAACAGAAGCCTCGATCTGAACCACCACTGGCTGGCGCTTCACTGCCAGCATGAGCCCCACATACCCCTTGAACTGCGCCCGCTCAAACGATTGAACGGGGTACTTCAATATCTGGAGGTCACGAGCATGTGGGAAGCATTGGGAGATGCATATATGAAACCACCACAGCTAGTTAAGAGAGGGCTGGAGAAGAGGGCAAGGTGGGAAGGGCTAGAGAAAAGAACGAGGTGCAAGATATGAATATTTCTGCCTGTCATGAGCAAGCTCGGATGCAAGATTGGTGACCTAACTGGGAAGATTAACCAACGAGACCCTATGTGACTGAATGGGTGGGCAAGTGTCTACAAGGTCATGTTAAAATGCTCCTGTACCATGCTGACCTGGCCAGGTTACATTGGTCTCTTAAATCGGATGTTAACATGAGCCTTTTAAGGTTGAAACACCATGATGGTGGTGGCTGCCCTGCCCTGCTAGGCTGCACTGGTTGCAAAGCTAGCATGAAATACCAAGCTGGATCCCATTCGTACCGTTGTGCTGCTGGCGAGTCCACCGCGGGGCAGAGCAATGAGCTTTTTGAAGGCCGCGGCAGGAGAGTTCCCGGTGCTGCACTTGGCAGCAGGGGTCTTGAGACCCATGATGGTGAAGAGTGAGTCCACTGTCAGCCGTGGAACCTTTTGGTTCAGCGCAATGCCGTATGCTGCTTCGACACTCGCCACCACTGCATACGCCCAGCTTGCATCTGAAATGGACCGTGTCAGAAGGAGGTGCGCGACAGAGGTTGAAGAGACTCAAGGAAGCGCTTATTAAGGCGCACGGAATTGATAAGGCACATTTCATAAGGTGCATAAAGCGCTCAAAATCAAGCAACATCGCCCTAAAATCACAAACACACAAGGTGGTCCAGCCATCCACCAGCGGAATCCTCTTGATCCAGGCACAAAAGCACACAGCATGAGCACCACAGCCAATGAGAACGCCACAGAATCTCTGCCCACTTCTGCTCCCCAGGCCCACTCACTGCAGTCCTTCTGGTTCTTGACAGGCCAGGCGAGGAAGGGCATGGAGTCCCAGGAGCGGGAGGCGCTGATGCGCCACCCATTGGGCTGGTTGGGCGACACTTGGTAGTCCGCACTCATGTAGCGCATGAAGGGACTGGCTCCCGGTGGCGCAAACGACGTTGCAGAGAGAGTGAGGCCCAAGGCTGGGCAGGCGAACGTGGGTTTGGGCAGAGAGGGCGGAGTTGAATGAGGGACGTGGGTGTGTGCAAAGGTCTGGTCTGGGTGTGGTGCTTTTTGCACCAGATAGCAATTTGAAAGGAACATGGGGAGCAGGAGTACAGTCTACTCTTGCTTTGAAGGTAGGAAGAGTGAGATAAAGGCAGCAAAGGGAAGTATAACCAATTATATTGGATGCAGAGGGAAGTATAACTAACTATATTGAATGCAGAGGGAAATTCGGTTGTTTACCTGGAGTAACGCCTGGTTTCTGTAGATCAGGGAGAGCTGTACAAAGGGGCACACATGCGGGACACAGATAGAGACAGGGCAGCCAGATGGTGATCAGATTTGACTCTACTGAAAGCATAGTTCAGCACATTCAAGTGCTCCCTCTCTTTCATGGAATTGTATCTGAAAGTACTAATCAAATAACCAGCTATACCAGCAACCGAAGCAAGAGGCTGAGACTCGTGTGAAAGTAGCAGCAGCAACGCATGACCATTATCATCCTTGCCACCAACATCATCACCATCACCACCATCACTACCACTGCTGCCGCCGCCGCCGCCATTGTCATCACAAACACAACAGCAAAAGCAGCATCACATTGTCCTCACCTGTTTGCACCGCAGATTTAAGAATCACATGCATCTGGAACGGCTTCTCAGTGGTGGTCGCCACAAAGCCAAAGAAGAACGCCCGCTGATCTGCTCCAGCCTGCAGCACCTCACACAGCGCCAGGCTCCTCTTTAACAGCGGCTGCTCTGGCTTCACAACTGAAGCAGCCAGGAACACCTGGATGGTGCCAGGTTCCCCAGGGACATAGTCCACCCATGCCGTGTATGCCTTCTTGCTGTTCAGAGGAAACGGCGACTTCACAGCAGCTACCGAAGTCTCCTGGCCTTTAGTGTCCAACCCCACGTGCTGAGTGATCATATCCCCAAGTTGCTTGTCCTGGAAAGTATCGAATTCAATTGCTATGCTCCGCTCGTCCATTCCATCATACCCCACACCGGCCCCGGTCCCCACCCGGTCTGTTGCCGAGACGACAAAGGCAAGCCCGTTGTTGCCACCTTTGAAAGTTCCAGTTGACATGGAGAAGGTGAAATTGGCCTTGAAGGCCAACTGTGTTCCACACCCTGTCGCTGTCGCCCCTGCCTCGTACAGAAACAGAGGCACTGGAGCTGCAGTGAAGGCGCCCTTGATCTCCTTCTGTGTCCCCTTGGTAAGCGCGGTTGCTTGGGGAAGAATGGGTTGGGCGACTGTAGAGCTTCCGATTTCACCTTGAGTCATGCAGGAGGGGAGAAAAGGAACATGATAGTTTGTGGTAATAGCAATCAGTGTTGACGCGAGGTTGCTTGGAGGATGTAACCCACAGGGCAGCGCAAACAATGGCAAGGATGGAATGGAAGGGCGGCGTATAGTGCTGTGCTGCTGTGGGCAATGCTTTTTGAAAACATCTTGCAGGAAGCACTATCTTGCGCTGCTCATCTACCTCTGCTAGAATTTCGTGTTCTCTTCTTTCAGGATGGGGCCCTTCCTCTTACCTTTGGCAACACAGGTATCGCTCGCAAGCTTGATGAACCCCTCATCACAAGTACAGCTCGGAATCGTGCTGGCCCGGTTGGGAACGCAAATTCCGTTACCACCGCAAGCAGCAGTAGTAGACGCAGCAGCACCACGTGCACCACCAGCAGCAGCCCTTGCACCAGCGGAGGACGAAGGTGCAGCAGAGGAGGTGCCGCAGAAGGCGTTGCATGCTCCTTCCTCCCGCTGCACTACCAGGGAGCACCCAGGCGGCAGTGTGAAGCAATTGGCATCGAAGTTGCGAGCCTGGCATGCCCTGGCGGGCAGAGGGCCCGAGAGGAAGTTGTTGGAGAGACGCATGGTGCTGATAGCGGGCAATTCTATCGGGCCCGCGAGGGAGTTGCGGGAGAGGTCTCTGTGAGAAGAATGGGAAAAGAGGGGGGGGATTGGGGTTGTGTGGTGGGGGAGGTGGGGCGATGGTGGGGAAGGAAAGAGAACACGTTAAAAAGTGGGGGCTTGTTGGGGGAAGAAGAGGGAAATAGATAGTGGGGAAGAGAGAAGATTGGAGACTTGGTGATCTAACTATTTGTAACTGATCACATTAACAAGAAGGTGAAGTGAGTGATCTGTATGAGCTGTGAGCTGGGTGAAGAGAAGATTACTAAGGCACCTCAAAATGGGGAATGCGGCTTACAGGAAGGTGAGCTGTGTGAGCTTGGTGAAGCTGCCAGGAATGCGGCCGTACAGCTGGTTGGAGGCCAGAGACCTGATGTCAATGGCGGTGTGGTGATGGAAGCAAGCAGACAGGCATGTTGAAAAGAGGTGACTTTTGAGTCGACTCAAAAGCTGCCAGGAATGCGGCTGTACAGCTGGTTGAAGGGCAGCGACCTGATGCCATTAGTGGTGGTGGAAGCAAGCAGACAGGCATGGTGATAATACTTGCAGGGAGCTAGAGGGGCGAGGTGAGAAGAAAAATCTTAAGGAGCTCAATGGCATTCTACGGGAAAGGAATATGTGCGTGTGGACTGTGGCTAGGTCATCATGGTCAGCAATAGAGTGCTTCCTTCACGAGGGCAGAATGGGAAGTTTGCATTCCCATCAAATAAAAAGGAGCAGCAGTAGCATAGCGTGTGAAATTTGTGAGTTGGAGGGAGGTGAGGTGATGTAGTGGATCCATTCTTGCATGGCCCAGGTCAGCTTACAGATAGACCAGCTGAGAAAGCCCCCCGATGGTCTCAAGAATTGTTCCTTCCAGGAGGTTACGCTGAAAGTCACTGCAGATGTTGTGAAAGGATCGAGTGGGATAAAAGAAGATAAATGAATGACCTGGCAAAACGTTTTTTTTTTTTTTTTTTTTTTTTTTCTGGAGGAGACAAGCGGGTAATAGGCAAATCACGGGGGTTTAATGTGAGAAGTCAATTTTCAACACAGCAGATGAAATGATGAGAGACACACGGCATGTAGGTTGGTTATTGAACATTACATGACAGATAAGCTGGTGAGATTGGTGATGGAGTCAGGGATTCGTCCAGAGAGCTGGTTGCGAGACAATGAGCTGAATCAGAGGAAGAAAACAATGGAGGAGACAGGAAAAAGAAAGCCGGTAAGATCAGGTTTTCGTTTCTTCATTTCTTGCAATGTCTTGGTGATGTTACGTGAAGCATGGGAAGGGTTGCGGAGGAGAGTTGGTTGAGGTGAGGAGAGAATGAGAGAAGGCATGTGAAGCCCACAAAACGGTAATACTAGGGTGACACACAGGACTGCCAGGGCGAGAGGGAGCTTATGTTGGATCGAATCAGGTTAATGAAGTGATTGTAGTGGGCGATAATTGAGAATTCTCAAAAACCAGCACAGCACACGTGACATACAGGACTGCCAGGTCCGAGAGGGAGCTTATGTTTGATGGAATTGGTCCAGTGAGGCGGTTGTTGTCAATAGCCCTGAGGAGAGGTGGGGATAGTAAGGTGCAATGTGCAGGGAAATGTGATACGGTTAAACCGGAACTGACACAGAATGGGTAGGCAAAGCTTAAAAGCCTCAGCACAAGAAGCAGCACCCAGAATCCCTAAACGGGCTTAAGTATGTAGACCAGTAGACTCTACACAAGCAGGCCTTAAGTCTTTCTTGCAGAGCTCATATGCTAGAGCTCAATAAGAAAGCTAAGGGGCTGATACAACTTGGAAGACAGAAAGCATCAGCATTAGAGCGATTCTATTGTGAATACTCAGGAGGGATGATGATTATAAGCTGTGTCTTAAAGAGATGAAGCGTATGGAGAACAGAAGAGCACGTATATATCATACAGGGCAGGCAGGCAGACAGGTAGGCAGGCAGACAGGCAGGCAGGCAGGCAGCTTACAAGCTTGTGAGTGCTGTAAGATACGTTAGGAAGGAGGGTACGGTTCCTGCCAGCTTGTTGGAGTGCAGATAGCTGTAGAAAGCAAGGGTAGGTGGGGGTTCAGTTCAGCAGGATGACATGATATGAGTTCCATTACACAGCGGTCCATTACTCGTTGCAAGATCGCCATTCTGAGACGTATCTTATGCTTGTGCTAAACTTGCAGCCAAGTCGTGACCTATGTAAATACATTCTTAGCACTGCATGTGAACAAAACTGACAGGGATTTCAATAGGTTGAGTCCTTCCAAAGTTGCAGGGATGTTGCCCGAAAGCTTGTTGCCCGAGAGATCACTGGGAGAAAGGCGTGACGGGCAGAGGAAGAATGCAAGGGAAGGAAGCGAGGCGAGCACGAGTGAGTGATCCGACAGCAATAACTGGCTTGGTTGTCGATGAACCGGGAAAGGGAAATGAAGGAATGGAAAGGGTGGGCGAGGAAGCATAACACTTACAGTCTGGTGAGGGCGGACATGTCACCGATCTCGCCAGGAATTGAACCGGACAGTTGATTTCCACTCAGGTCGCTGGGGGAACAGCACAACGGTGGGGTGGAGAGTGGACACGGAAGGGAAGAGTTGAGGAGGTCGTGGTAGTAATTGAAAGGCTTTAGAACTGGCAAATGAAGCAGCTGTGACTTATCGTGGGTATAATTAAAAGTGACAGGAGGAAAGGCAAGAAAGCAGCAGCAGCATCAGCAGGAGCAGCAGCAGTGGCAACGCCAGCAGCAGCAGCAGCAGCCACTGCAATTGCAGATTGACAGTGGCAGCGCGGCACCCACAGTGTATCCATATCGCTCAGCAAGGCAATAGAGGGAGGGATGGATCCCGAGAATGTGTTGCTTTGAAGGCCCCTGCAGCAGCATGGCAGGGCAGCAAAGTAACAGAACAGAGAGAAATGTCAGATGTAAGGAGGGGAAACAGTGTCAGCCAGTAAGGTGCACCAGATGGGACTGAGAGTTTCAAAACATCGGCTTCTTGAAGAGACAGTGTGTGGCTTACAGATTTGTAAGGCTGGTGAGGGAGGTGAGGAACTCGGGGATTGGTCCCGAAATATTGTTGTGACCGAGGGACCTGGTGGTTGTGGATTTTATTTAAGTGGGCAATGGGAACACAGCTGAGGGTGAGTCGTAACTCTGGGTGCGAATGGATGGTCTGATAGGTGAGGGTAGAAGCAAGAGGAGGAAAAACGGAAGGAACGGAATGGTGGAGAAAAAGGAGGGAGAGCATTGAGTGGAGGAAGAGGTGTCTTACAGAGCGACCAATCCTGTGAGAGAGTCAATGCCAGCAGCAGGTATGGGTGGGGTGAACTTCTTGTTGGTTGACATCCTCCTGAAACAAATAGAATGGCAAAGGCGAGAGAGGCAAGTCCAAAGGGTAAGGATTTCAGTGCAGTTCAAAGTCACAGAAGAAAAGGTGGTTCAAGCAAGGCGAGCTAGCCAATTTCAAAGTTGCCATGGCTCTTGGCATCTGAAAACATGACTATGACACATGCTGTTGCTCATGGGGCTGCTAAGATCACCCACAGATCCTAGAAGGGCTATATGTTCTGTTTTGGGGGTTACGGGTATGACGATTGAAGGTCTTCAGAAGTTTCTTATCCAGTCAGTTACAAGGCTGATGTTTTTAACTCATCCTGTGCAGATTTACAAGTTGTGATGCGAGCATTAAGCCAATAAAAATGACCTCCGTAGGGTGCTGTGCTCTGTGTTACAGCTTCGCTTGCTATATGCAGCTGGTTCATTTGGCACATGCAGTGCAGCTGAGATGTTAACCCGATTACCCTTTGTGCGCAAAACAACATGCATGCAGCTTGACGTTGTGTATTTCTACCACCACGTGCATGTGTGTTGTGCATCTCACTCACATGACAGGGGCTTTGCTGAGTGCACTCGAGGAGACAGGAATGCTGCCTGTGAACTGGTTGCTTGTAAGGTCTCTGTAAGTAGTAATGAGAAGGAGGAGCACCAGATTTAAGGCGTAAGAAACAGGTGAGAAAGAGAGACACAACTGGCTCGTCATAAGAGAATGAAGAGACGGTGCAGGAGAAAAGGGCAGCAGGCATATGATAGCGAGCCACTAAAATATGAAGAAACATGGAGCGAGTAGAAAAAGAGGTGCAATTATGCAAGTGATTTAGAATGCCTAGTGGACTGTTAATTGCTGATGATGCACTCATCCAGGGCACACATCACAGCATAGCACAGCAAGCCACTACTGAACAAAAGGGAGTCAGCTTGTGGAGAAGCACACAGAAGATCAGAAGGGGAGTGGATTGGCGCCAGAAGGATGCATAAGTGTGTAACCCATCCTCAGGACCGAAAGACGCACGAGTGAGGGATGGAGAGTGAAGCGGAGAACAAAGGGGTGTGGATGGAAAATGAAGAGTAGGGAAGGCAATGGAAAAGATGCAACGAGGTGCGGTGGAGGAGGGTGACTGACAGTTTGGTGAGGGCGGTCATGGATCCAATCTCCTTGGGGATGGGACCAGACAGTTGGTTGGAGCTCAGATCGCTGGGGGAACAGCAGGGGCATTAGGGTGGAGGGGAGGTGGAGGTTAGACAGAAGTGTACGTGGGAGGAAGGTAATATTGAAGTCTAAAAAGCCTGCGAAATGGACAAGTAAGAGCTATCTGTTCACGATTAACATGAATTCGGGTATGGTAATGTGGTGCCCGGAGTCTTAGCAGCAATCGAGAGGCAGAGCAGCAACAGTGGCAGACTGGCAGTGGCAGCATGGCACCCACAGTGTATCGAGATTGACCAGCAAGGAAATGGAGGGAGGGATGGATCCCGAGAGGTTGTTGTGATGTAGGCCCCTGCAGTAGCATGGGAGAGTGGCAAAACAATGACAAGAATAAGCTGCATGGAAGGGGGAAATAAATGTATACTGGTACTAGACATGAGCAAGTGCTTGAGACAAGGCAAGGAATACTCAGAGTGGAGAGACTGGCCTAGCTTGAGTGACCAGGCGATTTGAGAACGAGACGTTTCCCGGACAGATTGCCTGGATACTCAACCAAAAGCTCGCCATTTTCTTGTTCCCACCTCCCCCCTCCTTTCCCCCTGTCGATACTCTACTTTATTGAGTAGTTTGAGAACAGGCATAGGGAAACAGGTAATTATCTGGCATGCTCATGTCGACAGGCATAGTCGCATAGGGAACAGGTAGTTATCTGGGGTTTCCGATCCACTGGTACAAGGAATACTGGGTAAATGTGGCATACAGTTCTGTAAGGCCAATGAGAGAGCCGATGGAGGCAGGGATGGGTCCAGAGAGCTGGTTGTATTCGAGGGATCTGGTGGTTGGGGGTTCATCCGAATGGGCATTAGAAAGCACACACGATTGTTTCTCGGGGTGCCACCGAAAGGCGAGATAGGTGAGAGGAGAAGCGAGGAGAGGAGAGGAGAAACGGCAAAACTAGAAAAGCTGAGTTGCCACCTACAGGAAATGGTCTGGTGGGAGGGGAAGAAAAGGATTTGAGGAGAGAGAGAGCATTGGGTGAGGGAAGAGATGTCTTACAGAGCGACCATTCTTTTGAGTGAGCCAATGTCAGAAGGTATGGGGCCAGTGAGCTGATTGTTGGCTAACATCCTGAAATATAATTGCAAAAGGCAAAAAACAAGCCAAAGGCTGAACTGAAGGGGTGCGATGCAGATTGAGAGCGGCAGAAGCGGTGGTTTGAGAGAGGTAGCTAGCAGAGGAGGCGAGGCGTTTAGGGATATAAAGAGGATCGGGAAATGGGCTGATGCTGGGCATGAGCACAGTTTGCAATGACCTGGAGGTTCAACATTGGTGAGGGACAAGGTGGGGCCTGCTTTTCCAAAGCGGGTATTAAGATAGCCCTGGTTTGTGATTTGCCACAGACTACTAGAAATCTGACCTCAACACAACACAGGCACCACATGCCTCTCTCAAGCGGTTCACACACTGTGATGAGCAGATTGGATCTTTGTGTATTGCTGCATGCTGAAAATTCATTTGTTATATGTATGAGCTTCAGTTGGTACATGAAATCAAGCGGAGAGCTGGGTGTACATCATATCAACGTGCCTTTACAACACCACTTAAGCTCATGTATCTCACTCACACGTAAGACACTTGGCTGAGCGCACTCAATCTGGCAGGGATGCTGCCTGAAAGCTGGTTGTTTGAGAGATCTCTGGAAGGGATTGGGGATGGAAGAATCACAGGCATAAGATAAGGTGAGAAGGAAAGGAGATGCGAGATAGAGCATTCATGCAAGATGACCGGTTGGTTCAAGACAGTTGCAGACGATCCGGTTCGGTCGAATTTGATCCATGCTCATGCCAACCTCAAAGGTCGCAAAACCCATGCTCGGTGGGGCCAAACTGCTGATTAACCAGCCCGCCCCTCTTCCTCAGTAATATGTGTACCCTCACACACTCTAATAAAACCGCAAATTCCATTTGTTAGTATTATTAACTGCATGGTTCCACAATCAAGGGTCACATTCCGGCTCACAGGAATTCCATTTGATTGAGTCCATCGAAGGTTGCAGGGATGTTGCCGGAAAGATGGTTCTCCGAAATATCACTGGGAGAAAGGCGTGCATTGCAGATTAAGAACGGAAGTGAGGCAAGCATGAGCGAGTGAGGCTTGGAGAATGCATGGACAAGAATAGGGAGTGCATAAACGAGGAAAGGCAGGGATGGCAAGGAGACAAACGACAAGTGGGCAAAGGCAACGAGGCGCGACGGGGGGAGAGACTGACAGTTTGGTGAGGGCGACCATGGAACCAATCTCCTTGGGGATGGGACCAGACAGTTGGTTGGAGCTCAGGTCGCTGGGGGAACAACAGAGACAGTAGATTGGATCATGGACAGCAGAGAGTAAGTAACAGTAAAAAAAAAAAAAAATGTAGAATTGAAAGCATAAGCTGCTGAGATTGAACAGAGCATTGGCTGGCTAGGTGTGGAGGGTGGAGGAGCAGCAGTGCTAGAGAGGCACAGCAGCAGCAGTGACCGACTGGCAGTGGCAGTGCGGCACCCACAGTGCATTGATATTTTGCAGCAAGGCAATGGAGGGAGGGATGGAGCCAGAGAGTTTGTTGGAACGAAGCCCCCTGCAGCAGCATGGGAGGGCCACAAAACAATGCCAAGGGGAGTAGTGCCAGTACATGGGATGGGAGAGAATCAGTATTAAGTGGTCCCCAATTATAATTTCTGATCCATGGACATCAGGAAAAAACAAAGTATGGCGTACAGGTTTGTAAGGCTGGTGAGAGAGCCGATGGTGTCAGGGATGAGTCCTGAGAGATTGTTGTAAGAGAGGGTCCTGGTGGTTGGGGGTTCATCCGATTGGGCATTGGGAAGCACTGGTGATGGTGAGTCGGAGGCAAAAGGATGGAGAAAAAGGCGAGGGGAGAAGCGAGAAGGACTAAAAAAATGGAAAATCAAATCGACTGTCAAATGTATGGAACTCACAGTTTTTACATACTTCAAGCTAAATGCTTCGTGTGTATCAATGGTGCCTCCGGTTCAATATTGCCGCCACATTTCCAGCTGCATGCAAGTAGCTCACAAGTAAGTCATCACGCTGAGTGCACCCAAAGTGGAAGGGACGTCTTCAAGCTGGTTGTTTGAGAGGTCCCTGCAAAAGATCATGGGTGGAATGGAATGGACACATCAGATTGAAGCCATAACAGCAGGTGGGAAGGAGAAACAGGTGCCAGGGCAATAAATCATGATGGAAGAGTAGTAGTAATGAACAAAGAACAAGAAGCGAACAAAAAATGGGAAGTGGGAAACTAATATATATTCATTGTGTGTTTGATTTGATGTGTGTTTACTGGGTGGGTGTTTTAGTTATCGCTCGCTCTATCATTTGGGTTTGTTATCTTGTTTCATATCCTATACCGAACATTCCCTTGCCTTTGGTTAGGGTATCAGCAGCACTTTGAATGCAAATCCCGCTTGACAACAATCTTCTTTCGCGGCCAACCTTCCATGGCTCCAAACTGCCTTCAGTCTGACACAGGATCGCACAATCAATTCTCGCCTGTGACAGGATGATGTGTGCAGTGCAGCTCACAGGAATTCCATTTTGATGAGTGCTCCAAAGGCTGCAGGGATGTTGCCCGAAAGCTGGTTGTCCGAAAGATCACTGGGAGAGACGTGCAGGGCAGAGGAAGCACGGAAGGAGAGGAAGTGAGGCTCGGAAGATGCATGGGTCAAGAATTGGGTGTGCAAAAACAAGGAAAGGCATTCAGGGATGGCAAGAGAAAGTATGCGACCAGGTGTGGTGGAGGGAAGTGACTGACAGTTTGGTGAGAGCGACCATGGAACCAATCTCCTTGGGGATGGGACCAGACAGTTGGTTGGAGCTCAGGTCGCTGGGGGAACAACAGAGACAGTAGATTGGATCACAGACAGCAGAGAGTAAAAAGGTAACAGTGAGATTCAAAATGATAAAAAATGAAAGTTGAAGCTGGTGAGATTGAACAGAGCATCGGGCTGGCTGGATGTGGAAGGTGGAGAAGCAGCAGTGGTAGAGAGGCACAGCAGCAGCAGTGACGGACTGGCAGAGGCAGCGTGGCACCCACAGGTCATTGATATATTGCAGCAAGGCAATGGAGGGAGGGATGGCACCCGAGAGCTTGTTGGAACGAAGCCCCCTGCAGCAGCATGGGAGGACGGCAAAACAACACAAAGGAGAGTAGTGCTAAGTGGTCCCTAATTAGATTTCTGATCCATGCAGATCAGAAACACGAGTACAAGCTAGGTGCAATTCAATGGTGCGCCCGGTTCAATAATACAGCTACAATTAAAGCTGGGTGCATGTAGCTCACAAGTAAGTCATCACGCTGAGTGCACCCAAAATGGAAGGGACGTCTTCAAGCTGGTTGTTTGAGAGGTCCCTGCAAAAGATCATGGGTGGAAATGGAAGGATCAAATTGAAGGCACAACAGCGGGTGAGAGAGAGACACAGGTCATAGGGAGAAATAAGGGCGAAAAGCATAATGAAAGACTAGTAGTAATGAACAAAAAACAACGAACAACAAGGGCTGATTTTATGTCTGTGTACTGGGTTGGTGTTGTAGTTGGTTAAAGCTCGCGCTATCATTTCTGATGGCCTATCACAAAAGTAGCCACCTATGGACCCTGTTCGGGTTCATTTTCTTGTTCTTATCCTACAAACCTATTCTGAACATGCCCCATCCTTTACTTACGGAATCACCAGCAGTTGAATCTATATCCCACTTGACGAAAATTTTTCTACGCCTCCAAGTCATGGCTCCTACCTGCCTTCACTTTGACACAGGTTCACACAATCAATTTCCGGCGGTGACAGGGTGTTGTGTGCAGCTCACAGGAATTCCATTTGCATTAGTTCTCCAAATGTTGTGGGAATCTTGCCCGAAAGCTGGTTGTCCGAAAGGTCACTGGAAAAAAGGCGTGCAGGGCAGAGGAAGGACGGGAAGGAGGAGACGTGGGGCGAGCACGAGTGAGTGAGACTCAGAGGACGCATGGGACAAGAACTGGTGTGCATGAAGGAGGAAAGGCAGGCAGGGATGGCAAGGGAAAGGATGCAACGTGGTGTGGTGGAGCGGAGTGACTGACAGTTTGGTGAGGGCGACCATGGAACCAATCTCCTTGGGGATGGGACCAGACAGTTGGTTGGAGCTCAGGTCGCTGGAGGAACAGCAGAGACAGTGGATTGGTTGAATGGACAGCACAAAATAAGGAAGCAGCGGTGGAAAAAAAAAAAAGGTACAAAAATCAACTTCGAAGCTGTTAAGACTTAACAGAGTGTCTATCTGGCTGACTGTGGGGGGTGGAGCAGCAGCAGTGGTAGAGAGCAGCAGCAGCAGCAGCAGTGACGGACTGGCAGTGGCAGCATAGCACTCACAGATCGTTGATATTTTGCAGCAAGGCAATGGAGGGAGGGATGGCGCCCGAGAGTTTGTTGGAATGAAGGCCCCTGCAGCAGCATGGGAGGGCGGCAAAACAACACCAAGGGGAGTAGTGCCAAGTTGTTCAACCCTACAAAGACTGACAGTTGGGAGGGTGAGCTTCTTGGTTTCACCCAGCTTCTTGCTGTCTCAGCAAACCCCAAGGGGCACCTCGTGTTTGGCTGCAGAGTCCCATATTGCACACAGATGTGTATCTTGAAGTTTCCCGCTACTCTCGTTTGGCAATCAAAGCAACCCTTGCAGTGGCCAATCACACGCCTTCGTCCATTGAGTAACCACAATTCGCCAAAAATAACACTCACAAAACACCAACTCGTCAAGAAAAAAAAAAGTTCACCCGAGCAATCCGCAATTAGGTCCGGGGGCTTTCAGTGATCCGCAATTACAATTTGTCAACCATGGGCATCAGCAGAAAGCAAAGCGCGGCGTACAAATTTGTAAGGCTGGTGAGGGAGCCGATGGTGTTGGGGATGGGTCCAGAGAGCTTGTTGTAAGAGAGAGACCTGGTGGTTGGGGGTTAATTTGATCGGGCATTGGGAAGCACAGGCGATGGTGAGTCGGGTTGCAACGGATCTTGAGTTAGGCAAGGGGAGAAGCAAGAACAACGAGAAAAATAAAGAAACCCTAATTACGATACATGTACTAGACCCACAGTTGGTACACAAATACATGCTAAACGTTTGGTGTATATCAATGGTGCTTCCGGTTTAACAATATTGCTACAATTTCACCCTGCACGAATGTAGCTCACAAGTGAGAAATCACGCTGAGTGAACCAAAAGTGGAAGGGACGTCCTCAAGCTGGTTCTTTGAGAGGTCCCTGCAAAAGATCATGGGTGGAATGGAAGCATCAGATTGAAGGCAGAACAGCAGGTAAGAAAGAGAAACACGTGAGAGGGAGAAATCAGGGCAAACGCACGATGCAAGACTAGCAGTAATGAAAAATCAACAAGTAGCGAAGAAAAAAAGAATGCATACTGTGTTTGATTAGATGTACTGGATGGTTGTTGTAGTTGGTTAAAGCTCGCTTCATCATCTGTGATGGGCGGGCCTATTTCAAAATTTTGCCATCTTTGGACCCAACTTTTGTTCGGGTTCATTTTCTTCATATCCTCCAACCTGATACTGAACATGCTTTAGCCTTGGGTTATGGAAACACCTGCACTTCAAAACTTTATTCCATCAGACAACAAACGTCTTCGCATATGGTTCGCACAATCAAGGCTAGAAAATATGGTTTTCGTAAAATAATGTTCGTTCTTCACTGTAACTTAAAAAAAAAAACTGATGTTTTTTTGTTAGAGAACCTTTGTCACTAAGAAAAAAGAGGGAAAAACAAGCTCGAATACATTTTTACTCGTGCCCACAAGCGCACACATGCAAGGAGGGGTTCGTCCTCTTTATCCTGGTACCTTTCGCCATGAATTTGGTCCCACAAATAAACCGTTTTCTTCTTCAAACGAAAACACCTCCTGGAACCGTTTTGAACCGTTTTTTACGGTCGTTTTCTGCGGTACTGTTTTTACAGTAAATTTCCAAAAGTACGGTCGTTTTTTCCAACCCTGCGCACAATCAAATATGTGCTGTGACAGGGTGCTGTGTGCAGCTCACATGAATTCCATTTGGATGAGTGCTCCCAAGGTTGCAGGGATGTTGACCGAAAGCTGGTTGTCCGAAAGATCACTGGGAGAAACGCATGCAGATCAGAGAAAGAACAGAAGGAGAGGAGGTGGGTGGGGCGAGCACGAGTAAGTGAGACTTTGAGAATGCATGGAAGAAGAATCAGGTGTGCATGAATGAGGAACGGCAGCCAGGGAAGGCAAGGGAAAGGATGTCACGAGGTGCGGTGGAGGTGAGTCACTGACAGGTTGGTGAGGCCGACCATGGAACCAATCTCCTTGGGGATGGGACCAGACAGTTGGTTGGAGCTCAGGTCGCTGAGGGTTTGAATCATGGACAGCAGAGAGTTGAAAGTTGAAATGAATAAAAAATGAAAGATGAAGCTGCCGAGATTAAACAAAGCATTGGGCTGGCTGTGTGTGGAGGGTGGAGTAGCAGCAGTGGTGACGGACTGGCAGTGGCAGCGTGGCACCCACAGTGCATTGATATTTTTCAGCAGGGCAATGGAGGGAGGGATGGCGCCCGAGAGTTTGTTGGATTGAAGGCCCCTGAAGCAGCATGAGAGGGCGGTAAAACAATGCCAAGGGGAGTGGTGCCAGTAAATGGGATGGGAGGGAATCAGTGTACAGTGGGATTCCATTAGAAGTTTGAGTAGATGGTCATGAGGAAAAAGCAAAGTGTCACGTACAGATTTGTAAGGCTGGTGAGGGAGCCGATGGTGTCAGGGATGGGTCCAGAGAGCTTGTTGTAAGAGAGGGACCTGGTAGTTGGGGGTTCATCCGATCGGGCATTGGGAGTAGGGTTGAGCAAAAAACCGAACAGGTTTGTTTTTTTTGCTTAAAGTGTTCGCCAAACAGTGTTTGAGGTTCGCCCGAACACGTTCGTGTTCGGGCCGCTGCTGCAATTTGCCCCGCGACGAACACGCCTTCACAGGCGAACGGCGAACACCTGTTTTTGCTTAAAGTGTTCGCAAACCGAACAGTGTTCGGTTCGGCAAACGGCTGTGTTCGTGTAGGGGCGAACACAAACATGTTCGTGTTCGCCCCTTGCTCATCCCAAATTAGGAGGCACTGGCGATGGTGAGTCGGAGGCAAAAGGGTGGTCAAATTGGCGAGGGGGGAAGCGAGAAGAATGATCAAAATGGAGACTCCAATCGTGGTACATGTATAGGGGTCACGCTAGGTACACAAATATATGCCAAATGCATGGCGTGTATCAATGCTGCTACAGTTCTATCTGTATGCATTTAGCTCACATGTGAGACATCACGCTGAGTGCACCCAAAGTGGAAGGGACGTCTTCAAGCTGATTGTTTGAGAGGTCCCTGCAAAAATTCATGGATGGAATGGAAGTATCAGATTGAAGGCATAACAGCAAGCGAGAAGGAGAAACAGGTGAGGGAGAAATCTGGACAAAATGCAATATGGAAGACTAGTCGTAATGAAGAAACAACAACGAGAGAACAAGGACTGGTAGGTGAGTGGGAGAAAAAAAATATAACTCCTGGTGTGCTTGATCTGATGTAGACATGAGCAAAGTGTCGAGCCCCTGTTCGGTTCGAGTTGAACAATACGTTTTAGAAAAACTGTTCGAGTCCTGCTGTTTGAATCATAATCCCACTTGACAACAAACTTCATTCGGTGCCAATGCAAACCTTCCATGGATCCTAACTGACTTCACTTTGACACAGGTTCGCACAATAAATTATGAGCTGTGACAGGGTGTTGTGTGCAGCTCACAGGATTTCCATTTGGATGAGTCCTCCCAAGGTTGCAGGGATGTTGCCCGAAAGCTGGTTGTCCGAGATATTTCTGGGAAAAAGGCGTGCAGGGCAGAGGAAGAACGGAAGGAGAGGAAGTGAGGCGAGCACGAGTGCGTGAGACTCCGAGGATGCATGGGAAAAGAACTGGGTGTGCATAAACGAGGAAAGGTAGGCAAGGATTGCAAGAGAAAGGATGCAACGAGGTGTGGTGGACGGGGGTGACTGACAGTTTGGTGAGGGCGACCATGGAACCAATCTCTTTGGGAATGGGACCAGACAGTTGGTTGGAGCTCAGGTCGCTGGGGGAACAGAAGAGACAGTGGATTGGATAATGGACAGCAGAGAGTAAGAAAGAAACAGTGAAAATCAAAATAACACAGAAATGGAAGTTTAAGCTGCTGAGTTTAAACAGAGTCTAGCATCTGGCTGGGTGGGTGTGGAGCATGAAGTAGTAGCAGTGGTGGCGAGGCACAGCAGCAGCAGAGACGGACTGGCAGTGGCAGCGTGGCACCCACAGTGAGTTGATATTTTTCAGCAAGGCAATGGACGGAGGGATGGCACCCGAGAGTTTGTTGGAATGAAGGCCCCTGCAGCAGCATGTGAGGGCGGCAAAACAACGCCAAGGGGAGAAGTGCCAGCAAATGGGATGGGAGGGCTTGCAGCAACTGCTCCAGCAGAAAAACCTAACTGGACGGTAATGCCAATCAACCACGCAAATATGTGTGGCCTACAGATTTGTAAGGCTGGTGAGGGAGCCAATGGTGTCAGGGATGGGTCCAGAGAGCTTGTTGTGAGAGAGGGACCTGGTGGTTGGGGGTTCATCCGATCGGGCATTGGGAAGCACTGGCGATGGTGAGTCCGAGGCAAAAGAATGGTAAAATAGGCGAGGGGAGAAGCAAGAAGAACGATAGAAATAAAGACTCCGATCGAATGTTACATGTCTGGGACTCACAGTTGGTACACAAATACAAACTAAATGGTTGGTGTGTATCAATGGTGCGTCCGGTTCAATAAAGCAGCTGCATGCATTTAGCTCACATGTGAGACATCATGCTGAGTGCACCCAAAGTGGAAGGGACGTCTTCAAGCTGGTTGTTTGAGAGGTCCCTGCAAAAGATCATGAGTGGAATGGAAGCATCAGATTGAAGGCATAACAGCAAGTGAGAAGGAGAAACAGGTGAGAGGGAGAAATCTGGAAAAAAGGTAATATGGAAGACTAGTGATAATGAATAAACAAAGAGCCAACAACAAATAAAAAGTGCAAAAATAAGAATTCTTGGTGTGTTTGATTTGATCTCTGTGTACTGGGTGGATGTTGTAGTTGAATGCCCATTTACACTAAATTCTCGCTTTATCGTTTGTGATGAACATTTACAATTTGTGGTCATCTTTGCACCCAAATTCCATGTGGGATAAATTTCATGTTCATAAACTATACGTAATTTGCCCTATCCTTTGGTTGGGGTCTCACCTACACTTTGAATTTAACTTAGGGTTTTTTTTGCCTCCAAGCCAACCTTCCATGGCTCCTAACTGCCTTCACTTTGACACAGCTTCGAACAGTCAATTCTCGGCTGTGAGAGGGTGTTGTGTGCAGCTCACAGGAATTTCATTCGGATGAGCGATCCAAATGTTGCAGGGATGTTGCCCGAAAGCTGGTTGTCCGAAAGATCACTGGGAGAAACGGAAGGAGAGGAATTGTTGCGAGCACAAGTGAGAGAGACTCCAACAATGCATGGGACAAGAATCGGGCGTGCATAAGCAAGGAAAGGCAGGTGGGGATGGCAAGGGAATGGATGCAACGAGGAGTGGTGGAGGGAAGTCACTGACAGTTTGGAGAGGGCGACCATGGAACCAATCTCCTTGGGAATGGGACCAGACAGTTGGTTGGAGCTCAGGTCGCTGGGGGAACAGCAGAGACAGTGGATTGGATCACGGACAGCGGACAGTGGAAATTTCAAAATGACTCAAAAGTGAAATTCGAAGCTGTTGAGTTTCAGCACAGCATCGGGCTGGCTGGGTATGGAGGGTGGAGTAGCAGCAGTGGTAGAGAGGCACAGCAGCAGCAATGATGGACTGGCAGTGGCAGTGCGGCACTCACAGTGCATTGATGTTTTTCAGCAAGGCAACAGAGAGAGGGATGGCGCCCGAGAGTTTGTTGGAACGAAGCCCTCTGCAGCAGCATGAGAGGGCGGAAAAACAATGCCAAGGGGAGTAGTGTATGAAAATGGGATGGGAGGGAATAATTGTCAACGGGCCCCCAATTACAGTTTCTGACCTTAGGAATCAGGAAAAAAACAAACTGTGGCGTACAGATTTGCAAGGCTGGTGAGGGAGCCGATGGTGTCAGAGATGGGTCCAGAGAGCTTGTTGTAAGAGAGGGACCTGGTGGTTGGGGGTTCATCCGATCGGGAATTGGGAAGCACTGGCGATGGTAATCCGGGGACAAAAGAGTGGTGAAATAGGGAAGGGGAGAAGCGAAAAGAACGACAAAAAAGGAAACTCCAATTGAATGATGCATGTCTGGGACTCCCGATTGGTACACGAATACGAGCTCAATACTTGGTGTGTATCAATTGTGCGCCTGGTTCATAATGCCGCCGCCACAAGTCCAGCTGCATGCATGTAGCTCACATGTAAGTCATCATGCTGAGTGCACCCAAAATGGAAGAGACGTCTTCAAGCTGGTTGTTTGAGAGGTCCCTGCAATAGATAATGGGTGGAATGGAAGCATCAGGTAGAAGGCATAACAGGTGAGAGGGAGAATTCTGAGAAGAAGGTACGATGGAAGACTAGTAGTAATTATTATCAAACAGGGAGCGATCAAAAGTGGGGAAAAAAAAGGATTCTTAGGGTGTTTTGTTTGATGAACGCTTGGTTTCATCATTTTTTATGGCTATATCACATTTTTTCGCTTTCTGTTTGGGTTCTTTTTCTTCTTCATATTCTACACTAAAAATGCCCTAGAACTGGCATCACCTGCCCTTTAAATCTTAATTCCTCCTGACAACAAACTCCTTTCGCCGCCACCCTTCCATGGCTCCTTAACTGCCTTCACTTTGACACAGGTTCAGACAATTAAGTCTCGGCCGGGACAGGGTGTTGTGTGCAACTCACAGGAATTTCATTTGAATGAGTGCTCCAAAGGTTGCAGGGATGTTGCCTGATAGCTGGTTGTCCGAAAGATCACTGGGAGAAGGCAAGCGGGGCAGACGAAGAACGGAAGTGGAGGAAGTGAGGCGAGCACGAGTGAGTGAGACTCCGAGGATGCATGGGACAAGAATCGGATGTGCATAAACAAGGAAAGGCAGGCAGGGATGGCAAGGGAAAGAATGCAACGAGGCGCGATGGGCGGGAGAGACTGACAGTTTGGTGAGGGCGACCATGGAACCAATCTCCTTGGGGATGGGACCAGACAGTTGGTTGGAGCTCAGGTCGCTGGGGGAACAACAGAGACAGTAGATTGGATTATGGACAGCAGAGAGTAAGAAAGTAACAGTGAAAATCAAAATCAATCAAAAATGTTAGTTGAAGCTGGTGAGATTGAACAGAGCATCGGGCTGGCTGGGTGTGGAGGGTGGAGTAGCAGCAATGGTAGAGAGGCACAGCGGCAGCAGTGACGGACTGGCAGTGGCAGTGCGGCACCCACAGTGCATTGATATTTTCCAGCAAGGCAATGGAGGGAGGGATGGCGCCCGAGAGTTTGTTGGAACGAAGCCCCCTGCAGCAGCACGGGAGGGCGGGAAAACAACGCCAAAGGCAGTAGTGCCAGCAAATGTGATGGGAGAGAATCAGTATTAAGCGGTCCCCAATTAAAATTTCTGATCCATGGGCATCAGGAAAAAACAAAGTGTGCCATACAAATTTGCAAGGCTGGTGAGGGAGCCGATGGTGTCAGGGATGGGTCCAGAGAGCTTGTTGTAAGAGAGGGACCTGGTGGTTGGGGGTTCATTGGATCGGGCATTGGAAAGCAATGGCAATGGTGAGTCGGAGGCAAAAGGATGGAGACATAGGCGAGGGGAGAAGCGAGAACTAAAAAAATGGAGAATAAAATCGACTGTCACATGTATGGAACTCACAGTTGATACATGATTCAGGCTAAAGGCTTTGTGTGTATCAATGGTGCCTCCGGTTCAATAACGCCGCTACATTTCCAGCTGCATGCATGTAGCTCACAAGTAAGTCATCATGCTGAGTGCACCCAAAATGGAAGGGACGTCTTCAAGCTGGTTGTTTGAGAGGTCCCTGCAAAAGACAATGGGTGAAATGGACACATCAGATTGAAGCCATAACAGAAGGTGAGTAGGAGAAACAGGTATCAGGGCTAAAAAGCACGATGGAAGAGTAGTAGTAATGAACAAAGAACAAGAAGCAAACAAGAAGTGGGAAGTGGGATATATAAAAACATACTACATATATATGTGTATTCTGTGTGTTTTTTTATTTGATGTGTGTTTTCTGGGTGGGTGTTAACGCTCACTTTATCATTTGGGCTCGTTATCTTGGTTTATATCCTATACTGAACATTCTCTTGCCTTTGGTTAGGGTATCACCAGCACTTTGAATCCAAGTCCCGCTTGACAACAATCTTCTTTCGCGGCCAACCTTCCATGGCTCCAAACTGCCTTCACTTTGACACAGGTTCGCACAATCGATTCTCGCCTGTGACAGGATGGTGTGTGCAATGCAGCTCACAGGAATTCCATCTTGATGAGAGCTCCAAAGGCTGCAGGGATGTTGCCCGAAAGCTGGTTGTCAGAAAGATCACTGGGAGAGGCGAGCAGGGCAGAGGAAGAACGGAAGGAGAGGAATTGAGGCTCGGAAGATGCTTGGGACAAGAATTGGGTATGCATAAACGAGGAAAGGCAGGCAGGGATGGCAAGAGAAAGGTTGCGACCAGGTGTGGTGGAGGGAAGTCACTGACAGTTTGGTGAGGGCGACCATGGAACCAATCTCCTTGGGGATGGGACCAGACAGTTGGTTGGAGCTCAGGTCGCTGGGGGGACAACAGAGACAGTAGATTGGATTATGGACAGCAGAGAGTAAGAAATTAACAGTGAGATTCAAAATGATTCAAAATGAGAGTTGAAGCTGGTGAGATTGAACAGAGCATCAGGCTGGCTTAGGGATGAGCAAAGAAACGAACATTCGAGGCGAACCGAACAGGTTTTGATTTTTAGCTTAAATTCTTCGCCCGAACGTGTTCGAGGTTCACCCGAACACGCCTTCACAGAACGGGGCTGCTGCAGAACGTGTTCGAGGTTCGCCCGAACACGCCTTCACGTTCGTGTTCGTGGCGCTGCTGCAGAACGGCGAACACCCTTTTTTGGGGAAGTCGTTCGGCGAACCGAACATCGTGCAGGGGCGAACGTGAACACGTTCGTGTTCGCCTCTTGCTCATCCCTAGGCTGGCTGGATGTGGAAGGTGGAATAGCAGCAGTGGTAGGGAGGCACAGCAGCAGCAGTGACACACTGGCAGAGGCAGCGCGGCACCCACAGGTCATTGATATATTGCAGCGAGGCAATGGAGGGAGGGATGGCGCCAGAGAGTTTGTTGGAACGAAGCCCCCTGCAGCAGCATGGGAGGGCGGCAAAACAACACCAAGGGGAGTAGTGAGAGTAAATGGGATGGGAAAGGATCAGTGCTAAGTGGTCCCCATCTATAATTTCTGATCCATGCACATTAGGAACACGAATACAAGGTAAATGCTAGGTGTGATTCAATGGTGCGCGCGGTTCAATAATGCGGCTTCAATTAAAGCTGCGTGCATGTAGCTCACAGGTAAGTCATCACGCTGAGTGCACCCAAAATGGAAGGGAGGTCTTCAAGCTGGTTGTTTGAGAGGTCCCTGCAAAAGATCATGGGGAAGCATCAAATTGAAGGCATAAGAGCAGGTGAGAAGGAGAAACAGGTCAAAGGGAAAAATAAGGGCGAAAAGACTAGTAGTAATGAACAAACAACAACGAGCAACAAGTTATATGTCTATGTACTGGGTGGGTGTTGTAGCTGGTTAAAGCTTGCGCTATCATTTCTGATGGCCTATTACAAAAGTAGCCGACTATGGACCCAACTTTTGTTCAGGTTCATTTTCCTGTTCATATCCTACAAACTTATACTGAACATGCCCTATCCTTTAGTTACAGAGTCACCAGCAGCTTGAATCTTAATCCCACTTGACAAAAAAAAAGATTCGCCACCAAGCCAACCTTCCAAGGCTCCTACCTGCCTTCACTTTGACACAGGTTCGCACAATAAATTTCCGGCTGTGACAGGGTGTTGTGTGCAGCTCACAGGAATTCCATTTGCATTAGTTCTCCAAATGTTGTGGGAATGTTGCCTGAAAGCTGGTTGTCCGAAAGGTCACTGGAAAAAAAGGCGTGCATGGCAGAGGAAGGACAATAGGAGGAGACGTGGGTCGAGCACGAGTGAGTGAGACTCAGAGGACGCATGGGACAAGAACTGGTGTGCATGAACGAGGAAAGGCAGGCAGGGATGGCAAGGGAAAGGACGCAACGGGGTGTGGTGGAGTGGAGGGGAGTGACTGACAGTTTGGTGAGGGCGACCATGGAACCAATCTCCTTGGGGATGGGACCAGACAGTTGGTTGGAGCTCAGGTCGCTGGAGGAACAGCAGAGACAGTGGATTGGATGAATGAACAGCACAGAATAAGGAAGCAACCGTGGAAGCCAAAATGGTGCGAAAATCATTGTTGAAGCTGTTAAGACTAAACAGAACGTCTTGCTGGCTGGGTGTGGAGGGTGGAGTAGCAGCAGTGGTAGAGAGGCACAGCAGCAGCAGTGACGGACTGGCAGTGGCAGCGCGGCACCCACAGGTCATTGATATTTTGCAGCAAGGCAATGGAGGGAGGGATGGCGCCCGAGAGTTTGTTGGAATGAAGGCCCCTGCAGCAGCATGGGAGGGCAGCAAAACAACGCCAAGGGGAGTAGTGCTAGCAATGGGAGTGTTAAAGCCCGCAGCCGAAGTTGATCAATCCTACAAAGGTCCCTTGCGCTGACCAATAAAATGACTTCGTCCATTCAGTAATCACAATTCGCAAAAACCAACATCCCGTCCATATTATTTAGGTTGACCCGACCGATCCGCAATTTGTTACAATATCTCACCCATGGGCATCATCAAGAGAAAGCAAAGTGTGGCGTACAGATTTGTTAGGCTAGTGAGGGATCCGATGGTGTCAGGGATGGGTCCAGAGAGCTTGTTGTAAGAGAGGGACCTGGTGGTTGGGGGTTCATCCGATCAGGATTTGAGAAGCACAGGCGATGGTGAGTCGGGGTGCAACGGAATGTGAAATAGGCAAAGGGAGAGGCAACAACAACGAGAGAAAGAAAAACATAAACGACTCTAATTGCATAATACATGTACTGGACTCGAGCGTCTTCCGCAACTACTCACAGTTGATTCACAAATACGAGCTAAATGTTTGGTGTGTATCAAAGATGTTTCTGGTTTAACAATGCGGCCACAATTTCAGCTGCATGCATGTAGCTCACATGTAAGACAATATGCTGAGTGCACCCAAAGTGGAAGGGACTTCTTCAAGCTGATTGTTTGAGAGGTCCCTGCAAAAGATCATGGATGGAATGGAAGCATCAAGTGGATTGAAGGCATAACAGTAGGTGAGAAGGAGAAACACGTGAGAAGGAGAAATTAGGGCAAATGAATGATGGAAGACTAGTAGTAATGAAGAAACAACAAGGAGCGAAGAAGAAATTAATGGCATGCTGGAAAAAAAGAATGCATGTTGTGTTTGATTAGATGTACTGGATGGGTGTTGTAGTTGGTTAAAGCTCGCTTCATCATCTCTGATGGGCGGGCCTAGGGATGAGCAAGGGGCGAACACGAACATGTTCGTGTTCGCCCCTACACGAACACAGCCGTTTGCCGAACCGAACACTGTTCGGTTCGGCGAACACTTTAAGCAAAAACAGGTGTTCGCCGTTCGCCTGTGAAGGCGTGTTCGGGCGAACCTCGAACACGTTCGTGTTCGTCGCGGGGCAAATTGCAGCAAGTGAGAAGGAGTAACAGGTGAGAGGGAGAAATCTGGACAAAAGGCAATCTATGTTGCAATATACGCGACTAGCGTACCAGTCGCGTTCGTACTATACGCCAACGTACGAACGTCGTACGATGGATTTCCGCCCCCTCGATATGCTTAAAATACGGTGTCTCGGGAAGGGGAAGAAAGTTCCGGGCAGGGAAAAAAAGTGTCAGGGAGTGAGTGATGGTCCCTATATTCAATGTTTCTTGCCGATCTGCTGGCGGAATACCAGAGTCGCGCGGATCTGCTGGCGGAATATTAGAATCGCGCGGATCTGGAGGCGGACTGCCAGATCTGCGCCCCTCTGCCTACTTGCGTCTAGCTGCAAAATTAGCGGTCGACATAGGTTTTTGAAGCTGCCGACATGAAAGCCAAAGTGTGGTTGGAAGGGAAGGGTTGGGTTTGGGAGGTGGTGTGAGGTTATGTGCGGTGGAAGGGGGGGGGGGGGGGGGGGGGGGGGGTGGGTGCGGGGGAAGGCATTCGACTTTCAAATGTCAAAATTAAGTTACGGAGAATCACAGATCGCGAGAATAGTCGCAACATATGTTTTTTTTCGCCGGGCTGCCCGTCCAGGCGTACCGCGTATTTGTCCCCGTGTCACGTTTTTGCGTTTATACATGAACGCATAAACGTGAAACGAAAAACAAGATACGTGTATAGTGCAACATAGAAGGAAATATGGAAGACTAGTGATAATGAACAAGCAAAGAGCCAACAACAAATTAGAAGTGCAAAAAAAAAAAATCTTGGTATGTTTGATTTGATCTCTGTGTACTGGGTGGATGTTGTAGTTGGATGCCAATTTACACTAAATTCTCGCTTTATCGTTTGTGATGCCCATTCACACTTTGTGGTCATCTTTGCACCCAAATTCCATGTGAAAAATTTACTGTTCATATACTATACATAATTTGCCCTATCCTTTGGTTGGGGTCTCACCTGCACTTTGATTGATCCCACTTGACAACATTTTTTTTTTTGCCGCCAAGCCAACCTTCCATGGCTCCTAACTGCCTTCACTTTGACACAGCTTCGAACAATCAATTCTCGGCTGTGAGAGGGTGCTGTGTGCAGCTCACAGGAATTTCATTTGGATGAGTGATCCAAATGTTGCAGGGATGTTGCCCGAAAGCTGGTTGTCCGAAAGATCACTGGGAGAAAGGAGTGCAGGGCAGAGGAAAAACGGAGGGAGAGGAAGTGTTGCAAGCACAAGTGAGTGAGACTCCAAGAACGCATGGGACAAGAATCGGGCATGCATAAGCGAGGAAAGGCAGGTGGGGATGGCAAGGGAAAGGATGCAACGAGGAGTGGTGGAGGGAAGTCACAGACAGTTTGGAGAGGGCGACCATGGAACCAATCTCCTTGGGGATGGGACCAGACAGTTGGTTGGAGCTCAGGTCGCTGGGGGGACAGCAGAGACAGTGGATTGGATCAAGGACAGCAAAGAGTAAGAAAGTAGCGCAGATTTTTAAAATGATCCAATAGTGAAAGTTGGAGCTGTTGAGTCTCAGAAGAGCATCGAGCTGGCTGGGTGTGGAGGGGGTGGAGTAGCAGCAGTGGTAGGGAGGCACAGCAGCAGCAGTGATGGACTGGCAGTGGCAGTGCGGCACTCACAGTGCATTGATGCTTTTCAGCAAGGCAACGGAGGTAGGGATGGCGCCCGAGAGTTTGTTGGAACAAAGCCCTCTGCAGCAGCATGAGAGGGCGGCAAAACAATGCCAAGGGGAATAGTGCAAGAAAATGGGATGGGAGGGAATAATTGAAAAGGGACCCCCAATAACAGTTTCTATCCTTGGGAATCAGGAAAAAACAAAGTGTGGCGTACAGATTTGCAAGGCTGGTGAGAGAGCCGATGGTGTCAGGGATGGGTCCAGAGAGGTTGTTGTAAGAGAGGGACCTGGTGGTTGGGGGTTCATCCGATCGGGAATTGGGAAGCACTGGCGATGGTAATCCGGGGACAAAAGAATGGTGAAATAGGGAAGGGGAGAAGCGAAAAGAACGACAAAAAAGGAGACTCCAATTGAATGATGCATGTCTGGGACTCCCGATTGGTACACGAATACGAGCTCAATACTTGGTGTGTACCAATTGTGCGTCCGGTTCATAATGCCGCCGCCACAAGTCCAGCTGCATGCATGTAGCTCACATGTAAGTCATCACGCTGAGTGCACCCAAATTGGAAGGGACGTCTTCAAGCTGGTTGTTTGAGAGGTCCCTGCAATAGATAATGGGTGGAATGGAAGTATCAGATAGAAGGCATAACAGCAGCTGAGAGGAAAAACAGGTGAGAGGGAGAATTCTGAGAAAAGGGTACGATGAAAGACTAGTAGTAATGATCAAACAGGGAGCGATCAAAAGTGGGAAAAAAATCAACATGCTTGGGGTGTTTTATTTGACGTCTGTGTACAAGGTTGGAGCTGTGGTTGATTAACGCTTGGTTTCCTCATTTTTCATGGCTATATCACACATTTTCGCTTTCTGTTTGGGTTCTTTTTCTTCTTCATATCCTACACTAAAAATGCCCTAGCCCTGGCATCACCTGCCCTTTGAATCTTAAATCCTCCTGACAACAAAATCCTTTCGCCGCCACCCTTCCATGGCCCCTTAACTGCCTTCACTTTGACACAGGTTCAGACAATTAAGTCTCGGCCGGGACAGGGTATTGTGTGCAACTCACAGGAATTTCATTTGAATGAGTGCTCCAAAGGTTGCAGGGATGTTGCCTGATAGCTGGTTGTCCGAAAGATCACTGGGAGAAGGCGAGCAGGGCAGAAGAAGAACGGAAGTGGAGGAAGAGAGGCGAGAACGAGTGAGTGAGACTCCGAGGATGCATGGGACAAGAATCGGATGTGCATAAACAAGGAAAGGCAGGCAGGGATGGCAAGGGAAAGGATGCAACGAGGCGCGATGGGCGGGAGAGACTGACAGTTTGGTGAGGGCGACCATGGAACCAATCTCCTTGGGGATGGGACCAGACAGTTGGTTGGAGCTCAGGTCGCTGGGGGAACAACAGAGACAGTAGATTGGATTATGGAGAGCAGAGAGTAAGAAAGTAACAGTGAAATTCAAAATCAATCAAAAATGTTAGTTGAAGCTGGTGAGATTGAACAGAGCATCGGGCTGGCTGGGTGTGGAGGGTGGAGTAGCAGCAATGGTAGAGAGGCACAGCGGCAGCAGTGACGGACTGGCAGTGGCAGTGCGGCACCCACAGTGCATTGATATTTTCCAGCAAGGCAATGGAGGGAGGGATGGCGCCCGAGAGTTTGTTGGAACGAAGCCCCCTGCAGCAGCACGGGAGGGCGGGAAAACAACGCCAAAGGCAGTAGTGCCAGCAAATGTGATGGGAGAGAATCAGTATTAAGTGGTCCCCAATTAAAATTTCTGATCCATGGGCATCAGGAAAAAACAAAGTGTGCCATACAAATTTGCAAGGCTGGTGAGGGAGCCGATGGTGTCAGGGATGGGTCCAGAGAGCTCGTTGTAAGAGAGAGACCTGGTGGTTGGGGGTTTATTGGATCGGGCATTAGGGGGAAGCAGTGGCAATGGTGAGTCGGAGGCAAAAGGATGGTGACCTAGGCGAGGGGTGAAGCGAGAACTAAAAAAAATGGAGAATAAAATCGACTGTCACATGTATGGAACTCACAGTTGTTACATGATTCAAGCTACATGCTTTGTGCGTATGAATGGTGCCTCCGGTTCAATAATGCCGCTACATTTCCAGCTGCATGCATGTAGCTCACAAGTAAGTCATCACGCTGAGTGCACCCAAAATGGAAGGGACGTCTTCAAGCTGGTTGTTTGAGAGGTCCCTGCAAAAGATCATGAGTGGAATGGAAGCATCAGATTGAAGGCATAACAGCAAGTGAGAAGGAGAAACAGGTATCAGGGAAAAAAAACACAATGGAAGAGAACAAAGAACAAGAAGCAAACAAGAAGTGGGAATTGGGATATATACATATATATATATATATATTATGTGTGTGTTTGACTTGATGTGTGTTTACTGGGTGGTTGTTCTAGTGAATGCTCCCTCTATCATTTGGGTTCGTTATCATGTTTTATATCCTATACCGAACATTCCCTTGCCTCTGGTTAGGGTATCACCAGCACTTTGAATCCAAATCCTGCTTGACAGCAATCTTTCGCGGCCAACCTTCACTTTGACACAGGTTCGCACAATCAATTCTCACCTGTGACAGGATGGTGTGTGCAATGCAGCTCACAGGAATTCCATCTTGATGAGTGCTCCAAAGGCTGCAGGGATGTTGCCCGAAAGCTGGTTGTCCGAAAGATCGCTGAGAGGCGAGCAGAGCAGAGGAAGCACGGAAGGAGAGGAAGTGAGGCTCCGAAGACGCATGGGACAAGAATCGGGTGTGCATAAACGAGGAAAGGCAGGCAGGGATGGCAATGGAAAGGATGCAACGAGGTGGGTGGAGAGGAGTGACTGACAGTTTGGTGAGGGCGACCATGGAACCAATCTCCTTGGGGATGGGACCGGACAGTTGGTTGGAGCTCAGGTCGCTGGGGGAACAGCAGAGACGGTAGATTGGATCATGGACAGCAGAGAGTAAGAAAGTAACAGTAAGATTCAAAGTGATTCAAAAATGAAAGTTGAAGCTGGTGAGATTGAACAGAGCATCGGGCTGGCTGGATGTGGAAGGTGTAGAAGCAGCAGTGGTAGAGAGGCACAGCAGCAGCAGTGACACACTGGCAGAGGCAGCGCGGCACCCACAGGTCATTGATATATTGCAGCGAGGCAATGGAGGGAGGGATGGCGCCCGAGAGTTTGTTGGAACGAAGCCCCCTGCAGCAGCATTGGAGGGCGGCAAAACAACACCAAGGGGAGTAGTGAGAGTAAATGGGATGGGAAAGGATCAGTGCTAAGTGGTCCCCATCCATAATTTCTGATCCATGCACATCAGGAACACGAATACAAGGTAAATGCTAGGCGTGATTCAATGGTGCGCGCGGTTCAATAATGCGGCTTCAATTAAAGCTGCGTGCATGTAGCTCACAGGTAAGTCATCACGCTGAGTGCACCCAAAATGGAAGGGAGGTCTTCAAGCTGGTTGTTTGAGAGGTCCCTGCAAAAGATCATGGGGAAGCATCAAATTCAAGGCATAACAGCAGGTGAGAAGGAGAAACAGGTCAAAGGGAAAAATAAGGGCGAAAAGACTAGTAGTAATGAACAAACAACAACGAGCAACAAGTTATATGTCTATGTACTGGGTGGGTGTTGTAGCTGGTTAAAGCTTGCGCTATCATTTCTGATGGCCTATTACAAAAGTAGCCGACTATGGACCCAACTTTTGTTCAGGTTCATTTTCCTGTTCATATCCTACAAACTTATACTGAACATGCCCTATCCTTTAGTTACAGAGTCACCAGCAGCTTGAATCTTAATCCCACTTGACAAAAAAAAAGATTCGCCACCAAGCCAACCTTCCAAGGCTCCTACCTGCCTTCACTTTGACACAGGTTCGCACAATAAATTTCCGGCTGTGACAGGGTGTTGTGTGCAGCTCACAGGAATTCCATTTGCATTAGTTCTCCAAATGTTGTGGGAATGTTGCCTGAAAGCTGGTTGTCCGAAAGGTCACTGGAAAAAAAGGCGTGCATGGCAGAGGAAGGACAATAGGAGGAGACGTGGGTCGAGCACGAGTGAGTGAGACTCAGAGGACGCATGGGACAAGAACTGGTGTGCATGAACGAGGAAAGGCAGGCAGGGATGGCAAGGGAAAGGACGCAACGGGGTGTGGTGGAGTGGAGGGGAGTGACTGACAGTTTGGTGAGGGCGACCATGGAACCAATCTCCTTGGGGATGGGACCAGACAGTTGGTTGGAGCTCAGGTCGCTGGAGGAACAGCAGAGACAGTGGATTGGATGAATGAACAGCACAGAATAAGGAAGCAACCGTGGAAGCCAAAATGGTGCGAAAATCATTGTTGAAGCTGTTAAGACTAAACAGAACGTCTTGCTGGCTGGGTGTGGAGGGTGGAGTAGCAGCAGTGGTAGAGAGGCACAGCAGCAGCAGTGACGGACTGGCAGTGGCAGCGCGGCACCCACAGGTCATTGATATTTTGCAGCAAGGCAATGGAGGGAGGGATGGCGCCCGAGAGTTTGTTGGAATGAAGGCCCCTGCAGCAGCATGGGAGGGCAGCAAAACAACGCCAAGGGGAGTAGTGCTAGCAATGGGAGTGTTAAAGCCCGCAGCCGAAGTTGATCAATCCTACAAAGGTCCCTTGCGCTGACCAATAAAATGACTTCGTCCATTCAGTAATCACAATTCGCAAAAACCAACATCCCGTCCATATTATTTAGGTTGACCCGACCGATCCGCAATTTGTTACAATATCTCACCCATGGGCATCATCAAGAGAAAGCAAAGTGTGGCGTACAGATTTGTTAGGCTAGTGAGGGATCCGATGGTGTCAGGGATGGGTCCAGAGAGCTTGTTGTAAGAGAGGGACCTGGTGGTTGGGGGTTCATCCGATCAGGATTTGAGAAGCACAGGCGATGGTGAGTCGGGGTGCAACGGAATGTGAAATAGGCAAAGGGAGAAGCAACAACAACGAGAGAAAGAAAAACAAAAACGACTCTAATTGCATAATACATGTACTGGACTCACTGTTGATTCACAAATACGAGCTAAATGTTTGGTGTGTATCAAAGATATGTCCGGTTCAACAATGCTGCCAAAATTTCAGCTGCATGCATGTAGCTCACATGTAAGACAATATGCTGAGTGCACCCAAAGTGGAAGGGACGTCTTCAAGCTGATTGTTTGAGAGGTCCCTGCAAAAATTCATGGATGGAATGGAAGTATCAGATTGAAGGCATAACAGCAAGCGAGAAGGAGAAACAGGTGAGGGAGAAATCTGGACAAAATGCAATATGGAAGACTAGTGATAATGAACAAACAAACAGCCAACAACAAATTAGAAGTGCGGAAGTAAGAATTCTTGGTGCGTTTGATTTGATCTCTATGTACTAGGCGGGTGTTGTATTTTGGTGCGTTTACACTAAATTCTCGCATTATCGTTTGTGATGCCCATTTACACTTTGTGGACATCTTTCACCCGGATTCCATGTGCGATAAATTTCTTGTTCATTTGCCCTATCCTTTGGTTGGGGTCTCACATACACTTTGTATCCCACTTGACAAAAATGTTTTTTTGCCGCCAAGCCAACCTTCCATGGCTCCTAACTGCCTTCACTTTGACACAGCTTCGAACAATCAATTCTCGGCTGTGAGAGGGTGTTGAGTGCAGCTCACAGGAATTTCATTTGGATGAGTGATCCAAATGTTGCAGGGATGTTGCCCGAAAGATGGTTGTCCGAAAGATCACTGGGAGAAAGGAGTGCAGGGCAGAGGAAAAACGGAGGGAGAGGAAGTGTTGCAAGCACAAGTGAGTGAGACTCCAAGAATGCATGGGACAAGAATCAGGCATGCATTAGCGAGGAAAGGCAGGTGGGGATGGCAAGGGAAAGGATGCAACGAGGAGTGGTGGAGGGAAGTCACTGACAGTTTGGAGAGGGCGACCATGGAACCAATCTCCTTGGGGATGGGACCAGACAGTTGGTTGGAGCTCAGGTCGCTGGGGGAACAGCAGAGACAGTGGATTGGATCACGGACAGCAGAGAGTGAGAAAGTAGTGGGAAATTCTTAAAATTATCCAAAAGTGAAAGTTGAAGCTGTTGAATTTCAGCAGTGCATCGGGCTGGCTGGGTGTGGAGGGGGTGGAGCTATGTTGCAAAAGACGCTGGGCGTGTCTTGCGTCCTGCGTCTGGACGTCCAGACGCAGGGACGCAGGACGTGCGTCCAGACGCAGGACGCACGCCGTTTTTTCTTCGAGCTGACCAGAAAAAAAAAATCCCCAGCGCGAAACTGACACTCGCGCTTTCGTCGCGAATGTCAATTTCGTGAAATTTCGACCTTCCCAACACACATTTCGACCTTGAAAAACTGCCCCCCAACCAAGTTTGAAAACCCCCCCAACCATTGTGGTCCACCACCAAGTACTTGTAGGAGCACAAACACTTCATTTGCCTCCATATCTCAATTTCACTTAATTCTCCTTCAAAAACCCTAGTCCTTCAAAAACCCTACTGGGTTTAGCTCCTTCAATTCTCCTTCAAAAACCCTAGAGAGTTTAGCTCCTTCAATTCTCCTTCAAAAACCCTAGACCATGTGTGACTCTTAGGAAAACTGTTTATGGGGGAAAATATGTTGGATGGGGAAAATTTTGCCTCAAATGTGTGGTACGTCATTCTCCCCCCATCCTTCCCATGCCCTATAGCATGTTTTTTTGGCTGCCCGGTCGTTTTTTTGCCCTGCCCGGGCATGCGTCTTTTTCAGCGTCTCACAGGGCCCAAAGAAGTGTCCTGCGTCTAAGACGCTGCGTCTGGACGCAAGCGTCCTAGACGCAAGACGGGTCTTTTGCAGCACAGGGGTGGAGTAGCAGCAGTGGTAGAGAGGCACAGCAGCAGCAGTGATGGACTGGCAATGTCAGCGCGGCACTCACAGTGCATTGATGTTTTTCAGCAAGGCAATGGAGGGAGGGATGGAGCCCGAGAGTTTGTTGGAACGAAGCCCTCTGCAGCAGCATGAGAGGGCAGCAAAACAATGCCAAGGGGAGTAGTGCAAGAAAACGAGATGGGAAGGATTAATTGTTAAGGGGCCCCCAATTACAGTTTCGGAATCAGGAAAAAACAAAGTGTGGCGTACAGATTTGCAAGGCTGATGAGGGAGCCGATGGTGTCAGGGATGGGTCCAGAGAGATTGTTGTAAGAGAGAGATCTGGTGGTTGGGGGTTCATCCGATCGGGCATTGAGAAGCACTGGCGATGGTGAGTCGGAGGCAAAATGATGGTGAAATAGGCGAGGGGAGAAGGGAGAAAAAAATGGTGACTCAAATCGACGGTTACATGTATGAAACTCACAGTTGGTACAAGCTAAATGTTTGGTGACTCAAATCGACGGTTACTTGTATGAATACAAGCTAAATGTTTGGTGTGTATTGATGGTGCGTGCAGTTGGTACACGAATACAAGCTAAATGTTTGGTGTGTATTGATGTAAGAATACCGCTGCAATTCCAGCTGCATGCAAGTAGCTCACATGTAAGACATCATGCTAAGTGCACCCAAAGTGGAAGGGACGTCTTCAAGCTGGTTGTTTGAGAGGTCGCTGCAAAAGTTCATGGGTAGAATAGAAGCATCAGACTGAAGGCATAACAGCATGTGACAAGGAGAAACAGGTTAGAGGGAGAAGTAAGGGCAAAACGGGTTGGAATAGGCTAGATCTCGCTCTGGTATTTATCATGGTGTAATCTTGTAATTTTCCCATGTGTAGAGCGAGTAACACTTCAGGATCAGTTTAGGTACACTTCATAGCCTGTAGCCTAAAATGAACACACCTTAGTAACAATGAGTGATTTCCAACTTTCTTCCTCAAATGCATCTTGACACTTTTTCTCAATACAACCTCTTACCATCTCGATATCCATGGCTGCCAAGCTTTCTTTAACATGGCATGGCATCAGAGCAAAATCGTAAGCAATTCCCACCTGGCCTAATCCACATCTCCTAGCCAAACCTAGTCTCCTCTAAGGCTCGTCGCGCTAGTCTCTCCAGCTATTCGCGCGCCTCTCGTTACCTTCTTTTTTTCCCATCCTGTCTCCTCGCGGGTCCTTAGCAAACTTTTGCACGACTTCCTAGGCAGTCACGCAACTCCCTTACACTTTCCTGTTCACCTACTTGTGCCTTCCTAGGCAGTCGAGCGCCTCCACCTACTTGTGCCCTCAGCGAACGCCTCTCTTGTGCCCTTAGCAGGCCATCGCGGCCCCTTTCTCAGTCCATTCCGCGCCCTCCCCCCCCTCCTGTGACGCACGTCCCTCCTCCCCATGTCGAACGCGCTCGTTCTCCCCTCGTCATGCGGGCCCACCTTCTCCTTCCCCGTGCGCCCTAATTCCACCGCGCGACCTCCTCTGGTTGCGGGTCATGCTCCCACCACACACCCCGTTTCAACTGCACGCCCTACTTAGTTGCGCGCTCTCACACCAGCCCACCTGCGCACTCTCTCCGACCTCTGCGCTATTCTCCTACACCCAGTCCATCCTCCAGCTGTTTAAGATGTCCCAGGCCAAGCCAGTTTCCACTCCGTTTCTGGCTAACCATCAGCTCACTGCCCCTGAGATCCATGCTCCCTCCCCTATCCTGAGCTCGTTGATCGCTCATATATGCAATGGTGTGCACTCGCCCCGACCTTGGTTACCCCCCTCATTGTCCTGTCCCGCTTTGTTGGCTTAGGTCGTTATGCACCGAATTGCACTGGGGGGCCGCGCACCGCGTTCTCCGTTATATTCGCGCTACCCCCCCCCCCCCCCCCCTCTTCGTGATCTCACTCTCACTCGTGGTGGCTCTGCCCCCCCTGTTCTTTCGGGTTACAACGGTTCCTACTATGTTTACTCTCTCATCTCCTTGAGGAGTTGGGTTGGGCCATTCTCAGTTCTCTGTGTCGCTTGCCTGCGACAGTGCGAGCATTATTCATCTCATTGAGAATCTTGTCACAGTCGCAGCAAGCACACTGAGTTTGGCTTCCTCCGTCTTTAGAAGGTGGCATCCGATGCCAACCTTGCTGACATCTTCATGAAGGCCCTCCTTCATGAGCCACACCGTTCCTACTTGCGCGCGCTTAGAGTCACTTGTCTCTTCACTTCAGGATGTGTTCCAAATTGCTAGGTTAACCGTTCTGGATTAGGAGTCTGTTCCTTCAGGGGGTCTCCACTTCAGGGGGAGCTTCACCTAGCCTGGGGGTGTGCTGGAGTAGGCGAGAACTCACTCAGACATTTATAGTGGTGTTATCTTGTTATTTTGCCATGTTTAGAGGGAGTTACAATATAGCGTTCAGATTAGGTTCATTCCATACCTTTTGGCCAGAACTGGACTGGACACACCTAAGTTCAATTAGAGTTTTCAGCTTTCTTCCTCAAATATATCTCAAATATAACTTCTTACCTTCTCGATATCCATGGTTGCCAAGCTCTTCCCTTAACAAAAAGCACGATGGAATATTAGTAGTAAAGAACAAATAACAATGGCCGAACATGAACTGGTAAGTGGGAGAACAAAAAGTCTTGGTGTGTTTGATTTGATGTCTGCATTCTGTGTGGGTCTTGTGGTAGTGTGCTTTATCATTTGTGGATGGCCCTAATACATTTTCTTGACAACTTTGGATCCATAATCTGCTTGGGTTTATTTTCCTGTTCTTATCCTTTACTTAGCAAGCCTTAGCCTTCACTTCAGTTAGGGAATCAACAGAATCTTAATCCCACTTGACAACAAACTTCTTTCCCTGCCAACATTCCGTGAATACAAACTGATTTCACTTTGACACAGGTTTGCACAATGAATTCTCGGCTGTGACAGAGTGTTGTGTGCAGCTCACAGGAATTTCATTTGGATGAGTGATCCAAAGGTTGCAGGGATGTTGCCTGAAAGCTGGTTGTCTGAAATATCACTGGGAGAAAAATGTGCAAGGAAGAGGAAAGACGGGAGGAGAGGAAGTGTGGCGAGCACGAATGAATGAGGATCCGAGGATGCATGGGTCAAGAATTGAGTGTGCATAAACGAGAGGCAGGTAGGGATGGCAAAGGAAAGGATGCAACGAGGTGAAGGGGAGTGTCTAACAGTTTGGTGAGGGCGACCATGGAACCAATCTCCTTGGGGATGGGACCAGACAGTTGGTTGGAGCTCAGGTCGCTGGGGGAACAGCAGAGACAGTGGAATTGGATCATAGACAGACAGAGAGTGAGAGAGTCACAGTGAAATTCAAGACATACATGGTCAAAGTGACGAGTCGAGCAAAACTCGACTCGTCCATGGTCTTGCTCGACGAGCTTTTGCCCCGAGTCGAGCAAAATTCTGACGAGCAATTTTCAGCTTTTTGCATACTCGTGACTCGTTGTTTTTGGGCATGCTCGGACAAGTTTAGGGGAAAACACGTCCGAGCACCAAAAATGCGCGACTTGTCACTCGCAAGCACAAGGATTTACTTATCGACGTAAGCCCGCAACACCCCTCACAGTCCACGTCGACAAACAAACAGATTTCTAAGTTACCATGGACGCGTCCAGCTAGCTAAGTAGGGAATGCCGGAGTAGACTAGCGGGGGAGGGAGGGGGGTTGTGAAAAAAAATGCTCGTTACTTCGGCCCCCACATGTGAAAAAACATTCCAGAAAAAACATGCTCGTTACTCGGCCCCCACCGAGTATTTTGAACGAGTCGGGTAAAAACACTAGGCTTGACGCCCATGTATAATTCAAAATGATTCAAACATGAAAGTTGAGCCTGTGAGCATTGAACAGAGGATCGGACAAGCTGGGCGTGGATAGGGGTGAGCAAGGAGCGAACACGAACATGTTCGTGTTCGCCCCTACACGAACACAGCCGTTTGCCGAACCGAACACTGTTCGGTTCGGCGAACACTTTTAGCAAAAACAGGTGTTCGCCGTTCGCCTGTGAAGGCGTGTTCGGGCGAACCTCGAACACGTTCGTGTTCGTCGCGGGGCGAATTGCAGCAGCGGCCCGAACACGAACGTGTTCGGGCGAACCTTGAACACTGTTTGGCGAACACTTTAAGCAAAAAAAACAAACCTGTTCGGTTCGCCTCGAACACATTCGAGGCGAACCGAACAGGTGTTCGTTTTTTTGCTCAACCCTAGGCGTGGAGAGTGGAGTAGCAGCAGTGGTAGAGAGGCGCAGCAACAGCAGTGACGGACTGGCAGTGGCAAGGGCACCCACAGTGCATTGATTCTTTGCAGCAAGGCAATGGAGGGAGGGATGGCGCCCGAGAGTTTGTTGGAATGAAGACCCCTGCAGCAGCATGGAAGTGCAGCAAAAAAACAAAGCTCAGGGAAGTAGTGAAAGTAAATGGGATTAAGTGGTCCCCAGCTTGAATTTCGGACCCATGGGCATCAGGAAAACAACCAAGTGTGGCGTACAGCTTTGTAAGGCTGGTGAGGGAGCCGATAGTGTCAGGGATGGGTCCAGAGAGCTTGTTGTAAGAGAGGGACCTGGTGGTTGGGGGTTCATCCGATCGGGCATTGGGAGGCACTGGCGATGGTGAGTCGAAGGCAAAAGGATGGTGAGTCGAGGGGAGAAGTTAGAAGAACGATAATAATGGAGAGCCAAATCGAAAGTTACATGTACGAAACTCACAATAGGTACACGAATACGAGCTTAATGCTTGGTGTGTAACAACAGTGTGTCCAGATTAATAATGCCGCTACAATTCCAGCTGCATGCATGTAGCTTACATGTAAGACATCACGACGAGTGCACCCAAAGTGGAAGGGACGTCTTCAAGCTGGTTGTTTGAAAGGTCTCTGCAAAAGATCATGGGTGGAATGGAAGCATCGGATTGAAGGTATAACAGCAGGTGAGGAGAAACAGGTGACAGGGAGAAATGCGGGAAAACCCACTATGGAAGACTAGTAATTATAAACAAACAAAGAGAAAAAAAGAACAAATAAACAAACAAACAAACAAACAAAAAACCTTGGAGTGTTTGACTTGATGTCTGTGTACTGAGTTGATTACTGTAGTTGATGTAGTTGATTACTCACTTGGACATTTGTGATGGCCCTAGGACACTATTAGACCCCTTTGTACCCAAATTCTACATAGGCTCCTTTTGTACTTCATATCCTATAATAAACATGCCCTAGCCTTCAGTTAGAGCATCACCTGTCTTTTGAATTTTTAACCCAGATGACAACAAACTTCTTCCGCCAAGCCAACCTTCCATGGCTACTAACTGCCTTCACTTGGACACAGGATCGCACATTTGATTTTCAGCTGTGACAGGGTGTTGTGTGCAGCTCACAGGAATTTCATTTGGATGAGTGATCCAAATGTTGCAGGGATGTTGCCCGAAAGCTGGTTGTCCGAAAGATCACTGGGAGAAAGAAGTGTAGGGCAGAGGAAAAACGGAAGGAGAGGAAGTGTTGCCGGCACAATTGAGTGAGACTCCAAGACTGCATGGGGTGAGGTTGCATGGATGTTGCCCGAAAGCTGGTTGTCCCAAAGATCACTGGGAGAAAGGCATGCACGGAAGAAGAAGAAGAAATGAAGGAGAGGAAGCGAGGAGAGCATGAGTGAGTGAGAATTCGAGGATGTATGAGACAAAAAATCAGGTGTGCATGAACGATGAAAGGCTGGCAGGGATGGCAGTTGAACGGATGCAACGGGGTATGGTGGAGTGGAGGGGGGTGACTGACAGTTTGGTGAGGGCGACCATGGAACCAATCTCCTTGGGGATGGGACCGGACAGTTGGTTGGAGCTCAGGTCGCTGGGGGAACAGCAGAGACAGTGGATTGGATCATGGACAGTAGAGAGTAACAGTGAAATTCAAAATGATTCAAGGATGAAAAATTATGCTGTTGGGATAAAACAGAGCATTGGGCTGGCTGAGTGTGTGTAGGGACAGCAGCAGCAATGACGGACTGGCGGTGGCAGTGTGGCACCCACAGCTCATTGATATTTTTCAGCGAGGCAATGGAGGGAGGGATGGCGCCCGAAAGTTTGTTGGAACAAAGGCCCCTGCAGGAGCGTGGGAGGGTGGCAAAACAAAGCCAAGGGGAGTAGTGTCAGTAAATGGGTTGGGAGAGAAGCAGTGTTAAGTGGTCACCAATACGAATTTCTGATCCACGGGGATCACGAAAAAACAAAGTGTGCCGTACAGATTTGTAAGGCTGGTGAGGGAGCCGATGGTGTCAGGGATGGGTCCAGAGAGCTTGTTGTAAGAGAGGGACCTGGTCGTTGGGGGTTCATCCGATTGGGCATTGGGAAGCAATCACATGTTGCATATATGGGACACACATATGCTAAACTATACATACATTATATAAACTAAAAGTTTGGTGTGTATCATATCAAAATGGTGCGTCCGGCTTGAAGAGGCCACTACAATTCCAGCTGCATGGATGTAGCTCACATGTAAGACATCACGCTGAGTGCACCCAATGTGGAAGGGACGTCTTCAAGCTGGTTGTTTGAGAGGTCCCTGCAAAAGATAACCATTTGAAGCCAAAGCCGCAGTTGAGAAGGACAAACAGGAGAGAGAGAGAGAGAGAGAGAGAGAGAGAGAGAGAGAGAGAGAGAGAGAGAGAGAGAGAGAGAGAGAGATAGAGAGAGAGAGAGAGAGAGACAGACAGAGAGAGAGAGAGAGAGAGAGAGAGAGAGAGAGAGAGATATTGAAGGCACAACAGCAGGTGAGAAGGAGAAAAGGTGAGAGGGATAAACTGGCAAGAAAGCACGATGGGAAAACAAAAAACCTCTTAATGTTTGAGCACCCAGGAGCGAACAAATTGCGCCAAGTGGGAAAACAAAAAAATTCTTAGTGTTTGAGCGTATGTGAGCTTAGGGGTGAGCAAGGGGCGAACACGAACGTGTTTGTGTTCGCCCCTGCACGAACACAGCCGTTCGCCGAACCGAACACTGTTCGGTTCGGCGAACACTTTTAGCCAAAAAGGGTGTTCGGTGTTCGCCTGTGAAGGCGTGTTTGGTCGAACCTTGAACACGTTCGTGTTCGACGCGGGGCAAATTGCAGCAGCGCCCCGAACACGAACATGTTCGGGCGAACATCGAACATGTTCGCCCCGAACACTTAAGGCAAAAAAAAAAACCTGTTCGGTTTGCCTCGAACGTGTTCGAGGCGAACCGAACAGGCGTTCGTGATTTTGCTCACCCCTATGTGAGCTGGGTGGGTGTTGTTTTTGGCGGCTTCACTTTCTTGTCCATGTCGCTCGTAGAACATGCCCTAGCCTCCGGTTACGTTTTCACCAGCACTCTTAATCCAGTTTCGCATGATCAATTCTCGGCTGTGACAGGGTGTTGTGTGCAGCTCACAGGAACTTCATTTGGATGAGTGCTCCAAAGGTTGCAGGGATGTTGCCTGAAAGCTGGTTGTCCGAAAGATCACTGGCAGAAAGGCGTGCAGGCCAGAGGAAGAATGAAAGGAGAGGAAGTGAGGCGAGCACGAGTGAGTGAGACTCCGAGGATGCATGGGACAACAATCGAGTATGCATAAACGAAGAAAGGCAGGCAGATATGGCAAGGGCAAGGATGAAACGAGGTGTGGTGGAGGGCAGTCACTGACAGTTTGGTAAGGACTACCATGGAACCGATTTCCTTGGGAATGGGACCAGACAGTTGGTTGGAGCTCAGGTCGCTGGGGGAACAGCAGAGACAGTGGATTGGATCATGGAAAACAGAGAGTAAGAAGCAGCTAGATATATTAAAAATGATTCAATAATAACTGTTGGGTGTGTAGAGCATCGGGCTGGCTGGGTGTGGAGGGTGGTGTAGCAGCAGTGGTGGAGAGAAGCACAGCAGCAGCAGTGACAGACTGGCACTGGCAGCGTGGCACTCACAGGTCATTGATTTTTTGCAGCAAGGCAATGGAGGGAGGGATTGCGCCCGAGAGTTTGTTGGAACAAAGCCCCCTGCAGCAGCATGGGAGGGCGATAAACCGATGCGAATAGTGCCAGAAAATGGGATTGGAGGGAAGCACTGCTAGGTGGTCCCCAATCAGAATATCTGATCCATGGGAATTGGGAAAGGCAAAGTGTGGCGTACAGATTTGTAAGGCTGGTGAGGGAGCCGATGGTGTCAGGGATGGGTCCAGAGAGCTCGTTGTAAGAGAGGGACCTGGTGGTTGGGGGTTCATTCCATCGGGCATTGGGAAGCACTGGCGATGATGAGTCGGAGGCAGAAGATGATGAGAAAAACAAGTAAATAAGAAAAAAACAAAACAAAAAACTTAATGATTCCTATTGAATGGTACGTGTATGGAACTCACAGATGGTACACGAATATAAACTGAATGATTTGTGCCATGTCATGTCATGTCATGTCATGTCATGAAAAAAAACATGTTTGCCATGGTACTCTATCCTACTTTTCGGCATAATAATGCCACTACAATCCCAGCTGCATGCATATGACTCACATGTAAGACATCACGCTGAGTGCACCCAAAGTGGAAGGGACGTCTTCAAGCTGGTTGTTTGAGAGGTCCCTGCAAATGATCATGGGTAGAATGGAAGTATCAAATTGAAGGCATAACAGCAGGTGAGAAGGAGAAACAGGTGAGAGGTAGAAATCAGGGCAAAAATCACAATGGAAGTCTAGTAGTAATGAACAAACAACAAGGACCGAACAGCAAATGGGAAGTGGGATAAGTGAACAAATTAATGGTGTGTTCAATATATGTGAGTGTTCATTGTAGTTGATTAGTGCACGCTTTATCATTTGTGGTGGCCCTATTTCACTTTTTGGCCATATTTGTACCCGAATTCCGTTTGGGCATTAGTTTTTAATCCTATACTGAGCATGCACCTAGAATCTCATTCCCACTTGACAACAAAATTCTTTCGCCGCCAACATTCCATGGCTCCTAATTTCCTTCACTTAAGCACAGTTTCGCACGCTCAATTCTCATCTGTGAGGGTCTTGTGTGCAGCTCACAGAAATTCCATTTGGATAAGTGCTCCAAAGGTTGTAGGGATGTTGCCCGAAAGCTGGTTGTCTGAAAGATTACTGGGAGAGAGGCATGCAGGGCAGAGGAATAACAAAAGGAGAAGTGAGGCGAACACGAGTGAGTGAGGCTCGGAGGATGCATGGGGCAAGAATCGGGTGTGCATATTCGAAGAGAGGCAGGCAGGGATCACAAGGGGAAGGATGCAACGAGGTGCGGCGGAAGGAAGAGACTGACAGTTTGGTGAGGGCGACCATGGAACCAATCTCCTTGGGAATGGGACCAGACAGTTGGTTGGAGCTCAGGTCGCTGGGGGAACAACAAAGACAGGGGATTGGATCATGGACAGCAGAGGGTAAGAAAGTAACAGTGAAATTCAAAATGGCTTACAAATGAAGGCTGAAGCTGTTGAGTTTAAACAGAGCATCGGGCTGGCTCAGTGTGGAGGGTGGAGTAGCAGCAGTGGTAGAGAGGCGCAGCAGCAGCAGTGACGGACTGGCAGTGGCAGCGCGGCACCCACAGTGCATTGATCTTTTGCAGCAAGGCAATGGAGGGAGGGATGGCGCCCGAGAGTTTGTTGGAATGAAGGCCCCTGCAGCAGCATGGAAATGCGGCAAAAAAGCAACGCCAAGGGGAGTAGTGAAAGTAAATGGGATTAAGTGGTCCCCAGTTTTAATTTCTAATCCATGGGCATCAGGAAAAAAGCAAAGTGTGGCGTACAGATTTGTAAGGCTGGTGAGGGAGCCGATGGTGTCAGGGATGGGTCCAGAGAGCTTGTTGTAAGAGAGGGACCTGGTGGTTGGGGGTTCATCCGATCGGGCATTGGCGATGGTGAGTTGGAGGCAAAATTATGGTGAAAAGGCAAGGGGAGAAGCGAGAAGACATATAAAAAAGAGGGGTGGGGGGGAGCGGGGGTCTCAAATCGCAGCTGCATGATTCATGAATGGGATTGACAGTTGGTACACACAAATAAAAGCTAAATGTTTTGTATGTCCGGTTTAATAATGCCACTAGAATTCCACCTGCATGCATCTAGATTACATGTAAGACATCACGCTGAGTGAACCCAAAGTGGAAGGGACGTCTACAAGCTGGTTGTTTGAGAGGTCCCTGCAAAAGATCATGGGTGGAATGGAAGGCATAACAGCAGGTGAGAAGGAGAAACAGGCGAGAGGGACAAATCAGGAAAAAATACTATGGAAGACAGATAGTATTGAACAAACAACAAGGAGCAAACAAACAAGTGGGAGATTAAATTGTGAATGTGAACTTGCTGGGTGTGCAGTTGGTTAATGCTCGCATTCTCATTCGCGATGCCTACCTAATACATTTTTTGTCTCTGTCTGGGTTCATATTCTTCTTCATATCCGATACTGAACATGCCCTAGCCTTTGGTTAGGACATCACCGGCACTTTGAATCTTAATCCCACTTGAACCTCCCATGGCTCCTACCTGCCTTCACTGTGACACAGGTTCGCACAATCATTTCTCGGCTGTGACATGGTGTTGTGTGCAGCTCACAGGAATTCGATTTGAAAGAGTGCTCCAAAGGTTGCAGGGATGTTGCCCAAAAGCTGGTTGTCCGAAAGATCACTGCGAGAAAGGCGTGCAGGGTAGAAGAACGGAAGGAGAGGAAGTGAGGCGAGCACGAGTGAGTGAGACTCCGGGGATGCATCGGACAAGAATCGGGTGTGCATAAACCTTAGGGATGAGCAAAAAGGGGACAAGAATCGGGTGTTCGTGTTCGCATTGCCTCGAACATTCGTGTTTGGCTAATTGAACATGTTTGTGTTCGGTTGAACTCAAACCACTGATGGAGGTGTTCGGTGTTTGTTAATAAAGACGAACTCCAAGGAGTTCGCCTCGACCACGAACATGCTCGGGGCGATCATGTTCGTGCTCGCCTGTAGGCAGCCTTTATTATAGTCGAAGGGTATAAGGATGGTGGATTGGCTGTCCAGGGTGCTGTGGCTATACCTGGTGGTCGTTTGGGAGTGAAGGAAATGAAAAACCAAAGAGTTCCGCCAAACGATTTCATTTAAGTCTGCGTATGCTAGCTTAGGCTTGAGCACGAGGACGAACAAACGAGGAAAGGCAGGCACAGATGGCAAGGGAAAGGATGCCATGAGGTGAAGTGGAGGGGAGTGACTTACAGTCTGGTGAGGGCGACCATGGAACCAATCTCCTTGGGAATGGGACCAGACAGTTGGTTGGAGCTCAGGTCGCTGGGGGAACAGCAGAGACAGTGGATTGGATCAAGGACAGCAGAGAGTAGGAAAGTAGCGGTGAAAAATAATTCAAAAATGTAAGTTGAAGCTGTTCAGATTAAACAGTGGAGGGTGGAGCAGCAGCAGTGGTAGAAAGGTACAGCAGCAGCAGTGACGGACTGGCAGTGGCAGCGCGGCACCCACAGTGCATTGATATTTTGCAGCAAGGAAATGGAGGGAGGGATGGCGCCCGAGAGTTTGTTGGAATGAAGGCCCCTGCAGCAGCATGGAAGGGCGGAAAACAACGACAGTGAATGGGATGGGAGGGAATCAGGGCGTAGTGGTTCGGACGCGGTTGCACCCGAAGTAGCACAACCAAAGCTAGTAACCACGTTAGCCGAAACGAGATTTTCCTGTAATGGCGACCGAAGCAATCCAGGTTTCGGTTTCGGTTTCATGACCTTAGTGTTAAGTGGTCCCCAATTAGAATTTCTGATCCATGTGCATCAGGAAAAAAGGCAAAGTGTGGCGTACAGATTTGTAAGGCTGGTGAGGGAGCCGATGGTGTCAGGGATAGGTCCAGAGAGCTTGTTGTAAGAGAGGGACCTGGTGGTTGGGGGTTCATCCGATCGGGCATTGGGAAGCACTGGCGATGGTGAGTCGGAGGCCAGAGGATGATGAAATTGACAACGCCCAATTGCATGTTACATGTAAAAGGGAGAATCCCAATGGCATTTCACATGTAGGTACACGAATACAAGTTAAATGCTTGGTGTGTATCAATAGGCATGAGCATAAATCCGAACACCCGTTCGGTTCGTCTCGAACATGTTCGAGACGAACCGAACGGGATTTTTTTTTGCCCAAAAATGTTCGGGTCGAACATGTTCGCTGTTCGTGCGAACATGTTCGGTGTTCGCCGGCCGCGATATGCCGAGCCGCGTCGAACACGAACATGTTCGTGTTCAACTCGGTACATCGACGAACACCTCAGGTGTTCGTCGACGAATTGGCCGCGACCTAATTTAGGGTCGCGGCCAATTCATTTGTGGCTCATTTTTTAGAGCTCCGCGACCATGTCGCTGCCACCAGCCCGCGCAGCCCACTACCACCTGCCACACCTACACTTACTAGTACTAGCCTATTGGCTAAAATGCTTAAACTATTGCGTCTAGGCGAGTTGATTTCGATGCTTAATAACAGAACGCTGCATCTATTCCAAACTCATAAGTTGAAGTAGCGGGACACCATTAGGGTTTCCACCGTTGAAGGGGTTTCCACCGTTAGGTTTAGGATCACCAGTGTTTTGAAATGCAAAGCCCTCTGGGGCGAACACGAACATGTTCCTGGCGAACATGTTCGTGTTCGCCAAAGTGTTTGAAATGTTCGCCTCTCCAGGCGAACTTCGAACACCCCTTTGGGCGAAACCTGTTCGGCGAACCTAACATTGTTCGGTTCGCCGAACAGCCATGTTCGAGCCAAGGCGAACGCGAACATGTTCGTGTTCGCCTCGTGCTCATCCCTATGTATCAATGGTGCGTCCGCGAGAAAAAACAAAAAAAACAAAACAAAAAACCAAAAAAACAAAACAAAAAGCTATTATGCCAGCTGCATGAACGCAGCTTACATGTAAGAGATCACGCTGAGTGCACCCAAAGTGGAAGGGACGCTTTCAAGCTGGTTGTTTGAGAGGTCCCTGCAAAAGATCATGGGTGGAATGGAAGTAGGGATGAGCAAGGGGCGAACACGAACGTGTTCGCGTTCGCCCCAGCTCGAACACTGCCGTTCGGCGAACCGAACACTGTTCGGTTCGCCGAGCACCTTTTACAAAAAAAGGGTGTTCGATGTTCGCCTGTGAGGGCGAACATCTTGCATGCTAAGGCGAACACGAACGTGTTGGGGGCGAACACGGTCGTGTTCGCCCCTGGGCATCCTTTGTTACGCTCGAAATACGCAACGGCGGGCAGGGGAATTGCGGGAAACTGGGGGAAAATATCTAGGCTGGATCAGCATTTTGCGAGATCTAGTTACGGATCCATAGTTTTTTTTATCCAGCTCGCCACCTGGATTTCCCCCCACGTAAGGCGAAATGCTCTCCCCGTTCTATATCTACGAAATTTGCGATTGCTCGCCAACCCCCCACAACCCCCCAACTCACGAAATATGCGAACGCTATTCCTCTCAATCCCATGCATATGAAATTTGCGAATGCTTACCCCCAACCCTCAACTTACGAGATTCTGCGGTATCCCTGTCTAATCTTTTCCCGAAAACCTAAATCTCGCATACCCAAGTCTAGACCTAAGGTAACTACTTAATTACGCTATGTCCTAATGAGGTGATAACGGCGTGGTGTGTGGGGGGCGTGGTAGTAATGGCTGCTGCTGAATAGCGCAACTAAGTTTGAGCTCAAATTTGAGCTCAAACAGAATGTCCCGCAACGTAAATTGTAGGTCGCGGGACAGTCGCGTCGAACACATTCGTGTTCGTGTTCGACGCGGCTCGGCAGCAGTAGCGGGGCGAACACCGAACGTGTTCGGGCGAACACCGAACACGTTCGCCCCGAACATTTTTAGCCAAAAAAAAATCCTGTTCGGTTCCATGCTCATCCCTAAATGGAAGCATCAGATTGAAGGCATAACAGCAGGTAAGAAGGAGAAACAGGTGAGAGGAGGAAATTAGGGCAAAAAATAGTGATGGAAGACTAGTGGTAATGATCAACCAAGCAAACAAAATATGGGAATTGGGAAAATCTATAATTCTTGGTGACTTTGATGTATGTGTACTGGTCGTTCTAGCTCGCTCTATCATTTTCTGATGGTCCTATTAAACCATCAAAATCCACTTGAGTTCTTTTCCCTTTTCACATCCTATACTGAAGATGGCTTAGCCTCCTGTTGGGGTATCACCGGCATTTTGTGTCCTGATACCACTTGACAACAAACTTCTTTTGCCACCAACCTTCAATGGCTCCTAACTGCCTTCACTTTGACACAGCTTCGCACAATCAATTCTCAGCTGTGAAAGGGTGTTGTGAGCAGCTCACAGGAATTCCATTTGAATGAGTGCTCCAAAGGTTGAAGGGATGTTGCCTGAAAGCTGGTTGTCTGAAAGATCACTGGAATGGGAGAAAGGCATGCAGGACAGAAGTACAGGATAGAAAGTGAATCGAGTCCAACTGAGTGAGACTTTGAGGATGCATGGAACAAAAATCGGGTGTGAATAAACGAGGAAAGACAGGCAGGGATGGCAAGGGAAAGGATGCGACAAGGTGCGGTGAAAGGAAGTCACTGACAGTTTGGTCAGGGCGACCATGGAACCAATCTCCTTGGGGATGGGACCAGACAGTTGGTTGGAGCTCAGGTCGCTGGGGGAGCAGAAGAGACAGTGGATTGGATTATGGAAAGCAGAGAGTAAGAAAGTATAACTGAAGTTCAAAATGGTTTAAATATGAGAGTTGAAGCTGTTGAAATATAAAAGAGCATCAGGCTGGCTGGTTGTGCAAGGTGGATTAGCAGCAGTGGTAGAGAGGCACAGCAGCAGCAGTGCGACACTCACAGTGCATTAATGTTTTTCAGCAAGGCAATGGAGGGAGGGATGGCACCCGAGAGTTTGTTGGAATGAAGGCCCCTGCAGCAGAATGGGAGGGCGGCAAAAAAACAACGCCAAGGGGAGTAGTGAAAGTAAATGGGATTAAGTGGTCCCCAGATTTAATTTTTTAATCCATGGGCATCAGGAAAAAAGCAAAGTGTGGCGTACAGATTTGTAAGGCTGGTGAGGGCGCCGATGGTTTCAGGGATGGGTCCAGAGAGCTTGTTGTAAGAGAGGGACCTGGTGGTTGGGGGTTCATCCGATCGGGCATTGGGAAGCACTGGCGATGGTGAGTCCGAGGCAAAAGGATGGTGACATAGGCGAGGGGAAGCAATAGATTTTGAGACTGCACTCGCATGGACTCCGACTTGGTTCACGACTGCAAGCTAAATGTTTCGTGTGTCAATGGCGAGTAAACTGCATGCATGTAGCTTACATGAAAGACATCATGCCGAGTGCACCCAAAGTGGAAGGGACGCTTTCAAGCTGGTTGTCTGAGAGGTCCCTGCAAAAGAAACCAAGTTGAAGCCAAAGCCGCAGTTGACAAGGACAAACAGGGGGGAGGGGAGGGGGGGGGGGGGGGAGAGAGAGAGAGAGAGAGAGAGAGAGAGAGAGAGAGAGAGAGAGAGAGAGAGAGAGAGAGAGAGAGAGAGAGCACGATGGAAGACTAGTAGTAAATCATAAAACACGGAGGAAACAGAAATGGGAAGTGGGATTGTAGAAATTGCTAAAGCTCGATTTTTCAATCGTGATGGCCCTATTACATTTTTTTGCCATCGTTTGGACGATTCTCCTGTTGGATTCATGTTCTTCTGCATATCCTATACTGAACATGTTCTAGCCTTGCTCTAACTGCCTCCACTTTGACACAGGTTTGCACAGTGAATTCTCGGCTGTGAGAGGGTGTTATGTGCAGCTCACAGGATTTTCATTTGAATGAGTGCTCCCAAGGTTGAAGGGATGCTGCCCGAAAGCTGGTTGTCCGAAATATCACTGGGAGAAAGGCGTGCAGGACAGAGGAAGAACGGAAGGAGAGGATGTGGGGCGAGCTCGTGTGAGTGAGGCTCGGAGGATGCATGGCACAAGAATTGAGTGCGAGGAACAGCAGGTAGGGATGAGGCAAGGGGAAGGATGCAACAAGGTGTCGAGGAAGGAAGTGACTTACAGTCTGGTCAGGGCGGTCATGGTACCAATCTCCTTGGGGATGGGACCAGACAGTTGGTTGGAGCTCAGGTCGCTGGGGGAACAGCAGAGACAGGGGATTGGTTCATGGACAGCAGATTCAGAAAGAAAGCAACAGTAAAATTCCAAATTAGTGAAAGTTTAAGCTGCTGAGAATAAACAGAGCATCGGGCTGGCTGGGTGTGGAGAGGCACAGCTGCAGCAGTGACGGACTGGCAGTGGCAGCGCAGCACCCACAGGTCATTGATATTTTTCAGCAAGGCAATGGAGGGAGGGATGGCGCCCGAGAGTTTGTTTGCATTAAGGCCCCTGCAGCATAGGAGGGCGCCAAAAAACAACACCAAGGGGCGTAGCACCAGAAAATGGTGCTGAAAAACAGACGTATGTGCACAATGTGCACAGAAAGAAGGTGGTTCAGGAATGCTGAAGGTTCTAGAAACCGATTGTGACATGGAAGTGATGGTTACTAGCAAAACATGAGCTTATTGCGTAGGGTTGAACATGGGCTGAGCAGGGTGAGAGCCTGGGTCAGGCCGGAATCAGGAGAAAGCAAAGTGTAGTGTACAAATCTGTAAGGCGGGTGAGGGAGCCGATGGTGTCAGGGATGGGTCCAGAGAGCTTGTTGTAAGAGAGGGACCTGGTGGTTGGGGATTCATCCGATCGGGGATTGGGAAGCACCACTGGTGATGGTGAGTCGGAGGTAAAGGGATGATGACATAGGCAAGGGGAGAAGCAAGAAAATTGGTAAAATGGAGACTCCAATAGCATGTTACATGTATGGCCTCACAGTTGGTACACGGAGACAAGCTAAATGCTTGGTGCGTATCAATGGTGTGTCCGGCTGGAAAAAGCTGCTACGATTCCAGCTACATGCATGTAGCTCACATGTAAGACATCATGCTGAGTGCACCCAAAGCTGAAGGGACGCTTTCAAGCTGGTTATTTGAGAGATCCCTGCAAAATATTGAAGGCATAACAGCAGGTGAGAAGGAGAAACATGCAAGAGGGATAAAGCATGTCAAAAGCTCTATGGAAGACTAATAGTAATGAGCAAACAAGGAACAAACCAAAACAAAAACAAAACGGTGAATCAAAATGTTCAGTGTATTTGTTTGGTGTATGTGAATTGGGTGAGAGTTGTAGTAGTTTCAACATTGCTTTGTCGTTTGCGATGGCCCTATTACATTTTTTGTCATCTTTGGACCCAGATTCTATTTGGGTTCATCTTTTTTACGTCCTGTACTGGACATGCCCTAGGCTTATATTAGGGTATCACTGGCACTTTGATTGAATCTTAATCGCACTTGACAACTAACTACTTTTGCCGCTCGTAGCTGCCATTTCTTTTACACAGGTTTGTACAATCGATTAACGACTGTGAAAGGGAGTTGTGCGCAGCTCACAGAAATTCCAATTGAATGAGTGCTCCCAAGGTTGAAGGGATGTTGCCCGAAAGCTGGTTGTCTGAAAGGTCACTGGGAGAAAGGCGTGGAGGGCAGAGGAGAAAGTCAAGAAGAGAAAGTAAGGCGAGCACGAGTGAGTGAGGTGAGGGTTTGAGGATGTATGGGACAAGAATCGGGTGTGCATAAACGAAAGAAAGACATGCGTAAAATGTTGGCATAGGCTAGTCTTCTCTCTGATAATTATCATGGTGCAATTTATTTTATTCTACACTTTAGGTTTAAGTTTAGGTTCATTTTGTAGATTTTACCCCAAACTGAACACACCCTAAGCACGTTATACTTGTAGATTTAAGTTTGGTTTCTTGCTCAAATGTATCTCGACAAACTCTCTAGTTCAGTCTATCAACCTAACTACCTACTCTCTTAGGCCTCTCTTGGGCTATCTTAACATGAAAGGAACAGGGTGCAATAAGCTGCAATGGAGGAGAGGACTGACAGTTTGGTGAGGGCGACCATGGAACCAATCTCCGTGGGGATGGGACCAGACAGTTGGTTGTAGCTCAGGTCGCTGGGGGAACAGCAGAGACAGTGGATTCAAACATGAATTTTGAAGCTGTTGAGATTAAACAGAGCATTGGCCTGGCTAGCCGTCGAGGATGGAGTAGCAGCAGTGGTGGAGAGGCACAGCAGCAGAAGTGACGGACTAGCAGTGGCAGCGCGGCACCCACAGTGTGTTGATCTTTTTCAGCAAGGCAAGGGAGGGAGGGATGGCGCCCGAGAGTTTGTTGGAACGAAGCCCCCTGCAGCAGCATGAGAGGAAGGCAAACCAAAGCCAAGGGGAGTGGATCTCAGTAAATGGGATGGGAGATAATTATATCAAAGTGGTTCCCACAAAGAATCCTGGTCTTTGGGCATTAGGAACAGCAGAAAAGTGTAACGTACAGATTTGTAAGGCTGGTGAGGGAGCCGATGGTGTCAGGGATGGGTCCAGACAGCTTGTTGTAAGAGAGGGACCTGGTGATTGGGGGTTCATTCAATCGGGCATTCGGGGAGGGAGGCGATGGTGAGGTGAGTGATGGTGAAGTGGGCGACACAAGAAGAGAGAAGAGTGATAAAAGGGAGACTCCAATCGCGTGCTAAACATATAGGAATTACACTCTGTACACAAATACAAGCCAAGTGTTAGTTGTGTATCAATGGTGCGTCTGGTTTTACAATTTCGCTACAGTTCCAGCTGGATGCATGTAGCTCACATGTAAGACATCACGCTGAGTGCACCCAAAGTGGAAGGGACGCTTTCAAGTAGGTTGTTTGAGAGGTCCCTGGAAAAGATAGTGGGTGGAATAGAAGCATCAGATAGACTGAAGGCATAACAGCAGGTGAGAAGGAGAAATCCGGGCAAAAAGCATGACGGACGACTAGAATTACACAAACAACAAGAAGCGAACAAGAATTTGGAAGTGGGAAATTCGTGATGTGTGAGATGTGGGCGGGTGTTGTAGCTTGTTAACGCTCGCTTTATCGTTTGTGAAAGCCTGATTATACCTCTTGGCCACCTTTGGACCCAAATTCTATTTGGGTTCTGTAACTTATCCGAATCCTATACTGAACATGCTCTAACCTTCAGTTGGGGGATCACCGGCAGTTCGAGTCTGAATCCGCTTCTTTCACCACCAAGCCAACCTTCCATGGCTCTCAACTACCTTTACTTTCACACAGGCTTGTACAACCACTATTCGGCTGCAAAAGGATGTTGCGTGCATGCAGCTCACAGGAATCCCATTTGTTTGAGTGCTCCAAGGGTTGTCGGGATGTTGCCCAAAAACTGGTTGTTCGAAAGATCACTGCGAGAAAGGCGTGCAGGACAGAGGAAGGAAGGAGAGGAATTGAGGTGCACAAATGAGTGAGGCTTGGAGGATATTGGGTAAGTGTTGTGGTTGGAGAGCGCTTGCTTTATCATTTGCGATTTTTTGGGTCATCCTTGAATTCAGAATTTCGTTTGGGTTGAATTTCTCTGTTCATATTTGCCCTTTCCTTTATTTGGCGTATCGCCTGCACTTTGAATCTCAATCTTATTTGACAACCATTTTTGTTTCGCCAATCGATTCTCGGCTGTGACAGGGTGTTGTGTGCAGCTCACAGGAAGACCATTTGAGTGAGTGCTCCCAAGGATGAAGGGATGCTGCCCGAAAGCTGGTTGTCTGAAAGATCACTGGGAGAAAGGGGTGCAGGGCAGAGGAAGAAAGAAGAGGAAGTGAGCCGAGTGCGGGTGAATGAGACTCCGAGGATGCACGGGACAGGGCATAAATGAGGAAAGGCAGGCTGGAATGGCAAGGGAAAGGATGCCATGAGGTATGGTGGAGGGGAGAGACTCACAGTTTGGAGAGGGTGACCATGGAACCAATCTCCTTGGGGATGGGACCAGACAGCTGGTTGAAGCTCAGGTCGCTGGGGGGATGGAAGAGAGAGTGGAGTGGATTGGATGACGGACAGCAAATATGAATCAAAAATGAAAGTTCAAGTTGTTGACATAAATTAGAGCATCAGGCTGGCTGGCTGTGGAGGGTGGAGTAGCAGCAGTGATGGAGAGGCACGGCAAGGGACTGGCACAGCGTGGCACCCACAGTGCATTGATATTTTTCAACAAAGCAATGGAAAGAGGGATGGAGCCCGAGAGACTGTTGGAAATAAGGCCTCTGCAGCAGCATGGGAGGGCGTCAAAAAAGTGCCATGGGAGATTTGAGCCACAGTGAGAAGTTCCAGTAAATGGAATGGGAGGGAATTAGTGTTAAAGCCCGCAGCCCAAATTGCGAGCCGTGGGGGGGCAACCTTATTAATCTTGAAGGGTTAGCGTTTTGGGTGTTTTTTTGCGAAACGGTACGAACGGATCTGATTGGGTGAGGCTCTGTTTCTCATAAGTTAGCAGCGAAAACTGTTGAAAATTTTAAGATGCAACAAGCAATCTGGTACTCTCGCTGAATCAGCGACGGTACAACCAGGATTGCAAGAGCTTGGGCGACATCCAACACCCTCACCCAAAGCCAGTCTCGACAGTTTCTTTCAACACCCCATCACCCAACGGCCAAGCTAAATTAGCTTGAACAATTTAGGCGCCCTTTAGGTGGACCCCAATCAAAATTGCTGAACCATGGGCATCAAGAAGAAGCAAAGTGTGGCGCACAGATTTGTAAGGCTGGTGAGGGAGCCGATGGAGTCAGGGATGGGTCCAGAGAGCTTGTTGTAAGAGAGGGACCTGGTGGTTGGGGGTTCATCCGATCGGGCATTGGGAAGCACTGGCGATGGTGAGTCAGGGTGCAACGGATGGTGAGATAGGCTAGGCGAGGAGAGAGAACAACAATAATCATGGAGTCTCCGATCGCATGTTACATGTATTAGACTCACAGTTGGTACACGAATAAGAGCTAAACGCTTGGTGTTAGGGATGAGCAAGAGGCGAACACGAACGTGTTCGCGTTCGCCCCCTGCACGAACACCGCCGTTCGGCGAACCGAACACTGTTCGGTTCGCCGAACACCTTTTGCAAAACAAAGGTGTTCCCCGTTCGCCTGTGAAGGTACGTGAAGCAGCAAACGCCATTAGCTTTCACGTTTCTACGCCCCTCTCACCTTGATTTCGGAGGCAAACACGAACGTGTTCGTGGCAAACACGTTCGTATTCGCTTTTGGGTATCCTCTGTTACGCTCTAAATACGCAACGGCGGGCAGGGGAATTGCGGGAAACTGGGGGAAAAAATATAGGCTGGATCTGGCTTATGCTAGTTAGGGATCCATATTTTTGCTTATCCAGCTCGCCACCTGGATTTCCCCCCCACGTAAGGCGAAATGCTCTCCCCGCTCTAGATCTACGAAATTTGCGATTGCTCGCCACCCCCCCACAATCCCCCAACTTACGAAAAATGCGAACGCTATTCCTATCAATCCCCAACTTACGCAATTCGCGAATGCTTTCCCCAACCCTATGCATACGAAATTTGCGAATGCTTACCCCCAACCCCCAACTAACGAGATTCTGCAGTATTCCTGTCTAATCCCTTCCCGACAACCTAAATCTCACCTACCCAGGTCTAGTCAAACTAACCTAAGGTAACAATTTACTTACGCTAAGTCCTAATGAGGTGATAATGGCGTGATGTGTGGGAGCCGTGGTAGTAATGGCTGCTGCTGAATAGCGCGACTAAGTTTGAGTTGAGCTCAAATTTGAGCTCAAACAGAATGTCCCGCAACCTAAATTGTATATCGCGGGATAGTTGCAACGAACACATTCGTGATTGTTTTTGCCCCGAAATGAACACGAATGTGTTCGTGTTCGTCGCGGCTCGGCACCCACGACGAGACGAACACCGAACGTGTTCGGGCGAACGCCGAACACGTTGGCCACGAACATTTTTAGCCAAAAAAAAATCCTGTTCGGTTCGCCTCACATCGTTACCTTGCTCAACCCTACTTGGTGTGTATCAATTGTGCATCTGGTTCAATAATGATGTTTCAATTACAGCTGCATGCATGTAGATTACATGTATGATATCACAACGAGTGCACCCAAAGTGGAAGGGACGCTTTCAAGCTTGTTGGTTGAGAGGTCCCTGCAAAAGACCATGGATTGAATGGAAGCATCAGATGGAAGGTATAACAGCAGGTGAGAAGAAGAAACAGGTGAGAGGGAAAAATCAGGGCAAAAAGCATGATGAAAGGTTAGTAATAATGAACAAACAACGAGGAGCGAAATAATATTCATTGGTGTGTTTGGTTCATGTATGTGAAATGGGTGGGTGCTGTAGTTGGTTAACGCTTGCTTTAACATTTATTATGGCCCAGTTTCATTTTTTTGCAATCTTTGAACCGAGATTCTGTTGAATGTCGATTTCTTGTTCGTATCCGACAATGAACGTGCCGTGGACTTTGGTTGGGGCATCATCTCTAATTTGAAGTTTAATCTTACTCCACTTGACAACAAACTTCTTTAGCCAAAATCATCCATGGCTCCTGAATGCCCACACTTTGACACAGGTTCACACAATCAAATCTCGGTTGTGACAGGGCACTGTGTGCAGCTCACAGGAAGACCATTTGAGTGAGTGCTCCCAGGGTTGAAGGAATGCTGCCTGAAAGCTGGTTGTCCGAAAGATCACTGGGAGAAAGGCGTGCAGGAAAGAGGAAGAACGAAAGGAGAAGTGAGGCAAGCACAAGTGAGAGGTAGAGCTAGCGCTGGTATTTGTCATGGTGTTATCTTGATATTTTGCCATGTTTAAAGCGAGATACACTTAAGAGCTCAGATTAGTTTCAATTTATAGGTTTTAGCATCAACTGAACACGCCCTAAGTCCAATTAGGTTTTTCCAGCTTTTTCACCCAAATGGATCTCGTCCAACATTCCTTCTCATCATCCATACCTCCTTAGTTCATCTTGACAAGGCATGGCAAGGGAAAAGGTTGCAAGGAGTTGTGGTGGAGGAGGGTGACTGACAGTTTGGTGATGGCGACCATGGAACCAATCTCCATGGGGATGGGACCAGACAGTTGGTTGTAGCTCAGGTCGCTGGAGGGAACAGCAGAGAGTGGATTTGATTACGGAAAACGAAGAATAACAAATTAGGGGTTTAATATAAAATGATTTCAAACATGAAAGCTCAAGCCGTTGAGGGTGCAGTAGCAGCAGTGGCACAGAGGCACAGCAGCAGCAGTGATCGACTGTCAGTGGCAGCACGGCACCCACAGTGCATTGATATTTTTCAGCAAGGCAATGGAGGGAGGGATGGCGCCCGAGAGTTTGTTGGAACTAAGCCCCCTGCAGCAGCATGGGAGGGCGGCAAAAAAACAACACCAAAGGATATAGAGCCATAAATGGGATGGGAGTGAATTAGTGGCAAGTGGTCCCAATAGAATTTCTGATGCCTGGGCATCGAGAAAAGGTAAAGTGTGGCGCACAGATTTGCAAGGCTGGTGAGGGAGCCGATTGTGTCAGGGATGGGTCCAGAGAGCTCATTGTAAGAGAGGGACCTGGTGGTTGGGGGTTCATCCGATCGGGCATTGGGAAGCACTGGAGATGGTGAGTCGGAGGCAAAAGGATGGTGAAATGGTGAATAAGAGAAGCGAAAAAAGGTTTTTCGAAGGAACGAAGAGAGAGGGGGAGAGAGAGAGAGAGAGAGAGAGAGAGAGAGAGAGAGAGAGAGAGAGAGAGAGAGAGAGAGAGGGGGGGGGGGGGGGGGGGGGGGGGGAGGGAGAGGGGTTTGGGTCAGGGGTTTCAATAGCCTGCCCCGGGCGGGTCGGCCCGACCCGGCCCGGCCTAAAACCCGACCCGAGCAGGGAACTCGGGCAGGGTCGGGCCGGGCTTTTGGCCTGTGTTGACCCGACCCGTAATTGGTTCAGGAACTGGGATGGGAACTCGGGTCGGTCAGGCCCGACCCAGCTTCGACCCTAGAGAAAACCCTAACATCAGTCCCGCGGAACCTACCTAAGCTGAATGTCTTGAGCTGTCAAATTGCATTGGGGGGTTGAGTTGTGTAGATCCAGTGCGGTGACGAGTGGTAAGTGGAGGCAAATTGGTTGGGATTTTGTATTCCAACAAATCTGACGGGGAGGAGGGGTTCCTCGCTTCCTCACAGCGAAATGAGGTTGACCAGCAAAATCGCCGATCTGCGCGGATCGGCAGGCGAAATGGCCGATCTGCGCAGATTGGCGCGCGAAATCGCTGATCTGCAGAGGGGCAGGCGAAAGCGGGTTTCCCTGACCCGACCTGACCTCGGGACGGCCCGACCCGAGATAGGGTCAACCCTGACCCGACCCTGGATCGGGTCAGGGTATTCAACACTCTGGCCCAAGGCTGGCCCGACCCGACCCGGCCCAGAAACCTGCTTGGCCCGGCCAAGTCGGGTCGGGCCGAGGCAAATGCTCATGCCTACACGAATACAAGCTAAACGCTCGGTATATATCAATGGTGCGTCCTGTTTAGTAATGCCGCTACAATTCCAGCTGCACGCCTGTAGCTCACAAGAAAGTCATCACGCTGAGTGCACCCAACGTGGAAGGGACGCTTTCAAGCTTGTTGTTTGAGAGGTCCCTGCAAAAGAGCATGGGTGGAATGGACGCATCAGAATTAAGGTATAACAGCAGGTGAGAAGAAAAAGGTGAGAGGGAAAAATCTGGACAAAAGGCACAATAGAAGACTAATAATTATGAAGAACAGTAGAGGAACAACGGAAGGAGAGGAAGTGAGGCGAGCATGAGTGAGTGAGACTCCGGGGATGCATGGGACAAGCATTTGCTGTGCATAGACGAGGAAAGGTAGGCAGGCATGGCAAGGGAAAGGATGCAAAAGACGTGTGGTGGAGGGGAGTCACTGACAGTTTGTACAGGGCGACCATGGAACCAATCTCTTTGGGGATGGGACCAGACAGCTGATTGTAGCTCAGGTCGCTGGGGGAACAGCAGAGACAGTGGATTGGATTGTGGACAGCAGAGACAGTGGATTGGACGATGGACAATGAAACAAAAACTGAAATTCAAAATGTTTCAGAATTGAAAGTTGAAGCTGTTGAGATTGCACAGAGCATTGGGCTGGCTGGGTATGGAGGGTGGAGTAGCAGCAGTGGTAGAGAGGCACAGAAGCAGCAGTGAGGGAATGGCAGTGGCAGTGCGGCACCCACAGTGCATTGATATTTTGCAGCAGGGAAACGGAGGGAGGGATTGAGCCCGAGAGATTGTTGGAACGAAGGCCCCTGCAGCAGCATGGAGGGACGGCAAAGGTAAGGCGAAGGGGAGTAGTGCAAGTAAATGGAATTGGAGGGAATCAGGGGGTTCATCAGGAAAAATATGAGTGTGGCGTACAGATATACAAGGCTCGTGAGATTGCCAATGTTGTCAGGGATGGGTCCAGAGAGCTTGTTGTAATTGAGGGACCTGGTGGTTTGGGGGTTCATCCAATCGGGCATTGGGAAGCACTGGAGGTGGTGAGTCGGAAACATAAGGATGGTGAAATAGTCGAAAAGAGAAGCAAGAAAAGAGAGAAGAGCAGAAATGAGATGATAAGCAGTTGCTACATAGATGTTTGTTGCTAGACAGTTGGTTTGGTGTGTATCAATGGTGTGCGGTGAACTTTATGCAGGTATGATATTAACTTTATACCGGTTAGAATCTAGACATGAGCTATGATGTTACTGTTGTCAACAGCAGCTCATGTTATCAACTTATTCCACCTCCTTTTCTCCTCATCTGTCTCAACAGCAGCTCAGTCTTGTCAGAGAGCAATGCCTCGAGCTCGGTCTTATTAGAGAGCACTGCCTGAAGCCATGGAGCACCAGCACAGTATGCACTGTTTGGGAGCCATGAGAGCACATCGCTCTCAAGCGTGCCAAGATGCCTATCCACGCGGGCATCCCACCAACCAACATCGAGCACAGTACCCACTGTTTGCCGCCTTAAACCCGTCATGTACATGTTTACCTGTTTGCCATCCACGTTGGAATATACTAATTGAGCGCTTATTTGCGTATCGTGTGTACGCTAGCGTGAAAACGCTATACGCTTAAGTGTCTTGTTAGAAATACGCTTTTCCGGGCCGAGAAAAAAAAATCCCGGGCGCAATATAAACAAAAAAAAACAAAACAAAAAAAAAACGCCGTCCTCAGCTCAATATTTACATTATTATTATGTAAACAGACATACAACTCATAAATAAACTAGTGAACTAAACCCCCAGCATACTTGACGGAAAATAAGTACCCAACAACAACAAAGCATTGTCTGTGTTGTCTTACATGACAGACATTAGGTCGAGTGCAACCAAAGAGGCTGGGATGCGTGAAAGCTGGTTATTTGAAAGGTCTCTGCAGGGATTGCAGGTGGGAGAATCAGATCGAAGGATCGAAGGTGAAAGAATCGGATTGAAGGATCGAATGCATAAGCAAACGTTAAGATGAGGATGCACACGGGAGGAGAAAGAAAGATAGCAGACTGCTAGCAACATTGAGCACATGGAGAAAACAGCAACATTGGGCAGGCACAGAAAAGAAAGCAGGAGATTGACCTCTATTCTTGCCACAACAAAACAGATCTTGCCACTAACCTTCTCAGACCCTAAACTTCCTTCGCTTTGACACAGGGTCAACACCGTCAAACAATATCTTAACTGCAGGGTTTTGAAATACAATAGCTGTGAGAGGGGTGTTGTGTGCAGCTCACAGGTATCCCATATAGGAGAGTGCTCCCAAGGTTGAAGGGATGCTGCCCGAAAGTTGGTTGTCCGAAAGATCACTGGGAGAGAGGCGTACAGGGCACAAGTGGAATGGATGGGAAGGATGCGATGCAAGAATGAGTGAGTGAGAGGCGGAGGATGCACGGGACAAGAAAAGGGTTTGCATGAACGAGGAAAAGCTGGAGGGGCAAGGGAACAGACGCAAGGAGATGAGGTGGAGTGACTGACAGTTTGCTGAGGGAAGTCATGGAACCAATTTGATCGGGGATGGGGCCGGACAGTTGGTTATAGCTCAGGTCACTGCAGAAACAGCAGGGACAGTGGAGTGGTGGGTAGACAGTGAAGAATGAGGGGGCGGCAGCTACCACAAGGCATTCTTACTAAAAACATTGGCATTGGCAGATAAAGAGCTTAAGAAAAAAAAAAAAAAAAAAGGACATTGGGCTGGCTGTGGTGGCTGGGGTAGCAGCAGCAGTGGACAGGCACAGCAGCAACAGTGGCAGGCTGGCAGTCAGTGGCACTGCAGCACCCACAGGGTATAGAGAGAACCAAGTAGGGAAATAGAGGAAGGGATGGAGCCCGAGAAGTTGTTGTAATCAAGGCCCCTGAAGCAGCATGAGTGGGCGGCAACACAACGCAACGAGTGGCACATGAAGGGAGAAAACTGGTATCAAGTGGTTAGCAGTAACTTCGGCATTCCAATCTCAAAGGCCGGTGTTAAGTTGGGCTTAGTAACCACGAAGATGTGTGGCTTACAGATCTCCGAGGTCAGTGAGGGAGCCGATGGAGGCAGGGATGGACCCCGAGAGCGCGTTTTGTGTGAGGTCGCTGGCGGTAGGGCAAATCATCCCAAGGGAACGGGTGTTGGAAAGAATAGCCAAAAGGTGACTCTTGGGCCTAACGTTTCATGGAGAGAACGTTGATAGGAGTGAGGGGCTGAGGAACCAGAAACTAGATGTAGCTGTGGCTCGGCTGCTGAGCGGGCTGTCAGACAGACAGGGTGGTTGGAATGGTGAGATGAATCAAAAAACAGGGGTAACGACAAAGTGAGCAAGGCGCGAGCGACAAGAGATGCCTTACAGAGATCTCAATGCCGTGAGAGAGCCAATGCTGGCAGGTATGGAGCCAGTGAGCTGATTGTAGGTTAACACTCTGAAGGAGAACAACAGCAAAGTAAATCGCAAAACTTGAGAGTGCGCGATGCAGCGGGGAGGAGCGGCAGAGAAAGTGGAGGCCTGAGAGGGGAAGGAGAAGACAAGAGCTCGGGAGGAAGCAGGCAACTGGCTGCTACGAGGCATGTCCCACATTGCAAAAATTATAATCCCTGGTGAGGGTTGAGATTGAGCCGGCCGGCTGTTCACAGGCCGATTTCACATCTGTCCAGGTGCATGTGTGTGTGTGGTGCATGTTACATGTATGTATCCGACTCACTCACATGTAAGCCACCTGGCTGAGTGTACTGAATGCGGCAGGGATGGTGCCTGTCAGCTGGTTGTTTGAAAGATCCCTGCATTGGTTCATGTGCGGAGAGAAGACGGAATAAGGCACGATGGCACATATTGGTTTCTGGTTTGATTCGGGTCGAACCCAATTTGGTTCTAATCTGTTTGTTTGGCCGGCTCGACAAGTTCGGTCCCGAGCCGGTTCAACCTGAACCTGTTCAAGTTCGGTTCGACCACAGCGTCGGTTCGAGATGGGCTTGGAGAAGCCTGTTGGGGCTCGGCCCATGCTGGTTCAGGCACCAAAAATGAGTGCTGATGTGATGTGTTCGAGAGTGTTCACAGTTCCATAGTCAAGGCTCATCTGTAAGGATGTGGATGGGTGCTCCCAAGGTTGATGCAAGCAGCTCACAGGACAATCAGTTGGTTGAGTGCTCCCAAGGTTGAAGGGATGCTGCCCGGAATCTTGTTTTTCGAAAGATCACTGGGAGAAAGGCGTGCAGGGCAGAGGGAGAATGGGTGGGTGGCTGAGAGGAAGGAAGCAAGGCATACACAAGTGAATGTGTACTCCTTCAGATAGAATGGTGCGCATGAAGGAGGGCAAGCGTGGGCGTGGATGAATACTGATGGGATAAAACGGATGCAAGGAGGTGGGTGGAGGGAAGTGACCGACAGTTTGGTGAGGGCAGTCATGAAACCAATCTCCTTGGAGATGGAACCAGACAGCTGGTTGTACCTCAGGTCGCTGGAGGGACAAGGGGACAGTGGATTGGATGACGGGAAGTAGTGAACAAGGATGAAGCGGTGAATGTCAAAAGGGTAGGATGGCAGATGAAGCTGTTGAGATGAAAGTAAGCATCAGGCTGGCTCTGCTGAGGGTGGAGTAGCAGCAGTGGTGGAAAGCAACAGCAACAGCAGTGGTGGAGAGCAACAGCAGCAGCACTGGTGAGAGCAACAGCAGCAGCAGTGGTGAGAGCAACAGCGGCAGCAGTGGTGAGAGCAACAGCAGCAGCAATGGTGAGAGCAACAGCAGCAGCAGTGGTGAGAGCAACAGCAACAGCAGTGGTGAGAGCAACAGCAACAGCAGTGGTGAGAGAGCAACAACAGCAGCAGTGCTGGAGGGTGATAGATTGGCGATGGCATGGCATGGCAGCGTGGCACCCACAGTGTGTCCATAGATTTCAGCAAGGAAATGGAGGGAGGGATAGACCCCGAGATTTTGGTATCGATAAGGCCCCTGCAGCAGCATGGGAAGGCGGCAAACAACACCAAGGTAAATGGGACGGAAGGGAATCAGTATTAAAGCAACGGTAAACATTTGGCAAGCCGAGATTCGGATAGTTTTCTATTTACTAGGTCTGCAAGCGCAAAATTGCTGGCTCAAAAATAGTCAGGATTTCCCCTGAACACTTGACTTCTGCAGTAACAATTCGCGAGGGCTCGATATTTTAATGCGTCAAATGTACACCGCCGCTTTAAATGGCTCCCAAATGGAATTTTTTACTGATCCATGGGCATCAGGAAAACGGAAAGTGTGGTGTACAGATATGTAAGGCCAGTGAGGGAGCCGATGGTGGAAGGGATGGTTCCATTGAGCTGGTTGTAAGCGAGAGACCTGGTGGTTGGGGAATTGATTGAATCGGGCGTTTGAAAGCACAGGTGATGGTGAGTTTGGTGTGAATGGATGGTGAGATATGGTTTGGTTTGATTTATTTTAAGGTTCGGTTCATTTGAGTCTGTAAACGGGTCTCTGAACCTACCATGTATTTAAAATGTTGAACCGACTCTAATAGTTTGAGTCTAAACCGGCCGGTTCAGTCTGAACCGAACCATGTCAAACTAAACCCACGCTCCCTCACAGCGAATCAACATTTTGTAACGGTGGATTAGAGGGCGCTTCAAGAAGAGCCGTTTAGAGTTCATCCCATGCTCATACCAAGATTCAACTATTTCAAACCTTGACTTATTGATGGGGCAAAACAAAATCGATAAGGTTCCTCCTTTTTCACAGAACTCTGTATACTTTTTCAGGTTCTCAAAGTTATGTCACCAGCAGCAGTTGCGCGTGGTGTGAGAGCCTTGATGTGTGCAGGGTTCCATTCCACGATCAAGGCCCATTCAAGAAGGATGTTGTATGAATCTCACAGGTATTGCAAGTTGGTGAGCTTTCCCAAGGTTGAAGGGATGGAGTCCGGGATCTGGTTGCTTGAAAGGTCACTGGAAGAAAGGCGAGCAGGGCAGAGAAAGAATGGGTGGCTGAAAGGCGAGCGAGCATGAGCAAGGGACGTGGGAGGGATGCACGCACGGTGATTATTGGGAGAGCATGAACAAGAAAGGTCAAGGTTGTCAAGGGCCGGGATGGATGCAAGGATGCAAGCGACTTTTGAGGCGCCTCAAAAGTTGGCAATGGTCGGTGCGTGGATGGAACGATGCAAGCAACGAGGAGGTTGTGGGAGGGGAGTGAGAGACTGACAGTTTGATGAGGCCGATCATGGACCCAAGCTGACTGGGAATGGGAGTGTTTAGCTGGTTCCAGGTAAAGTCGCTGGAGCAACAGCAGGGACAATGGAGTGGAGGGTAGACAGGGACAAATTAGGGAAGTGTGGTGACTAATGGAATTCAAATTGGCTATGACCCGTGAAAAAAAACAGGGCATTGGGCTGTCTGTCTGTGGTGTGATCGGTGAGGTAGCAGCAGCAGTGGGAGGCTCAGAGGCACATCAAAAGCAGAGGCGGTCTGGCAGTGGCACTGGGCTGGCAGTGCAGCACCCACAGAGCATAGATATTGGTGAGCAACGTAATGGCGGGCCTACTACTACAACATTTTTAATCAAACAGCTGCTGCCACGCCAAGTCAAGCGTCCCAAGTGGGGATCTATTGGCAGTGTGCTGTGGCTGGCAGTGCAGTGCAGCACCCACAGAGAATAGATATTGGTGAGCAAGGTAATGGAGGGTGGGATGGCTGTGAAGTTGTTGACACGCAAGTCCCTGCACGCAGCAGCAGCAGTAGCACGGGAGGTAGTGGCAGATGAGTGTTATTTGTACAGCCTTGGCACCAAAAGAGCAAGCAAACGGGAGGTAGTGGCAGGTAAGTTTAAATCAGCCTAATCTCCGCTCTGTTGTTTGTACCAGCCTTATCTTGTTTTTGGATTTCATCTGAGGTTCGGTTTATTCTTTTCTTCCATCCTTGCTTCACCTTAAACTACTCTAAAACATTGCAACACAGCTTCTCCCCTCTCTAAAACAATGAACTGAACCCGTAAGCATCTTTACAAAGAGAGATGCAGCCAGTGTTGAGTGATCAGAGAATGGCCGTCTAAACACATGGCAGAGGGAGCAGGCAACCAAAGTGTGGCGTACAAATCTGTAAGGCCAGTGAGGAGGCCAATGGTGGAAGGGATGGATCCTGACAACTGGTTGTAACTGGCGTATCTGGGGGATTGGCAAAAACAGCCGGTGTGCAAACAGATAGTGAGATGAGACATGAGGGAAAATGCGAGAGGAGAAACACAGCTATTTGAGGGTGAGAGAGGAACCAAAAACAATGTGTGGCTGCGCTGTGGCAACTGTGGAGGTGCAGTAATTGGACCTGGCATATAAAAGGAGTGATTCTTAAAGAAGCTAGACATGGTTGAGTGAAGAGATGTCTTACAGAGTTGCTAATGATGTGAGGGAGCCAATGGCAGAAGGCAGGGGGCCAATGAGCTGGTTGCCCGTTATCTTCCTGAAAAAGAATGGAAAGGTCAAAAGCTTGAGGTTTGTGATGCGGACGGGAACAGCAGAAGAAAGTGTCACTTGAGAGGCAGAAGAAAGTGACTACTACAACAATGTAGTTGGGTACTCGTCCCTTTGGTTTTGGGTTGCCAAGGGCAAGAAAGGAGGCTTTAACCCTGACCAGATTCACTTGACAAAAACGTCTCTTTGCTTTTGGGTTGCCAAGGGCAAGATGATGAATGCTAGTGTGAGCCGGGCTGGAACCAGCTTTTCACATGTCATGGCAAGTCAATTTCAAGGCTTCCATGCCATGTGCATGTGTGTGCGTCTCACTCTCCTGAAAGTACACTTGTCCAGTTCACTGTTGCTGCATGAGCAGGAATACCTACTGCTTAACACCAGTGCACGACAGACTCATGCAAGCACGATACCAACCAACCAGCTGGTTTTGAGACATCTCAAAACTCAACTCATGCCACCACAATACCAACCAGCTGCGTGTATGAATCTCACAAGGCAGTTAGTTGTCTGAGCCCGCTTAAAACGGTGGGGAGGCTTACGAGCATGTTGTTTGAAAGGTCCCTGCAATGGATCATAGGTGCAAAGGATTGGCTTGAAGCTACAAAAGCACGTGACAGAAAGCAGGTGAGCAGGAGAGAAGATGGCACAAAGCATAATGGAAGATAGGTATTTGGACAGACACATTGGGCTAAATATATGTAGCTGTGAATCTCAACTCCCTGCAGGTGGCACTGGCAGTGAGCTGTGCCATAACGTCCAAAATCCCTGGTTTCTAGATCGCATGGCTAGAAATTCACGGTCAAACTGACTTTGGGTGTTACCAAACATTCAGCCCATCTTCTTAATAGCAATGCCATGAAAGCCTGAGAGCTTCTATGAACGATAGTGTAGGACTGGAGTCGTTAACCGATCATCCTGTGAACGACTAACTAACGACTATTTAACCTAAGTTACCATCAGGAACTCTGAAGTGGGCATCAAATGCGCCTACTAATCGTTACTCCTCTGTACTTAACCTAAAAAGGTTGATCGAGGTCGAAATGACCTCGATCTGAGCTTTTCGTAGGGAATACATCCAACCAGCGCGACAATTGTCGCGCTGGTTTTTTCCGAACATCTCATGTTCGGAAAAGCGGGGAAACTTTCCGAACATGTTTGGTGTTTGGAAATTTCCCCCTGTAACTTTCCGAACACCAAACTGTCAGAATCCCAGTCACTAGACCACTGGGATAAAAGGGCTTGTTTCTGTAGCGGGTCAGTGCGCCCATAACCCCCAGGCCAGTGAGCCTGTAACCCTTTCCTAGGATCTCTCGGGCATCCCCAGTGCAAGTGTTCTGACACCCCCCTTCACTGGGATGCCATAGGACACGGCACAGCGACCCCGCCAGCAAGTACGCACATGGGGATTTGAACCCGAGACCGCTCTGATACCATGTCAGAATCCCAGTCACTAGACCACTGGGATAAAAGGGCTTGTTTCTGTAGCGGGTCAGTGCGCCCATAACCCCCCAGGCCAATGAGCCTGTAACCCTTTCCTAGGATCTCTCGGGCATCCCCAGTGCAAGCGTTCTGACACAAACATGTTTGGGTCGAACCTCGAACATGTTCGGGCGAACATTATTCCCAAAAAGAGCCCCTCAAACATGTTCGAAACGAACATGTTCGACTCGAACGTGTTTGGGGTTCGAAAATAAGCTCATGCCTGCTTCAGACCATTCCCACACTGTTGACATGCAAAAATATCCGTTCACACGGCACGGGAAACAGCAAGACGCCACGGGCTGAAGGAAGGCACGATGCAGCAGCCCCACAGAAGACTCGCACCACATAAGTGGAAAGGTTATAAAACTGGTGCTCCAGCAAGGGCTCGTTCTTTGACAATTCTCTGAAATTCGTGCCAGCAGCAGAAGCTGTCGAGCTTTGGTGTGCTTGGCATGTGCAGTGCAGGGTAGGTACCATATCCAAGGCTCTACTGTGAGGGGTTTTTTATGCTGGTCACATGTATTGCAACTGGGTGAGCCTTCCCAAGGCTGAGGGGAGGGGATGGTGTCAGGAATTTGATAGCTTGATGTGTGCAGGGTTCCACGATCAAGGCTCATCTAAAAAGGGTGTTTGATGCTGCTCACAGGAATTGCAACTGGGTGAGTCCATTGAACGCTGAGGGGACGCTGCCCGGAATCTGGTTGCTCAAAAGCACACTGGAAGAGAGACGTGGAGGGAAGAGGAGGTATGGGTGGCTGAAAGCGAGTACCAGCAAAACAACGGGATGGTAATTGTGTGTGCATGATCAAGAAACCACAAGGATGGAAGGGTGGTTTGGGTGCACTTGAAAGCAACAAGCAAAACAAAAACAAAAACAAGAACAGGAACAGAAAAAGAAAAAGAAAAACAACAAGAAAAAGAAAGAACAAAAAAAATAAACAACAACAACAACAATTGCGGATTTGGGTGGGGGGAAGTGACTGACAGGCTGGTGAGGGAAGTCATGGAACCCAAACTGGCGGGAATGGACTCATTTAGTGAGTTGAAGCTCAGGTCGCTGGGGGAACAGCAGAGACAGTGGAGAGGAGCGTGGAAAGGGAAGGGTCAGTAGTAGTGGTGTGGACTCAAGAAGTATCACAAACGGCAGATAAAGCTTTTCAAAACAGCAACGGGTTGGCTGTGGTGGATGGGGTACAAGCAGCAGAGGAAAGGCACAAATCCAACAGCGGCAGACTGGCAGTGGGCGCTCACAGGGTGTTGAGATTTTTCAGCAAGGACATGGTGGAAGGGATCTGGCCCGAAAAGCTGTTAAAATATAGGCCCCTGCAGCAGCATGGGATGGGAGGGTGGCAACAACACAACTAAGTTGGAATGTACGCTCAAGTGGCTCAAGTGTTGTTGCGTATTTATATTTTTTTGCGAGGGCATGGATGGAGGGATCTGGCCTGAAAGGCTGTTAAAATAAAGGAACCTCCAGAGTAACGGAATGGGAGAGCAGCAGCACAACCTCAAGAGGAGATAGGGCAGACAAGAGGGAAGGTATTACTGCTAAGTGGTCACAGATTGTGGGTCCCATCCAATGGAAGAATAGTCGGGCAAAGCATGACGTGACGTACAGAAATGTAAGTTTGGTGAGGGAGCCGATGGAGGCAGGGATGGGTCCAGAGATCTGGTTGTAATAAAGAGATCTGATGGTCGGGGAATTTAACTAGAGAAGCATTAGGAGGAACAGTCAACAGTGGCTCCGTATGAAGTTGGGTGATGACATAGGTGAGTAGAGAAGCGAGTCGAGAGAGGGAGGGACAAGCGAAGAACGCCAGATGTAGCCAGCTAAGGTGCTGTTTACAGGACCTGAAAACGAATTGGTGGTTACAGAAACGAGAAAGGAGGAAAGGAGAGAGCATTGAGCGCGGAAATACTTACAGAATTGACAATCCTGTGAGCGAGCCAATGCTTGTAGGCAAGGGTTCCGTGAGGCTGTTGCTGTACAGATATCTGGCAGAGAATGGGATGGAAAACGCAAAACGAGACGACAAGAAGGTGTGGAAGGGAGATGAAGACGAGAGCCCACTTGGAGGCTACAGGCCAAAGCTATCCAGGCAAAGGTCGGAGATTCAGATTGCGCGACAGGACCAGATTGTGATGATCTCCTGACGAGACGTTGACTTTCTTTGTTTTAGCCAGATATTTCTTTCTAGTTGATTGTTTTCTTCCATTCTGAAGGAGCCAGTGTAGCGGATGGTCGGAACCTGCTAACATGTCCCAACTACGCAACAAACACGCCGCGGCACATACAAAGAAGAATGTGTAGTCGCCTACAGCTTCATATGGTATCATACACATAAAACCAAGAATGTGGGTGAAGAATCAGAGAAGGGAAGAGGCTATGGAGGAGAGAGGACAGGCATGCGTCAAGGTAATACAAAGCGGGTCTTGTGTATCACTTACAATTCCGAAAGTTTCGTTAACGAACCAATCTGAGAAGGGATGGCGCCAGAAAGAAAATTGCCATTAAGATACCTGGATAGAGCAACAATGAATTGGGATGTCAAGAGCGGTAGAGGCAGCAGCGGGCACAGAATGGGAGGAAAAGCTCAGTGATCATTTCAGGAAGCCTTTTGAGTCGACTCAAAAGTCACCTTGGTAGAGGCAGCAGTAAGCGAAGAATGGGGGGAGGGAAAGGCTCGGTGGTCATATAAGGCAGCCAAGTAGCAATGGAAAAGCCTCTAGGATGAGAGAGAACATGAGGGCACTTTTCTTCCAAGCACAGATTTGGATTGAACATATTGGCTGGAATAACATGCGTGCAAATAGGCTGCCTGGACATTCTTATGGGGTTCAATTGTGTGCAACTTACAGGACAGTGAGCCTAGAGAGAGCACTAATACTGGCAGGGATGCTTTCTGAAAGAGAGTTGCCTGAAAGATCCCTGGAAGTCCGTAACGCAAGCAGCAGGGGCATGTCAGATGTAGGTCGGTCAAAAGCTGAGCATGATAGGATAAATGGGGAGAGCAGAAGAGACCCACAAGCGTGTAGACGGTTGGTAGTAACGAGTAAGGCAGGATGATACAGACTAAGACCAAACACAACAAGGGTGGACCGAGCAGAATAGGGATGCATACATAAAAACCAGCTTCGTGAGCGAGCCAATGGTGGAAGGGATAGATCCGTTGAGCTGGTTACTGGCCAGGGTGCTGTTGAAGATGGGGTAAGAGGACGACAATGAGTGAGTAACAGGGCGGCAAGCAATTGAGATGGCAAAGAGAAGAGAATAGTGAAAGGATAAGAGGGTGGGGTGGTGTGGGATGTAAGGTGGTGGCACTCACTAGTACCTAAGCAACAATGACCTTTGACACAGTAAATTCAATGTAGAACACATTTATTTCCAAGAGGGGAGGGAGGTGGATGATAGGACACAAGAGTGAGTAGATAGAGAACGAAGGAAAGGAAAGAGCATTACAGGAATGTTACAGACGAAAGTGAGCCAATTGAAGTAGGGATCACGTCTGAGAGCTGATTACTGCTAAGATCCCTGCCGACTCATACAGACAAGACACGAGGAGGATAGCAAGATAAAAGTTCAAGAGCAAGAAGATGGGTGTTGTTGTGGGGGGGGCACAGCTCCAGAGCATTAACATGGTTTGTGTCAACAGAGCGGTCAAGAGGTGGATGGAGGAATTCTACAACGGTTATGTGCTTTGCAAATGTGAGATGCACGTAATGCATGAGTGCCTTCTATCACATACTTTCGGCAATGTGATGCGATTACAAATGCCTACCCTGTGAAGGCAACTGGCAGCACCAGACTGTTGCTTACATGCTGGAAACTAGGGTGAGCGCACTGATGGTAGCAGGAATACCGTCAGTCAGCTGGTTGTGTGACAAGTCCCTTGAAAAAAAAAAAGAAAAAAAAAAAGAAAAAAAAAAAGGGAGGGGGGAGGGGAGGAGGTGGGGGGGATTATTGTGGCGAGTGGAGAAGGCACCTTGCAGAGAAGGCAAGTCAAGGCAAAGAACAAGTCAAGGCAAAGAAAAAGTCAAGGGAGATTGTCAAGGGTGGAAATTGAATAAGCACAAACTGGGAGACAAAGGAAGAGAAGCAAACTCTCTAGTAGAAAAGGATGGAGGACAAGAAGCCATCGAGGAGGAGAGAAAACAAGATTGTTTGAGGAGAGAAAATGCATAAGCCCGTGGAATGACAGAAATCTTGCAAGGGAGCTAAGAGGAGAGCAGCAAAGGCTTTTGTTAATGCGCATGGGAGGGAGTCACGGCACGGCTTACAGGCGCAAAAGCTTTGACAAGGAACCAATCTCAGAAGGGATGGGACCAGCAAGCTGGTTGTAATGAAGATCCCTGAATGGAGCAACAGGGAGACGCATTGCACGCATGCCAAAGGGGCAGAAGAGAGACACGAGCATCAGTGGGCAGGGCAGCATAGGGGAGAAAAGGCTCAGTCGCCAAGAAGCACTGGCGATGCTCATAGTATCATTCTGGCTAATACCCCTATTCTCACGTTTGGTGTGCTCATGATTGCAAAACTGATGCCTATAGCTGGTTGCTTGAAGCATCCCAGAATCGAACAAGCAAGCAGAAGAAAAGGAAAGGGAAGAATCTGGAAATAGAAAGAAGACATGCATAGGGACTTACAAGGTCACCAATTGTTTCAAAGCACCAATTTGAACAGGTATAGATTCATTAAGCTGATTATATTGTAGCATCCTGCAACAGCAGCCCACATAATTGGGAACACAACAGATAATCACTGAGGTGAGAGGAAGGAAGGGGTTCAGTGCCAAGGGATTAGGCTGGAATGAAGGCCTGAAGCCAATCAATCAGAGTTTTGGAAAATTCTGCGTTTACACAAAAAGATGGATAGAAAAATACAAGACGACCAACCAAAAGGTTGCACATTAGGGTGAAACCTTAGAAATGTGAATCTTATAGATGTGGCATTAATGGTTTGGAGTATTTTTCCAGGGCTCGGGGCTCCGGGATCAAAAACATGAGAAACAGTGCATGAGCATACCAAAAGAATAGTAGAAATAAGACAAGGCAAGCGATGAGGAAGGTGTGCAAAAATCTAAAAGCGGAAATAGATCATCATTCACGGTAGAGGTAGGAAGAGAGGGAAACCGTGAAAGAGAGACGAAGAGGACAAGTGGAAAGGAAGGAGGACAAAAGAGTGGATCGGTTGAAGGCAGGAAACACATAAGCCCGTGCACTGACACAGAGTGGGAACCAGAGCCAGGAGGAAGAGAGACACAGATGGACTGCTGGAGGAACAAAAAAGCACCCAAAGGGGGTCCGGCCGGCGCTTACAGGTACGAAAGCCTTGTTGCAGAACCAATCTGTGCAGGGATGGATCCAGCGATTTGATTGTTACTGAGGGACCTGCATGGAGCAGGAAAGGGAATGCCGAGGGAGGCACTGGCGGAAGTGAGCAGGAAGCGGGAGTGAAGTCCCAGGCATCGATTTTCAAACAGCTATTTCTCACTGGCAAGGCTGATAGGATGAGCGAGGAGTGGGCAGATGTGACACTTGTAGATGCGGACTGGCAAACATGATACGTACTTACCTTCTTACCTTTATATTGTGCAACTCACAGGTAAGTGAGCACAGTGAGAGCACCAATAGTGGAGGGAATGGTCAGGGTAAGCTGGTTGAGTGAAAGATCTCTGAAAATCAAAAGACAGCCAGGGAAAGCCTAGCAACTGGTAAGTCAAATTTAGGCAGCCATTAAGTGGGTGAATGAAAGGGGTATGATGTGGAACATGTCCAGTAGGACCATAGGAGACAGGGGAACAGGATTAAGAAGCAAGACCCAGGACGGAACGTAGTGAGTGAAGCAGGCAAGTGTTGTTGGTGGGCCGTGAATTTGACTATACCTATTTCCAGAAGAACAGAAGCAATTATGACAAGTGCTGTACCCACAATCATGTTGGGGCCTACAGGATGATGTTGCATAACGAACATGTGTGGATTCATCACTGGTGGTGGTTCACCCAAACCATGAGGATAGCCTGTTTGTTTGTTACGATGACAGCACTAGAGTGTGGCTTACAGGCGTGCAAGTTGGCTGAGTGTGCTGAGGGTAGTAGGAACGCGGCCGGACAGCAGATTGTTTGAAAGGTCACTGGAAACATGAAACAAGAAAGGCAAATAAAATGGAGGATGACCCGTGAATGACTTGAGGCCGGCTTGGCCACGATTCAAACACGAACCAGGACAACCCGAATCGCATCAAAGCAGTTGGGGGACAGGTTGCTGATGCACTTTTGGGACGTCTCAAAAGCAGTTGGGGGACAGGTTGCTGATGCAAAATGCAACAGGTTTGGGTCGAATTTTGTGGCCTCAAGAGTGACCAGTACTTGAGTTGTGAGTAAAGAAGAAAGAAAGAAAGAAAGAAAGAAAGAAAGAAAGAAAGAAAGAAAGAAAGAAAGAAAGAAAGAAAGAAAGAAAGAATGCAAAACGACCATAGAGGTTCAAAACTGTGTCAAAGAGCACCGGTTCAACAGGCACACACAGCGCGTCTCAAACAGGTGAGGCCCATTTGAATGCACCACATAATTTTAAACATTTTTGTGGACGCATCCATTAAGAGTACAAAGGAACCAATCGAAGGGACCAATTGAAGGGTGCAGTGAGGCATTCAAGCCAGAATTGAGCAATTACTACAAGTTCCCTACAAGAAGCGGAATGAAAGACTAAAGGTTCTTCACAACGGTTAGGGTGGTGAAGCGAGAATCAAGGATGGGAATGCGTGAGGGAGCATGACGGCTGAATTACGTGATACTAAAAAAAACAAAAACAAAAAAAAGCAACAAGCTTGGGGTGAATACTGACATCACCACCTGAGGGTCACTCACAGGCGAGTCAATGAAGTGAGTGCACTGATGGCAGCAGGAATGCTGCTAGTCATCTGGTTGCTTGAGAAGTCCCTGAGAAAGGCAAACAGCGCAGACGAGGAAATTCAGCCTCGAAAAACTTGACATGGACAGAGAAAAGCGGTTGCAGGCAAGAGGCAAAGTAGGATAACGATGACAAAGTGACTTTTGAGTCGACTCAAACGTCACCTCGGTTGCAGGCAAGAGGCAAAGTAGGAAAACGATGACAAAGCTTTGGAAGAAGAGGGGGGATAATGGAGGAGTAGGACGTGAGGAATGGACTTCAACTTAGAAAGGATACAGCTTCGGAGACAGACGGGAGAGAAAATCAGCAGCACAGAAAGTGAGAGGAGAGAAGAAACAGGTACGGCCTTACAGGTTTACCACTTTTGCCCATGTACTAACACCAGAAGGAATAGTAGCACTGAGAAGATTGCTGTTCAATTGCCTGTGGCAGCGTTCATGTTGGGGATGCAGCAGAGGAACGGTGAGAAAAGAGAATGAGCAGGTTAATAGTGGTCCTATACGTGACAGTGGAAATGCAACTGAGTCTTTAGTCATTCTTTTTTTCTAGCAAACAATCTTACCATTTCCATCCTCACCAAGCACAGCGCTGGGAGGAGAAACGCAAGCCATGAATTACAAGCAGGGGAGATGGGAAAGGCAGACCAAGGTGTATTGGAGAAGATGCCTCACTCACACGTTTGTAAGCTTTGCAAGCGCGCTCATGCCAGCAGGGAACGTGCTGGTGATCTGGTTGTTACACAGCGATCTGGGTGGGACAGATCCAAGAAGCAACAGGAAACAAAAAGAGCAGCAGATGGAAGTTGGAACCACAAAGCATGGCTTTTGCTAGTGCACTACAAGCGAGTGCCTTGTTTTGGTAGTATGCTGGTTCGGCCATTGGGAAAGCTTGTGGTTTTCAAGGAAAGATGTTGACCGTCTTACAGAGTTGATAGTGCCGTGAGCTTTGTGATCGAGGTGGTTATTGTTGAAGAGAGCGAGTTGGAGCAGAGATTGCTGTTGCGGGCAGGAAAAGGATGCGAAAGGTGTGGTAGAGGGCAGTGGAGAACAAACTGGCACGCGCAGAGAAGATTAGAATGTGCAGTGGATACGTTGGGTGAATGGTGGTCTATAGAACAGGATACCTGTTTGGCAATGCAAACAGGAGACGAGGGAACCGAGGAGATACGAGAGCAGCACACTGATTGCTGGATAGTGCTTACAGGTGTACGAGCTTTGTCATGGCAGTAATCACACCACTAGGTATGGATCCAGTGAGCAGATTGGTATTGAGAGACCTGGGAAGTTGGGATAACACGAGGATATGGAATGTGGAGGGGGGGGGGGTGATACGTGAAGCAATTTATGTGGGGGAGGGCGCCAGGTGACAGTGTCGGGGGGGACAGACATCAAGCATTGCACGAGCACATGCACAAGCACATGCACATCCACAACCACAAGCATATGTACACGCACATGCACATGAACATGCACATGCACATGCACATGCACATGCACAAGCACACGCACAAGCACAAGCAGAAGCAGCCTTCATGGTCTCTCTCCAAGTAAGGAACAAAATGTACTCGCTTCACAACAGCATGTTTGACTTATCCAGGCATGTGTCATTTGTGTACTCGTCTCATCACCCTTTCAGAGGCTTACCTTCTTGCCCACTTCACTTGTGTGTGACTCACAGGCTAGTGAGTAGAGAGAGTGTGCTAAACCCAGCGGGAATAGTTCCTGAATGCTGGTTGTTTGAAAGATCCCTGAAAGAGGCAAGCAAACACATGTAGAGCAGTTGAACGGCGAACCGTAGGTTCATCACATGCCAGAATGAAGTTAGGGATTGCTGTTGTGATAGCCACACGGGAAAAACAAACAATCGATCAAACAAATCAGAAGAGTAGATCAAACAATTTCATATGATAGTTTGTTCAGAGTCTACTTTTGAGACGACTCGAAAATAGACTCAAAATTCATTCTTACATAGTTGACATTTTGAACAGCATGCTGAGTAGAGGCGGGATGGCGCCGGTAAGCAGGTTGGACGAAAGAGACCTGTCCACGGAAGGAAATGCAAGGGTGTGGTGGTGTTGAAAAGAAAGTGGAATGCAAGAAGATGGGTCATTGCCAACAGTAAAGGGTTTAGGCATAGGGTTGTTGAAAGGGTAAGAGTTTCAAAGGGTATTACTGGTTGTAGTGAAGTTAACATAACAGATGGGGTCGTGCCACTTGCATCTACGTACGATGTGTTATTGAAAGGGTATTGACTGGCTGCAGTGCACTTAACATAGCATTTGTCCATGTGTAATTTCTCCATGTGTTATTTGTCCATTCGTTTCATACCCTATCAGAGGAGAGGCTTACCTTCTTGCCCACTTCACACGTGTGTGACTCACAGGCTAGTTAGGAGAGAGAGTGTGCTAAACCCAGAGGGAATAGTTCCTGAATGCTGGTTGTTCGAAAGATCCCTGAAAGAGGCAAGTGCACACATGCAGAGCAGTTTAAGGGCTGACGGTTTTAATGGGCAGTTGTGATGAACCGTAGGTTTGTCAACTGACGGTTGGTAGAGAGGGTGAACGGAGGGTTTACGTCACATAACAGAAAAGGGCATAGAAAACAAAGGCATGGTACTTCGATTGTCCTTTCATGCAGAATCAAGTTATGGATGGCAGTCATGATAGCCAGACGGGGAAAAAAACAAACAAACAAACAACAAACCTGAGCAGTAAAAACAACAAATTTATTCTTACAGGGTTACTAGTTTGTTCAGCACACTAATCTGAGGCGGGATGGCGCCAGTAAGCAGGTTGGACGAAAGAGACCTGTCCATGGAAGGAAATGCAAGGGTGTGGTGATGAACAGAAAGTGGAACAAAAGAAGATGGGACATTGCAAACAGTAAAGGGATTAGGTATAGGGTTGTTGAATTGAAAGGGTAAGAGTTTAAAAGGGTATTGACCGGTGGCAGCAAAGTCAACACAACAGCTGGGGCCGTGCCACTCTGCAACTAAGTACACGTGCAAGGAGGTGTGCTCTGCTGTGCTGTCTGTATCTTAGTTGGAGTATACGCGTTTCGCGTTTTATACGCTAGCGTATAAACGCAGTACGCAGCTTTGGAGGGGTCTAATACGCAGTGAAAACGCAGGGCCGGGCAGGGGTAAAAAAAGTTTCGGGCAGGTGAAATTTTTTGGGTTAAGATGTGGGGAAGGGGGTGGTGCAAGGCACCATCACCTCCCTTCCCCTTTTTATTATAGGGCAGGTTACATGCACACAACATTTTGCCTACATCACTAGACCCCCTACCCCACCTCCCTTTCCCTTCCCTTTTTCACGAATCACTACACTTCATAGGCCCATCCCATCCCATCCCATACCACCCCCTCCCCACATGCATGTCTATGCATACTCATCCTCAAGAACCATGTCCTCTTCCTCCCCAACCTCCTCCTCCGCCCCATCCTCCTCCACCTTGTAGCCCTCGGGAAGGGGCGCCTCAGGAATGTTGCCCTTGACCACCCGCTGCCCCTCAGGGACCTTGTACCAATTGTGCACAACCTGCCAGTTGTGCACAACATATACGAGGTCCCTGCACTTCTCGGACCCGAGGCGGTTGCGCCTTGCCGTGTGGACCGCGTCCCACATGGACCAATTGCGCTCACAGGGCGACGCGGACACCGGCTGCGAAAGGTTGCGGATTGCGCACGTAGCAAGGTGGGGCGCATCTGTGCCGTGCCAATTCCACCACTGGACGTCCGTCATCTTCCCCGCCTTCACAGCCGCGCGGTCTTCCAAGGCGGTGGGCAGCCCGAAACTCCCCTGCAGGGTCAGGTACGCCGTCAGTTCCTCCTGCAGCACAAGAGAGGCACGGCGCTCCTCGCCGTCGCTCGCGGTGATGGTGAGGTGGTCGTAGTGCTTGGCGATGTAGGCCTTCAGCACGCGCGTGCATTTGATGTCGTTTCTGAAGATGCCCTCCTCTTGGTTGACCGGATTCAAGATCCTGCCAACCACATGCAAGGGGCACGCCAAGCACTTATCCCACCTATCCTTCACGATGAGGCGGATCTCCTTAACCTCCGCCCTCGTCAGGTGACCCGCGGAGTGCTCCTCGAGGATTGCATCCACGTCCTCGGTGAGCTGCAGAATGGCGTCGTAGAGGCACCCCATCATCCCCTTTGTCGCAGCATCCGTAGCCCGCATGACGGCGAACGGCTTCGCCATGAGCTTGGTGAAGAACTCGGCCTTCTTCCACCAAGCCTCGTCCATGATGTGCTCGCGGAAAGTGTCCGCGCTTTTACTCCTTGCCCCTGTTGCCCACTCCTTCCATTCATCGCTTAAAACCATCTGCACGAGGGCAGCACGGACTTCGACAAGGCGGGAAATAGCGATGAATTGCGTCCCGAAGCGAGTGCCCGCGGGTTTCAGGACCTGCTTGCCCTTCCCGCCCTTGACCTCGGAGCTTCGCAAATACCCCCGCGTGAAGTGGTGGTTGCGCGTGAAGGTGATGATTTCTCCCCCGCAGGTGACAAGGTTCTTCGCCCAGTCCATCTTCCCCACGTCCTCCATCAACAGATCGAGGACGTGGGTAGCACAAGGTATGTACTCAATGTGGGGGTAATCCTCCATCAGCTCCCTGCACGCCACCGCATAGTTCGAGCCGCCGTCCATGCAAAATGCCACCACATTTTCCGGTCCGACTTTCTTGAGAAGCCCCGCGATGTAACCTCCCGTCTTCGATTCCATCCGTGTGTCGATTGTCTCAGCGAAGACCGCGCCACTGTCGTTGATCAGAAGCACATTGGCTTGCGGACGGCCGTTACGATCAGTCATCATGTCGCTTGACACCGTTACGCCATCCCGCCGCCAGCTCGCCGCGATAGGAGCAAGCGCCGCCTCAATGCGCTTACGACATTTCTGGAGCCCGCCGCCGCCGACGTAGCGACGCCTCGGTGCGAGGTAGCCTTCGCCCGCACGCGCAATGCAGGAGACCATGTTGCGCCAAACAGGGTGGTCCGCGTGGTGTTCGGGGAGGCGCAGAGCAGCGAACGCGAGGCAGATCGACTCGTCGGCATCGTTCTTCTTGCAGGCTGACGCGTCGCCGTAGAAATCGGTCATGCGAGACTTCTTCGCCTCGCCAGAAGCACCGGAAACTGCAGCAACGGCCGAAACTTCAGCCGCGCGCTTCTGGTCCCGGGTCCTGGACTTCGTCTCGTACTGTGACTTCACTCCATCCCGCGCGGTCTTGGGAGCTTCCTCGCAGAGGCGGATTTCACGACGCCGCATACCCTTCCAGCTGGTGATGTGCTGAGCAGCGCGGTACATACCGCCCGTGAACTTGTGGCGACAGTACATGCACACCTTGGTGGCGTGGTCGCTGTCGTCGCCGGCTTTCACAAGGAAATGCTTGTACACAGCATGGGTTTCGTGCATGATAACCAGACCGGCGCTGGTTTCCTCAACAGAACTAGCATTAGGAGCTGCAGTAGGGGTAGTAGTACTGAGTGTTGCTGCAGGAGGGGTCGCCATACTGAAAGGCGAGCTAAAGAAGAGAGCTAAACTGAGTAATGAAAGTCGAGTGGAAAGACACGACATTTATGGTAGGAATGGTGGGTGGGTTGAGGGGGACTCACCTCAACATTGTATTTGAAGAGGTTGGAAGTGAACGGGGTACAAGGGGGTTTGCAATGGTAAAGGGTGGGTTTGGTGCAACTCGGTTTCAAATTTCGAATTCGGGGTTGCACTCGCGACGTGCGAAACCCCACACTTGAATCGCCATGTCGCTAAACGAAACTCAAATTTTGATTATTTTTTTCCCGGTCTGCCCGAGCGTTTTTCAGCGTTTCCGAACCAAAAACGCAGCGGTCGTTTTTTTAGCGCGTATAAACGCAATACGCAAAATGTTCAGAGCGTATACTCCAACTAAGGTCTGTATCCCCCAAAGGTGGACACTGAATGGTTGGTTGCACGACACTGAATCACAAGCAGCCTAAATGAGCTATTTGTCCATGTGTTATTTTTCCATTCGTCTCATTACCCTATCAAAGAAGAGGCTTACCTTCTTACCCACCTCACTCGTCGTGTGTGACTTACAAGATAGTGAGTAGAGAGAGTGTGCTAAACCCAGAGGGAATAGTTCCTGAATGCTGGTTGCTTGAAAGATCCCTGAAAGAGGCAAGCAAACACATGTAGAGCAGTTGAAGGGCTGACGGTTGGAAGGACGGTTGTGATGGTGTATGTATGTTTACTGACGGGTGTATAGAGAGTGAACTGACGGATTTCATCACATGACAGAAAGAGAGCGCAAAACAACGGCATGGTACTTGGATTGTCCCTTCATGCAGAATTAAGTCACAGCAAGCTAATCTGAGGAGGGATGGCTTTTGAGTCGACTCAAGAGTCACCTCTTTTGCGTCGACTAAAAATTCATTCTTACAGGATTGACAGTGCTTTCAGCAAGCTAATCCCCGGCGGGATGGCGCCGGTAATCAGGTTGGACGAAAGAGATCTGCCCATGGAAGGAAATGCAAGGGTGTGGTGATGAAACGACAGTGGAATGTAAGAAGATGGGTCATTGCCAACAGTAAAGGGTTGCAAAGGTGGAGAGATGGTGTCCCCAAGGTGGACTCTGAATGGCTGGTTGCACGACAAGGTCTGCCGAATTTTGTCGAATGGAGAGTCAGATGTGGTGAGAACAGGTTCATCTCGAATTGGTTCCAGCCTGACTTCAATTGGAACTTCGAGCCATTTCGACTTGACCTGCTTGGTTGCAAGGAGAGCAACTGGTTATCTTACAGAATTGAGAGTGCAGTAAGCTTGGAGATCGTGCTGGGTATGGTTCCTGAAAGCGAGTTGACGTTGAGATAGCTGATGGAGAGATGCAGAGGCACAGAAACATGAGGAAGAAGACCAGAGATCGTTCGTTCTAGTGCAGCAGAGGATGAGAAAGGCGCTCAAATGGTGACTGACTGACTGACTGACTGGTGCAGAACAAAACAACCATGGGCCGGAATGTGGACAGCAAGGAACATGCGGATTAACAATGGGCAATGTGGCGAGGCAATGTGGCATGGTGTGACTGCTTAGCCACGAACCACGGGCAGGAGGAATGAAGGAGGAACTTGAAGTGTGCGGATACGAGCTTAGCAAATGATTAGAACAAAATTGGAAGGTGGGAGAGAGGAGGAGAATCCGAACGGTGCATGCCATGCAGATACATTATAAGCACGAGTAAGATGCATGGAGAGAAGCAGGGGCAAGGCGGCTCACAGGGCTGTGAGGCTGGTGAGGGAACCAATTTCAGTTGGAATCCCACCGGTGAGTGCATTGTTGTTTATACCCCTGCAGGGACAGGGCGTGTAACAGAAAGGAGGTGCAAGGTGAGGAAGGACACAGAGAGAGGACGGCAGGCAAGGCAAGCATGGCAGGAGCGTGAGTGTGTGCCGTGCTTGCAGGATGCTGAGCCATCTCACAGGTATTTCAGCAGGCTGAGCACAGACACGCCGGCAGGGATGCTTCCTGGTATCTGGTTGCTCGCAAGATCACTATGAGAAGAATTAACATGGAAGAAAGGCAGGGCAGAGAAGCTTTCAGTACAAAATGTAGTACGATACAAGCAGAACAGAGAGAAGCAGGTTACTGTTACGGAAACCAAAGCCACAAAAACTGGTTACAAACTGTTGTGACCATGGTTGTCTGCCCCTGCTTCTCTTGGCCGCAGAGGCACAGCACAGTGCCATGCCATCCAGGCTCCCGCAATGGCGCTGCTGCTGCTGCTCGGCTGTCCAACCTGCTATCTCAATGGCAACGAATCGAACCCACATGTTCCTAGAAACCAGCAGGCACTCAAGGGGAAACGCTGCTAGGACGTACTATAGAGTGATCTTCTTGAGCTTGCGAATTGTTAAACGTTCCAGTGAGCAGCAGTTTAGGGGATAAGGTTTAGCAAAGGACGTAACGTACAATAGAGTGATCTTGTTAAGGTTGGTGATGGTGCTTGGAATCTGCCCTGCCAGCTTGAAGTTATGAAGCGCCCTGTTGCACCATGTTGATAATGATAAGACAATTATGGCAATCATAAGTAGTGCTCAAAATGAGGCAGCAAAAAATCAGAAACTCAAAAACAATCTGCAGCATCAGAGGTGTCATCTTGCTCTCATCTCCTCTCCCTCTCATCCCCTCTCGCTCTCATCTCCTCTCACTCTCATCTCCTCTCGCTCTCATCTCTTCTCGCTCTCATCTCTTCTCGCTCTCATCTCCTCTCACTCTCATCTCCTCTCGCTCTCATCTCCTCTCGCTCTCATCTCCTCTCGCTCTCATCCCCTCTCGCTCTCATCTCCTCTCACTCTCATCTCCTCTCGCTCTCATCTCTTCTCGCTCTCATCTCCTCTCGCTCTCATCCCCTCTCGCTCTCATCTCCTCTCACTCTCATCTCCTCTCGCTCTCATCTCTTCTCACTCTCATCGCCTCTCGCTCTCATCTCCTCTTGCTCTCCTAGACTCTCGTTGTCATCGCCTCTCTCACAACCATCACGCATCGGAGTCTATTAATACACGCCATCAACTGAATCCACTGATACGTCTATTGTCCGTCTCAGTCTTGACCATCTTCTGAAAGTAATTCCCGAAAGCGATCATCTCAAACACATCGTCTCACAAAGCCATATATCGTCGACACCGCGTCTCGTCACCTCCATCTCATATCCATACTCTCCAATCCACCGTCTCAAATTTATGGCCTGATATCCGCTCAAACCTATCCCTCTCGAATCCAGCATGTCAACTCCCACCGTCTCAAACCCATCGTCTCACTCCCATCGTCTCACCCCCATCGTCTCACTCCCATCGTCTCCCTCCCCTCGTCTCACTCCCACCGTCTCACTCCCACCGTCTCTCCCATCGTCTCACTTCCACCATTTCGTCTCACTCCCACCATCTCACTCCCATCGCCTCACTCCCATCGTCTCACGCCCACCGTCTCACTCCAATCGTCTCACTCCCACCGTCTCACTCCCATCGTCTCACTCCCACCGTCTCACTCCCATCGTCTCACTCCCATCGTCTCACTCCCATCGTTTCACTCCCATCGTCCCACCCCCATCGTCCCACTCCCATCGTGTCACTCCCATCGTCTCACTCCCACCATCTCACTCCCATCGCCTCACTCCCATCGTCTCACGCCCACCGTCTCACTCCAATCGTCTCACTCCCACCGTCTCACTCCCACCGTCTCACTCCCATCGTCTCACTCCCACCGTCTCACTCCCATCGTCTCACTCCCACCGTCTCACTCCCATCGTTTCACTCCCATCGTCCCACCCCCATCGTCCCACTCCCATCGTGTCACTCCCATTGTCTCACTCCCACCGTCTCACTCCCATCGTCTCACTCCCATCATGTCACTCCCATTGTCTCACTCCCACCGTCTCACTCCCATCGTCTCACTCCCATCGTCTCACTCCCATCGTCTCACTCCCATCGTCTCACTCCCATCGTCCCACTCCCACCGTCTCACTCCCACCGTCTCACTCCCATCGTTTCACTCCCATCGTCCCACTCCCATCGTCCCACTCCCATCATGTCACTCCCATTGTCTCACTCCCACAGTCTCACTCCCATCGTCCCACTCCCATCATGTCACTCCCATTGTCTCACTCCCACAGTCTCACTCCCATCGTCTCACTCCCATCGTCTCACTTTCATCGTCTCACTCCCACCGTCTCACTCCAATCGTCTCACTCCCACCGTCTCACTCCCACCGTCTCACTCCCATCGTCTCACTCCCACCGTCTCACTCCCATCGTCTCACTCCCACCGTCTCACTCCCATCGTTTCACTCCCATCGTCCCACCCCCATCGTCCCACTCCCATCGTGTCACTCCCATTGTCTCACTCCCACCGTCTCACTCCCATCATGTCACTCCCATTGTCTCACTCCCACCGTCTCACTCCCATCGTCTCACTCCCATCGTCTCACTCCCATCGTCTCACTCCCATCGTCTCACTCCCATCGTCTCACTCCCACCGTCTCACTCCCACCGTCTCACTCCCATCGTTTCACTCCCATCGTCCCACTCCCATCGTCCCACTCCCATCATGTCACTCCCATTGTCTCACTCCCACAGTCTCACACCCATCGTCCCACTCCCATCATGTCACTCCCATTGTCTCACTCCCACAGTCTCACTCCCATCGTCTCACTCCCATCGTCTCACTTTCATCGTCTCACTCCCACTGTCTCACTCCCATCGTCTCACTCCCATCGTCTCACTCCCATCGTCTCACTCCCATCGTCTCACTCCCATCGTCTCACTCCCACCGTCTCACTCCCACCGTCTCACTCCCATCGTTTCACTCCCATCGTCCCACTCCCATCGTCCCACTCCCATCATGTCACTCCCATTGTCTCACTCCCACAGTCTCACTCCCATCGTCTCACTCCCATCGTCTCACTTTCATCGTCTCACTCCCACCGTCTTACCTCCACCGTCTCACTCCCGCCGTCTCACTCCCGCCGTCTCACTCCCATTGTCTCACTCCCATCGTCTCACGCACACCGTCTCACTCCCACCGCCTCAGTATCACCGTCTCACTCCCACCGCCTCGGTATCACCGTCTCACTCCCACCGCCTCAGTATCACCGTCTCACTCCCACCGCCTCAGTATCACCGTCTCACTCCCACCACCTCAGTATCACCGTCTCACTCCCACCGCCTCAGTATCACCGTCTCACTCCCACCGCCTCAGTATCACTGCCTCACTCCCACCGCCTCGGTATCACCGTCTCACTCCCACCGCCTCAGTATCACCGTCTCACTCCCATCGTCTCACTCCCATCGTCTCCCTCCCCTCGTCTCACTCCCACCGTCTCACTCCCACCGTCTCACTCCCACCGTCTCTCCCACCGTCTCACTTCCACCATTTCGTCTCACTCCCACAGTCTCACTCCCATCGTCTCACTCCCATCGTCTCACTTTCATCGTCTCACTCCCACCGTCTTACCTCCACCGTCTCACTCCCGCCGTCTCACTCCCGCCGTCTCACTCCCATTGTCTCACTCCCATCGTCTCACGCACACCGTCTCACTCCCACCGCCTCAGTATCACCGTCTCACTCCCACCGCCTCGGTATCACCGTCTCACTCCCACCGCCTCAGTATCACCGTCTCACTCCCACCGCCTCAGTATCACCGTCTCACTCCCACCGCCTCAGTATCACCGTCTCACTCCCACCACCTCAGTATCACCGTCTCACTCCCACCGCCTCAGTATCACCGTCTCACTCCCACCGCCTCGGTATCACCGTCTCACTCCCACCGCCTCAGTATCACCGTCTCACTCCCACCGCCTCAGTATCACCGTCTCACTCCCACAACCTCAGTATCACCGTCTCACTCCCACCGCCTCAGTATCACCGTCTCACTCCCACCGCCTCAGTATCATCGTCTCACTCCCACCGCCTCAGTATCACCGTCTCACTCCCACCGCCTCAGTATCACCGTCTCACTCCCACCGCCTCAGTATCACCGTCTCACTCCCACCGCCTCAGTATCACCGTCTCACTCCCACCGCCTCAGTATCACCGTCTCACAAGGAGGTAATCATGCCGGTGGTGTCGCCCCGGGGCAGTGGTGCATTTTTTAGTCAAGCCAAAAGTCCCTCGCAAATCGACCACTGACAGACAGGGACACCGTCTCAAACCCACCGCCGCACTCCCATGGTCTCACAGGGAAAGAATCATGCCGGTGGTGTCGCATGTGAGGCCCGTGGCAGTGGTGCATTCCGGAGTGGGAGTTGTCGCGGTAGGCCACCCAGCGATGGTCTGCGCCCATGCTGTCTGGCAATCCGTCAAGAATTTCCCTGCAACCAACAGATACCGAGGCGGTGGGAGTGAGACGGTGATACTGAGGCGGTAACCACATTCACGTTCTCGTTCATAGCAGAAATGTGACCTAACCGGGAATCGAACCATAGGCTCTGGTACCAGTACAGCGCCTCGCTTCCCGCTAAGTCACAACGAGGTTGTTATTACGCGCAGCGGATGCCCCTAACACTACTCCGCGGGCGATACAACTATAGCGCCGTGCCTTTCCTTCCCGTCAGCCAACCCGGGCAATAATGCAGCTCGTTGGCGCCACCAGCAAACGCCATCACACGCTTCTGCAAATCGTGCGAATACAACCTAAACCCTAAAGGCCATCCGACTGTTATCAGCGCCAATGTCGGCCGCTCCATGATGCGTCAACCGATCTGGTGCTATTGGAGGCGCCGCTAGGAGAAGGATCCGGTCATAAACATTCGAGATTGGAGCCGCTAGAAACTCCAATGCCGCGATAGCGTGAACGCCGGCGTGCACGGGTGGCGGCGTGCAGGCCCGCCTGAATTGAATGCCGCCGCGCCGCGGCGCGGTGGCGCCGGCCGTCACGATTTCCGCAATAAATCGCACCGCGCCGCCAATGATGCGGTGACAGCACCGTAAATCGTGCCGTGGGATCCATGCAGCTGCCTGGATAACCCTAATTTTTTCTATTAGTACAGTAAGTTCGCGGCGGCGACGGGCCGCGAATTGCGAGGCGCATTCACCTTGCGTGCTCGAGAGCGCCACTGCGTTGACATCCGCTACGAGGGTTGCAAGCACGGACAGCCACCACGCAAGTAACAGCGCCGAGAGTCCCACACTCTCGCGCCGGAAGCGCGCCATCCGCACGTCGTGCGACTCGGGCGAATAGTTCTCCCGCGTCCTTTTGCTATTATAAGGCCCCTGTTCTCCAAATTCTTAGCTCGAATTAGCTAGGTACTAGCAGGATGGATGACGATCAAGGCCTAGCTCACAGCGTTCGTTGCTGCACGCGCTGCTTCAAAAAGCAATGTAGGACTTCAGGAACAGGCTTCAACGAACGCTGCCGTGTGCCTTTTGTGAGACCGAGCTTGTATGGGAGGCTGCTGGAAAGGAGATGCTCTGCTGAAAAGCCACTGCATGTCCTTCCAATCGGCGGGAAGCACAACGCACGCGTGATAGTGGTGGTACACACGAATACACATCATTCGAGGTATTGGTCCTGAAACCAACTGACATCAGTAAAAGGTCTATAAAAATGCAAGGGGATCAAAGGAAATCGCCCTGCTGAAGCTGTATATACATGTTAATAGCACACGTCATTCCTCAGGCGAACCAACACCAAGCAAGACAAATGTGACTAAAAAGGGATGATAGCTTGGTTTGGGATGCAATAATATCTAACAGCATTAATTTTTTAAATATAACTACTCTATGAAAACTTTAGTGTAGCCACGACTTCACATCTTTTGTCCTACCATGTGGTAGAGGTGTTGAATCGTTCCAAGGGTAGCCAGCCAGGCGTGGGGCGCTCAGCCAACTGCCAAGTGCAAACATTAGGGCCGCTGTCGCAATGTTGTGGGGATAGTGTGAATGAAATCAGACCAGAGCAGCCAAAGGAGCACTCACCGAATTTGGAGGGCGGAAGCTCACCAACAACCAGCCACTCGAAGGCCCCTCACCACACAAAACGATTTGATCTGCTGGACCTTCCTCCCACAGTCCCACCGAACGGCAATTTACACAGCTGTGAGACTGCTAAAAACTTGAAGTATGTCCCATGTTCGTCTCTTACCCGTCCCGTGGTTAAAGGTCAAATGCTTACCTGAACACCGCTTGTCGGATTTTGTAAAATCTATGCATTCTTTCAAAAAGGCAGTCGATACTTGCCTTCTTGTAAATCACATCTTTTCTGTATATTTTGCCCCACCCCAGATTCTTGTTCTGTGTATTTGTCCGAACCAACTGTGCCCCAGTGTATACACGTATATACATCAAAGCCTGGAATGGCTTCAACCAGAGATGGCTTGATCCCGACCAGCTCAGGACATCTAAAATGTTTAAAACTCTGTGGAGTGGCTTGACTAGCATGACTGGTTCCAGAAGGGATAGGTAGGTCGCCAGCTAAGTATGTATATGTATGTTCGGGGGATATCTGAAGATTAGCCAGTTCAGATCCAGTATGAGATGCTTATTCCAAAAAGGAAGGGTGCGCCCGTTCGCCCGTTAGGCGAGTTTTGAAGTCAACCAATGAACACTAGGGATACAAAAAGAGGGCCCTAGATTTGTCCAAATTCTCCCAAGCCAATCGACAGCTCTGGCTGGAATGAATACTGTACAGTACTCCCGCACTTGCAAGCAGGAAAGACCCTTCCATTTGGTGGGGTATGTCATCTTCCAAATGGCCAAACCCACGTAGAAATGCTGTAGGTTCCTCGCAACGGAACCGCGCTGCCTCAGCCTTTGCTTTGAAAGGAAAGTATACGACCACTCACAATTAAGGCCGTTTTCTTGCGTTTGGTTACAGGGCTATCACAAACAGTCACATTACAGTAGATTCCTATCGTGGGTGATCACAGTGCTATCACGGATGGTCACACCTCGCCTCTCAATGCTATCACGTTAAAACCAGGGTGCACATTCAACGCGGTTCGGCTTGAGATGTTGGGAAGGGGGTTTGGAGAAAAACAGTGATTGGCTCACGAGGGGCGACAAAAAAATGATTCCGCTAGAGCTTCGGGCATTTCGTAGGTGGCGGGAGGGGGAGAAATGGCGGGAGTGGGTGAAATCGAATGGCGGGAGGGATGAAACAGATTGGCGGGAGGGGGGGGAAACGAAATTGTGGGGGAGGGGGGAAACAAAATTGCGGGGGAGGGGGGAAACGAATTTCGACGGGGAGGGGGAAATGAAATTGCGGGGGCGTGGGGAAACGAAATTGCGGGGGAGGGGGGAAACGAATTTCGACTTGAAGGGGTTGAAAGCACACCTCGTAACCCACTCAGTCAAAGGATAACCTTTGATGCACATTCAGCTGAATGTGCACCCCGGTTTTAAGTCACTCGATGAAACGATGATAATTATTTTGACACCACAAAAGAAACTGTAAAGAGTTGGGGAAATTCCAATATTGATTCCTTGTATCCTCGCGCATGATTCTAGCCTGACATTTAGGGGAATGAAGTAAAATAAAATAGACCCCTATAGGATGGCACGTTCTTCGGGAGGCATCAACCCTGAACACCATGCGACAAGGTGTTTAGGGTTGATGCATCCCGAATTAAATCCCATCCTAATGGGTTTTAGTTTTTGTCTTCGGAACAGAACTTCCCTTCGAGTTTTACCCGTCTAAAGGTGATAGTCTTAGGGTCATTGGGCATCATTCGAACACAGGACAATCAAATAGTAACAAGAATTTGTCGGATGTTTTTAGGGAGTTACCAAGAGTTATCGCAAAACTATTTCGTAATACTACGGACAAAACGGCGCGCGCGAGAAAACTTTCCTTGAATCCCTACAGTATCTTTCGTAGCTTCATCTTTCTATCGACCGTTTCAACGAGTGACCAAACGTGATAGCTTTTCGGGGCGAGGTGTGACCATCCGTGATAACACTGTGATCACCCGCGATTGAAATCTACTGTACTGTGACTGTTTGTTATGCCCCTGTAACCAAACGAGATAAACCGGGCTTAATTGTGACTTCCCATATACTTTCCCTTGCTTCGAATGTATGCACGCTCAAAATATACTGTTGTGTCAGCCAGCTGTATGGGGTTTAAAACACTCAAACTTTCAGTTCCAGGCCCCCCTAAAGTGTTCACTGTAGTTGTCTCTACACCGAGTCCTCGGCAATTTCACGCCCCCCTGGAGGGGTTCAATCTTGTCTGTAGTGGCGGGGGGGTGAAATTAGCCATAACATTTTTTTAGGGGAGTCTGCAGGGGACGCCCCCGCGCAGCACCCAACCCCACCGACCCACGTAACGACAAGGGGGGGTGAAATTGGCCCTAGTGAAGTTGGCGAGGACTCGGTGTATCAGCCTCTTTGGCTGAACAAGTAGCGATGGATATCGCAGATCGCTCGAACCTTAGACCTAGTCGTATCCTAGTTCCCCGCACTGTTTTGTGTGTTACGACCTGTTAATAAACCTAAATCCCTCGAACTTTCGGTTCCAATTTATGTACCTAGAACAGGACCCTAGACTTAAATATCACCCGTCCCTACCATACCGCGAAATATTGGTCTCTGCACTCTTCCCGGAAAAGAAATCGGGACAAAAACCTTAGGAAAATATGCTTAGGGAACAAGAATACGGTTCTAGGAAGCGAAAATGCCACGACGCTCCGTCCATTTCCCCGACGACCACTACAGTGTAATGTGTGGGTGGGATATTTGTCAGAGTTATATGACATAGCTACTGTAGGCTACAGTGGGGTAGCACATATGGGGTACAGTTGCCTAGGGTTTGCCTTTTGTACCCAACTTTCACTTAGTCATTTCATTCCTGTTTTCTTGATTCACATGGTATAGAGCGGGTTCCTACATGGGACCGTTCCTTCCTAAGGGCCCACCATAAGATTTTTTTTTTTTAGCTGCCCGCGCACATTGCGCCCTGCCCTAAAAAATTTTTTTTTTAGCGGCCCCTACGCTGCCCCTACGCGGCCCCTACGCCGCCTCCCACGCGCCCCCTATACGGCCCCTGGCGGCGCCCTGACGAGGCCCCTGCCGGGGCCCTATCGCGGCCCCTGACGCGCCCCCTGGTGGCGCCCTGACGCGGCCCTGACGCGGCCTGACGCGGCCCCTGGCGGCGCCCTGACGCGGCCCTGCCGCGGCCCCTGACGCGGCCCTGACGCGGCCTGCCGCGGCCCCTGCCGCGGCCCTGAAGCGGCCCCTGACGCGGCCCTGACGCGGCTCTGCCGCGGCCCTGACGCGGCCCTGACGCGGCCCTGCCGCGGCCCCTGGCGGCGCCCTAACGCGGCCCCTGACGCGGCGCCCTGACGCGGCCCCTGCTGCGGCCCTGACGCGGCCCTGCCGCGGCCCCTGACGCGGCCCTGCCGCGGCCCCTGACGCGGCCCTGACGCGGCCTGCCGCGGCCCCTGCCGCGGCCCTGAAGCGGCCCCTGACGCGGCCCTGTCGCGGCTCTGCCGCGGCCCTGACGCGGCCCTGACGCGGCCCTGCCGCGGCCCCTGGCGGCGCCCTGAAGCGGCCCCTGACGCGGCCCCTGCTGCGGCCCTGACGCGGCCCTGCCGCGGCCCCTGACGCGGCCCTGACGCGGCCCTGAAGCGGCCCCTGACGCGGCCCTGACGCGGCCCTGCCGCGGCCCCTGGCGGCGCCCTGACGCGGCCCCTGACGCGGCGCCCTGACGCGGCCCTGCCGCGGCCCCTGACGCGGCCCCTGCCGCGGCCCCTGACGCGGCCCCTGACGCGGCCCCTGTCGCGGCCCCTGACGCGGCCCCGCCACCTACCTTTCCGGCCACGCCGCCTCCTCTCAGCGGCCCCGCCGCCTCCTCCCAGCGGCCCCGGACGCCGCCCTCTCAGCGGCCCCGCCGAGCCGCCCAGCAGCCTAGCCGCCCAGCAGCTGAGCCACCGAGCCGCCCAGCAGCCGAGCCGCCGAGCCGCCCAGCAGCCGAGCCGCCCAGCAGCAGAGCCGCCGAGCCGCCCAGCAGCCGAGCCGCTGAGCCGCCCAGCCGCCGAGCCGCCCAGCAGCCGAGCCGCCCAGCAGCCGAGTCGCCGAGCCGCCCTGCAGCCGAGCTGCCCGAGCCGCCCTGTCCGGTAAGAGCAGCGCCTCTCTCACAGCACTGCCCTCACCCCACTGTTTGCGCTGCTAGTCTACTGCTGTCATGGCTACCCCTAGTGTCCTCGCTTTTGACGCTGAGGGTCGGGCCATTGACTTTGACGTCTGGATAGATGACCTGCAGCTTTTCTTATAGTGCGATAGGGCAGACGGCCTCTCCCTCTTTGACCTCACTTCTGGTGCCTCTCCTGCCCCGGCCACTGATGCTGACGCAACTGTTCGCTCCCAGTGGGCCACGCGCGATGCTGCTGCTCGTCTTGCTGTGCGTCGCCACCTGCCTACCTCTGAGCGTGCGCACTTTAGCCAGTACAAGAGTGCTCAGACCTTGTACGACGCTGTAGTTGCACGCTACTCCTCCCCTGCCACTGCTGCGCTGAGTCGCCTCATGCTACCGTACCTCTTCCCTGACCTTGCTGCCTTTCCCACAGTCGCTGACCTCATTATGCACCTACGCACTAGTGACACTCGCTACCGCGCTGCGCTTCCTGCTGAGTTCTGCGCCAAGAACCCCCCCCCCCATGTACATCACCCTCTACTACATAGTCACCCGGCTCCCTGACTCCCTTCGCGTAGTCGGGGACCACTTCCTCTCAGTTTGCCCCACCACTCTCACCGTTGACCTCCTCGAGAAGTCCCTCCTAGCAGCAGAGAAGAGCATAGTAGCTGTAGGAGCCTCTCGTGGTGACCCTCGCACCCCCATCTTTGAGGGGTGTTCCCCCTCCCCCCTTTTGCCCTCTGTTGCCTCTGCTGCTGCGGCCGACCTCGTTGGGCTTGAGTCGGTCGGTGCGGCGTCTACCCCTAGCGGGAGACGCCGCCCTGGCAAGGGCAAGGGGGGCAGGGGCGCTGGAGGAGCTAGCGGGGGCGGTGGAGGCGGCAGTGGAGGCGGTGGAGGAGGTGGGGGTGGCGGTGGGGGTGGTGGCGGGGGTGGAGGTGTCGGTGGCGGCAGTGGAGGCGGAGGCGGCAGCGGCAGTGGCGGAGGGAGCGGAGGTGGCGGCGGTGGGGGAGGAGGCGGCGGAGGAGGTGGAGCTGGTCGGGGTGGCGCTGCGCAGAGGGTCGGCTCCGGTGGTGGTCAGCGCCAGCAGCAGCAGCAGCACCAGCAGCGCACTCGTGACATCCCCTCCCCTCAGCAGCTCCGTGAGTGGTACACTGCACGCCAGAGGGGTGGGGGTACTGGTCCGTGCACCTACGTCCTCCGCACCGGCGACCGCGCGGGTGAGCAGTGCGGGGGTGCGCACTCCACCCAGCGCTGCTTTGGCCGCCTGACGGACGCTTGGCGTCACCAGTTCCCTGAGGCCACTGAGATCCCCCGCTGGGGTGAGCTGTCTAGGGCGGGTGTGGCTGTCTTTGACCTTGACTTTGATGCTATTCTTGCTGCCATGTATACTGTGACTATTAGTGATGAGGGTGACTGTTACCGGTGTTTTCCGCCCGACCCGGGCATTGAGACTGCTGCTCTAGGTACTGGTGAGGCTGCTGCTCTAGGTGCTAGCGAGGCTGCTGCTCTAGGTGCGTCTGCTCCCTCAGGTGCTGGTGAGTCTGCTCTCTCAGGTTCTGCGTCGGCTTCGGCCTCCCACACCTTCACCCTTGACTCGGGGGCTTCTCGCTCCTTCTTTCGAGACCGCACCACACTCACGCCGCTTAGCCGGCCAGTTGCAGTCTCTCTGGCAGGCCCCTCTGGGGGTCCTGTCCTTGCTCACTTCTCCACTGTCCTCCCGTGTCCGGCGGCCCCCTCTGGCACCCTGTCTGGTCTTTACCTTCCCTCGTTCTCTACGAACTTGGTGAGTGGTGCTGACCTACAGGATGCGGGGGTTCACCAGTTCACTCCTGCGAGTCGGCGGGTGACCCACTGCACGGACGCTCGGACAGGCCGACACCTGGCCACGTTTACCCGTCGGCCGGGGTCGAGCCTGTACACCCTGACCACTGCGTCTCCTCCAGTCACTGCGTCTGGTCAGGTAGCTGCGTCGGGTCAGGTGTTTGCTGCAGCGTCCAGGTCTGGTCCTGAGTCTGCCCCCTGTTCGTGTCGCCTCCTGTCTCACGAGACTCTCCTCTGGCACCACCGCCTTGGTCACCCCTCCCTGCTTCGTCTCCGAAGCATGGCCTCCCGTGTCCTTGTCTCTGGTCTTCCCCGGTCCCTCCCTCCCCTTCCTCCGGGGCCTGGCCCTACCTGCGTCCCCTGTGTCGAGGGGCGGCAGCGGGCTGCCCCTCACTCCTCCCAGTTTCCTCCGACAGAGGCCCCGCTGCAGACGCTTCACATGGACGTGTGGGGCCCGGCCCGCGTCCGTGGACAGGGTCACGAGCGCTACTTCCTGCTGGTGGTTGACGACTACTCGCGTTACACCACAGTCTTCCCCTTGCGCAGCAAGGGTGATGTCACTGAGGTGTTGATCGACTGGATCCGCGCAGCTCGTCTCCAGCTCAGGCAGAGCTTCGGCTCGGACTTTCCTGTTCAGCGTCTGCACTCTGACAGAGGTGGAGAGTTCTCCTCTGGCCTTCTGCGAGCCTACTGTCGTGCACGAGGCATCCGCCAGACCTTCACGCTTCCGGACTCTCCACAGCAAAATGGGATTGCTGAGCGCCGCATTGGCATGGTCATGGACGTCGCCCGTACGTCCATGATGCATGCGGCTGCCCCCCATTTTCTGTGGCCGTTTGCGGTTCGGTACGCGGCGCATCAGATCAACCTTCACCCCCGGGTCTCCATGCCGGAGACCTCCCCAGCTTTGCTGTGGACGGGGAAGGTTGGCGATGCGTCTGCGTTCCGTGTCTGGGGATCTCGGGCGTTTGTCCGCGACTTGTCTGGGGATCTCGGGCGTTTGTCCGCGACTTGTCTGCGGACAAGCTGTCCCCTCGTGCTGCTCCTTGCGTCTTCCTTGGCTTCCCCCCTGACGCGCCAGGGTGGCAGTTCTACCACCCCACCTCTCGCCGTGTCCTGTCCTCCCAGGACGTCACGTTTGACGAGTCGGTCCCCTACTACCGCCTCTTCCCCTACCGCACTCCGTCCCTCCCCCCGCCACCGCTCTTCCTTGTCCCAGGTCCCCCCCCGGTAGACCCCCTCCCCCCTCAGGGTCCTGCCCCTTCAGGTGTGTCCCAGGTAGACGCAGTCGAGCCTGTTGAGGTTACTGGTGACTCTGGTGCTGCTGAGGGTGCTGAGCCTGGGGGTGCTGACTCTGGGGGTGCTGAGCGTGTGGGTGCTACGCCTGGGGGTGCTGAGCCTGAGGGTGCTACTACTGGGGGTGCTGAGCCTGAGGGTGCTGAGCCTGGGGGTGCTACTACTGGGGGTGCTGAGCCTGGGGGTGCTGAGCCTGGGAGTGCTACGCCTGGGGGTGCTACGCGTGGAGGTGCTGAGCCTGGGGGTGCGGAGCCTGAGGGAGCTGGGCCTGCTCGTGTGGCGTCTGGCGGTGCTGAGCCTGGAGGTTCTCCGGGTGCTTCGTCTCGGCGGGAGCCACTCTCTCCACAGGAGCTGCGCGAGTGGTTTGCCCGGCGCTGGAGGCGTGCTGCTGGAGCTGGAGGTTCTTCGACTGCTGAGGGTGCTGGTGCCGCGGGTCCCGGAGGTGCTCGTACTGGGAGTACTGGAGCTGCTGGGCCTGCGGGTACGACTGGAGCTGGAGCTGCTGAGGGTGTTGGCGCTGAGGCTACTGCTGTCGGTCCTGGAGGCGGTCCTGCTGGGGGTGCTGGAGCTGGAGGTACTGCTGGCGCTGGTGCTGCCGCTGGGGGTACTGGTGCTGTCCCTGCTGTGTCTGGAGTCGCCACACGGCCTAGGCCGTACTTCGTTCCGCTCCTTCAGCAGGTTCTTGGTCTCCCGCCTTCTACTGGTCCTCCTCCTCCCTTAGAGTGTCCACAGCCTGTCCCGTCACAGTTACAGTTACAGCCGGCCTCCCCACTGCCCGCTCCTTCTCCCTACACTGGTCCTACTGGAGGTCTTGCTGAGCGTCGTGAGCCTGCGTCTCGCCCTGCGTCGCCTGTCCGTGCTGCTCGCACTAGTGCTCGTGGTTCGCGTCAGCGTCCTCCTCCTGTCCCTGGCACGCACCGGATGTCTCTGCGTCCGTCCACTGCTCCTCTGCGTGCCCCTTTGCCTTCTCCTCCTGAGTCCTCTCTTCCTGCTCTTCCTGACCCGGAGTCGGACTCTCTTCGTGCTGCCAGTCCTACTGTCACGCGTCTCCTTGCTACTGTTGTCACTGACCCTTCCTTTGAGTCCACTGCTGCGTCTGCCCTAGTTACTGAGCTCGTCGACTTTGCTGCTCGCTGTCGTCTAGACTACGCTGCTAGTCTTGTTGCTGAGTCTGAGTCTGTCTGTCCTCCGTCCGTCGGGGGTGAGTGTGCCCTTGGCACGGACGTCCTTGAGGACAGGCAGGAGGAGTTCCAGTGTTTGGCTGCTGCTTCACCTCATCTCGTGTCCGTACTGCTTACCCCTGAGGGAGACCCGGATGCACTTGACATCCCGACTCCGCGCTCTTACGCGGAGGCGATAGAGGGTCCCTACTCCTCTCAGTGGCAGGCAGCTATGGACGCAGAGATGGCTTCCTGGAAGTCCACAGGCACCTACGTTGACGAGGTTCCCCCGCCTGGGGCGAACATCGTCAGTGGCATGTGGATTTTCAGGGTGAAGCGGCCGCCGGGTTCTCCGCCTGTCTTCAAGGCGCGTTACGTGGCTCGTGGCTTCAGTCAGCGGCAGGGAGTTGACTACTTTCAGACCTTCTCTCCCACCCCGAAGATGACCACTCTTCGGGTACTGCTGCACATAGCTGCTCACCGCGACTACGAGCTGCACTCTCTTGACTTCAGCACTGCTTTCTTGCAGGGCAGCCTGCACGAGGAGATCTGGCTGCGTCGCCCACCTGGCTTCACTGGGTCTTTTCCTCCTGGCACCCAGTGGAGCCTCCGGCGGCCAGTCTACGGTCTCCGCCAGGCACCGCGTGAGTGGCACGACACACTGAGGACTACACTTGCGGCTCTTGGGTTTGCTCCCTCTACTGCCGACCCGTCGCTGTTTCTGCGCACCGACACTTCTTTGCAGCCGTTCTACATCCTCGTGTACGTCGACGACTTGGTCTTTGCCACACCTGACACTGCTGGACTCGCCCACGTGAAGTCCAAGCTGCAGAAGAGACACACGTGCACAGACCTGGGTGAACTGCGCAGCTACCTTGGCCTGCAGATCACCCGGGACAGAGCACGCCGCACCATTACCCTGACTCAGTCACACATGGTGCAGCAGGTCCTTCAGCGCTTCGGCTTCACGTACTCCTCGCCTCAGGCCACTCCTCTGCCTACTCGCCACTCGCTCTCAGCTCTGCCTTCGGATGAGTCCGTAGAGTCGAGTGGCCCGTACCCAGAGCTTGTTGGCTGCCTCATGTACCTGATGACCTGCACACGACCTGACCTTGCATACTCTCTTAGCATTCTTGCACGCTATGTTGCTCCTGGGAGACACAGACCGGAGCACATGGCTGCAGCGAAGAGGGTGTTGCGCTACTTGTGCAGTACGTCGGGCATGGGGCTTGTGCTTGGAGGGCAGAGTCCAGTGGTCCTCACTGGACACGCAGACGCTTCTTGGGCTGACGACCAGGCTACGCAGCGGTCGTCACAGGGTTACACCTTCAGCCTTGGTTCCGGCTCTGTTTCGTGGCGGGCTACTCGCTCGTCTTCTGTTCTCGGCTCCAGTTGTGAGGCTGAGATCTACGCCGGGGCCATGGCTGCACAGGAGCTTCGCTGGCTCACCTACCTGCTGACTGACCTCGGAGAGCCGCCTCGTTCTCCTCCAGTGCTCTACGTAGACAACAAGGCCATGCTGGCCTTGTGTCGAGAGCAGAGACTGGAGCACAGAACGAAGCACATTGCTCTTCGCTACTTCCTTGCTCGTGAGCTACAGCAGCGTGGTCAGCTGCGACTTGCGTACGTGGCCTCTGAGGCCAACACTGCTGATATCTTCACCAAGGCACTTGCGCCTTGTGATCATCAGCGCTTCTGTACTCAGCTGGGTCTTGTACCTACCTTGCCTCACTTGCTCACCTCTTGACCTTGTTTGTACTGTTGCATATATATATACTCCTGCTCTTGCTTGTCTAGCCTTATATATATATGTAATCCTGCATGTGAACTGGCCTTGTGGCCTTGAACTTGTGCTCGGAATGTGTGGTGACTTTGTGATCCACCCTGAGCTTGCTTTGCTTTGCTTGACTGGTCTTGTGACCCCTTGTTCTCCCCCACTTTGCCTATGGGGATGTGTCAGAGTTATATGAAATAGCTACTGTAGGCTACAGTGGGGTAGCACATATGGGGTACAGTTGCCTAGGGTTTGCCTTTTGTACCCAACTTTCACTTAGTCATTTCATTCCTGTTTTCTTGATTCACAATATTTACCACTGGTCCACTACAGTTCAGTAGCGCTGGTTGGACAATGTCACGGGACCTGATTTCTAGGCACGAGCAAGGTGTACAAATCGTTCAACTGTGTCGATATATTTCCAACTGGACGAAACAGAACAGATCGCACCGTGTCTAGTTAGGCTCTCGTTATGTTTCTGTGTACTGTGCGTGATCCTGGTTGTGACTCAGGCTACCCTGCCACCAGAGTGTGCGGTAATGCAGTACCAAAGCAATTTCATGGGTACTGATCTCGAGGAAATGTGAGTGCAGGTGGTGGGTTAGAGGAAAAGATGGGTGGATTTTGGAAGAATTGTGATTCATTCCCCAACTTCCACCTGTCGCTCTGGACCTGACTCCTGCTGAAGTTTCTTGGTCAGGACAAGGATATGAATATGTATAGGCTAGAAGGGAAGAAATTAAAAGATACAAGGAAATGATAATACAGTTTGGGCCCAAGCCTGAAGAGTTTGGGTGACATGTCGCCTGACCTCCGGGTTCGTAGGCGACCTCCTACTAATCGATGTCAGAACATCATAGCTCATGCATATTGTGTAGGCTATAGTGGGGTACTCCATAAGGGGTACAACCCAATTAGGGTTAGTACTTGTACCCAATTCATTCATAGTTCATCCATTCCTGTTTTCTTGATTCACATGGTATAGAGCGGGTTCCTACATGGGACCGTTCCTTCCTAAGGGCCCACCATAAGAATTTTTTTTTTAGCTGCCCGCGCACATTGCGCCCTGCCCTAATTTTTTTTTTTTTAGCGGCCCCTACGCTGCCCCTACGCGGCCCCTACGCCGCCTCCCACGCGCCCCCTATGCGGCCCCTGGCGGCGCCCTGACGAGGCCCCTGCCGGCGCCCTATCGCGGCCCCTGACGCGCCCCCTGGTGGCGCCCTGACGCGGCCCCTGGCGGCGCCTGACGCGGCCCCTGGCGGCGCCCTGACGCGGCCCCTGCCGCGGCCCTGACGCGGCCCCTGCCGCGGCCCTGACGCGGCCCTGCCGCGGCCCCTGACGCGGCCCTGACGCGGCCTGCCGCGGCCCCTGCCGCGGCCCTAAAGCGGCCCCTGACGCGGCCCTGACGCGGCCCTGACGCGGCCCTGCCGCGGCCCCTGGCGGCGCCCTGACGCGGCCCCTGCCGCGGCCCTGACGCGGCCCTGCCGCGGCCCCTGACGCGGTCCTGACGCGGCCTGCTGCGGCCCCTGCCGCGGCCCTGAAGCGACCCCTGACGCGGCCCTGACGCGGCTCTGCCGCGGCCCTGACGCGGCCCTGACGCGGCCCCTGACGCGGCCCCTGCCGCGGCCCCTTACGCGGCCCTGACGCGGCCCTGCCGCGGCCCCTGGCGGCGCCCTGACGCGGCCCCTGACGCGGCGCCCTGACGCGGCCCTGCCGCGGCCCCTGACGCGGCCCCTGCCGCGGCCCCTGACGCGGCCCCTGACGCGGCCCCTGTCGCGGCCCCTGACGCGGCCCCGCCACCTACCTTTCCGGCCCCGCCGCCTCCTCTCAGCGGCCCCGCCGCCTCCTCTCAGCGGCCCCGCCGCCTCCTCCCAGCGGCCCCGGACGCCGCCCTCTCAGCGGCCCCGCCGAGCCGCCCAGCAGCCTAGCCGCCCAGCAGCTGAGCCACCGAGCCGCCCAGCAGCCGAGCCGCCGAGCCGCCCAGCAGCCGAGCCGCCCAGCAGCAGAGCCGCCGAGCCGCCCAGCAGCCGAGTCGCTGAGCCGCCCAGCAGCCGAGCCGCCGAGCCGCCCAGCAGCCGAGCCGCCCAGCAGCCGAGTCGCCGAGCCGCCCTGCAGCCGAGCCGCCCGAGCCGCCCTGTCCGGTAAGAGCAGCGCCTCTCTCACAGCACTGCCCTCACCCCACTGTTTGCGCTGCTAGTCTACTGCAGTCATGGCTACCCCTAGTGTCCTCGCTTTTGACGCTGAGGGTCGGGCCATTGACTTTGACGTCTGGATAGATGACCTGCAGCTTTTCTTACAGTGCGATAGGGCAGACGGCCTCTCCCTCTTTGACCTCACTTCTGGTGCCTCTCCTTCCCCCGCCACTGATGCTGACGCAACTGTTCGCTCCCAGTGGGCCACGCGCGATGCTGCTGCACGTCTTGCTGTGCGTCGCCACCTGCCTACCTCTGAGCGTGCGCACTTTAGCCAGTACAAGAGTGCTCAGACCTTGTACGACGCTGTAGTTGCACGCTACTCCTCCCCTGCCACTGCTGCACTGAGTCGCCTCATGCTACCGTACCTCTTCCCTGACCTTGCTGCCTTTCCCACAGCCGCTGACCTCATTACGCACCTACGCACTAGTGACACTCGCTACCGCGCTGCGCTTCCTGCTGAGTTCTGCGCCAAGAACCCCCCCCCCATGTACATCACCCTCTACTACATAGTCACCCGGCTCCCTGACTCCCTTCGCGTAGTCAGGGACCACTTCCTCTCAGTTTGCCCCACCACTCTCACCGTTGACCTCCTCGAGAAGTCCCTCCTAGCAGCAGAGAAGAGCATAGTAGCTGTAGGAGCCTCTCGTCGTGACCCTCGCACCCCCATCTTTGAGGGGTGTTCCCCCTCCCCCCTTTTGCCCTCTGTTGCCTCTGCTGCTGCGGCCGACCTCGTTGGGCTTGAGTCGGTCGGTGCGGCGTCTACCCCTAGCGGGAAACGCCGCCCTGGCAAGGGCAAGGGGGGCAGGGGCGCTGGAGGAGCTCGCGGGGGCGGTGGAGGCGGCAGTGGAGGAGGTGGAGGAGGTGGCGGTGGCGGTGGGGGTGGTGGCGGGGGTGGAGGTGTCGGTGGCGGCAGTGGAGGCGGAGGCGGCAGCGGCAGTGGCGGAGGGAGCGGAGGTGGCGGCGGTGGAGGAGGAGGCGGCGGAGGAGGTGGAGCTGGTCGGGGTGGCGCTGCGCAGAGGGTCGGCTCCGGTGGTGGTCAGCGCCAGCAGCAGCAGCAGCAGCAGCAGCAGCGCACTCGTGACATCCCCTCCCCTCAGCAGCTCCGTGAGTGGTACACTGCACGCCAGAGGGGTGGGGGTACTGGTCCGTGCACCTACGTCCTCCGCACCGGCGACCGCGCGGGTGAGCAGTGCGGGGGTGCGCACTCCACCCAGCGCTGCTTTGGCCGCCTGACGGACGCTTGGCGTCACCAGTTCCCAGAGGCCACTGAGATCCCCCGCTGGGGTGAGCTGTCTAGGGCGGGTGTAGCTGTCTTTGACCTTGACTTTGATGCTATTCTTGCTGCCGTGTATACTGTGACTATTAGTGATGAGGGTGACTGTTACCGGTGTTTTCCGCCCGACCCGGGCATTGAGACTGCTGCTCTAGGTACTGGTGAGGCTGCTGCTCTAGGTGCTAGCGAGGCTGCTGCTCTAGGTGCGTCTGCTCCCTCAGGTGCTGGTGAGTCTGCTCTCTCAGGTTCTGCGTCGGCTTCGGCCTCCCACACCTTCACCCTTGACTCGGGGGCTTCTCGCTCCTTCTTTCGAGACCGCACCACACTCACGCCGCTTGGCCGGCCCGTTGCGGTCTCTCTGGCAGACCCCTCTGGAGGTCCTGTCCTTGCTCACTTCTCCACTGTCCTCCCGTGTCCGGCGGCCCCCTCTGGCACCCTGTCTGGTCTCTACCTCCCCTCGTTCTCTACGAACTTGGTGAGTGGTGCTGACCTACAGGATGCGGGGGTTCACCAGTTCACTCCTGCGAGTCAGCGGGTGACCCACTGCACGGACGCTCGGACAGGCCGCCACCTGGCCACGTTTACACGTCGGCCAGGGTCGAGCCTGTACACACTGACCACTGCGTCTCCTCCAGTCCCTGCGTCTGGTCAGGTAGCTGCGTCGGGTCAGGTGTTTGCTGCAGCGTCCAGGTCTGGTCCTGAGTCTGCCCCCTGCTCGTGTCGCCTCCTGTCTCACGAGACTCTCCTCTGGCACCACCGCCTTGGTCACCCCTCCCTGCTTTGTCTCCGGAGCATGGCCTCCCGTGTCCTTGTCTCTGGTCTTCCCCGGTCCCTCCCTCCCCTTCCTCCGGGGCCTGGCCCTACCTGCGTCCCCTGTGTCGAGGGACGGCAGCGGGCTACCCCTCACTCCTCCCAGTTTCCCCCGACAGAGGCCCCGCTGCAGACGCTTCACATGGACGTGTGGGGCCCGGCCCGCGTCCGTGGACAGGGTCACGAGCGCTACTTCCTGCTGGTGGTTGACGACTACTCGCGTTACACCACAGTCTTCCCCTTGCGCAGCAAGGGTGATGTCACTGAGGTGTTGATCGACTGGATCCGCGCAGCTCGTCTCCAGCTCAGGCGGAGCTTCGGCTCGGACTTTCCTGTTCTGCGTCTGCACTCTGACAGAGGCGGAGAGTTCTCCTCTGGCCTTCTGCGAGCCTACTGTCGTGCACGAGGCATCCGCCAGACCTTCACGCTTCCGGACTCTCCACAGCAAAATGGGATTGCTGAGCGCCGCATTGGCATGGTCATGGACGTCGCCCGTACGTCCATGATGCATGCGGCTGCCCCCCATTTTCTGTGGCCGTTTGCGGTTCGGTACGCGGCGCATCAGATCAACCTTCACCCCCGGGTCTCCATGCCGGAGACCTCCCCAGCTTTGCTGTGGACGGGGAAGGTTGGCGATGCGTCTGCGTTCCGTGTCTGGGGATCTCGGGCGTTTGTCCGCGACTTGTCTGCGGACAAGCTATCCCCTCGTGCTGCTCCTTGCGTCTTCCTGGGTTTCCCCCCTGACGCCCCAGGGTGGCAGTTCTACCACCCCACCTCTCGCCGTGTTCTGTCCTCCCAGGACGTCACGTTCGACGAGTCGGTCCCCTACTACCGCCTCTTCCCCTACCGCACTCCGTCCCTCCCCCCGCCACCGCTCTTCCTTGTACCAGGTCCCCCCCCGGTAGACCCCCTCCCCCCTCAGGGTCCTGCCCCTTCAGGTGTGTCCCAGGTAGACGCTGTTGAGCCTGTCGAGGTCGCTAGTGACTCTGGTGCTGCTGAGGGTGCTGACTCTGGGGGTGCTGAGCGTGTGGGTGCTACGCCTGGGGGTGCTGAGCCTGGGGGTGCTGAGTCTGGGGGTACTACGACTGGGGGTGCTGAGCCTGGGGGTACTACGCCTGGAGGTGCTGAGCCTGGGGGTGCTGCGTCTGGGGGTGCTGAGCCTGGGGGTACTACGCCTGGAGGTGCTGAGCCTGGGGGTGCTCCGCCTGGTGGTGCTGTGCCTGGCGGTTCTCCGGGTGCTCCTTCTTGCCGGGAGCCACTCTCTCCCCAGGAGCTGCGTGAGTGGTCTGCCCGGCGCTGGAGGCGAGCTGCTGGAGCTGCTGGAGCTGGAGGTGCTGCGGGTACTGGAGGTTCTGTTGCTGCTGAGGGAGCTGGTGCCACGGGTCCCGGAGGTGCTCGTACTGGGAGTACTGGAGCTGCTAGACCTGCGGGTACTTCTGGAGCTGGAGTTGCTGCGGGTGTTGGCGCGGAGGCTACTGCTGTCGGTCCTGGAGGCGGTCCTGCTGGGGGTACTACTGGTGCTGCTGGGGGTTCTGGAGCTGGAGCTGCTACTGGCGCTGGTGCTGCCACTGGGGGTGCTGGTGCTGTCCCTCCTGTGTCTGGAGTCGCCGCGCGGCCTCGGCCGTACTTCGTTCCGCTCCTTCAGCATGTTCTTGGTCTCTCGCCTTCTACTGGTCCTCCTCCTCCCTTAGAGTGTCCACAGCCTGTCCCGTCGCAGTTACAGTTACAGCTGGCCTCCCCACTGCCTGCTCCGTCTCCCTACACTGGTCCTACTGGAGGTCTTGCTGAGCGTCGTGAGCCTGCGTCTCGCCCTGCGTCGCCTGTCCGTGCTGCTCGCACTAGTGGTCGCGGTTCCCGTCAGCGTCCTCCTCCTGTCCCTGGCACGCACCGGATGTCTCTGCGTCCGTCCACTGCTCCTCTGCGTGCCCCTTTGCCTTCTCCTCCTGAGTCTTCTCTTCCTGCTCTTGCCGACCTGGAGTCGGACTCTCTTCGCGCTGCCAGTCCTACTGTCACGCGTCTCCTTGCTACTGTTGTCACTGACCCTTCCTTTGAGTCCACTGCTGCGTCTGCTCTAGTTGCTGAGCTCGTCGACTTTGCCGCTCGCTGTCGCCTAGACTACGTCGCCAGTCTTGTTACTGAGTCAGAGTCTGTTTGTCCTCCGTCCGTCGGGGGTGAGTGTGCCCTTGGCACGGACGTCCTTGAGGACAGGCAGGAGGAGTTCCAGTGCTTGGCCGCTGCTTCACCTCATCTCGTGTCCGTACTGCTTACCCCTGAGGGAGACCCGGATGCACTTGACATCCCGACTCCGCGCTCTTACGCGGAGGCGATAGAGGGTCCCTACTCCTCTCAGTGGCAGGCAGCTATGGACGCAGAGATGGCTTCCTGGAAGTCCACAGGCACCTACGTTGACGCTGTTCCCCCTCCTGGGGCGAACATTGTCAGTGGCATGTGGATTTTCAGGGTGAAGCGACCGCCGGGTTCTCCGCCTGTCTTAAAGGCGCGTTATGTGGCTCGTGGCTTCAGTCAGCGGCAGGGAGTTGACTACTTTCAGACCTTCTCTCCCACCCCGAAGATGACCACTCTTCGGGTACTGCTGCACGTAGCTGCTCACCGTGACTACGAGCTACACTCTCTTGACTTCAGCACTGCTTTCTTGCAGGGCAGCCTGCACGAGGAGATCTGGCTGCGTCGCCCACCTGGCTTCACTGGGTCTTTTCCTCCTGGCACCCAGTGGAGCCTACGGCGGCCAGTCTACAGTCTCCGCCAGGCACCGCGTGAGTGGCACGACACACTGAGGACTACACTTGCGGCTCTTGGGTTTGCTCCCTCTACTGCCGACCCGTCGCTGTTTCTGCGCACCGACACTTCTTTGCCGCCGTTCTACATCCTCGTGTACGTCGACGACTTGGTCTTTGCCACAGCTGACACTGCAGGACTAGCCCACGTGAAGTCCGAGCTGCAGAAGAGACACACGTGCACTGACCTGGGTGAACTGTGCAGCTACCTTGGCTTGCAGATCACTCGGGACAGAGCACGCCGCACCATTACCCTGACTCAGTCACACATGGTGCAGCAGGTCCTTCAGCGCTTCGGCTTCACGTACTCCTCGCCTCAGGCCACTCCTCTGCCTACTCGCCACTCGCTCTCAGCTCTGCCTTCGGATGAGTCCGTAGAGTCGAGTGGCCCGTACCCAGAGCTTGTTGGCTGCCTCATGTACCTGATGACCTGCACACGACCTGACCTTGCATACCCTCTTAGCATTCTTGCACGCTATGTTGCTCCTGGGAGACACAGACCGGAGCACATGGCTGCAGCGAAGAGGGTGTTGCGCTACTTGTGCAGTACGTCGGGCATGGGGCTTGTGCTTGGAGGGCAGAGTCCAGTGGTCCTTACTGGGCACGCAGACGCTGACGACCAGGCTACGCAGCGGTCGTCACAGGGTTACACCTTCAGCCTTGGTTCCGGCTCTGTTTCGTGGCGGGCTACTCGCTCGTCTTCTGTTCTCGGCTCCAGTTGTGAGGCTGAGATCTACGCAGGAGCCATGGCTGCACAGGAGCTTTGCTGGCTCACCTACCTGCTGACTGACCTCGGAGAGTTGCCTCGTTCTCCTCCAGTGCTGTACGTAGACAACAAGGCCATGCTGGCCTTGTGTCGGGAGCAGCGACTGGAGCACAGAACGAAGCACATTGCTCTCCGCTACTTTCTTGCTCGTGAGCTGCAGCAGCGTGGTCAGCTGCGTCTTGCGTACGTGGCCTCTGAGGCCAACACTGCTGATATCTTCACCAAGGCACTTGCGCCTTGTGACCATCAGCGCTTCTGTACTCAGCTGGGCCTTGTGCCTACCTTGCCTCACTTGCTCACCTCTTGACCTTGCTTGTACTGTTACATATATATATACCTGCTCTTGCTTGTCTAGCCTTTTTATATATATGTGTACTCCTGCTTGTGAACTGGCCTTGTGGCCTTGAACTTGTGCTCGGAATGTGTGGTGACTTTGTGATCCACCCTGAGCTTGCTTTGCTTTGCTTTGCTTGACTGGTCTTGTGACCCCTTGTTCTCCCCCACTTTGCCTATGGGGGTGTGTCAGAACATCATAGCTCATGCATATTGTGTAGGCTATAGTGGGGTACTCCATAAGGGGTACAACCCAATTAGGGTTAGTACTTGTACCCAATTCATTCATAGTTCATCCATTCCTGTTTTCTTGATTCACAATCGACACCTTGACCAACATGTGCAACTCTCTTGATAAGACAAAGTGGCAGGGGATGTCTCTCCACCACTTGAAATGTGACTTTTCTCACACGTGGAACACATGGCTGAGGTTTGAATTTGTGTGTACAGAACCCAATCTTCTTTCAGTGCCAAAAGTTGTGTCAACTCAAGCACCCTCTCCTCACCTCACTCGACGATAAGTCGTTCACCTGTGTCGAAGATTGCATCGTATCACAGGTGTACGAAAATGCGTGATTGTACTTTCAAATGCTATTGTGTTGTTAATACACATGATGCCCAACCCGTGCACGCGAATTTGCCCTGCACCGGATGGAAACCCTGCACCCGAGGTTTTTTCCCCAGCCCGTTGCACGCACGTTACAAGCACGTCAAAGCGAACAGACCGAGGTCAAAGTGAAGAGACTGAAGTCAAAATGTCAACAGATAGGTTACAAACTTTTTATAAGCACCTGACGAATCCTTTTTTGCTAGCTGCGAATCGACGAATCTTATGCGAAATACACGTTACAGCTTATGAGCCCCCTTCACAAGGCAACCGGGAGTGGGTCAAACGGGCATCATGTGTACGGTAAAATGAAACTATATGGGCCCGGCGATGGTCGGTTTAGAGGTAGCAAATTATCGGAGGGTGGTTCAGGAGTAGCTTAAAGCCAGGATCTCAAGCACAGGAAATTGTGGTCAACTGCAAAACACTTGACGGCTGGTTACTATGCTATTTGCACGGAAGTGACAGGGTGGTTTGTGATGCATTTTGATTGGCCACCTCACCGAACCAGCCCAGAAAGCCTACTCTGCGACTCCGGGCGACCTCAACCACGGAAAGAATCGCCAGCACAAATGTACCAAATGCAAAACATGAGCAGAACAACTCGAGACAAAATGTAGGAGAGAGTAGAGGAGAATCGGGCATCCTCTCCGTTCAAATATGACTCTAATGGCAATCACGCCTAGCTCATTCACATCCAGCAGCACATTCTACTCGCTCGTGCATCACACGCACACATTTAAGGGCTCCCTTACACATATATAACATCTCAAGGGGAGAGCACTATATCCTCCGACCATACCGTAGGTTGATTCCACCCTATGACGCCTCTCCGCCTGCAATGAGGTCTCATCGCCGTAATCGAAGACGCAATGTAAGGCTCAGCAACTCGCCCAATAAAGCTGACCGCATCCCGACGGATTGATGCGACGGACATAGATGTGGCGTAGTTGCAACGACCCATTTCCGCTATAAGAAAATGCACCCCGCATTTCATTTTTCTTCGCTACGCCACCAGCATTCCGTCCCTCCTCGCTAATTCGCACCGCATTCCATCCCTCCAAGCTATTCCGCCCCGCATTCCATCCCTCCTCGCTATTCCGCCCCGCATTCCGCCCCTCCGCGCTAATCCGCCCCGCATTCCTCCCCTCCGCGCTAATCCGCCCCGCATTCCTCCCCTCCGCACTAATCCACCCCGCGTTCCTCCCCTCTCCGCTAATCCACCCAGCATTCCTCCCCTCCGCGCTTATCCTGCGGAGAGTCACTCTATAACGGTAGTGAGCTAGACTACTAGGAGTGATCGTAGCTTTGCCTAGTTCCCTAGTGCTTGCACAGTCACGGGAGAAATCGGCTAGAGTTTCCACTAGCAAAGTCGAAATTTCAGAAAGGTTCAACAAGCAATGACAACAATGACTACATCAGGCACCTAGCAACCCTGCAGCTAGCCTGGTCGACCGACAGCACAGCATGGTCGACCGCCTGCCAGCGTTGCATAGAGGAGCCGCGCCAGCACAGCAGAAAGGCGACCTGCCAACATTGCAGGTCGACGGCGTGCCAACGCTGCAGCAGAGTGGCTGTCCAGCGTTGCCCCCGTAGAAGGCAGCAGTGCGCGCGCCCACAAGTGCGCACAGACAATTGGCCCGACTTGCATTGCTGTGCATCCGTCGGCTGTTGTCTGCGCCTGATGAGCCACATCGACTTCGGGATACCAGCCAGAAGTCGCCTTCGCCATCGCGACCTCGATGACGTTCGCGTGCCTCCGCAGAACTCGTCAAGCAGGTTACCCGGTGGACCGGGTCGACCACCAAGTGCTTTGGTCGACCCCCAGGTGCCTTCGGTCGACCACCGGGTCCCTCTGGTCGATCACCAGGTGCCTCATGTTGACCACAACTCCCGTCGAGCTACCCCCTGGTTGACGGACCTCTTTCGTCGACCAAAACCGTCACCGGTTGTCGCCGAGCTCCCCTCGTCGATCGCTGCTCACTTTTCAGGTCGACGGACTGCTCCGTCGACCTCCTGGACGAACTGCAGGTCGACGGATTGCTCCGTCGACCTCCCGGTCGAGCTGCCCTTCCTGGCCGACGGCCCACCCGTCGCCCAGACCAGTCAGTTCCAGCTGTCGAGCTCCCTTGTCGAGAGCAACACCACAGCGGTCCCCTGCAGCTCAACGAAGCCTGTCGAGCAGCTCTCCCACTGTGAACGATCGGCTGCTACTCCCGTACATCCGACCAAGTCGTCGGCGTTGCCCAAGCGAGGGCGGGGCCAACACTCCATTCCTGTTAACATATCCGCCCCGCACGCCTCCTTTCCGCGCTAATCTGCCCCGCTTTCCTCCCCTCCGTTCTAATCTGCCCCGCTTTCCTCCCCTCCGCGCCAATTGAACCCGCATTCCTCCCCGCCGCGCTAATCCGCCCCGTATTCATCCCCTCCGCGCTTATCCGCTCCCGCATTCCTCCCCTCCGCGCTAATCCGCCCCGCATTCCTCCCCTCGGCGCTTATCCGCCCCGCATTCCTCCTCTCCGTGCTTATCCACCCCGCATTCCTCCCCTCCGCGCTAATCCGCCCAAAATGCAGAGCGCGCAGTGAAGTTTAAATAACTTTAGTGCAACCTTGAAAGAGGTGCACCTGCATTTTTTTACTACCATTGTTGAAATGTTTGTATTACTGTGAGGAATTTTCCGTCATTTCTTACCGCGTTCTTCACCCAGGAAATGCTGGCAACAACCCTCGACGAAACCGACATTTTACTCGGCGGTGATTGGTTGCGATGACATAATCCGCGACTTGACTGGACGACGGGTGCCTTCACTATGCGTAAAACATTACCCTACTTTGCAGGAGCTCGCCCGAGTCTTCGTCGGTACATGTCAACGTGATCAGGATGAAACGTGCCGTAGCGGCAGGAGGTGACGTGTACGCGGTTGACATCCGGGAAGCCGAGGTAGCAGACAAATTAAGTGACTTAAAAAATTTTGCTTGCCGACGTACCGGGTGACTTGGCAACGCTACCGAAGCAATACAGCGGGATTGTTCCGGATGATCTACTAGAGGGACTGTCACCCCACCAACCGCACGATCATAGGATAGAACTGGAACCGGGGGCACATCCGTCGGTACAGCGACAGTTTCGACTGACCAAACCCGAACTGGACAAACTGTGGAAGCAGTTGGATTACCTAGTTTAAAAACAATTCATTCGCACGAGTTCGTCGCCCTTCGCCGCACCGATACTATTCACTCCGAAAAAAGACGAGGGATCTTGCATCTGCATAGATAACCGCGCACTGAACCGAGTTACCATAAAACATCGTTGCCCCATCACGCGAGTCGACAAACCGATCGATCGACTTCGCACAGCCTGTCTTTTCAAAAATTGACCTTCGAAGAGGTTACAACCAAATTCGAGTCAACCCACACAACTACAAAAAAATCGCCTTTCGCACCTGCTACGAATAATTCAAATACACGGTAATGCCCTTCGTACTGACCAATGCTTCCGCCACTTTCCAAATGACCATGAACGAAGCCTTTCGCCCACTGTTAGATAAGGGCGTGGTCGTCTACTTAGACGAGGGCACATAATTTCATCTGACGTGGTGGAAATAGGCCCGAGGAAGATCACGACGATTCAAGCCTGACACGCGCCAACCAACTTGACCGAGCTGCAGATTATTTTTAGGTTTCGTCAACTACGTGCGTCGGTTCGTCTCCGACATGGCACCGTTGACTGCCTCACTGATCGATAGGCTGAGGAAGGGTTTAGAGCATACGTGAAGGGAGAAATAGCAAGCTGCCTTCTCGGCCCTCAAGAAAATTTTGTGCTCGCCGGCCGTCCTGCGTATCGCCGACCTACACCGCCTGTTCGAACTGGTCACCGACGCAAGCGACATCGCTGTAGGAGGAGTACAGTTGCAGGACTTTGGAAACGAACTTCAGCCTACGAGTCCCCCTAGCTTCACCCGCCCGAACGCAACAAACCGATAGACGACCGCGAAATGCTGTTGATTGTAGTGAGAGTTTAGAACAAGGAATGACTAGAACGAGAACAGTACAAGGTTTGTATAGGCAAAACCTAACAGGGCTGTACCCCATAAGGGGTGCCCCACTACAGCCTAGAGTATAGTTCTGACACACCCCCATAGGCAAAGTGGGGGACAGGCAAAATAACAAAGTAAAGATCAAGCTCAGGGTGGATCACGACGTCACCACGCATTTTGAGCACAAGCAAAAGGCCACCAGGCCAGTTCACATGCAGAGTTATATAAAGAGGAGAACAAGTAATACAGTGATCACAACCTAGCATGTGTAAGCATGCAGGTGCAGGTATATATAGATCACAGTACAAGCAAAGTCAAGAGGTGAGCAAGTGAGGCCAGGTAGGCACAAGACCTAACATAGTACAAAAACGCTGATGATCACAAGGCTGAAGTGCCTTGGTAAAGATATCAGCAGTGTTGGCCCGAGTGGCCACGTAAGCAAGACGAAGCTGACCACGCTGCTGCAACTCTCGAGCAAGGAAGTAGCGCAGAGCAATGTGCTTCGTTCTGTGCTCCAGTCTGTGCTCCTTACACAAGGCAAGCATGGCCTTGTTGTCGACGTACAGAACTGGAGGAGAACGAGGCGCCTCTCCCAAGTCGGTCAGCATGTAGGTGAGCCAGCGTAACTCCTGTGCAGCCATGGCCCCAGGGTAGATCTCAGCCTCACAACTGGAGCTGAGAACAGAAGACGAGCGAGTAGACCGCCACGAAACAGAGCCGGAACCAAGGCTGAAAGTGTAACCCTGTGACGACCGCTGCGTAGCCTGGTCGTCAGCTCAAGAAGCGTCCGCGTGCCCAGTGAGGACCACTGGACTCCGCCCTCCAAGCACTAGCCCCATGCCCGACGTACTGCACAAGTAGCGCAACACCCTCTTCGCTGCAGCCATGTGCTCTGGTCTGTGTCTCCCAGGAGCAACATAGCGTGCAAGAATGCTAAGAGGGTATGCAAGGTCAGGTCGTGTGCAGGTCATCAGGTACATGAGGCAGCCAACAAGCTCTGGGTACGGGCCACTCGACTCTACGGACTCATCCGAAGGCAGAGCTGAGAGCGAGTGGCGAGTAGACAGAGGAGTGGCCTGAGGCGAGGAGTACGTGAAGCCGAAGCGCTGAAGGACCTGCTGCACCATGTGTGACTGAGTCAGGGTAATGGTGCGGCGTGCTCTGTCCCGGGTGATCTGCAAGCCAAGGTAGCTGCGCAGTTCACCCAGGTCTGTGCACGTGTGTCTCTTCTGCAGCTCGGACTTCACGTAGGCGAGTCCAGCAGTGTCAGCTGTGGCAAAGACCAAGTCATCGACGTACACGAGGATGTAGAACGGCGGCAGAGAGGTGTCGGTGCGTAGAAACAGCGACGGGTCGGCAGTAGAAGGAGCAAACCCAAGAGCCGCAAGCGTAGTCCTCAGTGTGTCGTGCCACTCATGTGGCGCCTGGCGGAGACCGTAGACTGGACGCCGGAGACTCCACTGGGTACCAGGAGGGAAAGACCCAGTGAAGCCAGGTGGGCGACGCAGCCAGATCTCCTCGTGCAGGCTGCCCTGCAAGAAAGCTGTGCTGAAGTCAAGAGAGTGCAGCTCGTAGTCACGGTGAGCAGCAACGTGCAGCAGTACCCGAAGAGTGGTCATCTTCGGGGTGGGGGAGAAGGTATGAAAGTAGTCAACTTTGCCTCCAGCGCCGGGCAAACCACTCACGCAGCTCCTGTGGAGAAAGTGGCTCCCGGCGAGACGAAGCACTCGGAGAACCTCCAGGCGGAGCACCTCCAGGCTCAGCACCCCCAGGCGTAGCACCCCTAGGCTCAGCACCCCCAGACGTAGCACCCCTAGGCTCAGCACCCCCAGGCTCAGCACCCCTAGGCTGAGCACCCCCAGACTCAGCACCCCCAGGCTCAGCACCCCCAGGCTCAGCACCCCCAGGCTCAGCACCCCTAGGCTCAGCACCCCCAGACGTAGCACCCCCAGGCCCAGCACCCCTAGGCTCCGCACCCCCAGGCACAGCACCCCCAGCCTCAGAACCCTCAGCAGCACCAGAGTCACCAGTGACCTCGACAGGCTCGACTGCGTCTACGTGGGACACACCTGAAGGGGCAGGACCCTGAGGGGGGAGGGGGTCTACCTGGGGGGGACCTGGTACCAGGAAGAGTGGGGGTGGGGGGAGGGACGGAGTGCGGTAGGGGAAGAGGCGGTAGTAGGGGACCGACTCGTCAAACGTGACGTCCTGGGAGGACAGAACACGGCGAGAGGTGGGGTGGTAAAACTGCCACCCAGGCGCGTCAGGGGGGAACCCCAGGAAGACGCAAGGAGCAGCACGAGGGGATAGTTTGTCCGCAGACAGGTCGCGGACAAACGCCCGAGATCCCCAGACCCGGAACGCCGACGCATCGCCAACCTTCCCCGTCCACAGCAAGGCTGGGGAGGTCTCCGGCCTGGAGACCCTGGGGTGGAGGTTGATCTGATGCGCCGCGTACCTCACCGCAAACGGCCACAGAAAATGGGGGGCAGCCGCATGCATCATAGACGTACGAGCGACGTCCATGAGCATGCCAATGCGGCGCTCAGCAATCCCATTTTGCTGCGGTGAGTCCGGAAGCGTGAAGGTCTGACGGATGCCCCGTGCACGACAGTAGGCACGCAGAAGGCCAGAGGAGAACTCTCCGCCTCTGTCCGAGTGCAGACGCAGAACAGGAAAGTCCGAGCCGAAGCTCTGCCTGAGCTGGAGACGAGCTGCGCGGATCCAGTCGATCAGCTCCTCAGTGACCTCACCCTTGCTGCGCAAGGGGAAGACTGTGGTGTAACGCGAGTAGTCGTCAACAACGAGCAGGAAGTAGCGCTCGTGACCCTGTCCACGGACGCGGGCTGGGCCCCACACATCCATGTGAAGTGTCTGCAACGGGGCCTCTGTCGGAGGGAACTGGGAGGAGTGAGGGGCAGCACGCTGGCGCCCCTCGACACAGGGGACACAGGCAGGGCCAGGGCCCTGAGGAAGGGGAGGGAGGGACCGGGGGAGACCGGACACAAGAAGACGGGAGGCCATACCTCTGAGCCGAAGCAGAGAGGGGTGGCCAAGGCGGTGGTGCCAGAGGAGAGTCTCGTGAGACAGGAGACGACACGAACAGGGGGCAGACTCAGGACCAGACCTGGACGCCGCAGCAAACACCTGACCCGACGTAGCTACCCTACCAGACTCAGCAACTGGAGGAGACGCAGTGGTCAGAGTGTACAGGCTCGACCCCGGCTGACGAGTAAACGTAGCCAGGTGTCGGCCTGTGCTAGCCTCTGTACAGTGCGTCACCCGCTGATGCGCAGGAGTGAACTGGTGTACACCCGCATCTTGGAGGTCAGCACCACTCACCAGGTTCGTAGAGAACGAGGGGAGGTAGAGACCAGACAGGGTGCCAGAGGGAGCCGCCGGACACGGGAGGACTGTGGAGAAGCGAGACAGGACAGGACCCCCAGAGGGGTCAGCCAGAGACACTGCAACCGGCCGACTCAGCGGTGTGAGTGTGGTGCAGTCCCGAAAGAAGGAGCGAGACGCCCCAGAGTCAAGGGTGAAGGTGAGGGAGGCCGAAGCCGACGTAGTACCTGAGAGCGCAGACTCACCAGTACCTGAGGACGCAGATACACGGGCACCTAGAGCAGCAGCGTCGCAAGCACCTAGGGCAGCAGCCTCACCAGGACCTAGCGCAGCAGTCTCAATGCCCGGATCGGGCGGGAAACACCGGTAACAGTCACCCTCATCACTAATAGACACAGCATACATGGCAGAGAGAATAGCATCAAAGTCAAGATCATAGATGGCAACACCCGCCCTGGACAGCTCGCCCCAGCGAGGGATCTCTGAGGCCTCCGGGAACTGGTGACGCCACGCGTCCGTCAGGCGGCCAAAGCAGCGCTGGGTGAGGTGGGCACCCCCACACTGCTCACCCGCACGGTCGCCGGTGCGCAAAACGTAGGAGCACGGACCAAAACCCCCACCCCGCTGACGCGCAGTGTACCACTCACGAAGCTGCTGAGGGGACAGGGTGTCACGACCACGCTGCAGCTGCTGGCGCGAGCCACCACCGGAGCCACTCCTCTGCGAAGACCCGCGACCAGCACCACCGCCACCCCCGCTGCCTCCGCCGCCTCCGCCGCCTCCGCTACTGCCGCCGCCTCCGCCTCCGCCTCCACCGCCGCCTCCTCCGCCACCTCCGCTCCCACCGCCACCGCCGCCGCCACCTCCGCCTCCACTGCCGCCACCGACCCCTCCACCCCCACCACCACCCCCACTCCCCCCACTGCCGCCACCTCCACCTCCACCGCCCCCGCTCGCTCCTCCAGCGCCCTTGCCCCCCTTGCCTTTGCCAGAGCGGCGTCTCCCGCTAGGGGCAGACGCCACACCGACCGACTCAAGACCAAGGAGGTCGGCCGCAGCAGCACAGGCAACAGAGGGCAGAAGGGGGGAGGGGGAACACCCCTCAAAGATGGGGGTGCGCGGGTCACCACGAGAGGCCCCTACAGCGACTATGCTCTTCTCGGCCGCTAGGAGGGACTTCTCGAGGAGGTCAACAGTGAGAGTGGTAGGACAGACAGAGAGAAAGTGGTCCCTGACTACGCGAAGGGAGTCAGGAAGGCGAGTGACTATGTAGTAAAGAGTGATGTACATGGGGGGGGGGTTCTTGGCGCAGAAGTCAGGAGGGAGTGCAGCTCGGTAGCGAGTGTCACTAGTGCGGAGGTGCGTAATGAGGTCAGCGACTGTGGGAAAGGCAGCAAGGTCAGGAAAGAGGTACGGTAGCATGAGACGGCTCAGTGCAGCAGTGGCAGGGGAGGAGTAGCGCGCAACTACAGCGTCGTACAAGGTCTGAGCACTCTTGTACTGACAAAAGTGCGCATGCTCGGAGGTAGGGAGGTGGCGACGCACAGCAAGACGTGCAGCAGCGTCGCGCGTGGCCCACTGGGAGCGAACAGTGGCGTCAGCATCAGCAGCAGGGGCAGTGGAGGCGCCAGAGGTGGGGTCAAAGAGAGAGAGGCCGTCTGCCCTATCGCACTGTAAGAACAGCTGCAGGTCATCTATCCAGACCTCAAAGTCAACGGCCCGACCCTCACCGTCAAAGACGAGAACACTAGGGGTGGCCATGACCCTAGACGACTAGCAGCGCAAACAGTAGGGTGAGGGCAGTGCAGTGGAAAGGCGCTGTGCTCACCAGACAGGGCAGGTCGGGCGGCCCGGAAGGAGGGCGGCGCGGCAGCTCGGCGGCTCAGCTGCTGGGCGGCTCGGCTGCTGGGCGGCTCGGCTGCTGGGCGGCTCGGCTGCTGGGCGGCTCGGCTGCAGGGCGGCTCGGCTGCAGGGCGGCTCGGCTGCTGGGCGGCTCGGCTGCTCTGCTGTCGGGCGGCTCGGCTGGTGGGCGGCCGGACGGCTCGGCTGCAGCGCGGCTCGGCGGCGGGGCGGCTCGGCTGCTCTGCTGCTGGGCGGCTCGGCCGCTGTAGAGGAGTGGCAGCGGGGCCGCTTGATAGGGCGGCAGGGCCGCCGCAGAGAAGCGGCGGGGCCGCTGGGTAGGGCGGCGGGGCCGCGAGATAGGGCAGCGGGGCCGCGTGGTAGAGTGGCGGGGCCGCGCGATGGGGCAGCGGGGCCGCGAGGAAGGGCGGCGGGGCCGCTAGGTAGGGCGGCGGGGTCGCGCGATGGGGCGGCGGGGCCGCGAGGAAGGGCGGCGGGGCCGCTAGGTAGGGCGGCGGGGCCGCGCGATGGGGCGGCGGGGCCGCGAGGAAGGGCGGCGGGGCCGCTAGGTAGGGCGGCGGGGCCGCGCGATGGGGCGGCGGGGCCGCGATGGGGCGGCGGGGCCGCTAGGTAGGGCGGCGGGGTCGCGCGATAGGGCGGCGAGGCCGCGAGGTAGGGCGGCGGGGCCGCTAGGTAGGGCGGCGGGGCCGCTAGGAGAGAGGCGGCGGGGCCGCGAAGACGGGCGGCGGGGCCGCTGAGACGGGTGGCGGGGCCGCAGTGAAGGGCCGCTAGGGCAGCTCGACGAAGTGAGGGCCCGGAGCGCGACTCGGGCTGAGCGCGCTTCGGGCAGGAAAAAAAAAAATCGATGTGGTGGGCCCTAAGCACAGTTCCCAAGGGGGAACCTGCTCGATACCATGAGAACATTTGATCAAGAATGGATGAACTATGAAATGAAGTGAGTACAAATATGAAACCCTAATTGGTTGTACCCCCTATGGGATACCCCACTATAGCCTACACAACAGCATAAGCTACAATGTTCTGACACGCAGGGGCGTCGCGACGAGCAGGAGCGGCGCCGCGCGAGTCCCGCAGGGGCGTCGCGCGGTCCAGGGGCGGCGTCGCGGGGTCCAAGGGCGGCGACGCGGGGTCCAGGGGCAGCGCCGCGGGGTCCAGGGGCGGCTTCGCGGGTGCAGGGCAGGGCCGCGCGCGGCCTGCAGGGCAGGGCGACGGGCAGGCGCTCGAGGGCGCTGGTAGGGCAGGCGCTCGAGGGCGCGGGTAGGGCAGGCGCTCGAGGGCGCAGGCAGGGCAGGCGCTCTAAGGCACGGGTAGGCAGGCGCAAGGCGCGTGACGGGGCAGGCAGGCACGGCAGTGCGCTTCGGGCAGGGCAGAAAAAAAAGTTCGTAGTGGGCCCTAAAAAAACGTTCCCACAAGGGAACCTGCTCTGAAACCATGTGAGAGTTTAGAACAAGGAATGACTAGAACGAGAATAGTACAAGGTTTGTATAGGCAAAACCTAACAGGGCTGTACCCCATAAGGAGTGCCCCACTACAGCCTAGAGTATAGTTCTGACATTGTACATGCGTTCAAAATGTGGCGATGCTACCTCACTGGAGCCGACGTGATAGTACGGACAGACCACATATCACTATAGTACTTACGCGCCCAATCGAACCTCAATCCGTGACAGATCCGATGGTTGGACTAGAGTCCAACTTCCACTACACATTCACGTACAAAGAGGGGGCATCAAGTATCGCTGACGCACTCACCCGCCTTATGCCCAACTTTACACCATCCTACTCGCCCAAACCAACCCGCTACTCTCAGGCCTATTCACCCATGGTTACCGCATCGACCCATTTTTCACAACAGAACATCACAACAATCCGCCTTCGCTTGGGCATGTCGAAGAGAAATGCCCCGCCCTCACTAAGGAGTAGCTGATCTCGCTGTCGACGGGAAGTTCTCGACGAATTGGTCAAAGAAATGGGCTTCTACAGTTCGACGGAAGTTGCGGATGAGCAGGCTCGGCTCGACGAAATCTGGTCGATGTCGTTGACGGGCAACGCTGGTCGAAGACAGCGATCGACGAAGCCCGTCGAGACGTTCCGGTTGACGAGGCCCGTCGAAGAGCGTTGGTCGAAGAACTCTGGTCGAAGAGTTCTGGTCGAGAAGCTCTGCTCGGCGAACGCTGTTTGACCGAGCAGCATCCAGCTCTTCGACCGAAGTCGCAGAGGTGTGCGAAACTATGCGGAGGCATGCTAAACTTCGCTCAGAGGTTTTGGCGAAGTTCGACCTGCGGAACGGCAGCACGTGTTCGGCGGTTAGCACCTGGCAAAACCGACAACACGTTTTCTACCTGGCACCAGCACAATGTGCCTGGCGCTGAAACCGTCAACATGCACCTACTTGATAGGTGCGCACATTTGCGCAGATAGACAACTTGCGATAGCAGATAGTTACCTGCGACTGCAGATAATCACATGTGTCTGCAGTGCTGGCAGACCGCGCGCAGTGCAACGCTGGCAGATTACTCTGTTGCAACGTTGGCAAGACGCTCTTCTACTGCGATGGCAGATTTCGCCCTTGCTAGGTGTTGCATGCCATTCTAGTCATATCGTTCTGCATGCCTCAATCGTACTCTAATCTTTTCAATGTTTCAATGTTCTTTCAACTTTCCTTAGTGGAACTCTTGCCAAACTTCTCTGTGAACACAGCAAGTAGCATGAACGTTACTAGAGCGCTGCAATCACCTGCACAACCCCGTGCCCTCCTCCGTAGTCCACTCCCGTTGTGTAGTGACTCTCCGCAGCACTCACCCGCCCCTACTGCCCAACTTCACGTCATCCTACTCGCCCAAACCAACCCGCTACTCACATGCTTATTCACCCATGGTTACCGCACCGACCCATTTTCACAAAAGAAATTTTACAGCAACTGATAGTATATTTCATAAAAGCAGGTACCTATCGCATCTGGGTTGTAGCGTATTCACTGCTTAGTAAATTGCCGCTGTAGGAGTTACATGACATAATTACCTCGGGTCACTTCGGGGTAGAAAAGACGCGACAGCAATTGCAGCGATTTTACTACAGGCCAGAGCGCCGATGTACAGCACCACGTAGGGTCGTGTCCCACGTGTTAGGGGATGAAAAGCTCGAACAAGAGAAAGGCAGGTCAAATGCAGCCGATCCCACCGCCCGAGCGAGCTTGGCAGCAGGTTACCTTGGATTTCATCACAGGGTTAGATTCACGCCCGTCTGACGAAAATGGCTCACTTCACTGCGTGCAGGAAATCGATCACCGTCGAAGACAACGCCCGCCTGTTCATCACAACCGTCGTTCAACTGCACGTGATACCAGCCGCGATAACCAGCGACTACGAGACGAAGTTCACCAGCAACTTCTTGAAGAACCTCTGGGAGCAGTTCGGGACCAGGCTATTGTTCAGTACGTTGTACCACCCCGACACCGACGATCAAACGGAGCGGACGAACCAGACCATGAAGCAGCTGATTCGTGCCACGTGCGACGACCCGACAACATGGGAGCAGCAATTGCCGCTGATCGAGTTCGCCTCCAACAACGCCTACAACAACGCCACGTCAGCAACGACGCAGCAATCCCCGTTCTACCTGAACTATGGGCAAAACTTAAGAGTGCCCATGACGCTGAGCCCCGACAACCCAACGTTAAGTGCTCAACAGTTCGCCGAAATTCTGCAAGCTGCCCGAACGCGAGCAACAAATACATTAAGAAAGGCCAACATTATCGCAAAGAGAAATGCTGACCGCCACCGCCACTCGGTAACTACAAGTCAGGGGATCATGTACTGCTCGACACACAGAATTTAAAACCGCCTGTCAAACCGGAATTTCGACCGCGCTACTGTGGACCGTTCTAAATCAACCACATGATCACCCTAGTCACCGCCCATCTACTGTTACTGGCCGACTGGTACATCAGCCCATCGTTCCACGTCAGCTTGCTTCGCCAAGTCAACAGCCATGTCATCGCCCATCGTCCATGACTCGCCCTGCATCTGAGCCGATCGTCGAGCCCGCGAAAATTCTGAGTTACCGGATCTGCCACCCTACATGAATGAAGAGGATCGAGTTCCTCGTTCGCTGGAAGGATCGCACGCCAACTGAAGACAGCTGAGAGCCCCTGGCGGATAGTAACTTCAGTAAAATAATATGAGGCCCTGGTAGGTAATTTTGATACCGCATCGCTTCGGATAGTAACGCATGTGCGCCATGGCGAGGCCGTCTTCACTTCCGTCAAGCGCGTTGTTGATGCCACAGGTGAGGAAGGCCTTCTTGATAAGCTCAGGTGGCACGGCCTTCCAGGAAAGCGAGATCCACCTGAGCACCACCGCAGGGGGCGGCTTCTTGATGTTCCCTGCACCACATGTCAGAGAACGGGAGATACCGTTAGAACATACGAGGGGGGATTCTAGCCTCTCTAAAAATGCCAACGGTAGGGGGGTCTTACCCACAGGCGTCAGCCGCTCTTGGCCCTCCTCCTCAAACCAGCTCTTGTACTGCTGGTGGATGGAGGCCTTGAAGGACTTGTTGATCGAAACGTCGAGGGGTTGTACCTCAGCCGTACAGCCTGACGGGATGACCGCCGGCACGATGTCTAGGTCGGCGAACTTCTCCTTCACGGCGTCCGTGAGGTGCCCGTTGTAAGAATCCAGAACGACCATGGCGCTCCTCGCCTCCCTGCACTGGGGCCGGGTGAAGGGCTTGATGCACTCGTCAAGCCAGCGCATGACGCCGTCGACGTCCATCCGGCCGTTCGGGTGGACCGCCACGACCACATCTGTAATACCTAGAGCAGTAAAAAGATCGGTGGTAGTTACAACACGTGATAAATTCAACACATAGCAAGAGGGGCTATGCATTTACCTGGCGGGAATTCACCCTTCGGCACTGTCTTGCGCTTGAAGAAGACCCTCGACTTGAGATTCTCCCTGTCGGCCGTGCATGCCAACATGACGGTCACGCGTTCCTTCTGGTACCGCTTCTGATGGGCACCGAGCGAACACCCGTCTGGTCCACAGTGGTGGTGGCGGGCATCTCCAGCCAGAGCGGCGTCTGGTCGGGGTTGATAATCCAGCGGGTTTCGATGCTGCGCTCATGCCGCTTGTCCCCGCACGAACTGCCAGAACTTCTGGCACTGCTCCGCGATATCTGCGCACGCATGGACAGTGGGAAGATACATGGGTTAGTCACAATCGTAAATCGTAAATCAACACAATAAGCACACGGCATAATGAAAACACGATCTTATGTGCGGCGGTTTCTGGGCAATCTTCGTCTTCATGCGCACGCTCAGATTCCACCGTTTCCGGAACCGCTCCGACCACCGCTGGCTCCCCTTCCACTTCATGTCAGGGAAAAGAAGCTTCATGTACTCCTTTGACCACGCCTGCAGGCGACCGGCAGAGACCGCGGTTCCTTTGCGGCGCCACTCGAGAAGCTTTGCGCAGACTTTCATCTCCATCGGCCTGTACCCATAATGACCTCCCGCGCCCGTGCATCTGCTTCCGTGCTGAGTGCGCTTCCTTGAGCATGGCTGCGGCTTTCTTCCACTCCGTTAGACATAAGCGGTGGATTCCCGACTCGCGAGACAACGCCTGCACCGATACCGCCACATCCATGCGCCCAATCCATTGCATCTTCTCCTGAGCGGTATAAGCATTACGCGAATGCTGCGAGGGCTTGTTCCTGGGAGAGGGGGGGCGGGCATCACAGTTCTCAGAAGAGGGGTGGGGATGCTTGCGGTTAACAGGCGGAAACGTTGGAATACAGTAGGTAGTTTCTCGGGAAGTCCGTCGCGCGACCAATACTCCACACCGTCATCGTCGTCGCCGCCCGGGGCACCCTCGGGAAAGACATATGCGGCGGTGCCGGCCTCGGTGCCAATGTCGGTGCCAGCCTCGGTGCCGGCTTGCTCATCGTCAGCGCCCACAGCAGATTCATCCCACGCGCAATCTTGCGGCTGGCCCCATCGTGGTGCCGGGGCCGGAGCTTCAACATAATCGTCAGGGGCCTTATTGCTTTCTGGTTCCGACAGGTACTCATCGAATGCCGACGGGAGCAGGAGCGTGAGCACGGGAGGATTTGAAAGGCCTGCATATACGGGCGGATTCGGAGGAGCCGGAGGAGCTGGTGGTGCAGGAGGCGCTGGAGGAGATGGCGGCGCAGGTCGCGTGGGAGGCTGTGGTGGCTCAGGGGGCTCTGATGGGACACGGCTATACCAGCCGTCCTCGGTAACTCGCCAGGCGGGCCTAGGTTTTTTTCTTGAAAAGGAAGTGCGTGCTGGTGAATTCCGCCAAGGCTTTCGCAACCTGGCGGGCGAGGCATGAGAAACTGAATGAGAATGTGCAAGAAAGGGTGAACAGGTGAACTTCAGACGGGACCCCTCCAAGGTAGCGGCGCGGGGTCCTCGTCAAGGACAGCTGGATACCCCCATGCATGAACGCGCAGATGAGGGTTTGCGGCTCCTGTCGTGCAGCGCTGGCAGGGCATATTCGTGCACCTTCTAGAGGCATCGGATGAGATGCTCCTTTCTGGCAATGCATGACAGCCTGATTGGGCCGCACGGCAGGTTTCGAGTGAGCGTTGGCAGATGCAAAGGTTCGGGACGTGCTTTGTGCGGTGGGAAATCGAGTCGCTGCTGTTTTCGCTTGCTTTTCATGCACGACCCCACGTGATTGTTTCACAGTCATGTTCGCCATATTGAGAGCTTCGAATTGGTACCCTTAGAAGCAAAACGCATTTTTTCATTTTTATACGCGCAAGCGCTTATGCCCTATGCTCTATTACAAGCGCACCCCTTCAAAAAATCGATTTATTATATGCGCTACTATGCGGGGTGATACGGTAGACTGGTTGTATTACATAACCAATTTCCAACGGGACAAATTCTTCGAAACTAACGCAAAACTGGTTTGCTAATGCGACTAAAAGATATCAACCTTGCCCTTTAATTCCCTGTAGAAATAAAGTGACGGCTATGCTACTTCACTGCATCAATGAATGTCACTTAAACTATAGCTTCTCTTTGAATGCTTTGCGAAATCGCCACACTTTGCTTGAGAAGAAATGAGGGAAGGGGAACAAAGGCGGTCAAAGTGGCCTTGTACGTGTCAGATTACAATTGTATCTCTAGGCTACAGAAGGGTCACTCCTTAGTGAGTACAACACTTTAGGGTTAGGTTTCCTCTACTTGTACTCACCTCTT